>OU745311.1:5000-1255000 GCA_916618145.1 Emmelina monodactyla | reverse complement strand
GCTTAATTAACGGCTTAGGTACAGTCATAAAAACAATTACTGGTAATTTAGATAATGATGATGCGATGTAAATTGAACAAGAAATTAATTCACTAAAATCAAATATTAAACATTTGCAGCAACCATTACGGAAAACGGTAAACTTAGCAGAAAATACTATCAAAGAATTTAATAAACAATTAGATAAAATAAATATTAATCAAAGAAGATTAGAGCTGACTGTACTCGACGTCACGAATAGTTCTAGCTTAGTTAGTAATCACTTGCACTTTTTAGATATTTACGTTCAAATAGAGTTTAGTTTACAGTTACTTTTTGATAGTTTGTCTCAATTAGAAGATGCTATCAGTTTTTCACGTTTAGGTATAATGCACCCGAGCATTATTAGTGCTCAGAATCTAATAATAGAAATGATTAACTTAAATAATAGGTTAACTTTCAAACCAGTTGCAGAATTAAATACTATGAATATACACAGAATTGAGAATATATAACATACATTAACATTTATATTATTGTTACCTCTTATTGATCCCCATATATATGATCTTATACATTTGTACTCTATTCCTAACAAATATAATATAACTATCATTCCCAAATCCAAATACCTCGTACTCGGGAGCGAACAGTATGCCTACCTAGACGAGGAATGCCGAGACATAGATGACGACACTCGCCTGTGCAAGCTGCCCAACCTGAAGTCCAACGAACTCAGCAACGATTGCGTCATCGCACTCATGCAACATCGAATCACCAATTGTACCCACGCTAAACTGGAGCTGAGAAACGGACGGATTCAGAAGATCAAGGACAACCAGTGGCTGATCATAACCCAAGCAGATGAAATTCTACGCAATCAATGTGAGGAGAAGGTCGACTACAAGAGGCTGTCTGGAGATTTGGGGGTTAATACTGTCCGCGTCCGTAGGCGAACCCCTTTTTTTGGGGTTCCTGACTCTAGTTACCCTACACGTGACCCCTGGGTAGTGCCAAATGGACTGTAAAAGTGGTAGAGTTTAGCTGTAGTCACATAGACTATAGCGATAATTGGGCTGACTCGACCGGCAAGTACCACTTACGCACAGAAGACCAACGTGAAGTAGGAACATTGTTCCTGCGTTTCGTCTGGTGAGTGCTGTTTCCGGTGCCCATTCCCCCTTCCCACCCTAAGTATGACAGCGGCATTTAAAGAGTTGGTACCCCAGGAAGGTACCTGCTCTCTTGGAGCAGGAGAATCCTTCCCCGAGCCCCCCAGCTCGGGCTGCCCTTCGTACTCTGGGGTGGGCACAATACCGCGACATACTTCCCGGGGCAAACGAAGCAAGAGCATGCCTAAGACCCCTCCCACGTTATCAGTGGATTTTTGTAACATTCGAGGGGTCCACTCCAACCTAGCTGCCGTCCATCAACACCTTGAGACGGCAAAGCCGGCCATGCTCTTCTTATCCGAGACACAAATATCCTCCCCACCCGAATCATCCTACCTCACCTACCCTGGCTACTCGCTTGAGCATAGGTTTTTGCCTCATGCCGGGGTATGCGTACACATTAGGGAGGATATTAGTTACCATCGCCTTGGGAATCTTGAAGCCCGTGACCTGTCCACTCTATGGTTGCGTGTAGACTGCGACGACCACCCCCGCATCTATGCGTGTATCTACAGGTCACACAGTGGTGACGATGAGACGGAGCGACTCTTTGAGCGTCTCCAACAAGCGACAGACCTCATTCTTGAGCAGTTTCCTTCCGCCGAAATCATTTTGTTGGGAGACTTCAATGCCCACCACTCTGATTGGCTCGGTTCTAACAAAACCGACCACGCGGGAAGAACTGCTCGGGACTTCGCCCTGGCTTATGACTTTAAGCAACTGATTACTTCGCCCACGCGAATCCCAGATGCTGAAGGCCACACACCTTCTTTGCTGGACCTTCTGCTGACCTCACACCCCGATAACTATCAGGTGATGGTCGGTACCCCTCTCGGATCGTCGGAACACTGCCTGATACGGACAAAACTGCCACTCACTTGCCCCTCCCGTCCTAGATCTACTGGAAGTCGGCGTGTTTGGCACTACAAGTCAGCAGATTGGGATGGAATGCGTACTTTCTTTGCTTCCTACCCGTGGAGACAGGTTTGCTTCTCATTGGATCCCAGCGATTGTGCACAATCGGTTGCCGATGTCGTGTTGCAGGGTATGGAATTATACATTCCTAGTTCTGTGATACCCGTCGGCGGCAGATCCCAGCCCTGGTTTAACAAATCCTGCCAGGCAGCCACTGCTGAAAAGCAACAATGTTACCGGGCTTGGGCTTGCGCTCACACAACTGGAGATCCCAATAGCGTATCGCTAAAAAAGAAGTACAACCTTGCCTCCAGGTCATGCAAAAGGGCCATTGCTAGGGCGAAAGCTGAGTACGTCCGCATAATTGGCGACAGACTTGTGCGTTTCCCATCTGGGTCTCGTGCATTTTGGTCATTAGCCAAAGCGGTACAAGGCAACTTCTGTCTGTCGACCTTTCCACCATTGCGCAGGGATGACGGTTCGCTTGCCCACACTGCAAAAGAAAAAGCCGATCTTCTGGGCCTTCTTTTCGCATCCAACTCGACTTTGGACGACCAGGGAAAAACACCTCCGAACATCCTGAGATGTCAGAGTTCTATGCCAGATATACGGTTCTTGCAACGCACCGTACGTAGAGCTCTTCTTTCCCTGGATATCCATAAGTCGAGCGGGCCTGACACCATCCCGGCAATTGTACTAAAGGTTTTTTTTTTTTTTTTTTATGTAATATAGGTAGCAAACGAGCATGCGGGTCACCTGATGGTAAGTGATCACCGCCGCCCATGACTACCCTCAACACTGTAGGTGTTGGGGGTGTGTTGCTGACCTTTAAGAAAATATATAAATAAATAAATAAAATTGGGCACCGGATACCGCACTCACCGAACGAAACGCAGGAACATCGTTCCTACTTCACGTCGGTTTCCTGTGCGACGGTGGTATTTCACCGGTCGAGTCAGCCCAGCAATCGCTGCAGACAGAGCCTACAGCTAGACTCTACCACTCAAATTAGGTCTGCGCTCAAGAGCTAGCTCCTCCCATGACGCGGCTCTTTCGGCTCCTGTACTCCACCGGCGTAGTCCCTAATTGCTGGAAGACAGCACTAGTGCATCCGATCCCTAAAAAAGGCGACCGCTCAGATCCAACTAACTACCGGCCTATTGCAATCACCTCTATACTCTCCAAAGTTATGGAGAGTATGATTAACACTCAGCTCTTACGATATCTCGAAGATCACCAATTGATCAGCGACCGCCAATACGGTTTCCGTCACGGACGGTCAACTGGTGATCTTTTACTATATCTGACCCATCGCTGGGCAGAGACCGTAGAGAGCAAAGGTGAGGCCTTAGCAGTTAGTCTGGACATAGCGAAGGCTTTTGATCGGGTCTGGCACAAATGTCTTCTAGCCAAATTACCATCATATGGACTACCCGAGAGATTGTGTAACTGGATCACCAGCTTTCTTACTGGGCGGAGCATTAAGGTTGTAATCGACGGTGCATGCTCTGACTCCCTGCCCGTAAATGCCGGTGTTCCTCAAGGCTGTGTGCTCTCCCCTACATTGTTCATCTTGCACATAAATGATATGCTGCAAACCAGCGGTGTACATTGTTATGCGGATGACAGTACCGGAGATGCACTGTACCATGGCCAAGCCAATCTCAGCAAGGAGTCGGTTGTCGAAAACCGGAACAAGCTTGTGTTAAAAGTTGAGGCCTCTCTAGACCTGGCCTCCTTGTGGGGTAGCGGTAACTTGGTCACATTTAACCCCCTCAAAACACAAGTTTGCGCGTTCACCACTAAAAAAAACCCCATTCGTATTAGCCCCTACATTTCAGAACACTCCTCTTTGTATAAAGCCTATGATCGAAATCCTCGGTGTCGGCATATCGAGCGACGTTCAGTTTCATAGTCACTTGGAAGACAAAGCCAAATTGGCTTCTAAAGCTAAGCTTGGAGTGCTTAACCGAGCGAGACAGTATTTCAAACCGGCCCACCGCCTTCAACTATACAAGGCACAGGTGCGGCCCCATATGGAGTACTGTTCTCACCTCTGGGCAGGAGCACCTCAATGCTTACTTCTTCTATTTGACAAGATACAACGTAGAGCGGCTCGAATCGCCGGCAACCGAGCTCTTTCTGATCGCCTCGATTCTTTGGCCCTGCGAAGAGATATATCATCTCTTTGCGTTCTGTATCGTCTATACAATGGGGAGTGTTCTGAAGAATTATTCGACCTCATACCAGCTGCACAATTCCACCACCGCACCTCCCGCCACAGATTGAAATTCCATCCCCACCACCTGGATAGCTGGCGCTCCACCACCGTCCGTTTCGGGCGGAATTTTCTGCCACGCACTACGCAGATGTGGAATGAACTACCTGCAGCGGTATTCCCGGCTACATACAACATGGGGCTCTTCAAGTCGAGAGTATATTCCCACTACAAAGGTCGGCAACACACCCCCAACACCCACATTGTTGCGGGTAGTCATGGGCGGCGGTGATCATTTACCACCAGGTGACCCGCATGCTCGTTTGCCCCCTATTAATATAAAAAAAAAAAAAAAGTATACGTTATGAAGATAACCGATGACTGCCAAGTTTCCATATTGAACAGGACTTTGCACACACATGTCAACACAGTGTTCGTCAATGACGTCATACCCCTTCCAAACATACACATCAAACAGGATGAAAAACCAAAGTACGAGTTAAAACTAGAGGATACATCTTTAGACAGCATCCATGAACTGCTCAATCAAGCAAAACAAATAGAAGACGAAGAAAAGGAAGAAGTCTTCAACTGGCAGCCAGCACTCATAGTTCCAAGCTGGCCAACGATCCTTATATACTTCGCCGCCGCCGTCATTTTGGTCCTGTGGATCCTGCGCTCGAAGATAGCGAGAAAATCACGGCAGATGAAGACCAGCGAGGACGCTGCAGGAAGCTGCGAGGCACGCTTCCGTCTTAAGGAGGGAGGAGTTACATGCGCGTAATCACATGGAGTCAGCACTTCCCACGACCACCGACCGCCGACGATGCGATTCATGCTCCATTGCCCCGGGGCAGTTATACAATTTTTAAATAATTTTAAAATCATTCCCCACTGACCCTAGATGTCGAACGTATGCTCCATTGCCCCGAGTAGCGAACGTACAGATAGTTACAAATTTGTTAAGGTGACGTAATAAAACAATATATTAAATCAACAAATTTATTTGTTTGCCATTCGTTCTTACAATCATTCATTATTAACCACTACTCAACATGAAAAGTTAAAACATCTTTAATTAACTAGCATAAAAGATATTTAAATAAGAAATTCTTATTCTAAGCCTTAATTACGAGACGGTTATTTTGTGACTCTACATATTTTTTCTAAACAATGTCCTAAAGTTATTTTCCCTTTTAAATTATCTTGAATTGAATCATTAATTATAGTATACCTACTAGTGGCCGCCCGCGACTGCGTTCGCGTGGAAGTCAGTTTCCCGTGGGAATGAGATGTTTTCCCGCGGTAAAAAGTATCCTATGTGTTATTCTGACGTATAACCTATATTACTGCAAAGTTTTATCCAAATCCATCCAGTAGTTTTTACAAACATCCATCCATCCATCCATCCATCCATCTATCCATACATCCTCACAAACTTTCACATTTATAATATTAGTAGGATAATTCAATATTGTTTCTATTTTTAGAGATATAGGACACCTTTTAGAAAATTATTTACTTTCATTTTATAAACAGAAGCATCGTTGTACAAAATTTCTAATACCTTGAAAATAGTTGGATTTGTATTAAACATCTTGTTAATTTTAGAATGCCAACCCTTAATGATATTGGTTGTTTTCAAAATTTCTTCATAGAATGACCATTTACCTAAGAAAACTTTATGCGCCATCTATGTTTTTACAAAATAATCATTGAATCTGGGTTCACAATCGTTATCCCTATTCATTTGCCACCACTTGGTTACAATGCTTATTGTTTTATACCAAGTTACTACCATAAATTCAACAGCTTTGACATCATCCAATGCCGACGGCTAGGCCGATACAAGTTAAACTTGACACTGTATTTTTTAAGACGTTCTGTTCAGGACTGTACAAAATTATTATTGATTTCTATTAAAAATACGTCTCGGGTCAGTGGGGAATACGAATTCGGGTCAGTGGGGAATAAATTTTTTTAACTAATAATTCGGGGCAGTGGGTAATAGAGATTCGGGTCAGTGGGGAAAATAAATATATTTAAATAAAATAATAAAACTGCCCCGGGGCAATGGAGCATGAATCGACGATGCATGTTTCCCGGAATCAGTTGTTTACTGCATTTTATAATATTGTATTTCATTTCTAACTAATTTTAATGCTAATTATGTATTTTTGTCTTAGAAACTAAATTATAATATTGTAACAGTCTTGTCTGAGCTTTGAACGATTAAAGTAGTTTGTTAATTAATTTGATTTTTTTTAAAAGACATCCTCCGGCCGTCTATACATAACTAACTATTTGAACTATTTTGAAACTGAAATTAATGAATATTTTAATGCATGTTAAGTGTTTTGTTTACATTAGGTATTCACAATTTGTGCATTAGATCATATTTAATTTGCTTCGGAATTGTAAAATGGAAATTTTACTTATAACAAGTTTTTCCCTTTAGGTCATTTTATACGTAGGTACCTAGGTAAATATTTTCCTTACCCCATTTTTACATCAACATGGGTTTCAAAGTGTTTAAAGAGTATCAATTTAGACAATATTTCCTTGAGTCTTGATTGTATAATAGACTAGTGGCCGCCCGCGACTCCGTTCGCGTGGAAGTCGGTATCCCGTGGGAATGAGAAGTTTGCGGTAAAAAGTACCCCTACATTACTGTGAAGTTCCATCAAAATCCGTCCAGTCGTTTTTAGTTGAAAGAGTTACAAACATACATAGATCCATACATCCAAACATACTTACAAACTCTCACGTTTATAATAGTAGGTTATCATTCTTTTATTTATATTTATAAGTGATGTAAGTAAGGAAGTGAAGAAGGAAGTACTTCAAACTATTTACACAACTTCTTACTTGTACTTTATACAATGTTTATTTTTATCTCCGCATATTTTTTATGTAAGAAGCCTGATCTGACGATTTGTTTATAAAATCGAATTTTGTCTTTTTTATTGTTTAATACTTGTTAGCCGACTCCATTAAAAAGTCTTTAGACTAAATATCGGAAAAAGAAATGATTCTAAAGAGAAAATTTACACCAATTTTCTACACTCTATAATCATCATGTACCTACACCAACCGTACTTTATCATAAAATAAAAATGCAGTCAATTTCAAAACATTTTTTTTATAACATTCTATTTTTAAAACATTCTTTTTTTAAACTTAGCTACACATCTCGCTTGCCAGAAACAATAGCATCTAATCCAAAGACAGCTCAGCGATTGGAACCTTTTCGAACAGTTTTTTGACCTCGTCAACGATTCTGCTTACCACGGCGTGGACGATAGGGGGCGCCACTTCTTGGAAGATCTCCTTCCAGTTTGAATTGGCGAACTTGTGGATGGCATCCGCTAGAAGGTATGTTACGAATTAGTATTAGAGAAAGGACTTTTGTAAAGCAGGGCAGTACCTAAAGGTTGTAAAAAAATGAGCGATATACAACCTTAACACATGTTTAAGGAATACTGTGTGTGAAAGTAAATGAAATGAAATGAAATTACTTTATTGTATGTAGGATTAAAAACTAATCTCTTATACATTGTCTAAAGCTTAAAATAAAAAATAAGATGGCACGGGACACCCCTACATACATCAGCAATGGCCGTAGTAGACCGAGAGAAAAAGCTGACGGAAAAAACTCTCGGCACTCTTTTAGAAATTATACAATCATAATTTAGATTTATATTCATAGTAAATTAATAGTTTGGCTAAATGCAAGTTTATATTAGAAACACTTAACGATGGACTAAAGGTAGCGAGTCACATTATCAAAATAGAACTACTAGGTACTACCTACATTGGCTTGACTCGGGAATCGAACACGGAACCTTACGCTTAGTCCAAATTACACAAACGGTGCAATGAAATGTAAATGGTCGTAAAAGCATACATGACGACCTCCGTGGTGCAGCGGTATATATACCGGACTGTTAAGCGGATGGTTCCGGGTTCGATCCCCGGTCGGGCCAATTTCGTAAAAATGGTATTTCGATATTGGCTTGTGTCTGGGTGTAACCAGGTTCTCCGCTAGTCCATTATGTGGTGCCTACAACACAAGTGCTTTCTGCAACTTACTTTAGGGCCACATAATTGATGTGTCAGTCTGGAGAATTATTATTATATATTATTATTATTATATCAACGATAGTAGTATTAGATGATTGGTACCTAATTGTTTGTTTCCATTGAACAGGTTCTGGAACTCGAAGTGCGCTCCCGTCTGCACCTCGGCGGTGTGTTTCCACGACGCCACCGTCCAGTACTTCTTGCCGTCGACCGCGTGGTCGCCCACCGTGAACTCGATCTTTACTAATATGTCACCTGAAATGTTATTGTTATTAAATTATTACATCATTGAAGTACGATAGGTTTGATAAAGTCTTGGAGGATTAATCATGTTTTTTTTTTCTTTAAGGGCTTCGTTACCTTGAAAAATCTTTCATTGCCTTTCTGTAATACGTTCCATTTTTTGGTTCCAATTTTGGTTTGTAATTTGTTATAGGTAATCGTTTATATACCTATTGAACTGCTAACAAATTTATTGTCTCTTTTTTCACTAGTAAGTTACGATAAAAAAATAGTTGGTACACACGCTTTATTGCCACTATTGGTTACTATTTGCAGCTAAAACTATTGGCAGCTAAAACAGACCGCTTACAAATACAAGACCGAGTCCAACAACAAACAACCAATGTTTTAAAACTAGACCTTATCTCAATTGAAATAGAGTAGATACTCACGGATCTTGATCTTGTATTTGCCGGTGCCTTCAATCGGCATGATGAGCAGCTTCCCCCCGAGGGTATAGTCTCCGAGGAGGACTACGGAGCACTTCATATCCAGGTTGGTTTTACCACCATGACGCCTGGAAAAGAAATTAATAGTTTAAATTAATTAATTAGTAATCGGCCTGACTAGTACAAAGTGACCTATGGCTTAACGTAGACACATCGGAACTGGGATTTCCTTTCCATTAAGCATACAAATGTTAACATAAAATTATAATAAACAAGCGACCCGCCCACGCTTCGCAGTGGTGTAATTTTGCCGACTAGATCGCGAACCCTTGCATTTTTGCTAACTTAAAAAACCTTTTCTAAACGTTCTTTATTTACAAATTTAAATGAATAAGTACCCTAAAATATGGAGAAAACCGCATTTAAATCTGTTACGTACTTAAGGAGGAGTTAGCGGCCAAACATACAAACAGACAGAATTAGCGACTTAGATTTATACTAGTAATGAAATGATTCACTTTTTTATTACCTACTAGTTTTTCGAAAGCTAAATTGCTTTTCCCGTGGGAATTTCTAAAAACCTTTCTTACTGCTCACTTTCATCATTAAAGGTGTTCCTCGACGATGATGAATCAGTCAGTCTGACAGTCAGGACTTGTTATTTTATAAGTATTGTTCAATTAATCATCATTTACTAAACACCTAAACCTACAGATAAGTCTATAGAAAGAAATACTTTTCCAACATTCTCTACAACTAGTTAATAGCCTAATCAGCAAGTTGGAGGTTACTCGGTCAATCCATGATGACATCACACGAATGAATGGCAAAGTCTAGAGGAAGTTATTTACGTGGAAATACTTGGGGAAGGTTTGTCATTCTGTATGTTATGTTGAAGGCTTGATATGATAAAGGTTATGGTTGTTAAAGGTCTTTGATAGGGTACCCTTTAAAACTTGGGTTCGCTCATATATTGCCTTGAACTAAAAAGCGATGCTTGACATCTTTGTACGTGTATATCTGTCGCATCATCTTTATCTTTACATAGACTACATAGTATAAATCCAAGTTGCTAATTTTGTCGGTTTGTATGTTTGTCCGCTTACTCCTCCTAAACTACGTAACGGATTTGAATGCGGTTTTCGCTATCTTTTAGGACATTTATTCATTTAAATTTGTAAATAAAGAACATATTTTTTTTTTTATAAGTTAGCCAAAATTAAATGTTTCGTGATCAAGTCGGCGAAAAATACACCGCTTCGAAGCGTGGGCGGGTCGCTAGTAGCCTATAATAATAAACGAATGAACCAATTTTATTGTAATATATTAGAAAGGTTAAAGCGGGTTAGATACAGCAACTAAAAGCAACCATTTCAGCTAATTTACAAAGAAGATGGAAGTAGTTCACTATCTTTTACCTCATTAGTCGTCTAGGTAATATATCAAGTGAGCTTAATACTTATATGATCCAAGCCTATTTAAGCCCAAGTAAAGCGATTGAAAGATTGTCACGTTTTCTCTTTCAGGTTGTTTTTTTCGTTCACTTTAGTGTTCTTATCTACAATGTTAAATCTGCAGTTGTTTTTGTCAACATCATGAGAAGATGTGATGAAAACAGAATTTAATTTATAGCTAATTCTTTAAAAAGAAGGAAGTATTTTAATACTCATCTTAAGTAGTTAATGTTTTATAAATCATAATGGAATAGTTAACCATTTAAGTAGAAAACCACAAGTCTTGTGGTTAAGAAAATGTCAATCTTTAAACTTTGGAACGGGATTCGCAGAACCTTTTTGTTTTATCTTTTTTAGAGACGTCACAAAATAATCAAAATTAATAAACAACTCTCAAAAACGTCGCTTGAACTATAAAAAATATTGTTACATTAGTTTTTTAGTAAATAAAGCCTACAAACCTACTTCTTTGGTCCCTGAATTATAAGAAGCTTATTTTCCACATAATTCGTGTTATGTAGAAATAACCTTTAAGAATGTGTTTCAAATTAAATAATTGATACAAAACCAAAAAGGAGATTACAACTTTCGCTATTTACTTAACATTTTTACTTTCAAACTAAACACACCATATGATCTAAGTCCCACTAAAGGACACCCTCATTATATACCCCCACCCTCACCCAGATTACTTAGTCCAGCCAGGCCTGGCTCGCCTGCACGTGGGCTATCGTCACCGGGTCCAGTGTAGATATACCCACCCCCCCCCCCACAATACTTACTGCACCTGACAGTTCCTCAGCCCCTTCACCACCGTGTTTCTAAACTCCATGTCCAGCCCCGCCTGGCTCGCCTGCACGTGGGCTATCGTCACCGGGTCCAGTAGACATACCCCCCCCCCTACAATACTTACTTCAACCCCTGCACCTGACAGTTCCTCAGCCCCTTCACCACCGTGTTTCTAAACTCCATGTCCAGCCCCGCCTGGCTCGCCTGCACGTGGGCTATCGTCACCGGGTCCAGTAGACACCCCCCCCACAATACTTACTTCAACCCCTGCACCTGACAGTTCCTCAGCCCCTTCACCGCCGTGTTTCTAAACTCCATGTCCAGCCCCGCCTGGCTCGCCTGCACGTGGGCTATCGTCACAGGGTCCAGGGGGATATACCCCCCCTCCCCACAATACTTACTTCAACCCCTGCACCTGACAGTTCCTCAGCCCCTTCACCACCGTGTTTCTAAACTCCATGTCCAGCCCCGCCTGGCTCGCCTGCACGAGGGCTATCGTCACAGGGTCCAGGGGGATATACCCCCCCCCCTCCCCACAATACTTACTTCAACCCCTGCACCTGACAGTTCCTCAGCCCCTTCACCACCGTGTTTCTAAACTCCATGTCCAGCCCCGCCTGGCTCGCCTGCACGTGGGCTATCGTCACGGGGTCCAGTGTAGACATACCCCCCCCCCAATACTTACTTCAACCCCTGCACCTGGCAGTTCCTCAGCCCCTTCACCACCGTGTTTCTAAACTCCATGTCCAGCCCCGCCTGGCTCGCCTGCACGTGGGCTATCGTCACGGGGTCCAGTGTAGACATACCCCCCCCCCCAATACTTACTTCAACCCCTGCACCTGGCAGTTCCTCAGCCCCTTCACCACCGTGTTTCTAAACTCCATGTCCAGCCCCGCCTGGCTCGCCTGCACGTGGGCTATCGTCACGGGGTCCAGTGTAGACATACCCCCCCCCCCAATACTTACTTCAACCCCTGCACCTGGCAGTTCCTCAGCCCCTTCACCACCGTGTTTCTAAACTCCATGTCCAGCCCCGCCTGGCTCGCCCGCACGTGGGCTATCGTCACCGGGTCCAGTGTAGATATACCCCCCCCCCCCCAATACTTACTTCAACCCCTGCACCTGGCAGTTCCTCAGCCCCTTCACCACCGTGTTTCTAAACTCCATGTCCAGCCCCGCCTGGCTCGCCTGCACGTGGGCTATCGTCACGGGGTCCAGTGTAGACATACCCCCCCCCCAATACTTACTTCAACCCCTGCACCTGGCAGTTCCTCAGCCCCTTCACCACCGTGTTTCTAAACTCCATGTCCAGCCCCGCCTGGCTCGCCCGCACGTGGGCTATCGTCACCGGGTCCAGTGTAGACATACCCCCCCCCCCAATACTTACTTCAACCCCTGCACCTGGCAGTTCCTCAGCCCCTTCACCACCGTGTTTCTAAACTCCATGTCCAGCCCCGCCTGGCTCGCCCGCACGTGGGCTATCGTCACCGGGTCCAGTGTAGATATACCCCCCCCCCCCCAATACTTACTTCAACCCCTGCACCTGGCAGTTCCTCAGCCCCTTCACCACCGTGTTTCTAAACTCCATGTCCAGCCCCGCCTGGCTCGCCTGCACGTGGGCTATCGTCACGGGGTCGAGGGGGGATATACCCAGGGAAGGCACCCCGGCGGCGAGCGGGGCGATGGCGTGCTGCGCGGACGCACGGTGGCAGGCGGTGTCGGTGGATAGGCAGGCGGTTATGAAGGGCGCTGGAAATTTGTTGGGTTGAGCATGAATTTTGACGTGCTTGCAACATGTAGGTACGCAGTATTTTGGGTCTTAGAATTACATAGTATAAAAATCCAAGTCACTAATTCTGTCTGTTTGTATGTTTGGCCGCTAACTCATCCTAAGCCAGTTGAGGGATTTTAATGCAGTTTTCACTACCTTTTAGGTATTTTTTTCATTTAAATTTGTAAATAAAGAACGTTTAGAAAAAGTTTTTTTAAGTTAGCATAAAAAGTTCGCGAGCAAGTCGGCAAAATTACACCATTGCGAATCGTGGGCGGGTCGCTCGTTTAAAGATAGTTTGTACTTAAGGAGGCAAGGACAGTGAAATAAGCAAATGATGAGCTTATATTAAAATATTAGCATTAGGGTACCGTTTATTTCTACAGGCACCAACAACATCTAAAATGTTAGTGGAAAATCAGAAATGTTTAATAGAAAAAAAAAGCTGATTTTTTACGGTATGTTAAATAAGTTTTAACATAATTCATTAAACGGTTAAATCATAACTATATCGTTGAACTTAATTGATAGATCGATCACGGATTTTCCTTAGTTACCTCAGTTTTCAACGAATTAAGAAATAACATGATTTTTTCCATCTATTTAAATAGGAAAATACTTGGAAACGTTATTTTAAAGCTAACTTTGAAGCAGCAGTCCAAAAGATTAAGTTTAGCTGAGTTAGATTATATATTTTAAATATAACAACAATATTAATTAGCTCATGACCTCCTGTATAAAAACAAAACCTAGCACTATATACCTACATTTTATCATTAGCAAAAGTGTATTCCATCAATTCTGCTTTAAGATTTTTGTTTCATTAAATTTTGGTATAAGTAAGGAGGCAGTTCTACATAGCGTGCATGTATGACGACCTCTGTGGTGCAGCGGTATATATACCGAACTGCTAAGCGGATGGTTCCGGGTTCGATCTCCGGGTCGGGCCAATTTCGTCAAAATGGTTTTTCAAAATTGGCTCGTGTCTGGGTGTAACTAGGTTCTCCCCTAGTCTATTGTGTGGTATCTATAGTACAAGCTTTGCTTAGCTTAGAGCCACACAGTAAGTCTGGAGAAAATTATTTATTTATTAATGTATAAATAGAACGTTTTAACTAGATGTCAAAGTTCTAAATACCGCCCCATTTTAAATTTTTTGGGCCTCAGTTTTAATTATAGTATACCTAATGATGTTAAAATGGACTAATTTAGTTCCGGTGAAATTTATTTCAGACGGAGGTTTCCGTCGTAGTTTCTGTTTGACCGGGATGGACACCTAAACTGCTTAACCAATTTAAATCAAATTTGCACACCGTATGCAGTTTGATCCAACTTAAAAGATAGGATAGCGTATGTCTTTATAGTCGCAATATTATTTAATTGCAAAATATAATAAAACAAAAACCTTACCGGTTATACGTAAAGAGTTTAAAGCTGAACTACTGATGAAAAATGAAATTTTTTTTTGTGTTAAATGGCTGGTGAAACTACAGTTTAAGAGTTGAATTTTCCACCAAAAATGCAGTTATTTTTATCAAGTTTAATCTCCATTTTTTTCCAGTAGTATAACAGTTTATTCTAGTAAACTAACAATCGTGTAGTATGTAGTTTATGGTCAACATCGGAGGTGAACTGGTCATGTTATGTACCGCCTTCTGAAGGTAAAGGACCTTTAGGTAGAGTAAGGTAGGTAGGATTCTAGAATATGTGCAATTAACCTAATACTAGAATTAAATGAAATTGAAATACATGACTGGCTAGCCCAGTGGTTGAAATTAAAGCCAAACAATTACTTCGAATATAAACAGCAATGAAAACTATAAAAAAATCCGTTGAAGTTACAAACAAAAAACGTGAATGACGCAGTCCTATTTATACCTATTATGGAAAATGAATGTATTTTAATGTCTAGTTTTATGAAAGATTATATTTTATCCCGCGAAACTTTGATAAACTTCTGTTGGAAGTGTTTGTGTGAAACTTTGAAGCACCAAAGCATTAGGTTTACATTTAAACAGTTTTCAAACGCTAAAGCTGGATATTACATTTTTATTTGGTTGGGTATTCGAATTTTTGCAATATATTCGAAACTATTATAATGAGGGTTACTAATTAAGATTTTAGTGTATTACCTATGCGAGAAGATGACGATAGTTAAAATGGATTGTTTGACTCAGAATAACGTTTCATGAACCTTTTTTGATTTATTTTTAAGGTTAATATAATAAGATGTAAATTAAAGTAAAGGCTTTGTTGCTACCTTTTTATTTTAACGACTACTATTGATAAATGATATTATTTAATATTTCATGGTTATCTGTATATGAACCTATTAATTTTATTATAAGGTGTTTTAAATACTATTTTGATTCAATGTTAGATATTGATTTCTGTCAAAGATATTGAATCATTCTAAATTAATAGAAAATATTAACGTTCTAAGAAAAGACATCAACGAACGTGAAAGTGCTATTTCGTTTAATTTTGACATTTTCTTTCACACTTCTCAAACAAACATCAAACAAACAGCTCCATCCAGTTTCTTTTATATGATCGAAAAACTTTGATAATTATAATGTAGGTACAGCTATAAAGATTATGCAACCTTCTCTACATACCCGATTAACAAAGGGATCGTTTTTTTCAATTATTTATTAAAGTAACTTACCGACTCCACCATCGACATTATTCATCACATAACAAAAACACACTAAAAACAATAACTTCATATCTATATCGTGCTGACTTGCGTTCAAAGAAAAACTAAACCAAATGCGTAGGCTCAACTTATCACATTGTATTTTATACCTAACAGGACAATATGGAATCGACAATATTAATTTGCTGTTGTTACAACCTTTATTATAAAGGTGATAAGGTTTACATTAGTTGAGTGTAAGTGAGATAAAAGTAGATCGATCAGAAATCAATCAGGAGGTGATTTTTTTAATTGTCTCTAATCTCTTCTTATATTGTTTGCGGTTTTTTTATCGATTTTGAGAAAAGGTATGTGCTTCCTCAATTATTGTGTAATGAAGAGACAAATTTGATAAGTACCTACAGTTTTGTCGGAACTTTTGTAGCTAGATACCTACTAGACACATACGATAGGGTGTAAGCAGGCCTTTACTATAGCGCGAGACCATGTAATTTTGAGCTTAAATAATACTTAAGTACATAAGGTACTAGTGGCCGCCCGCGACTCCGTTCGCGTGGAAGTCAGTTTCCCGTGGGAATGAGATGTTTTCTTGCGGTAAAAAGTACCCTATATGTTATTCTGGTGTGTAAACTATTTTACTGTAAAGTTTCATCAAAATCCATCCAGTAGTTTTTACGTGAAAGAGTAACAAACATCCATCCATCCATACATCCTCACAAACTTTCACATATTTATAATTTTAGTAGGAAGTAGGCATAAAAATATCTTTAAAACATACTTTTTTGCTCTAAGCGTAACCAGTAGCAACACCTACTTTTCGTTTTCGGGAGTAGTTTTTGTAAACCTTTTATTAATTATTATTTTATAATTATAAGGTAGGAATAAACTCCATATATGTAGGTTTTAATGGGAAACTCGTGGTCAATGATCTCCCAAGATTTACTCATAGTCAGAGAACTCCAAAGGTTTTTTTAATCTACCATGTTGCAAGTTTTCCAGTGTAATACACACTACAACTTGCCTATAATAAGTAAGTGGCTTGCAGTAATTATTTATTTAGCTCTACCTAAATGAACGCCATCTATCAAAACTTATGAAAACTTTTGTGAAAACAGTGGAACATTTACGGTCGGTCAGCGTCGCTATTTTTACATTTATCTGTTTTAGCGTTGGCATTAGTAATATTTATTACTAGGGGCCGCGCGCGACTCCGTTCGCGTAGAAGTCGGTTTCCCGTGGGAATGCAAAGTTTTCCCGCGGTAAAAAGTTCCCTTAACACTAGAACCGTTTTTGGCAGCGCACGCAACGGAAGCTCTCAAGGATGAATAATTTTCCCCGTTTTTTTTTCACATTTTCCATTATTTCTTCGCTCTTTATAGTTGCAACGTGATGTTATATAGCCTAAAGCCTGCCTCGATAAATGGTCTATTCAACACAAAAATAATTTTTAAAATCAAACCAGTAGTTCCTGAGATTAGAGCGTTCAAACAAACAAACAAACAAACAAACAAACAAACAAACAAACAAACTCTTCAGCTTTATAATATTAGTATAGATAATCGATTCATGATCGCTTTACTTGGAATAAATTTATATCGATGCCTTTGTAAGTTATTTTGTTAATGAAATGCCTTACTCGAGTTATTTTATTCAAATCAAGGTTATACGTAAGTTAATGTGAGGTTAGATAATTTAAGTTTTTTCAAGTTTAAGACCAAAAGTTAAGGTTTGATTAAATAAAATATTTACCGTTTGAGTGTGTGTGTGAGAAAATTCGTGTTATGCCAAAAGCATAATTTACAGATCCTTAATGTTAAAGGTACCTTTCAATTTTATCGATGCTGTTACAATGCGCACTCGAAAATTTATTCATATAGTGAAACTTTTAAGAAACGGAGCAACTATTTAAACACTATTACTAGTTTATAAAGCTCTCTGTCAATCTCTGCTTCGATATTGTATCGGAGTTTGGGGTGGTGCGGCAAAAACTACTCTCTTAAAAGTAGAGCGTGCACAAAGATCTGTCCTGAAGGTAATGTTACGTAAACGTTTTCGCTTTCCCACTGTACTTCTAAACAAAGAGGCTAAAACTCTAACTGTCAGGCAATTATATATCCAAAAAGCGGTTACAAGTTATTATCAATCATTTAAGAGAAATAGTTCTTCGATTAGAAATTCAAGAAGAGTCAACATTAAATGCAAATTCGTTAAAACCAGTTTTTCTCAGCGTTTTCCTTCATTTGCCTTTCCATTTTTATATAAAATAATTACAAAATCCCTTGATTTAGCAGACTTGTCACCGGTTGAGGTAAAAATGAAAGTCAAAGAGCATCTACTTACTTTAGACTATGATGCCACAGAATCTTTGCTCAAAGTGCTACATTAAAATTAAATAGTAGTCACATAACTTTCATTTATACACACATTCACACAGAAACCCACACGCACACAAACACTCACACGCACACAAAATCTAACTAACACACACACAAACACTCACACTCACATATACATACACACACGCACTCACAAAGAGTTTTTGGAAATCTTTTATTTTTTTCTCCTTATTTTAATGTTTTATATTTAGATTTTCTTTTTAAGTAATACCTACCTATATATTTGTTTGAAGTTTCCATCTCAGAGATTTATTTATATTTAAATTGTTTTTATTATTTGTCGTTTACTTACATTGTTTATTTTAAATTTTCATTATAATTTGCTCACTCAAGCTCTTTTTTGTATAAATTTTAAATTTTGTTAATTTGTTTTGTCGATATTCGCAGCACAGGCATGCCTAGTGCGGAAAACACTGTAAAAAAAAAATAATTGTATTTGGTTTTTGAATAAATTTATTTTTCTTTCTTTTTTTCTTTTTTTTTAATTTTTTAATTAATAAAACACTGTGTCCATATTGCGGTATTTATTCAGAAAACGTGAGATATAAATACCTATCACCTATGAAAAATGTTACTTATTTGTAATTATCACATCAGTTATTGCTATCTTAATCTATTGTATTATAATATAAATTTCTAAAAAGAAATAGTTGAACGTTACAGTCTATTGAACTTATTTCTCTCAATACATATTGTTATCAATTCTTGGAACTCTGACATCAAACAAATATGTGCTATATAGACATATTCATCATACGATTTTACAAAGGCAGCAAAAATATTTATTAGGTAAATATAAATGGTTTGAATTCAAGTATAGATTATAAATATTGTCACTGGTCAGTCATTGTAAAATAAACTTCCTATTATATCTAGATATACTTGGTATGGACATTTGAGCATTCGAACTTCTTTGAACACTTTGTATTACTAGGTACTGTATTTTTTTTGACAAAATGATCTCGAAATGGTTTTAAACAACCTACAGTGGGGGTGTTCGAAATCGAAACGAAATCGGTTATCGAGTCGCAATCGCGTAAAATTTCGAATGAAATTGCTGAATACTAAACGCAGTAACATCATTCAGCAATTTCATTCTAAATTTTACGCGATTGCGACTCGAAAACCGATTTCGTTCTAGAGTCCCAACACCGATACCTTTCAAAGGTATTGATATTCGAGTTAGAGGACACCCCCACAGGTCATTCAAGTAAGTATAATATCGATTAAAATCGATTAAAATTCAAGTTGATACTAATTTACCTTTAAATTTTACATCGGAAAGTTTAACTCTTTATGGCCTTTGAAGTCACTATATTTCTGGGCCCCGACCTAACAAACTTTAACAACATCCTAGCGATTTAATTCAATTTATTCACGATAGTATAATACCGAATGAAATGATATTAAATCGCTACGATATCGTTAAAGTTTGCTATCTAAATCTCGAGGCAGTTAATTTGTCCATGAATGAATTGTATAATTTAATAACTAGATTAAAACTCAGGGTAGCAATAGCTGGTCTGCTGGGATGGCCGCGAACAGTTTCTTGACCTCGTTGACACAAGCTTGGATGATTTGCTCGAAGGCAACCGGAGCGATGTCGTTGATCACTGCCTCCCAGTTGGCGTTCACTACTGCGTGCACTGTGTTGGCTGGAAGAAAGAATTTTATATAAGACGTAGTAATATGAATGTGAAGATTAGATGTTAAAGATGTTTGCTGCTTAATCACGCAAACTCAAAAAAAGGGAAAAAAACTTCAGAGATTTGAATGCAATGTAATATAATCAAGAATGACACAAATTTCTTCAAGTCTTTACTACGGGAAAGGTATCATTGCCACGGAATTAGACATTTAGTCGCAGCTAAAATTACTGGACGAAAAGCGAGTATTGTATATGCCGCTACGGAATCGCTATAATTTAGTAGTTTAGCTTTCTTTTAGTATTTAAAAATAACATACTATTTAATAATAACCGTAAATATGTAATGTAGCTATTGATCTTAACTTAAGCATATTGAACATGTATCAAGTTGAATATGGTAGGCATGTAAATGTAGTGGGCATGAGAATATGAATATAATCGCTTTTGAGGCTGAAATGTATAAGGCATAGTTCTGTATCTGTGGTATCTAATGTTAGATACATACAAGCAGGCATTCTTTAATTCACTAAACAAAACAGTAGTTATGGAAAGTTAACCTAAAAATAAACTCTCTTCAGAACCTTCAAATATGGAGACTTCGAGCATCTAAAAAAAAAAGCCAGAAGTGGAATGTCAGTGAACATGGGAATCACGCTTGATTAAAAAACAAATGACAAATGAAGATGGAATGACATCGCGCTAATAGTATATCACTCCAACCGTTCAGGGTAACAGAAGTTCGTCAGCCGGCACCGCTTTGAAAAACTTTTTGACTTCCGCAACGCAATCGTGGATAATCCTGGTGATGGCGGGCCCGCCGACTTCCCTGATGATTAGCTGGGAGTTCTCATTCAAGAACTTGAGGGTAGTCGTGGCTAGAAGTGTGTTATAACTGGGTTAGTTACGAGTGCATAGAGTTTTGGGTGTTATCGTTATAATATGGACCACCTGTTTGCAAGTTGTTCACGGTATTATCTAGTTACAACAAAATAACTGTATCTAATAGCTAATGAAAATTGGAGCCTTGCCGAGTTTTTACCGCCAGCTTTTTCTCTCGGTCTACTACGGCCATTGCTGATATATGTAGGGATGTCCCGTGACATCTTTTTTTATTTTGGATTTTATGCTTTTGACAATGTATAAGAGATATGTTTTTAATCCTACATACAATAAAGTAATTTCATTTAATTGTCAAATACGATAGGCATGTTGAGAGACAAACCGAAAAGAAGAAAACAAATTTGTTGTCGCAAAAAAGAAAGGTCAATATAGATTATGAACTTCAGGGTTTCAAATATGTTTGGTAAATCAGAAGGGGTAATACCATGGTGGTTTATACTTTACCATTTATTTTATTTTATAACAGCATTTAGAGTACCTACTTTAAGCGAACTTAGATATTTAGGAAGTTAATAATATTCTGTGTTGTGTTAAATTTGTTGACCTGTAAAAGACAAGCCGTCTCTGATAAATATCCTTATGACTTGACATTCAAAAAGAAACAAATAGGCTCTTTTTATTTAAGAATCCTATAAAAAAAAACTTTATAAAAAAATCGTGTTTTTATCGCTTTACCTAGGACTCCGAGTACCTACTATGTAACACAGTTGTTATTATTTCATTCCTGGTTGTTAAAACAAAAAGAGTGAGTTCGTATATTAATAAGATTACATCCAGGGATTAACAAGCAACATACTTTGTTAAATTAGTCGTAAATATTAATCCTCATTTACATCTTATAGTAGTCCATATTACATACCTAGTTCCTTGTTTCCGTTGAAGAGGTTCTGAAGCTTGAAGAAAGCCCGTTCCATAGAGTATTTGTCCTTGTATGACGTCACATCCCAGTGGCCATTTTTGGTGACGTAGTCGTACTTCACCACGATGTTCAAGTTGGCTGTTAAAGGAATTTGGTTCTTATGTACTTGTTTATAAAGGAACTTTAGTTTTAAAATAGCAAAGCAAGGAAGCTAAAATAGCTTCTGGAAAAGGATGGACCAGAAAATATTTTCAAAAGTCCAAAAGATAATTAATTCAGATGCCATTTGGCAATAAGTTTACAAACCGGCTAACTAATGCTCAAGTGCCTGTAATAAAATTGGAATTTGGTGGTTCTTTCCTTGGTGGATGGATACCATTTAAGTTTTAAATTAATCCATTTGTCAGAGTTTAGGGCTTCTATAGCCCTGTGGTTCCTGTATGTCAGTGACCACCATAATACCTCGATTTAAAGACTCGGCGACATCTTGGCTTTACGAGTAGATACAAACTGCTTGCCATTGGGAAACGAGACTTTTTTTTATATAAACGGGGGGCAAACGAGCATGCGGGTCACCTGATGGTAAGTGATCACCGCCGCCCATGGAAAATTGAATTACTCACTGATTTTAATCTTAGCCTGTCCATTGCCCCTGATGGGCAGGATGAGCACCTGGCCGTCCATGTCGTAGTGTGCCTTCAGAGTCACGTTGGCGGTGAAGTCCAACTCGCCCTTGCCGGATGAGGGGTGCAGTCTGATGAAAAACATGATACTTTATAGGTTACACTGTTTAAGAGAGAGGGAAATAGATTGTTTTCTATAGTTCAGTCTGATGAAAAAAATGATACTTTATAGATTGCGCTGTTTAAGAGAGAGGGAGATAGATAGTTTTCTATATATTTCTATATTCAGTCTGATAAACAGAGAGATGAGAGATGAATATTTTATGGGTTAACAGTGTCCCCTCTCTCCCAAACAGTGTTAACTTAATACTGTTTGGGAGAGAGGGAAATAGCTCTATGTTCGTGAGGAACATACTAAGCTTATTCGTACTGTTACCTACTTTAAGAGCACTCTAAGTTAAGCAAAGCATTGTTTGTTAAAGAAATAGGTCTATCATTCGAAGGTTTCACGCATTGTTTCCCTATGTCACCAATGTTCCTTACCTAAACGAGTTAATCCTCGCGTTTTGCAATCCCGTCACAATAGTGTCAGTGAACACCAGTTTCAGCGCCGGGTTGTTGACCACCACCTTGCCCAGAGAGACCGGGTCTAGTGGGGCGATGCCCAGCTCGGGGATGCCCAGAACGAAGATAGGGGCGGCACCGATGATGACCTTGTGGGCGCATTGGCTTAGATGAGGGTCGGAGGCCGAGCAGGCCGTGATGTAGGGAGCTGAAATAGAATAATGGAGGTTAAAGAATGGATTATTATTGGTATAAAAGTTTGAAAGTGATTGATGACCGGAGGGGCAGTACAAACTTGTAGTGTGGTGTTATGTCATATGGTATAAGTGGTTTTTCTAATGGCTCAGGCCGCACCGATTAATTTCTTTAGAATTGGTATGGCGTTTTTTAAGAGGAACTCCATAAACACAAAATATTATGCTTCAAATAGTACTAGTAATACTCATAATAATTATAATTTTTTTACTAAACATAAAGAAGAAAATTCTGACACAATCAAGTTATAAAGCAGGTTTATTCTTCTATGTATGTAAGTACCTACTTAAAGACTGCAAAGTCCAAGAATATATACAAACAAATAGTGTATAAGACGTGTTTAAATCACTAATTAAACATTACCTGGACTAACTTAGATGTCAAAGTAAACTCATTAATTCAAGAACTAATATCAACTAAAATTTTCCGCAGTCAATATAATAAGTATTAGTGTAGGTAAAATAGGCAGAATAATACCTGAATATATAAAAACTGTTCAGTCGACGAGGCGAGTGCTTCGTTCCTATGGGAATTTCGTAAATTTGACTGCTTTGGAATAATATGACCTTAAGCTTCAATATATTATCCTAAGTTATAAGAAGAAATTATAATTAAGTTGTTTTTAAATTTTATGTTGATATAAATTAATTTCTTGACTGACCATTGAAATTGGCACCCATTTACATCTCACTTATTTTGTTGTTGTTGTCATATTCGACATTGCTCTCATTTTACATTTATGTTTTGACGGGATATCATTACCTGTATTTCGCTTCATTTACAGGGTTTATTTAACTTTTTTTTGTGCTATTTTCTTAATTTTTCTTATATGAGTTTGCGTCTGTGGCTAAAAATCTACTTGCTGCAGTAAAAAAGTTTTTTAATAGATGGCTTTTTTTCTTTTTTAACGTATTTACTGAGTAACAAAATTAAAAGCTGCTATGAACTACTCTTTTGTGTCTTTATTATTATTTAATAAGCTTACTACTTGAATGCATATTACAAAATTTGATGCCAGGAAATAACCACCATGCTGAGTTGTATTTAGAGTGTCTTACGTAGTATCTAACGTAGAGAATCACTAGTGGCTAAGATAGGATTATTTTGAAGCACGTTGATTGTGGCTGACTAAACAGGCAATGTGGATTTTAGAGGCGGAAAGTGCTATCAAAGAAAAACGTTTTAATTACCACCCTTTAAATAATATTCTTGTAGAGTTCAAACATAGTTCAAACGAACAAAAATATTTCAATAGAATACCGATGTCCAACAATTAACAACTTATGCTAAAACGATTGAAGTTCGGTCATGGCTTCAATAAAGGCTTATGAATTTGGGTTCATTTAACGTGGCAGTTGGTACACACTGTTTCATAGGTGTACTTGTGGTTAAAGGAGCAAGCCTTAGTTTAACCTCACTAGTTTTAAACTACTGGCAAGATAAAATTCATGTAAATGCATTACATTATAAAAAGAAACCCTACGCATTTTCTAGAAAACTGAAATACTCTTCCATGTGATTAGTAAACACTATCGTTCAGCCTTTTGTTCCTGTCAGGATATTAGTAAAGAGCATTTCGCGCAGATTCCGGCGCCGCAACAACGATCCACATGGCTGCGCGCGCGTTGCGAAACAAGCGACGACGCAAACCCGAATGTTAACGAGGACGGGCCGAGTGCCGGCCGATTGGATGTATGATTTAACTACTTAGTTAGTAGTAGTATAATGTTTGTATGGATACTGATATTTTAAATGTTTTGGGAGAGTTTGTAAGTTTGTTTGAGTAGTTTCTGGAACCAATGAACTGGTTGAAATAAAACACATGTCGAAAGCGACGTTGTCAATACGTGTCATAGGCTAAATTTTATTGCCGCGAGTTAAACCGTGGGCAGAGTGCTTGTACTTTTAAAACATTTGCATATCGATTTTAGATATCAGTTGATTATCTATATTTTGTTACAAGAAAGTGCAATAGTTAGTAGTTATTTCATTGTTAAACCATTTTGATACCTATTCTTGCGGTAGAAAAGCGCAAACCACACACAAACCAATTATACAAAATTAGATATATTTTATGAAATAAAAAAGCAATTACCGTACCGTATCAAATTATTTTTTATAGTTTTACTCATACTATACAAACGTTTCGGGTTAAAAGTCACTAAAGAAGACAATTCACTAGTCATGTCTAATGAAGTTTGACCGTGTAAAAACAGACGTTGCAAAAATAATAATTTTAATAAAATATTTAATTAATAAATATCTGGCTTGAAGTCTTTAGTAGGAAAAGTGAAATTATTAAATGTTCCAATTAAAAGTTTTAAATTGTAAGTGTTAAGTAACTTAACTTCGTTTCATAATTTAGTGTTTAATATGTTTGCTTCGTTGATTTATTATAGGTATAGAGAGCGAAGACCAATAATAAATCTATGGGGTCTAAGTAGAAGCATATTTCATTTTTTAAAAATACGTGACTTTCAAATTAATGAAATTTTAAGTAATAAGGAGTTTTTTGGCTTCAACGAATATTAGGTAAGTATATTATTTTTGTTCGATACAATGTTCTTTGTGTTTCATACTTAATTATTCATATTTTCATTTTAGGTATGTGCTTAGTTATCAGCAAATTGCAATTTCTTTAACAATATTAATGCAATAATTATTACTTTACTTCCCTTTTACGAATAATATTTTTTACTTTTTATTTCGAGTAAGCCGCCATTACCGGATGCGTTTTAATGTCAAAAGAGAGTCATTTTTCAATCGATCTGAGGCTTAACCTGTTCTTTATTTAAAAAGAAATGTAAAAATCTTGTAGTGTTGTAAAGCGATGGTAGGTCATTGACCTTTTATTTTTGTTTTGTTTTGGCAGACATCGGTTCATAGACACAATATATTATAACGGCATTACCTACTAACAATTTTAAATTGCAACTGTGTTTTTTTCTATGTCAAAATAACAAGTTTAGAAACAGGTCATTTAAAAAGTTTTACAAGAACTTTTCTTTTTTGTTTCCTGTGGAATTTTAATATGAGTTTTAGACAAAATCAGTTGCTCTGGAAAAATAATGAAAATTAAAAGCATTCGAGCAACGCAACAAGTTTGTCAAGAATAAAGAATGAAGTGCGCAATTAAATCAAATATGAAAAACGTTAAAAAAGTGTTCGAACGTAATAAGGCAAGTGTAAAGGTACATTCCAATAATATAAAATAGATGATTAAACGAACTTCAGTGAAGTTCTATCACTATTATATGAGTCGCTTCATTCGAAGATATGATTATTTATTAACCAGGTAGTCCTTTCTAAGTACTTGGTAACTTCGCACACTTTAGAGTAAAATTAGATTTTTTAATTTTTTTTAATTGGGAACATTCCCTACTCCTGTCTATCCTGTTGCCGCTAGGTGGCATGTAGCTTCATTTTTTAGAGGATAAAACAAAACTTTATTGGGCTGTGGGTTGGGTGGGTTTTAGTTATATCTTCGAATGAAGCGACTCATATAATAGTGATAGAACTTCACTGAAGTTCGTTTAATCATCTATTATATTTCGTCGCTTCATTCTTCAGATATGATTATTTATTAACCAGGTAGACTTTTAGAGAAAAGTTTTGTTTTCAGGTTGGTTAGTCGTGAATAAAACAAAATTCAATGTATGAATTTAGTATTTATTGATTTAGGTGACAGAAAAATATGCTTTATTAACTTAAATTTAAACCCCTAGCTAATTTGTATACATAATTTTAGGTATATAATATAATAATCAATATTACTTATAAACTAGTCAGCAATCGTAAATTCATACGAAAAACTATATACTTTATTCTCAATGTAATGTACTATAATCATATTAAATGTTATTCAATAATGATATGGCAAAATCATTTTGCGGATTTTCATTTAGAGGGCGATTATAAAATTTAGCGAAGGTTTGAGAATTTTCAGTCCACCCAGCCGTTTTCCGTATTACGTCAACATTGATACCGGCGGCGTACGCTGCCGAGGTTGCGGCGTGCCGCGTGCTGTGTGCCGAGAACATGCTCATGTCCACTCCGCTTGCACTTAGTATTTGTTTGAGCCATCTACTAAGTGTCTGGCTACAAACCGCTCTGTGTGGAGCTTTGTACGTCAAAAATAACGTTCCTGTAGGCTCGGCTCTAACATTTTTAGTCAAAAAAATATAATCTCTTAGGGTCGATACAGGACAGATTTTAATATTATCACTAAAAACAGGTAAAGTTAATACAGGTTGTTCTCTATTTGGGGCAGAGGTTTTGATGATATTAGTGATAGCAATCTTAACTTGTTTAGTTTCAAATGTTATGTTTTCTAATCGAATCAAAGATAATGTTTGGACTCTATGTCCAGTGCACAGAGCTAATAAAACTATAAGTTTTTTTGAAATTTGTTCCAAAGAAAGGTTAATGTTTGGATACCAATCAGAAATATATTGCAATACTATGTTTGGATTCCATGTAAATGTATATTTAGGTTTGTTAGGTTTCATTTTATATGCTCCTTTTAACAAACGTTTGATACATTCATCGTTACCTATTTCCTCACCTAGAAATAAGGATAGTGCTGAACGATGTGAGTTTAAAGTCCCATAAGAACAACCTTTATTAAATTGTTCGTTTAAAAAACACAAAACTGATACCTTACATTGTTTAAAAACATCAGTTCTTTTGAACGTACAAAACTCCCACCATAGTTTTAATGAGACACCATACTGGCGGATAGTGTTGTCAGCTAGGGACGCGAGCATCAGCGGGAGCGCCTCGGGCGGACAGCCGCGGCGGCCGAACGACGCCCGCAGAGCCTCGCGGCACCCAGGGTAAGGCTGGAGTGCAAGCGGTGTTGACTCCTGAAATTTGATTTCAATAGGTCCTTATTTGGGTTGAAGAATATAATATTTGACACTAGTAACTTATTCAAAAGAGGGAACCACGGCTGGGATGGCCAATATGGAAAAACTAAGATTCCTTCAGCTTCTTCGTCTAATATTTTTCTTAAACATTTCAACACTAACGCAAATGGGGGAAATGCATAAAAATATTCTTCGTCCCACCTTATCGTAAATGCATCAATTGCAAACGCGTCAGGTTCAGGTTTCCAAGTAACAAACTTGTCACATTTGGCATTGCTGCGACTCGCAAAAAGATCAATTTTTATAAAACCAAAATTATCTACAATAGTTTGGAAGGCGGTATCTGAGAGTGCCCATTCTGTATCTGGATTGAGTTTTCTGGACTCAACATCGGCAAAGTTTTCTTTTGTATTAACGTAAGATGCAAATAGCCACAAATTACGTGATTCACACCATTGCCAAATGTCTTTTGTTATTTTATTAAGATGGGGAAATTGGATCCCGCCCATCCGATTAACATAACTTATTGCGGTTGTGTTGTCTACACGTAATAGTATTGCACAATTGTGTTCTTTACTTGCTATGCTTTTAAGGCCTAAAAATACTGCTAGTAATTCAAGGTAATTAATATGATAACCTGTCTCGCTTGACTTCCATGAACCACTGAATTTTTTGTCTTTACATACCGCACCCCAACCGGTACGTGATGCGTCTGTATAAATTTCTAATTTATAAATTGGAGAGGGAATAGAACTAAATGTTATGTTAATATTATTTAACCACCAACTTAAATCTTCTAAAATAGAATTAGGAAGCTTTATCTTAGCTTCATAATTATTATCAAATTTTTGTAAAGCGAGGTATTTAATTCTTTCTAAGTGTTTTGTATACATATATCCATATTTTGTGGCGGGACAGGCCGCTATTAATATACCTATTAACTGAGCAAAACTGCGTATTGAACATCTTGGGAGTTTTAAATACTTGATCAATAATTGTGCAATATTATCACGTTTGTCATTAGGTAAAAACATAGACATGTTTTCTGTATTAAACATAAATCCTAAAAACTTTATGATTTTAGATGGTTTTAAATTACTTTTATCAAAATTAACAATGAATCCTAAACAATGTAACAAACTTAAAGTTTCATTTACGTTCGATAAACATTCGTCGTACGAGTCGCCTATGCAAAGGATATCGTCAAGATAAATGGCAGATTTAAAACCTTGCTTTCTTAAATGACCCACCACCTCGCGCATTATTTTTGTAAATACCCACGGAGCGACGGACAAGCCGTAAGGCAGTGCCGTAAACTCGTAGGTTATTAAGTCAGATGACTCATGCGCTTGGTATTGAAATCGTAAGTATTTTCTATCATGTTCAGATACAGGTATAAGTAGATAAGATTCTTTCAAATCTATGTTAGCTAAAAAACAGTTCTGAGTTATTAATTTAGAAGCAGTCTTGTGTGACTCCATTTTAAAATGCTTTTTTGAGATAAATTTATTTAATGGTTTTAAATTTAATATAAACCTTTTTTCACCGTTAGGTTTTGGGGCTAAAAAGGTTTTAGATAAGAATTGGTCATTACACGGAAAACAAGGCTTTATAGCACCTAATTTTGATAACTTATCTATAGCTTTACTCATACTTTGACTTTCAGAACAACAAGAAAAAATATTTTTTGGTTTTGTGCTTTGTAGCACGGTTTTATCAAATGGTATTCGGAAACCGAATTTAATCCAATTTAAGATTATTTTATTATTAGTGATTTTTTGCCAACAATTATAAAATAAATGGACTCGACCAGCATGTACCTGTACTAATTGTGTGTCGGCGGACGCGTCCTGGCTTGGTTGAATTTCACATTGGATGCTGGGTTTGAATATGGACGGCGTAGATTTTGTGCCCCCATCGATGGTTTCCTGTGACCTCCCCGCCCCCCCCTGTTCGACGGGTAACGAGGAGGTCCTACCCAGTTTCCCTGGTGAGTAGACCGTGTTGCCGTCGTTTGAGAGACGGGTGTTTTGGGCAAGTTCTTCTTTATTTGGGCACCCTGTTTTTCAATAGCCTTACTAGCTTTTATTTTTTCTGATAAACTGGTTCCAAATAACGTCTCATCCCTTTCGGCATCTTGTATGACGTGTTTAAAATTATTATCTAAACCGGGTAAAATAAGTTTAGATCGGTCTTTTGTAAACGAAAAGTGCAGGTCCGAAAGTAACCGACACCCATCACTTAAAAATTTTAAGGCACTGGCTTTATTTTCTTCTTTACTGAGTAGTAAATCCATTGCTCGGTTTATAGCTGTCATACCATGTCCAAGTTGTTGTTGGAATGTTAATATTTTCTTATCTCGAGCTCTGGCTAAGTCAGTTATTGCCGCTGAAATTTCAGCATTGAGCTTTGGTGCTTGTAAGTATTTGCAATTTTCTGGTGCTACAAACTCTTTAATAAGTTTGTCCTTTTCTTCTTTAGGCAAGCCTTTTTTAAGCAGTGGTGACCACAAATTTGCGAGTGTTTCGTGAATTTTCTTCCCGAATTCGGGTGTGTCAGAGGTTGAAGCTCCAAGAGCAGAGAGAAGTTCAGGGTTTAATTCTTCTACGGGCTCGACCGGTGGCTCCGACACCTCTTGGGTGTTGGGTAATTCCGTGGCCTCATTTGTAATTTCTTGTGTATTTGCTAACAAAGGTTGCAAAGGTGTGCTGAACTGTTCCGCATCATTCAATTCTAAAAACAAAAGCACAATCTTATAAATTTGTAGATATTTATGACTATATATGCAAATAACGTGTATATCTATTTTAGATTGCACGTGTTTTCTGATTAATAAGTAATTATTTTCACAATTCGAGGGTAGTTAGAAAAACCCACGGTATGCAGACAACGTGGTATATCTGTTACAGATTGCACGCATTTTCTGCAGAATGTATTTTATACATCATAAGCACCACTGATAATATAGTAAATGATTAATTGCTTACCTTGAGCGTCATTTTCTTCGTCGGAAGAAATAATAGACCGTTGACGTTTTTTCTTTATTTTATCTTCTAGTTTTTGTATCTTTCTGTTGTACCGTTCTAACTTTTCTTCAGCTGACCGTTTCGGCATTATGATTTTACGTTAAGTAAGTCCGGTAAAATAACTATTTTTGAAATTTATTAAATATAACGAGTGAGGTGTGTGTTCGTTACCACGCACAGAAAAAGAATGAAGCTACATGCCACCTAGCGGCAACAGGATAGACAGGAGTAGGGAATGTTCCCAATTAAAAAAAATTAAAAAATCTAATTTTACTCTAAAGTGTGCGAAGTTACCAAGTACTTAGAAAGGACTACCTGGTTAATAAATAATCATATCTGAAGAATGAAGCGACGAAATATAATGGTAAAAAGCAGAGGACTAATTAGGTTCTGAGTATTTTAATAACGTAACAAAAAATGCATAACATTGCACTTGCATAGTCTTTAAATGATAATAATTATTTGCAACTAGTGGCCGCCCGCGACTCCGTTCGCGTGGAAGTCAGTTTCCCGTGGGAATGAAAAGTTTTCCTGCGGTGAAAAGTACCCTATGTGTTATTATGATGTATAACCTACATTACTGTGAAGTTCCATCAAAATCCATCCAGTAGTTATTACGTGAAAGAGTAACAAACATTCATCCATACATACTTACAAACTTTCACGTTTATAATATTAGTAGGATTGAAAAATTGCTACAAATAATAAATAATTAAAAAAACGTCACCTTGTTTGCACAACGAACAAAAGTGTAATAATTAAAGAACACTTAAACGTAGCAATATTTAATTATTACGTTTGTTATATAAGTGTAAATTTAAACAGTTGCGGAAACTAAGCATTGTAGGTAAGATACATAATAATAACAACGTTAATAGTTACAATTCATTATTATTTAATTTCATAAAATTAATTGATTGCTCATTATTCTATACCGATGTCTTACTTAATATTAAAAACAGATAATTGTTACCAATTTGAGGTAAACAGGAATTTGGAACTTACGTCTATATGTTTATTGTTGTTTTTGCCTTGCTATTAGGTATAATTAAATAGAAAACCAAATCATATGTTTTACAAAAGTTGGCACAATAGGTAATAAAACTTTTTTTTCTTCGTTTTACTTAGTTAGATAAAGTTATCTTGTTTTTTTATTTATCCACTTAAGTTGTTTTTGTAATATAAACTGATATTTACTTTTACTTTTAAATAATGAATAAACGTTGGAAGTACAGGACATTATTTTTATCTACTTATTATAAACAATTTTTTGTCCGATATTTAATTGCCTCACTTTATTATATCATTTACTGTAAAATCGTATTACCTTTCAGTCTTTTATTTCCTACCTACGTATAATTGAATATATGCATAATCTTATACTTTATGAAAAAAATGTTTTTAAAATTATTTAAATTACTAATTAATTATTTAAGAGACGTGGTTCTGGCAAAAACTATTTGAAATGGGTCATATCAAAAGCAACGAAATTATTATATTTGAAAACAAATACTTTGTTTTTTAATAGAACAAAAAGTTAACCGAATCGGTCCAGAGTTAAGCGCTTAGCAACGCTTTTGATACTCGAAATTCATTTCCATTCAATTACATAACGCACAAAAGGTATCTTTAACATTTAGTCGATCTTATATTATTAGTGATGAGTAATTAGCGATGATTGATACCAACAATAAGCAGAATTAGTAATCTGTCAGTCACATTGTCTAATTGTAATTCTGAATGCGCATGCGTCGGTATCTGGGTGTCGGCGTCGACGCGAATAACTAATGAACCTTTGCCTTTGATCTTGGGGAAAATTTGGTTCGGAGAATGAGGGAATCTTTAGCCTTGGGGTTAATTGAGTTTTAATTAATTTGATGAATTAAAATAGGTTAGTTATCTGATTTTTTTACAATTTTTTACCTTTAAGTAAGTAGATTTTAAAAAGGGATAAAAAAAGGGTTTTTAATAAAATGATGCATTAAACCCGTAGATATAAATAAGTATAACAAAAAAAGGGTGAACGAAATCTTGGAAAATTCCTATCTATTTCAGGCTTGGCTAGGTGTTCTAATTTTAAACATTGGACTGCATAATCGTATCGAAAAAAAGCCATGATATAGATACATTTAAAGATTTAATTTAATTGTCTTGATTTGAAGTAGGACAGTAGGAACAACGATCACAAATTTTAAAACAAAACATGAGACAAAAACAAAAAACCTGTGCCTTTTTCGTTTAAAAACAAAGAGCAACTTAAAAAGTAGACATATTTCATAGCAAATGAATTACTGAATGACTTCTTAGGAATGTGAATACCTACTAATGTGTACCTTCACAGTTGCTTAACTAACTAGTTTATACAAGTTAAGTGTCAACAGTTTAAAAGACATTTCTATGAACCACATTTTTTTGTCAAAAGTTCAGTTACGGTATTACTCTATACAAAGGCTAATTTGTTACAAAAATTATGTGTAAATAGGTAAACATATTTTTTTCTTCCAATCTTACATATCAAAACAAATGTTTACCTTGATTTTAAATAATGATCATGAGTAACAATGAAAGTAAAAAAACAGTTACCATTGTCTGTGGTAAGTTCCTAATTCATGTGTCATAAATTTGTTATGTTGTCAAAAAGGATGAAATGACTCAGAAAGTTTTTAACGCATGGAAATGTACCTCAGTAAATATATTCCATAAGACCAAAACGTAAAAATGTATCTATTAATTTGATTTAACTGAGCTATTGAAGTTATTAAATGACAAAGCAAATAAAGGAATAACAATTTCGTCACAGTAACATAATAATTTTAATCAAATAAAGTTATCAGTCAATGAATCTTGGAATAAACCTAGATGGCTTTTAATATAAGGTCATTGACCGTAAGTTCGGGTAAAATTTAAATAAATTTGATAAACTTGCATCGTTTTTTTAAGTTTGCGCATTCTTGCTGAGACCTGATGACAAAAATATTAGCTATATGCCTTTCATTTTATCTAAGGATTTTTTAATATTTTTATTCGTTAAAGTAAGATACAGTAGGTCTATTCTGTAAAACGAAACGTATGCACTTGCCTTCGTTTCGGGCCCGAAACTGACATTGGCTATTCTATTTGGCTTGCATATCGTTTAACGTATTTGTAATCCGAAAGTCAACGAAATAATAAGGGTTTTTACTTAAATTTCTATTCTTCACGTCAAAAACCTTATGATTGATAAAACGATACGAAAGCCAATAGAATAGCAAATGTCCGTTACGGGCCCGAAACGAAAGCAAAGTGCTCACGTTTCGTTTTACAGAATAGACGTACTGTTAAACATTTTCATACCTACTATATTAGTATAGGTACCAATCAACCTATCATGTGACATTAACAATTTTATTCCAAATATAACTTCAAAACATATAATGACCTACAAAATTAAATGTTAATGATTGTTTTAAAACTATTCATAGCATATTTAATTGAATAATTATTATAATAAACAAGTACTCGTAAGAACTTAACACGTGAGAAAATGTCTTAACCATTTTTCTTAAAACGTGTTAAATGTTACAATAAATAACAATATCTACTTATTAACTTGTTTGTTCCTCTTTGAAATGTAGTAATTATTATTACTGGACGGACACATTTAAATGTATATTACCAATTAACAAGAAGTGTATAAAATTAACATGCCTATATTCGCGTAAAAACTGGATTTATGAATATTTTAGTACTTTAAATATAGAGCAAAATAACATGGTACAAAAAGGTAAAGTTTTACTTTTAGTTACTAAATAATGAAAGATCGTCAACAAAAATAAGTTAGTCGACCTAAATGTTTAGTTAATATCATCTAATAGTGTCCGCCCGCAACTCCGTTCGCGTGGCAGTCGGTTTCCCGTAAAAAGTACCTACCCTATGTGTTATTCTGATGTATAATCTATATTACTATAAAGTTTCATCAAAATCTCTGCAGTCGTTTTTACGTGAAAGAGTAACAAACATCCATACATTCATCCATACATACCTACATACTCACAAACTTTCACGTTTATAATATTAGTAGGAAGTAGTATTGACACCGGTAGCATTAATAAAGATAACAACTTCTAATGTCTGGTCTATTTCCTACCTTCTCTTATAACGGATGACGATTAAACTGATAATAGAAAACTATGCATGACAATACATTTCTTTCATTACGTAGTATTTTTTGTAGAAATACTTCAAATTAAGTCTTATTTAATAAGAAAAAGGAATTCAAATTACATACACTTGTGGATAATAACTGCTACTATAACGGTAGTTTCAATGTTGGGCAAAGTGGTGGATTACGGCTCAGTTCTTTTCGCTAGAATGAGGTCTGTTTTCAATTTATGGGACGTATGATATAGTCTGTAGCTCAATATTGTTATTTATTTTGTAGATACAAACGTATTTTTTTCAACTTAATTAATAACTTAAGATATTTTTTCATTAATATATTACAGGAGTATCAAAGATTAATATACTTCGTAATCAATATTTATAATTATCATATAAGAATAATAATTACAGTAATAATCAATGCCATTCGTCTTTTCGCAAATCTCGATAAAAAAAGTCATCTTTAAAATGCGAAAATGGCTGAGTTTCATCTAGTTTCTTTATTGACTACTGTAAATACAATAAACTAACTGAAATCAAGTTAAACAACTAACTAATAATACTGATCTAACTACACCTGTTTACTTATCTAGGATTACAATTGTTACAACTGGAAATAGCCTGTGATTACTTAACTAATGCTGAATTGAGTATACGGCTACTAGAATTAATAATATCATAATATCAGGCAAAATTCTCTAGTATTTTGAAGTTATCGATACTGAAAAAAGAGACGCGGGTCTCCCGAGCATTGCGCGACTGGGAATCGTTTTCCAGAAAATTATTAAATTAGCATTTTAAATGCAAAACTAAAGGTTAAATCTTAATTCGTTCCAGTAATTTATCACAGCCTCTTCCTCAAACAGCGAAGGGGACTGAGCCGTAATCCACCACACTGGCTCATTATAGGCGGTGTATCATATAACAATGTTGAGATTTCTTATGATGATTTACCGTAGGGTAAATAATTAAAATTTCTAATCTTCGGTATCGAAAAGTATAACTAGACTTGTAAAAATAAATTTCACGCACATTTAATAAATTTATTTTTATCAAAACTAGAATTATTTTAAATTAAGCAACCATAAAGAAAAATAAATACTTGTCGACTAACTATTTCTTTCATGTAAAAGACTTAAACGCATTCACAAAGAATTAGATCATTATTAATAGTGTTACATACACGAAAATGCATAACTCCAAATTTGAATAATTATATTGTCATTCACTATTCAAATTTATATAACCTTAATTATACGCAATTATTTATAACTTAAGTTCGTACTTACGCAATTTGCCCGCAAAAGCCCCCGCGGCACAGCCTACCACCAAAACGCATAGAATCACATTCATCGTGGTATTTTGTAATTAGAAATAGATAAAGTGTAATTAAATTTAATTAAAACTAATTAATACGCGTGTGTCGTTTCACGGTTCGAGTTTGACTGTGACGCCAACACAACTATTCGAATTTATATAGATGTTGCACAAATCCTGCTTAAACGAAGAAACCAGATTTTGTAGAGCTGTTGCTTACAAGAAACTTGGAGTTAAAACCCAATGCGCGCAGATCAAGTTATTTGGTTTTGTTTTACTCTTAAACTTTTTTGTTTAAAATTTTACTACATTTTTTATAACTCAGCAAATTTAAATATTGTTTATACTAAACTTAAAATAGGTCAATTTGTTCTATTATTTGTATTATCATTTATTAAGTGCTGTTTTTTAAGCACTGCATAATGTATTTTAATGCATTTTAGGTATTTCCGGTGTAATAAAATAAATACCTTCATATTGATTATAAGATTTATAAGTAGGTACCTACCTAAAGCCTGTGTTGAGAAGAAGTTTTTTAGTTTTGATCTGTCTGTGGTACCAATTCTGAAGATATGGGCTTTGGAACATATTTTTATGTCAAAATAGTGGCCGCCCGCGACTCCGTTCACGTAGAAGTCGATTTCCCGTGGGAATGATAAGTTTTCCCGCGGTAAAAAGTACCCTATATGTTTTTCTGATGTATCGTTATCATTAGGTACATAGTATAAATCCAAGTCGCTAATTCTGTCTGTTTGTATGTTTGGCCGCTAACTCCTTCTAAACCAGTTGAGGGATTTTAATGCGGTTTTTACCGTCCTTTAGGTATTTTTTTCATTTAAATTCAGAAAAAGTTTTTTTAAGTTAACTAAAATTCAATGTTTTGGGAACAAGTCGCCCAAAATTACACCATTGCGAAGCGTGAACAGGTCACTAGTAACCTATATTACTATAAAGTTTCATCAAAATCCGTCCAGTAGTTTTTACGTGGAAGAGTAACAAAAATCCATACATACTCACAAACTTTCACCGTAAAGGTTTTACGTTTATAATATTAGTAGGATTGGTAGCCCAACTAAAACAAAAAAAAACGCAAACAACTAGCAAACATGGAATAATAAATAACCAATGGGTGGCTTAACTGACTATTTAAAAGTAGGTATCATTTCAAAAGACGAAAATAGCACATTCATTCTTCAATTACAACAGCAATTAATTTCACATTCTTTTTTCTTATTTTTGCCGCAGGCGCCCAGATATTTAGCACCTTACAATCAGATATAAAAGGAATTCCGGAAAGAAATGCTTGTTACCTTGGCAATTAAGACTAAAATAACTTTAATAAAAAGAAAGTATAATCGTTTCTTTGTGAAAATTCTTTATGATTCAGTCGCTTGTCGCTCTCAGTAATGTATCATGTACATAGAATAAAACAAAGTCGCTTTCCGCCATCTCTGTGTCTATATGCTTAGATTTTTAAGTTCGCTGCTAAAATATTATCTGCTTTACCTAAGTTACAGATTAACTGAAAAAAAACTAAGCACATCTCGTAGATGTTTCTGATTGTCCTCTGAGATAAATATGGGTGTTTAACCATACTTTCTGGTCCATTAATGGGACTGTATGAAAATTGTGCTCATTACAACAATATTCGCATTAAAATAATAATTTATTAATAGTAATAAAAAAATTCCTGACTATCACACCAACTCCGAAACTAAGTTTAACCAATCACTAGCCAATTTCCAAAATATATTTTATTTATATTATTGGCCAGATTGTTGAGAAGATCGAGAATCGATCCCTGGACCTTCTACTTTACAGTCCGGTATATATGTTACAGTCATAGTGATTAAATGGATATTATACATAATGACTGGTCATTATTTATAATAGCCAAATTGACTAGACAATGTAATAAATTAATCACTTTATCTGGACATTATTCATAATAGCGTGTCAAAGTTAGCCAAAGTAATAATATGGCCTAGCAGACTTGTTTTACGGCTAATACCCGTATTTAGAACATCAATAGGTTAGGTTAGTTAGGTTACTTTTTTGATACCGCCCAAAAAAAGGAGTCCCGCGCAGCGGGACTCCGTCGACTCATGATTGAATCCAGTTTTTATATTTATAGGAATATATTTTTTGTTACAGTTTTCCATTCATTTTAAGTCTACTAACCGGCTAAAACTAGGTGTAACCGCACTTCGGGTATTAGCTGTAACATATACATAAAAAAACTGGCTTCAATCATGAGTTGACGGAGTCCCGCTACGCGGGACTCCTTTTTCTGGGCGGTATCAAAGAAGTAACCTAACTAACCTAACCTATTGATGTTTCTAACCGGCTAAAACTAGGTGCAGCTTCGGGTTTTAGCCGTAACACAAACGAATATCTACTTGTTTTATTACATTATCCAAGTCTTCGAAGATATTATATAAAATAGCCAGTTAATGTGATTAATTTTGTGTTAATTATCACTTTATCTAAATTGAGAAGACATTATATATAATGGCTAGACAGTATATATAATATCCAGATTTATTACTTTGGCTGTAACATATATACCGCCACAGAGGTCGTCTATACCTTGAAACTTATCTAAAATATTCAAATTAACGGTTTTCCTGTGTCAATGTTACAAAATAGTGGAAATTTCGGAAATGAAATTGCCTAATACTGAATATTAGGTAACATTTAAGCCTTGGATGAGAAAAACACCCAAACAAACTGTGGATATCTATGCAAAAATACATTATGTTTATTGTAATTTTTTTTTTTGGTGTTGACCCTGGTCGACAATGGCAAAGCAAAAAAGTTACAATAGTTATAAACTAATTTTTTTTTTCATAATATAGCACTAGGTTAGCTGTTTAACTGTAACAAATACTGTTTATAGTTTATTTTGTATGTTTATTGTAGGTTTATCCATGGTTTATCCTTTGTTAAAAACGGTAAAGCCGTTTTCCGCTTTCGTAAACAATTTTGCTTAGTGCAAAAACATCAACTAGACTTTATTTACATAATCTCAGATAAACTGTTAGCTTTTTGCTACAAATATTTAACATTTATACGGAAATACTAATAAAAGAACTAAGAAAATAAACTTGCTAAAAATAACTTAAATTGTAAATGTTGGAGATAAAGAAACGAGTAAAACTTGAAAATTGTATTTTCGGATCAACATTATAATTTACTCTTTGTTCGAGTGATCTTAAAAAAATATTACCTACTTATAATTTAAATTACCAATCTACTGATGATAACTATTAAAATATTTGATATTTGTATGTAAATCATCAAATAAGCAAGTTTTTTAAATGAGTTTGTTTATTTAGTATTTCATTTATACAATTATTGAGATGCACCATTAAAAGTGAAAATAAATTAAGATTAAACTTATAATAAGTTACCTAAAGATTCACATTTATAGTTTTTTTGTATAAGATTCCTTTTTAAGATACGAAGCTCTACAAAGTAATTTCTTGACCAATTTATCAATTATCTGTATACCTACATACAAGTAGTGTGATAAGATTTTTACTGACGTCATCGCAAAGAGTCACATCAATTTAGGATCTTATAAAAATGTCGTGAAACAAGTTTTTTTATTTGTTTCGCATGCTGTTTCTTAAGTAGCTTTTTGATAACAGAATTTAGGAAAAAAATCTCTCAAGTTTGATATCCTTACAGTAACTAAAGGTATTTAATTAAAATACATCATATCGCCATATAAGTAGTAAATTAAATGCACATCGGTATATTAAATAAATGAAATTCAAACAATTAGGTTCTTTTTTAAGAGTGTTAAGTGGCGTAGTAAAAAAATACCTACTTGGTAACAACCAACCTTTACTAATAAATATAATGCATATTTGTCACTTACACCTGGAATCCAAATTAAATGTAGAGAGGATGTAGTAAACCATACTATTGACAATGATTTGGGTATAATGATGTTCCTAGTTTACTTTTAAAGTTTAGGAAAGAACCCAACATAAAAACGAAAAATCTGAAAAATTAAAACACAAAAATCTCAATGTCAATCAATGTAATCCTACTAATATTATAAACGTGAAAGTTTGTAAGTATGTATGGATGTATGGATAGATGTTTGTTACTCTTTCACGTAAAAACTACTGGACGGATTTTGATGAAACTTTACAGTAATATAGGTTATACATCACAATAACACATAGGGTACTTTTTACCGCGGAAAAACTTCTCATTCCCACGGGAAACCGACTTCCACGCGAACGGAGTCGCGATCGGCCACTAGTTGCAAATATGGTATCTACTTCAAAATATTATTAGCTTTGCGTTATTTTTAAGAACGCGTTTCTACTAACTACTAGCTCAGTACTTCTATGCCAACATTCATATAATTGATCATTACATTATTTGGTAAATCAAAAACTGATATTTTTATTATTTGTATAAAAGTTGCATTTAATTATTTTTTGAATGAAAAAACAAAACATTAGTGGTCAATCAAATTTTGATAAATATAAATTGATTGATATAATTGATGATTGCTTTGCTTTTTTTGCTTGCTGGTAAATATTATTATTTGACATTCATTAAAATACTTAATAAAAAAATCCGCACGTTCACACGAAACGGGAAACTACGCACTATCAAGATATACCTAAACGTATACAAATCAGCGTTTGATTTAAGATTTATGAGATTCAAATTCAAATTTACTTTACCTATAGATAACTATCTTTCCGACTTGCGGTTTCACCCGCAACTAAATGGTTTTTCCCGTGGCAATATCTTACGGAACCCTATTTTTTCCTAAATAAAATATAGCCTTTGTTACTTGTGGATAATGTAGCTTTCGAATGGTGAAAGATTTTTTTAAATCGGTCCAGTAGTTTCGGAGCCTATTCATTTCAAACAAACAAACAAAAAATCAAATCTTTCCTCTTTATAATATTAGTATAGATATAGATTTTACTTTAATTTTAAATTTACTTTACATAATGGGTTACAATTAGATCTCAATATTCAAAAAAATGTATCCCCCATAAACTGCCGAGAAAACATGCAGTTTTCCATACCTAATATTATAAAAAATGTAAACAAGAATCTTGGTAGGGCTTGACTTACTAAATTATAATACTGAGAACAAACTTTTAGGCTTCTTATGCGTAGTTTTATTATTACCGATCTGTAAAACATTAAGTTTTTTTAATTAGGAACATAAAAGAACCGCAGAATATTTTTATAAATTTAACTAAAAATAAAACCCAGTTCTTGAAAGTGCGACCTATATGTCAAAATATTTATTCGTTCTAAGTAAAATGAAACAAGAAAATATAATCGGCGATTCATCAGGAAATACCGGCAAATAACCTGCAGCTTTTTTATGGGCTTATTAATTAGGCTTAAGTAATTAATGGTTTCTAACTTATAGAGAAACCAAAATAAACTTTCTTTTCCTTAGTCAATACCTAAATAACGGGTGTAAAAAGACCATTTCCGAAGTCTGAACCCACGTATTCTTGAGCCTAAATAGTAACTTAACTTACTAACAGTATACCCAGGAATTCATTTTAAAAAAGTTATTAAGGTTTGAAAAGTGATATTTGCCGTTTAAGGTTATTGCTCACACATCAGCTTATTGTTCAGGAGCGATGGTTTACATAGCAAATAAATCTAAAACACTGCTTAATTTGAAATAATGAGGAAATTCGATGCAATTTGGGACAATTAGGTAAAAAAAACGGAAAACTTGCATGCTTTTAACGTAACAAGTACCCCCTCCAGCAATGACCAGTTTTCGTTTTCGGAAGCAATCTTTTTACACCCTGTATATGTTAACAATATTTTAACATAGGTACATATTTTACAGGAACCAATGGTTTTGGTGTTTTTTGTTATCTACATTATAAAATTTTACCTTTAGAAAAACTATTTTAAAATTGTTTTCTGGTATTCGGAATGCGCCCGGAATAGTAGACCAACCCCAGGATTCGAACTTTAAATATCGATCCGAAATTAAAATATCTACAAATGATACCATGGCAAGCAAAAGGCAGCAAAATATTGGCTAAATTTAATGCAGAATTACCTACTTATTATTTATTGATTTCAAATTGAAATTTAAATGACTTGTAATTTAAACAACGTTAGGTACCTATATATTTGGTATCTACAAACAAGGAACCATTAAGATAAAGGCTTTTGTTTGCTTTGAGATTTAATTTTATTTAGTGACTAATTATTTTATTAATTAGAAATAATCATGCATTATTTAGCACTGCGATTCTAAATATATTTGGATAAAGATTTTGCACAATTTCAAGCGATCAAGTAGTTATTTTACCTACCTACTATGTTTTTGTGAGGTAGGTAAATAACTCCATTTACAACATGGCAAACATTTTATCCTTTTAACGATACATTTTTGAGAGGATTTTATTATCATCCATCACATAATAAGCGGCTTCATCTAATAAGAGCGGTAATGTGTGTTTTCCAAATAGCTATACCTGCCTTGTCTTGTTGCCACTGCAATGTGGTTTCGCTTACAAACGGTCAACGGCATTGAAGTGTAAAATAGTCACCAGACACCGTTAATTTTGCACAAAATAATTTAACTATATTTTTTTGGGAATTTGCCTTTATGTTACTGGTAGCAAAACAAAATAACGATGACAGACAGGAATCTGCATATAATAAGGTGTTAGTTACATTAAAACAATTGAGTTCAGAAAACTTATTTTAGGTGTCCGACATTTTACACTTAGGTACCTATAGATTAAAATTGAGGTTGTGATACTGAGCGTCATTTTTTTTGTGAAATAGGTAAGTACTTAGTGTCTTTTTAAACTAGCTAGCTAAGCTTCCAGCTTTCCGACTTGCGGTTTCACTTGCAACTTAATGGTTTTTGTCATGGGATACCTGCTGTATACTCGTTCAATGACCCCAGTAACTATAGGATATGGAAAGTTCCTAGGCAGATCGGGCTAAATTGGGATGTTGTTTCAAAATTGGTTTGTGTCTAGTATGCCACTCAGAAGACACTTTCAAGGATATCGCAACTTCATTTGTTTACTAGTGGCCGCCCGCGACTCCATTCGCGTGGAAGTCGGTTTCCCGTGGGAATTAGAAGTTTTTCCGCGGTAAAAAGTACTTTATATGCTATTCTGATGTATAACCTATATTACTGTAAAGTTTCATCAAAATCCATCCAGTAGTTTTTACGTGAAAGAGTAACAAACATCCATACATCCATACTCACAAACTTTCACGTTTATAATATTAATTATTAAGTAGTAGGATTTATGTGCGTCACAGATTAATAATTTTAATTGGCAACTATCGATCTGACGATAGTAACGCGTCTCTTACTTACTTATTTGATTTTTAATGCTTAGTAAGGAGGAGCCTTAACTTATGCTTGTACTTAGTTTTTGGCTATACAGTATGTATAGTTTATACCTACGTAAGTACCTACTTTACTTTATTAATATTTCTTATTACCTGTTAGGTACCTTTATATTTTATAACTACAAGTAAGTGGAATTGTTATTAAAGAATTTAAAAAAAGTATTAAAAAAAATAAAGCTGTTTAGAAGATTTACCCTACTTTTAAAACTTTAAAGATATTGTTCGGTACCTACTGTTAGTTAAGCATCAAGGTGACATTGAGAACCTACTTACAAGGTGTTTATTGTCGATCTAGTTTCAACTGGCAATGCCAAGGCCACATTGAAAAGGTTATTAATCTATTTTGTCCCTACGTACGTTTTGAACCTCACGTCTGCATGGTTTTTTTTATGATGATAATAGTACAGTAGTTATTATTAGGTACCTATATAAGTAAAGTAAGATAACTATTTATAACTTATGAGGAAAAATGTTTTTGTAGTAGGCACTTACGTTATTTAAAAGTAATTTAACAAAATATTAATTTTAATAAGTTTATTGATTTACCAATATTTATTTTGTCACAGGGCAGGCAGATGAGAGTGTTATAATTAAATTTATTATTATTATAATAATTTATTTATCAACTTAAGTAGGAACAAATAATAATAAATTGTAAACGTCTTAGGTGTATAGGTAAGTCCCACTAGTTAGTACCTAGTTAAGCACAGCCTTTTTCACGGATAAAAAGAACAAAAAAAAAACATTTTTAGTATTTTTATTACACAAAGCAAAGCAAATGGCTAGCGCGTAAATATTTTTTTTTTTCCCAAAGTTAATTGGCGGGCCAAACAGGTAATTGTTGACATTAATAAACTTTAGAATGTTAAAATGGTCGGAGATAAGTCAGTAAATAAGTTAATATAATCGGGATCGCCTTACTTGAGTCACGTACACCATGGTCTAAGTAAGTCAAGTTATGGTGTTTGTCGAAGGCAAACCATGTTATTTTAAGTCGTTAATACGTACTTTTGAAAGTGACATTCTTGTAGGTAGATAAAGGTATAATGATAGTTTCAAATAGGAAGGTGAACACTAATTAGATATTTAATCACTTTAGGAAACTATTTGACAGCTTTAAGAAGATAGGTGTGTACGGGAAGCTTAATGAAATGTGAGCTTTCATTTTATTTATTTGAGAAATAAAAACAATATTACCAACAGGCTTGTCAAATAAAGCCATAAACTCAGGGGTTTCTTTAGTGTTAATTATTAGTCTGAAGATAAAATATTCCTGGCTGTGCTGAACATAATATTTTACTAATAGGGCAAAAATCTTCTGTAGCTATCAATGAAGATTTTAAGTAAGTAAGTTAAGTGTAGGTGGTACCTATTACTTATGGACTGAAGCCAATCAAGCCAATAAGAATAGATCAGGAAAACTAAAGAGTGAAGTAGGTAACCAGCAGCAAGATAAATAGCTATCTGTAACTTAAAAATACTTTATACTTATAGTTATTTAATTAATATAAATGAACTAGGCACGGGTGAGAGTGAATCTAAAGTGCGGTCCCTTAGTGACTAAAACCGCGCATCACAACGAATCAACCACAAATCAGCGCATGTAATAAAGTCTATTTTTTAAGTTGCAAACACAAAACTTTAGGTACTTTGTTCCCACTGTAACACTTACCAACCGTATTGAAGTTTGCGTTTTATTTTGATTATTTTCCATTTTTTTTGGAGGCGATATACTTAATCATCGCATCCTGAGTAACAATGCATCGTTGATCAATTATTTTATTACATAACTAGACTTTCGACCTTTCCGTCTAGTGATTTAGGTTAGGAGGAGATAGCGGACAAACATACAAACAGACACGATTAGCAACTTTGATTTAATGAAGTTTTTAAAAATCTTCCACAGCAAATTTCGTCAAATTGTCCGAAAAAGTGCCGGTAAGGCATTTCATCAAGTTCGTTTGTACTTCGGTCGGAAGTGAAGTCTCGGTAGACCCCCTGGTTCCACCCTTGATCTATCAATATAGATAGATCCGAAAGGATACATTTAAATATTATTTTAACAATTAGCCTAAGTTAATCAAGTTAAGTAATAAAAATAAATAATCGATAAAAAAAAATATTAACTTATATTTTTTTTTAATGTACAAATAGCTCTTAGTTGGTGATTGATTGACAATGTCAATGTCAAAGTCACTGGTTTTTAATGTATTTTTGTAAACAAACAAAACATCATACATAACATAACCTAAAATATAAAGTCTGCTTGTTGCCGAAACTTGAAGCTGCCGAATCTCATTAACTTTATACAATTGACGCTATATCGAGTTACAAACTTTATATAAAACAATGCTTTGCCCTGAAGTTTGGAATTTCCCTCCACCGAAAGTGAGAACTAACCTCATCGAAAATGATTCTCTGGATACAGTATTGCAGCAAATAAAAATGAATAATTTCTACAGAAGTCTTATAGTTACACTTCCAGACGAAATGTCTTTACCTAGTTTTATTGAAGAGAGTTTACTAGAAGATACAGAGTACTATGAAATCAGTGATATTCCTCTTTCAAAATTAGTAGAGACAGTGTTCATAGAAAACTTTATAAAAAATGGAACCTTGTACTGTTTAACAGTGGACAGAAACTGTATGATAGACAACTGTGCTTGTATTACACCAGATGGAATATTAACATTACATGTTATTGATTATGTATTCCAAACATTAGGATTAGAAGGAACGAAAAGACCTCACAATTTCTATGAAGTAAGCATTGACCTCAAACAGCTAAAAAATCCAGAAAAAACTGCTGCAGCACTTGACAAGCTGGGACATTTCAAGCTGAATGTATCTTGGGTACCTAATAATGAAACTGTATGCCCATCTTCAATAGCTAAGTATTTTTCTGATATGGAATTTAATGTTAGAGTTTGTGCATTCCAAACAAGCAGAATGTCGCCCGATATAGAAGAAGTGCCTTCTTTAAAAGGAGCTGATCTTGATGAAATTGTAGAATGGATTGGAATGCTTAGCATTGGTGGAGATCTTCAGCAAACAGAAAATTATATCAGCACATACTGCGCTCCCGAAAGTGATAATCCAATGAAAACCAATAGAATATCTATTTTAATAATCAAAGGTTTCATAACACCTAACATTATCACAGCCTTATGTAAAAAGCTTCCTGATTACGTAACATTACGGGAAATTGAGGATTATTGGACATCTGTGAGTGTTCAAAGTTATGAACACAGCCTCTGGCAATGGACAACAAGTGCTCCAAGAATTTTCATGGCACAAGACTCTTCTAGTACTTTATTTTTTACTCAAAATAAGTGTAGTTATTACTCTGTAGGTCAAATTATATATTCATGAGAAGAATTTGTGTTTCATTGGGGGTTAAAATAAAAAATATGTTTTCTGTTTAAAAGATTACATTTTATTGAAAACAGAACAATAATACACTCTTTGCAACCCAGCACCGAGCAATAAACAAAAAAAATCAGGCTTATACACTTTTACATACACTAGGAATGGTATTACTAATTCACTTTGTGTACTTGAAACTTTGCTTCTAAAATACAAGATTAACCAGAGGGATATAACAAAGTTTTAGTTCAATACAATATTCATTTAAAGATTACAGTTTGTTCAATTTGATATACGCTTTGGATTTAACAATGACCACATATTTCACTAGACATCAATAAATTTCTAGCTAAGATTATTATAATTTGATAAGTAGATAAATATATTCCCTCTGTTTCATGTGCATTTAGATCTTGGCAAGTCCGATGATTCCGCAGGCAATGCGAGCTCCAGCATTACCCGTAGTCTTGCTGAGTTCATGGCCTCCTACTCCCAGGTCATCAGGGTCAGCATGGACGACCAGAGTGCGGCCGAGGATGCTGTTGTCGCCATTAAGGGAAATGAGCTTGTCCTTGATGCATACCTGCCGATTTTAATAAATTTGTATTGGCATAATTCATCAGTTAGTACTTTGATTGTTTGATATCAAAGATAAGCTTTTAATCTAGATTTAATTACATTATACAAAAACAATATTACTAGTTATACATTACTATAGCTAGCTTTACTTTTAGGAGACAATGATGGACACCAACATTTTCCTCCAACAGTCCTAGTTACTCTGTAAAGTAATATGTATTTCAAATTACCTTGGTCACCCCACCATCAGCAGCAGCCTCAACATTGCCCAAGTCTCCAATATGACGGATTGCGGCATCAGGGGCTCCGTGATCTAACTTGCGGGGATTGAAATGAGGTCCCGCTGATGTGCACCCATTTGTCAGGTCTCCAAACTCATGGATGTGGAAACCATGTTTACCCTAAATATTAAGGCGTTTTGTTAGAAATGTTAGACAATTTATTATTTTTACTGTGTAAGAAAAATGAATTGGGTATGCAAACAAAATAAATATTTTAGTATCAATAATAGAGGCAATTAAGCATTGCACAATACTAGAGATGCGCCGAGTAACACTTTTGCCGAGTACCGAGTACCGAGTATTACTCGGTAAATTTTTTTTTTTACCGAGTACTCGGCCGAGTAACTCGGTTCTATCAAATTCCCAATTTCGCGCGCGTAAACAAGTACAAACGAACACAAGTATATTTAGAAGAAAATTTGTTGGCAAATGGTGGACAGGGCACCAAACAAGGCATCAAAATTTACATTTATTAAATTTTAAATATTGATTATTTTTATTACTGTTCCTTTAATTTTGTCTCACTAGTACTCCTGCTCCTGCATTAGCATAATTTTGATTCTATTACTTGAGGATGTCAAAGATTTCCTCAATCAGTACGTTTTGATTAAAACTGTTGTTTCAATTATATCTACCTAAATATATTGCTTTCTTTAAACAAAGTATATTACTATTTTGGGACTCGGTACTCGGCATTCGTATACCGAGTTACTCGGCCGAGTACCGAGTACCAAAAAACCCGCCGAGTACGCCAAGTACCGAGTATAAACCGAGTACTCGGTATCTCATCTCTACACAATACATATTATCAGACTGTATGTTATTATCATACTACACAAGGTCAAGTAGCAACTGTAATGACTTTGCAAAATTGAATAGGTAAGTTACTGACATTTGCATTTATTTACTTTTAAATTAAAAAAGGAATATGCACAGACATTATTATTTAATTTCAATAAGTAATGATTGATATGTGGAGAATAAGTGTAATAAAAATTAGGAATCAGGAAAAGTAACTATAAAAAAGACTGAATAACTTAAAAAAATATATACCTTGCTCAGACCCTTGAGTTCCCCAGTAACTTCCACTAGGTCATCCTGAAAATAACAGAAAATTATTTTTATTAAGACATTGTTCCTAATTAAATTGAATTCTGAACATAGCAGTGAATAAATTTAACCAAAGTACCAAGGTTAAATTGCACTAAGGTTTATTATAAAAATGAACTTTGCTATATCAGCATTGGTACAAACAACAATAATAACAAATCGAGACTATGATTTATAATCGTAGCTTCTAGAGATTATAAATTGAGAGCCTTTAGAACTGGTTAAAGTGACGTAGTTGGTAGGAAGCATTGGAATTTAATGACCTTCGAAATGTTCACCATCCATTACGTTGAAACTATACAAGATGTATAATATCCATTATTCAGATAACCTCAAGGATCATATATTCTTTATAACTTAGTAGTAAATACGCGTTTTCCATGACTAAGTAAAAAACTTACCTTTTGCTCGAACTGCACGGTGCCTTCGACATCACCCTTCAACACACAAATTGCTTTAGCCGGCATGTTGATTTATTAATAATTACGTTGTAACGGGGGAATAAACTCTTCTATGATATTTTATTGCACGTTTGCGGCTTACTTGTAAGAATTCAATAATCATTCACAAATTAATTATCACAAGCAAGTCAAAGTTTAATTGTCAAAGTCAAAGTGTTTGCCGGCCGGACTAGGGAGAGAACGTACTGTACTCATAAATTGACTTGCAATCGATAATCGACTTTCTTTATTCCATCCATGTTTAAATCTAGAAGTGAGAATTTTAGTAGAAAAACAGAGAGGAAAGGTTAATCGGTTTATTCACATAGCAACAATCAAGAAAAAGAATTCACACAAGTAAAGATTATTGTAGGTTTATAACGAAACGGAATACATTAATAATATGTGTTTCGGGTAAGAACTTGTTTGTTTGTAAGTTTAATTAAAAAATGTAAGACTTAATTCTCTTTTCTAAATATTCCATTATGTTAAAATTCGAAAATTAGAAATAAAATGTTTATTACGGACATTTGAATGTTTTGGTGAATAATGTCGTACAATACGGTTTCCCGTGAATAATGATCGTACTGCCCCGAATTCAATCGTCTCTATTGACATTGACATCATTTAACTGACTGACTGAAAAAAATAGTGATTTGATTGATTGTTATTATTTCGTGAGAATTTTGTGTTAGTCTGCATGTTTTAGCATTTTGTCGCACAAGATTACTTTCTTGGATTTCAGTTTATTATTTTAACATGTGAGTGATGAGTTGTACCGAAAATGAAAGTGGGCCATTTGTCGTATTCTTCCTACCGGCGGTCGTTGGCTGTTTGACGATACTTTTGGTGAGGCGTTGGGCCAACGCTCAAGTTAGCGGTACACCTTCTACAGCTATCTCCCGACGGCGCAAAATAATTAAGGATCCACTTGTAAAGCGTACATTGCCTTCCTTACCTGTAAAAATGGTCGCACCGGCGTCAAAGAGGTCTGCTGGAGTTTCCAAAAAGGTAACAACAACAAAGTTTTTCATTCATCCTTATTCTAGTTTTAAAATTTCAATGGTATGTTTCAGAATGCTGTGAGTGTCAATGAAGAGGATGCTAATGGCAATGGCAAAAAAGTGGGACGCTCAGCTCGCACTGTCCCTACAGTGGGCACTAGTGTTACAAATGTATCGGCTGAGAAACCACCAGAGCCACCTATGTTGCCGAAGCACATTCCGTTTCCATATATACCTCAAGATGGGGAGCTGCTGTTTGAGTCTATGACATTTGTATTTATGTTGGTAGCAATGGGACTGCAGTTTTTGAATCTGTACAGAACTTCTTGGTGGCTTCCTAATTCTAATACACAGTATGCTATGGTAAGTTTAAAGGCTGTATAAAAACAAATACAGGTTTAAAATTACTTCCTGCCTCCAGCAGGAAGTAATTTTAAACTCAATAAAATATAGCCTATGTTACTCGTGGATAATGTAGCTTTAGAATGGTGTAGGAATTTCTAAAATCGGTTCAGTAGTTTTTGAGCCTATTCATTCCAACCAAACAAACAAACAAAGTTTTCCACTTTATTATATAAGTGTAGATTAAAGAATCAGTATTTTATTTTAATTTCAGAAATTCTATCTAATAGATGCACATTTAGTTGCATTCATTGTAACTATCTTGTTCCGGAGGGTACTTCTCAGTTTAAATGTGACACTGCTGGGGTATTTAATGCCACAGAAAATAACACAGGCTCATGGATTTGTTGCCGCTAGGTAATAATTATGGATTTATGCATTTATTCATTATATTTATATTGTTGAAAGTAACAAAACAGTCCTGTAACAAAAATAAATATTTCTCAACTTGCAATAAATAGAAATATGGTTGTTAGCCAAAACTGTTTTTAGGTTGAAGATCTAAGCATTAATACAGAATCTTTGTTTCAGAATGTTTATTCTAGGAGTAGTTCTCGGTGCACTGGCATGGTGCACATACTTCCTAGCTCTAAAACACCCTCTCCTTAAGTTGTTTTATCTTTGCTATCCGTAAGTTACTGCTTTTCATACACATAATTATGAAATCTTTAAGTTAATCAATGTTTTCATCTTTTAAAATCAGATTTAAGAGTAGATTGATAAAACAACTCTATTTTAAACAATTGTTAAGGGTTCCATGCTTCAACTGCAAAAGCACAATTATTAACTATTATTTCCATTCCAGTGTGGTAGTCTACCTCCTTCTCTTCGGCTTCCAGTCAGCTCCTTTCCTCGAGATCAGCAACTCCACAGTGCCTCTCCTTCACAACTGTTCAACCGACCCGGTGCATATACGGGCAGAGGTTGACATGTTCCGGGCAGATTTCAATTTGAGGTTGAAGAAAATCATATTTAATACGTTGGTTGATGCGTATTACACGAGTTTTATACCGTGCTGCTTTGCACAGGTAAGAGTTTTATAATATGTTGTCTAAACTTATTATTTTAATCTTATTATTTTAATTTAAGGAACAAATTTTACCGTTCCCGTAGTTTCGCATTGCTTACGAAGTAAAAGTATCAAAATCTGTTGAGGAGTTCCAAATATTACTCATTGTATCAGGACGCAAAAACATTGTAAACGGTGTAATTTTGGGCGACTTCTTCAAGACACGTTGAATTATAGCCAAATTAAAAAACTTTTCCGAATATTTTTTAAACTACTTACCTAAAATATTTTGCATATAAATCCGTTAAGTGGATTTGGAGGAGTTAGCAGACACACACACACGATTAGCCACTTGGATTTATAATGAAAATGATGATGTGATAGTGATAATAATGATAATGACGACAGTGATAGTGATGATAATGATAATAATTATAATTAGAGATGCGCCGAGTAACACTTTTGCCGAGTACCGAGTACCAAATTACCGCCGAGTTATTGCCGAGTAGAGTATTACTCGGTTCAATTTTTTTTTTACCGAGTACTCGGCCGAGTAACTCGGTTCTATCAAATTCCCAATTTCGCGCGCATAAACAAGTACAAACGAACACAAGTATATTTAGAAGAAAATTTGTTGGCAAATGGTGGACAGGGCACCAAACAAGGCATCAGCATTTATTAAATTTTAAATATTGATTATTTTTATTACTGTTCCTTTAAATTTTGATTCTATTACTTGAGGATGTCAAAGATTTCCTCAATCAGTACGTTTTGATTAACACTGTTGTTTCAATTATATCTACCTAAATATATTGCTATCTTTAAACAAAGTATACTACTTTTTTGGTACTCGGTACTCGGCATTCGTATACCGACCGAGTACCGAGTACCAAAAAACCCGCCGAGTACGTCGAGTATAAACCGAGTACTCGGCCCATCTCTAATTATAATGATAACGACTGTGTACCCCACCCAGCCGTACATCTACTACTCGGCGTGGGCGGCGGCGCAGCAGCTGGGCGCGGTGCTGGCCGCCGCCGCCGCTAGATACGCGGCCTTCAGCTTGTCTGCCACGTATTGTGATGTGCCGCATCGAGCCGCGCTGCATCTACAGCCACTGGGTAACAGTGGTAAGTAATAGTAACTAGCCTAGTGGTAAGGAGCGGTGACCTAGTCACAAACTGTCGTATATTACAAAAACTAGTGGCCGCCCGCAACTCCGTTCGCGTGGAAGTCGGTTACCCGTGGTAATGAGATGTTTTCCCGCGGTAAAAAGTACCCTATGTGTTATTCTGATGTATAACCTATATTAATGCAAAGTTTCATCCAAATCCATCCAGTAGTTTTTACGTGAAAGAGTAACAAACATCCATCCATACTCACAAACTTTCACATTTATAATATTAGTAGGATAGAGTACTAACTTTGTACAAAAATGGATGAAATTTAGTCAGTGTCTCTAGTGGACGGGAAAGAAACTAAATATACCTAGCGAGCAGGAGAGTTATTCAAAACTCGATTATTTAACTTTTTTTAAAGTGTATGAACGTTTTAATAAGATATCATCATCATTTTCGTTTAAGTTAACTTTTTCGTTATGAAAGTGGTTCATGATAGCTTCTATAGTCAACCTCCGGTTTGGTATCAACGGCATGATACGTTAACGGTGCAATTTGCAAAGTATTCGTGCTTGAGGCACTGGTATTTCACGCTGGTATCAACCTAGGGACAAAACTAGAGTTTTTACTGCCATACCTACAAGAGTTTCCAATGAATCGATTTCCGAACTCCTTTAATTAAGAGTTTAGCAATAGTAGTGCTGATTTTTGAATTCCTTTTGTTAATTTGCAGATCCGTCAGTACCTGGCTACAAAGGACATGAACGGTTTTATGTAAGTAGAAATAAATACCGTTTTGATTTTCTCTCAAAAAATAATGTCTGTAGCAACATTCGGGTTCCAAACGTGAAATCGTTCTTTTTTAATGTAACTTCTTAGATTTACGCGATCATGATTATTCAAAATTAAACTCATTTTAACGCCCTTTTTTACTAAGCAAACTTCATAAAAGTAATTTACACAATTTATTTTGCAGAAAGTGTTCGTCGACCCTTCAAACCTGCAATGTATGCTGTTATGCATGCAGTTATCACTAATTATAGTACAAGTGATTCTACTATTCAGTACACTGGAGTGGCATTACTTCCTAGCATTAGTTATATTACTCTTTATCAATTACTACACTCTATTCAAAGTGCTCAGGGACTATTTAGTTTCCTGGAAAGTTTATAAAGCAGAGATCATGATACACGATAAAAACGGAGCGCCCCCAGCAACGGCTACAAACTAATTTACAAAAACCTGACGTCTTGAATAAGTATTTAAATATTTGTGAACGGCTATTATCTAAGTTTAATGTCGAATAAAGTGTCTAGTCAGTTCATTTAATGAGAATGTTAAAGTTCTGCCAACCACATAGCCTCGGAGTTAAATAATATCTGTTATAAATAATAACTTTTGTACTTAATCTGTTGATCAGAATATTTCTGGATTAAAATAACTTTACAAAAGACTGATAGCAAAACCATATTTAACAAAGTAAAATAAAGTATGCTCAACCGAAAAAGTTGTCAATATGAAAGCTGAAAGAGTTCAATATGAAAATACATTGTATTTCTCTCATAAAATCTTTTATTTCGTAACATTTTCTTATTTTAGATTATTTAACTTAATGGCGCTGTAATATTGCGGGCATAACAGTCAACTTATTAACGCCAGAAACCTCTTAAGAAAGATAAATACATATAACTATACCTATTTCCGTGTCTAGATTTTTTTGGGTGAACTCGAAATCTGACATGTTTTTTTAACTTTGATATTATAATTGGCGCGTTACTTAATTACAGTTTACTTATATTAATGTCCAAAGGTTTCTAATCGCTGGTTTTAAATTCAGTATTTGAATTTGAGTAACACTTATGGTGGATCCACACCACCCGGCGGCACGTGCCGACGGCCGTGCCGCCGTCCTGGCCGCCGGCTTTCTGCGCGGCATCCGCAACAAAGCCGGCGGCCACTTTGCCGCGCGATCCCGCCGGCAGCGCAATATAGCTCAGATAACAGTTATAATGATCAAAGTCTTCAGACTCTTATGGAACTGAACTAGGGCAATATCTTCACACTTTTAAAATTATTTTAATGAAGACCCAGTTTTTTTTTGAGTCCTTGTTGTATTTTTATAACAAACTAGGCTTTATCTTGCTTTCAATTTTAATTCCCCACATTATATTCGGTACTGCCAAGGTAGTTGGCCCTGTTCAGATATAATTTGAAGCTCATTTCTAATAAACGCTGGCACAAAATTTACCGTGTATTATATTTGTCTCAATATTATGAATCTGTGTAGGTATTGGAAGTGTAATTTCTATAACTTCGCCTTATAAAATTATGCAGACAGACACAGACCATCACGACAAGCTTTGCTCTCTGAGGTTGTAAATTTAAACGTGTATGAAGAATCTGGTATGTCTGTGCCAAAATGCCAAATGCATCTTCTACAACCATGCGTCCTCCTTATTCTGTAATTGAAGAAAACTGCGCTTGCCGGCGGCTGCTGGCGGCATTTGCCGGCGGCTTTTTTTGAGGCTTTGCTTGCGGTAAGCCGCCGGCAGTGCCGCCGGGTGGTGTGGATCCACCATTAAGGGAGCAAACAGACCCAATATGATTTTTGAAGAATAGGTATTTAAAAAAATATAATCGGTTCAGATTTCGAAGAGGGAAATGAGGAATACGAAGACATGTTTCTGTATGGAGAAAATATCGTTTCAGAATGCACTTCCAAGTTTATGTATGTAAAAAATATTATGTGGTAAATAACATTGGTTACTTAAATGTAAGTAACTAAAATTCAAATTATTAATTCAGAAACTGAATGTTGATAAAATCACGTGTTTCTAATGCTTTCAGAGGAAATATTTGAAGTCGGTTTTGTGTCAACAATAAATCATTTATTGCCCTCTGCTCAGTATGCTTATACTTACTCTCAGGGTTTCTGAATCTGCCTATTAATTGTACAATATGTACACAACATTATTTCTGAAACACCCAGGATGGATTCTTATTGCTATCATTGATTTGAACTTTAATTGACTTCATTTTATCTCTCACAAGATCACAGGACTGTAATAATTCTTTGTTTTTTGTTGTCAATGCATTTGTCCTTACTGTGTGCCGAAATTCAACAAGAGTGTCTATTAATGAGTTTGATACATTATCCTTAGATGAATCCTCTAATTTTAAACCAAAGTTGGTCAACAACTTAACAATATAGTCTGAAGTTAATGCTATTGGCACGGGATAGAATCTATAAGATTCTTTTTTGATAACTTTGTTGGTTTTGCTTATTAGATTGATTAGATTATTAATGCAAGTTGAAGTGTCAAAATCATTTGCAAGTGCCTCTAAATTAGCTTTTTCAAGGTTTTGTAGGTCCTCTATCATTTTTTGAGTGTAATCCCCACTGTTCTGAGTTGTATTGTTTATGTACACTTCGGCATCTTTGAGAAAGAATTTTAATTTCTTCAACACACTCTCAGCTGTGGTCATGACATCATCACTATATTCCATTGGGAATTTGTAGTTGGACATGAGACATGCCATTCTGAATATGTCAGCACTGTATTTTTCTAGAAGATTAGCAATGGATACAGTATTCTGTAGAGACTTGGACATTTTCGTGTCACCTTTGAGGTGTAGGTGTCCAACATGTATCCAATAGTTTGCCCACTGTCTTATCTGATGGTGAGCACATGATTGAGCTTCCTCATTCTCATGATGTGGGAATCTCAAGTCAATGCCACCAGCGTGGAAGTCCAGTTGTGATCCAAATACTTTGCTCACCATGGCGGAGCATTCTATGTGCCAGCCTGGTCTACCTTTGCCCCATGAAGTTTCCCAATATGGTTCATCAGGCTTATGGCCTTTCCATAGAGCAAAGTCCATTTTGTTTCTCTTGAAACTATCTGATGGGTCACCATCCTCCTGCATTTTCTGTAATTTTCCATAGGATGGTAGCTTAGCTGTGTTAAAATAGACAGAGCCATCTTTGGTAACATAAGCTGTTTGTGATTCAATGAGTTTTTTGATAAAAACTTCTATTGTTCTCATGTGTTCTGAAACTCTTGTAATTATCATTGGTTTCTCAACATTAAGACTGGCCATGTCGAGCCAGAATTCATGCTCGTACTGTTTGGCAAGAGTTTTAAAGTCGGTCTTTGTTTCCTGCGCACGTTTGATAATTTTATCATCGATGTCAGTGACCCCCATCGCTGTTACAAGATTGATGTTGAAAAAAGACTTGAGAATACGTTGTATGATGTCTAGTTTTACATAGCAGCTGGCGTGACCGATGTGTGTCGAATCATAAACTGTAGGGCCACAAGAATACCACGTAGCGACGTGTGGATCATTCAGAATTATCGGCACATTCTGTTCAGCTACACAATTGTACACATACAAGCCTGTAGGATTGCCATTCGGCATAAGCCACTTTGTCTCTTTGTAAGGTTTTAAACTGCAGACGTGAGAAAGTCTTCGGATGAAAAGTAGTCTCATTTTGCTATTTATAAGGAATAGTCGAAGATAACAATACTAGTTATCGACTCACCACAAACCACAACATTCATCAGCTGTTTTATGTCAAAAGATAAGCCAATGTCATTGTCAATCGAATTGGCTGCGTTCTAAACATGCAGCACAGAGAGAAAAACTACAAGTCGATTATATTTAAACAACTGAAGCTTTCAACATTATCTAACAAAACGATTTTCGCTGGCAATTTCTTAGTTTTAATAGCATAGCCATTATACAATTTCAACCTTTGTGCAATTTTGGCTTCATAGCCATATTCGAACATTAAAAAAACCGATCAAACCTCATTTCTATTGACTTGACAGTCTGATTGACATTGACATTTGACGATTGATTGAATTGAATAGATCAAAATATTTTTAAAGTACTTAATTAATTAGACAAATAATAACTAAAAATGGTAACGTTTGGCCCTGATGAAGTTGGTCTCGAAGACAAATCCCCTTGCGCCGGTATTCGGGCGGATCTCAAGATGTGTTTACTAAATAGCGACTGTTGCAAAAAGGTTAGAAAATGTTCCTTTCCCTGTTTGATATTTGGAATATTTTAAAATTGCATATATATAAGTATAATACATCGTGAAAATAATCGATAATTGTTATTTCCAGGATAGAAAAACCCCTCGTGAGTGTTTAGCACAAGGAACTGTACCAGATGAGTGTATGCAACTTCGACAAAGTTTCTTTGAATGTAAGAGATCTTTGGTAAGTCATTTATACAAATATTATAAACAATAGGTACTTATAGTTCGTTTTAAGAGGCAACATCTAAAACTACTGAACCATTAAAAAATATTTCACAGATACTTTTGTAAAATAAATTGGTCAATGCTAGTGAATCCCTGGGCAGAAGGCTTGTCAATTATTATGTTATTTAACGAAAAAGATAGCTATTTAAGTTTTAAGCTAAGCAAGCAGAACCAAAAGAACTACCTTTTGCAATAAAATTGTTGTATATTGGTGTCTTTTAATTTACTAGTCCTTATAAACAAATTATTGTAAAAAAAATACTTTTTTTGCTAAATATTAACTCTCATATTCATCAATTCATTCTAAAGACTCTAGTAATGAAAGTTGTCATATAACTTAGTCAGACACAAAACATATATAAGCTAATGTAGGTTTAAACTGTATAAAGGGAAACACTTTACAGCATCATTACATAGTATAAATCCAAGTCGCTGATTGTGTCTGTATGTTTTTTTGCTATCTCCCTCTAAACCACATAATTGATTTTAATGCGGTTTTCACAATCTTTTAGGTATTTTTTTCATTTAAATTTGTAAATAGATAAAATACAGAATTAAATATTTTTGGGAGCTAAAATTCAACATGTCGGGAACGAGTCCCGCAATATTACACCATTGCGGAGTTTGGGCAGATCACTAGTTTAATGTAAGACCTTTATTTTCAGCTGGATAATAGAAGGAGGTTTCGAGGGCACAAAGGTTACTAGAGGATTGCTGCTGAGTAAAGTTAGAATGGAATAGTTTATTTTTATTGACTGCAGATTGTAAGGTATGATTTTTAATGTTAAATAAATAATTTGTTATTATTTTCCTTCTTATGTTTTGTCTACAAAACTTTCCTACATACCTATCTACAAGCTTAAAATAATACAACCAACAATGCATCATTTTTTATTTTGTTTTTATAAAAATAGTTGAAATTCATTTTATTACTTAAGATCAGTGTTATTCAAACTTTGGAACACTTGTGCCCAAATAATATTTATAATTGCAATTAGTCCACTTTTTTATAGTAGATAGTTAATTTTAAAAGTGGACTTTAAAATTGTTTATGGTCAAGGGCATGGACTTATATTTTTACTTTTTACTTATATTTTTGATAACAATGATCTTAAGAAGAGCTTTGCTCAAATGACAAACTAGCTTCAAGCTAAACAATATTATTATCATAATTACTTACAAATATCATTTCTCATATTTTATTACTAAGAATGAACAATTAATTGACAAACAATAGGCAGGTACATAACTTATATTGTCATTGTTCTTTTTATTTTAGTAGTCCTGAAATAAGTGATTTATTTAAGCTTTGAAAAGTAGGCTTGCAGATTCATGTGTTTACTGTTCTGGCAATTAAAACACATGTTGTAGGTACATTCAAATATAGAAGTAGTAGGTCTATTTATAGTTCAAATTTTTGCACTGAAAATACTGTTTATTACTTTTATTTAAAACTGTTACCATTTAATTTTAATTTGCCAAGTTTAGGTATCTAAAGCCAATTTGAAAATAGTACCTATTAGATACTTTAATTAGAAGTAAAATACATACCTACTTAGCATTTAAAAATATAATGTTTAAACACTAAACTACAATTATTGTGCAATTTAACAACAAGGTGGTGAAAATTTAGAATTGGCACTTATTTTTAGTTTAATATTGCTTTTATTATGAAGTGTAAAGGTTAATATTATTTTAAAACTGAATTTAACATAATAAAGGCTGGGAACAGAACTTTGGGGGTAGAAAAGAGATATGTTATTCTGATATGCTTCATGATTTGCTAAAAAAATCATAAAAATAAGAACATACAGTCAAAACGAAATAACTGGGGCTGCTTCTAGCGATTGTAAACACCAACAGTAGAACAATGTGTATCAAATTAACTTTGAGTATTTACATTTTGATTTTCTGCAGGCGTTCTTACCCAATAAAAAACGCGATTCTCTAGAAGGTTTTCAGTTGTTATATGCCCATACCACATCCCTTTCTATCTTGTGATTGTCATCTTATGGCATAAAAAGAAATATGATATCTTTTTCAATCATCACTCAGAACATTATACCTACCTGCCTGTTTACAATAAGCATAAACTCTTGGTTATAGATATTAAAACTAAAATGCACATTTAAGGCAGTACAAAATTACAAAATGAAAGGTGATAGTAATCGACTTATTGTTGAGACCAGCGTTGTCTTACACTAATCTAACGTTATTTATATTATTAGGAATAAATTGAAATATTATTTCAAAAATGTAAGCCTCTACTTCAATTTGCGAAAACCGTGTACTTAAACTACTTAAAACTATAACGAACACCTTGCCGGTTCTTGGTTGGTTCAATCATATCACATGGCTTATCCATTTAAATCTAAGTCTTGGTCCATTTTTGTGCTTTTGACCATAGAGTTAAGCTTCGAAAGCGAGTTAGGGGCTAGAGGATGGAGCACCATCGGGGCCGTTGCGGCCGTGGTGTTTACTAGAATGTCTGTATGGGTCGGTAGAGGCCGGTGTAGCCGCAGAGCCTGGCTCGCAGGGCTGTGACGATGATGGCGGCGCCGGAGAGGTCGTCCAGTAGGTTGGCGCACTCGCAGACGAGGAGGTACATCTTGTCTCCGTGGGTGGCCACGGATTTGTGGAGTGCGATCTTGCGCAGGCCCACGCTGGCGGGAAGGTGGCGGTACAGCATGCGCGCGCCGGTCCAGTACAGCCAGTTGCGCTCGAAGCGCGCGCCGTCGTCGCCCTCGAACACCTGCAAGAAACAAAATATAATAGGCTTCTTAATGGGTTATCCCTAAACTGACCCCGTTCGAGCTCCGCATGGGCGCAATTGGTGATCAAAAGTATTTTGCGTTGTTTAAAGGGAATTAAGAAATATACACACAAACAAAATCGGATAGCGACTTTGTATTATCTATACCTAGGTACTAGGGATGTTACGGATATGGAATTTCGGTTTCGGTTTCGGATACGGATATTGAATTTTTTTTATATCGGTTTCGGTTTCGGATACGGATATGAAATTATTTCGGATTATCCGGTAGTTTCGGATAGTTTCGGTTACGGATATTAGATTCTAGGAATTTAAAAAGTAATACAAAAAATATATATAATAAAATGGTTTTATTTATATACCTAGAGGAGGACGATGGGTGAGAACGATGACGTCATAAACACCGCTACATTGAGCTCAGAGAGAGAACCAACACTTTGGTCACAGTTCTGTCAGCGGTTTACGGAACGCAGCCAAAAACAACTTGTCGTAACGTGTTTCATTTAGATTTTTAGATTCCGCCACTATCCGAAATTATCCAAAACATTTATTTCGGTTTCGGTTACGGTTACGGATATTTTTTTATTTCGGATATCCGGTAGTTTCGGTTACGGATATGGATATCCTTAACATCCCTACTAGGTACCTACTATTTACTGGAAAGTAGAGCAAGATAATACGACAGAGCTTATATTTTCACACTTACTAACCTTGTAAACGCTAATAATGAACCCAGTATGGGGCGTGTGCGACTTGTTGGGTCCCCCCGCGAGATCGCTGAACGGCGGTCGACAGATCATCGCCACCTCGCTGTACAAGTCCAGCGTATGCGCCGCCGAGTACCTGATCGTCTTCGGATCAAACTTACTCAACGAGGCACTGCGTAGGTTGTTGTAGAAAAGTAAGGGATCGCTTTGGGTCGTGTTTATCACATAGTACGATATGAACGGGAATTCCGCATTCTTCTCCATGTTGGCGAGGAGCATACCCCCGACTGCCGTATTCGCTTGGGCGACATCGCTGAGTAGTTCGCCGGCGGCTGCTTTCTGTCTAAACAGAGGCTTGGCCAGTGGCGACTCGAGGATGGGCTCGATAGGTTCTAGAGGACTCATGAGATGGGCCAGGATGCAGTGCTTTGGGTCGGCTATTTCGAGGACACTAAGCGAGTTGTTGTTCGTCTTCGTTGTCAGCCCTTTCTCGGGTGTTGTCGGGGGCACGGGCAACTGAAATTAAAGAGGATTATTCTATAGCATCGAAGGTAACTAAGTTTAGCTCTAGGTATATTAGTCGTAAAAGTGGTTACGCTTAAACGTTGCTCGCTTTTGAAATCCCGTAAAGAAGTTAAAATTAATGAAACTCAAAAATTACAAAAACTTTTGCTTTGAGCATTTGACATGTAGTTTTGATTAGTTTGGAAAGGTCCGGAACTACTTTATAGAGGACTAGTGGCCGCCCGCGACTCCGTTCGCGTGGAAGTCGGTTTCCCGTGGGAATGAGATGTTTTCCCGCGGTAAAAAGTATCCTATGTATTATTCTGATGTATAACCTATATTACTGCAAAGTTTCATCCAAATCCATTCAGTAGTTTTTACGTGAAAGAGTAACAAACATCCATCCATACAACTTTCACATTTATAACATTAGTAGGATATACACTACACACCACGCTACTTTAGTACAAAGCAAATGATAACAATACCCCAAAGATCCTTTGAAAACTCTAAAAACAACTCACCGGCACCCCATCAGGCAAGAACCTCTCCAAGGCGTGTGCCGGTATCACGAAGCAGTCCTTCTCCAGAGTGGCCAGGGAGACCGGTTCTGTCCGGCGGCGGTCGGTGGTCGGCGCTGGTCGCTCCCACCGCAGCAGGGAGACCGAAGGCTCCCTCGTGACCAGCGGCTGAGGAGGCTCCGGCTCCGGACCGGTCCCACCACCCAGCACTGGACCACATTTCTCTGAAATACAGTTAACATAAAAAGGCGGTTGCCAAAAAAAAAATTGACACTGGATGAATATGTGCTGCAAAGTGCATATTCATCACACGAAAAGTAAGTAAAGTAAGTAGTTAACATAGGCGTTGAAAGACGAAGGTTTTTGAGGGTTCAGAAGTGGAAACAGACAAAAAAATGTAGATGGGATTACGTTATTGCAAATTCCAGGAATGTTCGTTATGACATGACTTGAGATGGTATTTTGTTTCAGGTATTTAATTAATTTCAGTTGCCTCGTTCTTGATTTTCTGACGTGAAGCAATTTTATCAATTTATTAAATTGCTGTTCCTTGAATAAATAAAGGTAAAAACTAGTTTTCAATAAAAGAATATTAGAAAAGCCATCTTCATTTGTCGACTTCACACTCACTCAAAGTCTGAGAGTCGTAAAATCTAATAAAGCTCCTTTGAAACTAAACGTTTGAACGATTTTACGACGGACCATTCGATATTTAATTCGAAATGCGTGATTCTTATTGCTAATGAGGTTAGACTAGTTTCCAGGAGAAGTTTAACAGAAATACGATATTTCACATCTTGGTTTGTCTGGAATAACATTTAAATGTCAGTTAAAAATACCCTTGCTGTTAGTTAACGTAAATGTCTTCTGCAAATCGCGACTTGCCACTATTTGGGTCATGGGCATTCCAAATGATTAATGTTGACTGCGATTTGTATGGAACATCATTCATGTCACTAAATATTCTTTCGGGGGCAAAATTTACATTTTCTAGGGTCTGGTTATTTACATTTTAGCCTGAATACTAAAATGTTTCTTCAATGCTACGTCCACACTAATAGTGTTTGATTAGTGCTATGAAAATGATAAGTTTTCAATTGTTTGTATACTAAAACAGTTCTGGCATATTATACGAGTCACATTATACGAAACACAAGATGTTTATAAACATAGGAAATCACAACACAAATGTGACACAAATATTTTTACCATTATCAGGTGCTTGCCTCATGTTGCAGATTTTAAAATTCACTCATATTCCGTCCTTGTCTGTTTCCCTAAGAGGGAAAGAGAGTAAACTTGTTTACCAACACATTAGCTAAAAGGAAGTTTGGCTGTCTGTTCCGACAGTATTTATAGTCGTGACGTTGCATGTCTGCAGTTTAGTCTATTTTTGAGATGTCACTAATTGCTGCGAAGTAAAAACCGTATCTCTAAAACTGTTTGCAAGGATTACACCTTTCAGAGCTAAAACTGTAGTGTTAAGGGCTCGCTAAGCATGAGTTTCGTTAAGTTTACCTGTGCCATCATTGTACTGAGTGCTGGTCCGCGGAGCCGAGAAGAACAAGTGTGTTCTGTAGTGGTGTTCCTCCATGCAGGAGTACCGGTCTCGGTCCCGTCGCTTGGCGTTCCTGCCCGCCCCGAGCGCCCCGCGCGCCTTGCCACCCCCGCTGCTACTACTCACGGTCTTCTCCCCACTGAAGTTCTTCCGAAACATCAAATTCATCTTGGATTGGTGCCACTAACCGTCTCTTTCGCACAGACACCTCCCGACCGCTGATTACGAGCCGCGCGCCAAGATTTTAATCCGCGTAATGTTAATGCGGTCTCCCTTGCACTGATGTCGGTTTGAATTGTTATTTTATTGCTGTTTCATGCCGCTAGTTGCACAGTGTGAGATTAGTTAAAGTTTTTACGATGCTGTATGATCATGCGCTTCATATCTGGAGCGCTCAAAAACACGACTTAAGATGCTTATAGAGCTGGCTACCGAATATGGCACAAATCCTGAAGGTAACCCCAGATTTGTAGGTTATTTAGATTCAAGTTGGCAGCTAATCCCAGTGCAAATAAAATTAACTTAGGAAGAGTGACCTGCACGTGGCAGGAATCCTGGTGAATAATTGAAAAGGGTTGACGAAGGTCTAGAAATCTTGACAGGCATAAGTTTATTGAAGTAGCTAAGACTGATTTGCGTTGGTTTACTATCATACCTAACTTAAAAACCCTAATATATGTTGTAGAACTTTTCCACTGTGATTTAGGATGTAACATAATATTAAGTATAAGCAAGTGCAGTATTAAAGTCCGTGAAGTGCATCACAATTTCCACTTCCCATCTTGAAAAGACGATTTCATTCTACCTAGTCAATTCAGCTCACTACTTTCTACCTCAAAAGTCAAGGAGTTTTCATATATTTTTACTGGTAGCTTTGCAGTAACAAATTCCCTTTTATTACCTGTATTAGATTAAACATACACAAAGACTATGAGTTGACAAAAGTCACAACTAAGCTCTTAATTGTCATAAACTGTGACCCTGGTGAAATCGTGGTCGTTATTCGACACTTGTTGATCATAATAGATACTAGTTTGTCGATAAACATAAATAATTTAGAGCCAAATGCCATCGATTTACTTTGTATCACGTGCATGGAAACATGCAACCTTTCAGATTGGAAAGCTGATTATCACATGCTTAATAAAAAGTTGAAATTAGTTCGTAATTGTGATTTCTATCGGTAGTTATTGGCCTAAGATTGTAGCTTAAACTTAAGAGCAATAAACCTAGTTTTTGCTAGTAAGGCTGCCTCGAATTAGCTTCGAAAGATAATTTATGCGACTATAAAACTGGGTTTCCAAGGTGTAAAGCAATCTACGTATGAACTTACACGATTAGTCTTCTAAGTTATTTCGGAAAGACAAAAGAAGTGCATCATATGAGGAGAGACTTAATTTACTACATTTCTTTCCACACTTGAAAGAAAGTTGGCATTTAAATGATTAAAAAAGACAAAGCAAAAGTATTTCATAACATTTGTAATGTCCATTTGACACATTTTATTAAAAATTGCATTGTCCTCCCCTACTAACCTCTAAGGTTTAAAAAATTACCCAAAGAAATATTTGTATCATAATATGAATTGTATGAAGTTTTTTCTTTTTAAATAAAGTGATTTCTCAAGATCTTTTCGCAACTTACTAGATATCACAAAACTAAGTAACCATTCATCTTTTGTTTTTATGCTACAATTAAACACTAATACTTTACCTAGGTAAATAGCCATGTTTTCGTACTCCCGTCTCGTCAATCCGAGGGAAATATCAAGTTGTGGCCTTCACTGTGGCGTTATGGCCCATTTACCTCACTGTTTATGGTTTCATTTTTAAAGGACAATGTTGTGAGGGTTTTACATGCTATAAATTACGTAACGAATTTTAAATTGTCATAGGAAAATAAGTACTAGGATTTGATGTGTGTTTGTGTCAACACTAAAAGTTAATTTATGAAACGTGTGGCATTATCTCTCAGTCGGATAAGTCATGAAATAAAAAACGTATTGGGTAATATAGCTAAAGATCTTTTTTTTTTCAATGTCGGACTTAATAGTAAGCCTTCTAATAAGACGTCTCACTTATATATCAATTTTAGACATTACAGCTACAAAAATACCCTTCGCTAACATTTAATATTTAAACGATTTACCATTAAGTCTATCGTGAGCATTTGGCAACAAGAAGTCAATAATAACAATTTGATTTCTCCAATAACAGTTTCGATAATATCGTTAAAAATCTTGAAGCGATAAAAGAACGTCCTAATGTAAATGGGTTTTTGTGGTTATAACTTTTGATAATTGTCAGTTTTAGTAGGTCTGTAAAAGAAGTTAACGACTGATGTTTTTATATTCCTAGGCCACTGGCTTTTTTCTATGAATGAATGGTTTTTACTATCGTGGTTATAACCACAATTCGAAACTCATTAACTAACACCTGAAAGTTCTGATTATTATTCTACTTACTTAGTAAATTATAATCCTACTAATATTATAAATGTGAAAGTTTGTGAGTATGTGAGGATGTATGAATGTTTGTTACTCTTTCACGTAAAAACTACTGGATGGATTTGGATGAAACTTTACAGTAATATAGGTTATACATCAGAATAACATATCTATAGGGTAGGTACTTTTTACCGCGGGAAAACTTCTCATTCCCACGCGAAACCGACTTCTACGCGAACGGAGTCGCGGGCGGCAACTAACTAGTATAAAATAAAGCATAGTTAACCATAAAAGAACTAGTAAAAAACTTTTTAATCGAAAAGCAGCCACCACGTCAAATTCATCACACTAAAACTACGAGTAGGTGATTGCAAAAGTTTTCATTCGTAGGTATACTTGTTCTATGATTCCACAATCGTGATTCATATAAATAATAACAGTCATAATAATATAGTTCTGAATACGTTTTGTTATTACAACATTTTTTTATGTTTTAATGTGTAGTTAGCATGTGTGTGAGCAATCAATTATAATGTCGGAAGCGCGCAGTCAGCTCTCGAACTATAAGTCTTTTGGAACCGAAAAATTAATTGTTTATTTATAGGGTAAGAGCTGCTTAAAATAAAACGGTGACGATTATTAAGTTCCATGAACTTTCGTGGTTATTTTGGGTTTTATACGGTAATAAGTTATTTTAGGTACTTTCTCGGGGGGAATATGTGGGCGTAAGAAAAGTATTTAAGTGTTATTACGTGTTTACGTGACTTTTTAGGGATTTTTTTTAATTCAGTTAGGGATATCAAATCTTTCCTTATATAAAATACGTTTTAAATAGACGGTAGGTACAGGTATTTTCAGTTATAATGTACTAGTGGCCGCCTGCGACTCCGTTCGCGTGGAAGTCGGTTTCCCGTGGGAATGAGAAGTTTTCCCGCGGTAAAAAGTACCCTATGTCCTTGCCCAAGTTCAGTTCTTCCTTCATACCAAATTTAATCAAAATCGGCTCAGTGGTTTAGACGTGAAAGCGTAACAGACAGACAGATAGACAGAGTTACTTTCGCATTTATAATATTATAAGTAGGAATTAAAATATATTTTTTTGTTAGAAAAAAATGTAACGGGTGTAAAAAGTCCACTTCCGAAGCCTAAAACCACGTATTCTTGAGCTTCAATAATAATTAAATTAACTTAAAGTACCTATACCCAGTAAAGCCAATCTAAATAAGTAATTAAGGATTGAAAATTCATAGTCGCCGGTTGAAATCATCGCTCACACATCAAATTAAAAAAAAAACACTATTTAATTTAAAATTATCGCAACATCAGATAGTATAAATGCAATTTTGAACAATTACGTAAAAACGTAACCAGTACCTCTCAAGCAATGCCCAGTTTTTGTTTTCGGAATCAGTTTTTTTACATTCCGTACGCGCAAGTTTAATAAAGTTGTGTTCAAAACCTTGCTACGTAGCTACATGCTACGCGCGGCACTTCTTTTGTTAATTTCCGTAGTCTTGGTCAGTGTTCCACTGCGTTAATATACTTCTGCGCTGCTAGTATATATAACTAACTGAGGTTAGGCACAAAGATTGTCGGAAATTAACAAACAGTTGCAATGAGTATTTTGCTGTGGCAGAATGAAATTTGTGCATTTTTTTCCCGGTTAATCGAGAAAATAAAATGTGATTTTTTATACATTAATTCTGTCTATTGTTTAAAGTAACTCATAATCAATCTTTATTTTAAATCTCTACAGTAGGAAAAAAAACATATTCGACTCGTAAAAAGTTCTAAAACTCAGAAGCTTATATTCTTGACATTTTGCACACCAAATTTAATTGACAAGGCATGTTGTATTTCTTCTTAAGTAGGTACCTCAAGTTTCATAAGTAGGCTTCAATCAAGCCTACACCTTGTCAAGTATAGAGTGTTTTATTGGGTTCTATTTACTTACACAATGTGACATCCTAAAACGACAGACTATTCAGGGTGTGAGCAGAACATTTCCGAAACCCGAAACCATGTGTTATTGGGTCTAAATATGTATCAGATTCACTTAAAAAATGCCCGTAAAAGTATTACATATTTTTTATTGGAAAGTTCTAAACAAACTCTGTCTACTTAATATTTCTGATTTAAAATACATGCCCTCTATTCCTCCGATTAAAATCTTGCTTTTTGTTAATTTCCATATTAATAAAACAATTAAGGCTAATTTAAATAAGTGCGTATGTTATTCTGGGTTCTAACCTAACTCTACACAAACACCATCCAAATCCAAGCAGACGTTTATGCGTGACTGAGTAACAAACATCTACACCACCAACAATCTTTACAAACTGTCACTCCTCCAAGTCGCATATTTTGTCTGTTTGTATGTTTGGCCGCTAACTCCTCCTAAACCAGATAACAGATTTTAATGCGGTTCGCCATCTTTTAAGGAATTTATTCATTTAAATTTTTAAATAAAGAAAAAGTTTTTTAAAGTTAGCCAAAAATCAATGTTTCGTGAGCAAGTCGGCCAAAATTACACCATTGCGAAGCGTGGGCGGGTCGCTAGTATTAAATAATTGTGTGTTGTGTTATAAAGTAAAAAAGGTTTTAAAAATATAAGTCTTATTTGCTCCTTTTCTCTAATGATGACGAGAACCCCTCCAGCAATACCTACTTTTCGTTTTCGGAAGCCGTCTTTTAACACCCTGTATACCCTAGTTACCTAACATAAGAAGTGGGAGGTACTTAAAGAAAATTCCTAAGTTATTTTCTCATATAAATGTAACAACCGTTAAGAGCAAACTGAACCGATAGGGTTTTTGAAGGATAGGTATTTTAAAAAGATATTGTTATCACTTTCTGCTGGCCGCCGCCGCCTAACGATCATGTCTAAGAGGGATTTCGGAAGGCGGGAAAAATGGGTGTTTCGTCGTTTCGCCCCGGTCCTGAAAGCACCGCGGTGCGAAACGCACAACGACGCTTTTTAAATTGGCCGATTCGCCCCGCGGTTTCAATCAGTGAACAACTTTTTTCGACTTCGTCGTTTGACACCGCTATTTTATAAACCAATGATTATGTACAGTTAAAGACGAAAGTGAATCATTTGTGTGAGTGGGAGGGAGGGTTAAGTCCATCTTGCTCACACCATATTTCTTATACAATAGTATTATTGCAAGACTGTACCGAAAAGGGTGTTTCCGATGATATAAGTTTTCTTTAGTTTTTCCTATTTAGAGGCTTGATTCCGACTGAGACATCGGCGCTCTCTTCGGCCTGTTCATATTCTAAACCGAGCAATACCTTAAAGAGAGCACTGTTTTAGCGAATTATTTTGACTATCATTTTCACTATCCTAATCGTCGAAAATCGTATTATTATCTATCTTTCAGCGTCACGAATCTTTAGTAATAAAATTTAAACATAATATGATAGATATTTATATAGTTGTTGAAATAAACTTAAATCTATAGTATAGATTTTTATATTATTAAACTTAAATCTATAGTTTTGATTAAATCTATAGATTAGATTCTATACACTATACAGGGTCTGTCGTAATGAATGGATAACCCGTTACCTACAGTTGATCCGGATGTGAGGCTATAAGAAAATGGTGTCTTTTTGCCAGGGTTGTCAACCATAAGAAAATGGCGTAGACTTTTAAACTTTTTTATAAATTTCGCTATTTTTTTCATTTATTCCGTTGCCATTTCTTCAAATTTTGATGTATTTGTATAATTCTTTTAGTATTATACTGCTGAAGACGTTTATTATGTAATTTAAATACAATTTTAGGTGTTATTCACGTTGAACATTATCAAAATACTCATTTTAAGAAAAATATTTCCAATTTTTTTTCTTTATGTCAACTTTTGATCATCTCCTGTGGAAAAAAAAAAGTATGACGTTATAGCTGCCCATGATCTCAATAAATTGTCTAGTATGTGTAGATTCTAAAAAGGTATAACGATGTGTACTTTACAAGCAACATTAAGTTACAGTAGCGAGAACACTAATCAAGGTCGGAATTTTTATTTTTCATGTTATGTTATAAATGGTTGTAAAACTTTGTCATAATGATTTTATTCTATCAAGATACTTTGCACAAACACTATCAGGCTACTAATAGGATATTCAGAAGAAAACCCGGTTGTTTTTGGAAAAAAAAAACAACACTTCACGATAATAATGTAATGAAAATGTACAAATGAAAATTGTTGTGCTCTAATAGTTACATGCGACAAACATGTTGCGACAAGTTTATTCGAAATTAAAACGGATTTTAAAAATCGAACAAGACCGCATTACAAAGAAAAGGGTACTCATCACATCAGTGTGATTTTGACCATCGCATGTCCTTTTGTTCACATTGGCCCCGATTCTGAAAACACTCTCTAAACTAAACTAAAACTATCGCTGTCACTTACACATCAATAAGACAGAGACAGGTAATCATTTTAGTCCTGTCAAACTAAAATGTACGTGCAATATGACACGGCGAAGGCAATTTTTGGCTAGTCCTCAGCGCATTTCGTTCAATTTCACAATGATGTGGACTAAATTTAGTGAGACCAATGTACCTGTCTTGTTCTAATACAAAGCATGAGAAAGTGACAGCGATATTTTTAATTTAGTTTTAGAGAGTGTTTTGAGAATCGGGGCCACTATTTTCGTCAATTTGTTACTGCTTTCTAATATTTGACTATGATTTTCCTTGTGATATGTGTTATTTTCTAGTTAAAGCGAAACCACAGACATCCAGTTCAAAACTAATTTTATTAACGTAATTCTCGAGGGTAGTCGCAGCCTACCCACATAACTATCGATACATCACATCATCTTCCTCTTAATCAACAACCTACTTAAACTAACTTAACTAGATTTCAAAAAAGACACTTAAACATTTAAATTAGGTTAGTTTAGTTATCGTGACCAAAACGTACAACCGGATATCGTATACGTTTAGAAACATGACTGGGCGAAGCTGGGTTCTCTGTCGAGGTATTGGCCCATGCCGCCTGAGGAGCCACCATCGCCCTGCCCGGCTTCCCCCTTACCTCTGCCGCCGGCACTGGCGCCTCTGTGAAATTACGTAATTGATCCGCATGACGTTTCCACACTAAACCATCCTCTGTTTTTACCTTATAAACATCATTACCCTCCCTGCACATAATGTTGCCTTTCACCCATTTTTTATTTAATCTAAAATCTTTAATCCACACCTGTTCACTCACTGCCCAGTGCCGAGGTGTTCCTTTTCCATCCCGCAATGCAAGTTTATTATAAATATCTTCGCTCAACCCTTCTTTTAGTAAGTTGAGTCGCGAACGGATATTTCTGCCTAACATCAATCTAGCCGGCGTTTCACCTGTCGTACAATGTATGCTGTTACGGTAATCTAATAAAAATCTCTGCAAAAAATATCTAATGGAACTTTTTCAAAGTCTGCCTTCTTCAACGCCTTTTTTATAGTTCGAACTGCGTTTTCAGCCTCACCATTTGATGCCGGGTGGTATGGTGCCGATGTTATATGCTTAATACCATTTTTGGCCAAAAATGATAAAAACTCATCGGAAGCGAAAGGAGGCCCATTATCGGATACTATTTTCTTTGGCAACCTAAAACGAGCAAATAGTTCCCTTAACTTTTTTATAGTATTACTAGCTGTCGTTGTCATCATCAAGGCTACTTCTATCCACTTTGAGTGGCTATCGACGACAATTAAATACGTCATGTTTTTAAAATGAAAAAAATCTATATGAACCCTATCGAAAGGAACTGACGGCCACGACCACGGAACGACTGGCGATCGCGGCGGTGCGTCAGCGTTATATGCACAGGTTTCGCACGCTGCGCACATAACTTCTATGTCCTTGTCTAACCCCGGCCACCATAGATAGCTCCTGGCCAATCCTTTACATTTAACGACGCCCAGATGGCCGGCGTGCACCTCGGCCAGCACGCCCCGGCGCAGCGCGCTCGGCACCACCACGCGACAGCCCCACATCAAACACCCGCCCTCAACGTACAGCTCGTCGCGCCGGCGCCGGTACGCCGTCAATTCGTCATTCGTGTCTCGGCCACTCTCGCCGCTCGACTTTGGCCAACCCGATCTAACAAAATCGATAACTCGACTTATGATTTTATCTTTTTTTGATTCCTGTCGAATATCTAGGGAATTAATGGGAAAATGATCCTCTACGAATTTTAAAAACACTTCGTCATTCGGTGTGTCACTACTCTCCGCAAGCGGTAATCGAGAGAGTGCATCGGCGTTATTATTTGAGGATTTAATATATTCAATGTCATAGCAATACCCCGATAATAGAATAGCCCACCTAATTAGCCTACCTGAAGCCGTATGGGGTATATCTTTCTTTGATCCAAAAATAGCAGTAAGCGGTTGATGATCCGTGCGAATTATGAAACGACGACCATACAAATAAGAGTGATATTTTTTAACACCAAATACAATAGCTAATGCCTCGCGTTGTATCTGACTGTAGTTGACCTCGGGCGCGGTGAGGGTACGTGACGCATAGCTGACGGGCCGCTCGGCGCCCCCCCGCGCCCCGCGCTGGGTGAGCACGGCGCCCACGCCGCGCGCGCTCGCGTCGCACGTCAAAATCAACGGCAACCGCTCGTCGTAATGAGCTAGCACAGAGCAACTTACTAGAGCTTGTTTAATTTCATTAAATGACTTACGCTGTGAGTCAGTCCAGCACCATTTTACATTTTTTTTTAAAAGGGAGTATAATGGGTACATTATTAATGAAAAGTTTTTTATAAATTTCGAATAAAAATTTGCCATACCAATAAAAGATTTTAATTCGGATACGTTTGTAGGTTCTTCCGCCTTTAAAACCGCTTCCACCTTGCTAGGGTCAGTACGTACCCCATTTTCTGAAATGATGAATCCTAAATAACAAACTTCTTTTGAAAAAAAATTGCATTTCTCTTGTCTTATCGTCAAACCTTCCGAAGCCAATACTGAAAAAACTGCATTTAAATTATCAATATGCGCCTGATGTGTAGCCCCAGTGACTAAAATGTCATCTAAAAAATTTGAAACACTTGGTATTCCAGACAAAATTTGTTCCATTATACGCTGAAAAATAGACGGAGCGGAGGCTAAACCATACACCAACCGATTGTAAACAAAAAGGCCCCTATGTGTATTTACAACGGTATGTAACTTCGACTCATCAAGTTCTATTTGGTTATACGCCTCAGAAAGGTCTAATTTAGAAAAACGTTTTCCACCGCTTAAATTGTTAAACAACACTTCGGCACGGGGCAGAGGGTACTTATCTACTTCCAAAACAGGGTTCAATGTACTTTTATAATCCCCGCAAAGTCGCAAAGCTCCGTTACTTTTTAAAACCACAACTAAACATGACGCCCATTCTGAGGATGGTATAGGTGAAATAATACCTGAACTTTCCATTCTGCGCAACTCGGCGTCCACCAGAGGGCGCAGCGCCAGCGGCAGCGGCCGCGCGCGCCGGTACACGGGCCGCGCCTCCGGGCGCACGCGCAGCGTGGCGCGCTGGCTACGTAATCTACCTAACTTATTACTAAATACACTTGCGTATTTGTTAACAAATTGTCCCAAATTAAACTTACAGTCACTACTACTATTATTAGGGAAGTTATCACTGCACATATATTTTTTTTCATTTGATAATGAGTTCATCGTAATAACATTCATACCTAACTCTTTAAGCCAGTCCCTGCCGATCAACGGTACACTACCTTTATTAATAACATATAAATTCAGTAATTTGCTTACGTTTCTAACACGAACCGGCACTTTTACATGGCCTAAACATTTTAAAACATTACCATCGTACCCCTTAAAATTATAATCACTTTTATGTAACGGAAAACACTGAAACATGTCATTGTACATTACGTCACTGATACACGAGATAGGGGAGCCGGTGTCGATGTGCATGCGCAGGGGGTTCCCCGCGACGTGCACGTCGGCCAGCAGCGGCTCCGCGCCCGGCGCCGCGCCCGCCACCATGTACAGGCCGGAGCGCCCGCCGTCGCCGCCCGCGCCGAACTCGCCGTCCACACTCCGCGCCTCCGTGCAGTCCTCCACGTACCCCTGCCGGTCGGACGGGTCTTCAGTTCCTTCATTTCCATAGACAAGCCCTTGCATTCCTACGGTGTCCGACTCCAACCTTAACACTCGGCCGGCTGTACGGCGGCGCTCCAAGCTCGGACAGACCCTCTTTAGATGACCCTCTCGCAAGCACATCCGACACACGTAATGTTGAAATTTACATCGATCCTTGTCATGATCCGACGCTCCGCAACAATCACATCGACGAACAGCCCCCGCCGCCTCGTGCCGGCTTGCGTACTGGCCGTGCGCGGTGCCGCCGGGCCGCCGCCGCGCGCTGCCCCCGCGCCACGTCGCTGCCGGGCCGGAGGCGCGCACTGCAAGCACCTCGCCCTCCGCCGACCTGTCTTGAGTTTCAACTGCTGATGCGTTCTGTGCTGCCGCTTCCAAAGATATGGCAACCGTAAAAGCCTTGCTGTAGTTGAGGTCACTCTCACAAAATAACCTTTGTCTTGTAGGCTCATCGCGCAGACCGCAAACGAACTGGTCTCGCATGTTTTCGTCCAAGGTATTTTTAAATTCACAAGCTCTCGAAAGGTGCTTCAGTGCTGCTGCATATTGTGCGACTGATTCATTATGACCTTGAGATCTCTTTCTAAAAGTGAACCGCGCTGCCAATATTGATTTGGTTGGTTCGACGTGACATTTTATTATTTCAACCAATTCTTCATATTTCACATCCTTTGGTTTCTTGGGAGAACACAAATCAACCATTAATTCGTAGGTGACATCACCCACACAAGCTATTAATGTTGGTACTTTCCGCGTCGCCTCGATACCATTCACTATGAAGTATTGTTCCAATCTGTCAATATATGTTGTCCACGACCCTTGATTCAAGTTGAATTCACTTAACTTTCCGATAGACATGATCGTAATATTAATTGAATACCGACTGCGCCAATGTAATATCTTTAGCAAGCGAAACCACAGACATCCAGTTCAAAACTAATTTTATTAACGTAATTCTCGAGGGTAGTCGCAGCCTACCCACATAACTATCGATACATCACAATATGGACTTGATCGTGAAACGTGGTGATACTGATGACTTTGCTCACATTTACGGACATTGTGTTGTGCTATCGATTGAACTTGTTGTTTTGGAAAAGGTTTTGTGTAGTTTGTGTATCATGCCGCAACAGTACACGCCGGCCGAATACGCGAACATGCATTACATTTACGGTGTATGTAATGGCAGCACCAATAGAGCTGCTAGTGTTTATCGTGTAAGATATCCAAATGTGCGACATCCTGATTACCGTGTGTTCATTAGAGTGCACAATACATTTATGGAAGGACGATTTCCTTCTAATTTTTTCCACTTTTCTTTGTAATGCGGTCTTTGTTCGATTTTTAAAATCCGTTTCAATTTCGAATAAACTGGTCGCAACATGTTTGTCGCATGTAACTATTAGAGCACAACAATTTTCATTTGTACATTTTCATTACATTATTATCGTGAAGTAATGTTATTTTTTTCCCAAAAACAACCGGGTTTTCTTCCGAATATCCTATTAGTGGCCCGATAGTGTTTGTGCAAAGTATCTTGATAGAATAAAATCATTATGACGAAGTTTTACAACCATTTATAACATAACATGAAAAATAAAAATTTCGACTTTGATTAGTGTTCTCGCTCCTGTAACTTAATGTTGCTTGTAAAGTACACATCGTTATACCTTTTTAGAATCTACACATACTAGACAATTTATTGAGATCATGGGCAGCTATAACGTCATACGTTTTTTTTCCACAGAAGATGATCAAAAGTTGACATAAAGAAAAAAAATTGGAAATATTTTTCTTAAAATGAGTATTTTGATAATGTTCAACGTGAATAACACCTAAAATTGTATTTAAATTACATAATACACGTCTTCAGCAGTATAATACTAAAATAATTATACAAATACATCAAAATTTGAAGAAATGGCAACGGAATAAATGAAAAAAATAGCGAAATTTATAAAAAAGTTTAAAAGTCTACGCCATTTTCTTATGGTTGACAACCCTGGCAAAAAGACACCATTTTCTTATAGCCTCACATCCGGATCAACTGTAGGTAACGGGTTATCCATTCATTACGACAGACCCTGTATATGAACATTAATAACAATAAACTTAAATCTAAGCCTAAATATGGTCGTCGTGCACAGGGTGTCTTCCGTTAATTCGTTATATTTTGGTAAGTAAATACATTTGTATTTAATATTTTTTGTTACAATATGCATTTTTAGAGTAGTACCTATACGTAATTACATTACAAAACGTGAATTATGAATATCACCATTTGATAACTCCGAATACTTTGCGTTTATATGTTTAATCAAAAATGTATTTATTACTTACACAATATGTAACTACGACTAAATTGAGTTACATGTACGAATAATTAGAGAATATTTAAATAAACCCTACCTACCTATTTAATCTACAACTTACTTGTGTACTCAACTGTACAAAAATCAATAATAAGATTTTTGGTGGTGGTGCCAACTGACGAAGTCGAAAAATGTTATTCCCGTTTGACACCGTTGTTATTATTAACTAGCACCGCGGGGCGAAACGGCCAATTCAAAAAGCGTCGTGCGTTTCGCACCGCGGTGCTTTCAGGACCGGGGCGAAACGACGAAACACTCGGAAAAATTGGCCAGCTGAAAAATTGACAAAATCGTGCCCTCGTTTTCTTCATTGCCCGCATTCAAGTAGTAACCGATCTATAAAATTTTGACTATCCTTGTCAAATCCTACTAATATTATAAACGTGAAAGTTTGTGAGTATGAATGTATGTAGGTATGGATGTTTGTTACTCTTTCTCGTAAAAACTACTGGATGGGTTTTGATGAAACTTTACAGTAATATAGGTATCATCAGAATAACATGTAGGGTACTTTTTACCGCGGGAAAACTTCTCATTCCCACGGAAAACCGACTTCCACTCGAACAAAGTCGCGGGCGGCCACTAGTATAATATGTTTATGAAAGCCGTAACTATGTCTGTGAGCTTTGAATATTACGAGGCAAATAGCTTTATTTTAACTGAAAAACACGAAAAAGAAAGTGTCATGTTTGTGGATTTCTATTCAGACAAGACAATTAAGGAAATTATGCTCACCCTGTAATGTGTGGCCTGGGAAAAATATTAGATTGTTATACTGCTAAACAGTTAGGTAAACTCAGTACAAAAGTTTTTTGATGTATACTAATCCCTCTTTTTATTTATGTCCTTGATACACCGGGTTTCTATTTTCTTGATAATCAATATTCATGTTAATATATTATTTTATCCTGACAGCAAACAAACACTTAGTAAAAAGATTCAAGTGTCGGACTCGACAACACACTATAGTTTAAACCTTGTTAATAGCTAGAGATTTTATTTGATTTCCTTATTACTGTCATATCATTTTATTAAAGTATTCGCTTCGAATGATTTTTAAAATTTTAGGAAGAGTATGTGTAGTTGTCCTTTAAAATTAAATAATCACACACAACATAATGAAAAACCATCAGTCTATACAGCTAACTTGTATAAAACATGAATTATTAAAAACACTTCCACAATTGCATTTATTTTAATTAAACCTTCTTTCGTTTCGTAAACCTCGTCACTCCACTTGACCTCAAATCCGTCGTATAAACCTTATTGTATAGTATAAATCTACCCCGAATAGCCAAACCTTTGTATAAAGCCCTTCGTCGTCCAAAATTGTCGGCGAGGTAGCAACTAACAAGGTAGGGTCAGCATAACAACGAAATGAACACGCGAACTATACTTTACATCATTTGAGGAGCGTCGTCAGTCGTGTGATTTGGACATAAGTGAGCCCCGATTCGGTAAACAATTTCTAAACTAAACTAAAAGTAAATAGCATACATGATTCATATTTTCATACTTTGTACTGGTTAAGCTAGCGATTTCATCGTTGTTCTGGAGCAAGCTTGTAGTTAACACCAAACTTATTACCTAAAAAAGGGTTTTACTAAACTTTTTCTAAATTATAGTTACGTGTAATTGAAATTAGTGTCCATAATACATGTTTTTAGGTTGAACGTCTTAATTGCCACTCGCATCTATTTCATATTATTGCCGAAATAAATATTACTAATATTTAGATCTAGTAAAGACAGTTTTACCTCGGAATCGGCACCACTGGGGTATAATTATTGACATCGTTAAATTCTTATCTGCGTATATACATATACAAAGTAAACAGTGTGTAGGTAGGGTATATGTATAATTGGTTGTTAGGGCAAATGTTTGTTGTTGTTATGATGTTTATATGTTTTTTAAAATGTAGAGAACCCATGCAATCGTATTTTCCCGCTGCCTCCTATAAAAAAACTACTTTAGAATTTAGGATGAACTTTAACAGCTTAACAAATTTTATTTCAAAAGAAAACTAATTTGATTATTTTAATTAATGATATACCTACATATATAGAGTAGGTATGTACTTTATCTGTCGCAAATATATAATTATATTGGATTTATTCTATGTAATGATTTAGTATGACGCATGAAATAATTACTCAAAATTGTTAGATTTAGATGCAGATCCTGCAAAATTAATCTTCTCCTCATATACCTAATAATTATTGTGTGATCACGCAAAAACAGCCGGCTGCATCGAGATGCAATTTGACATACCATCAATTCTAATTGAACTGAAATGTTTTTCTTTTCATGTTTTAATATTGCAAACTTCCATACCTTAACCTAAAATGAATACGATTTCTTTATGAAAATATATTAAAGAACCTCTTCTAAAAGTTACGCGCCCTAAGCCTACACAAATGGCGTGAACTTTGAAAGAAAAGCAAACATTCTGTGTGGCGGCGATAAAACTAAAGTCATTTGCTGAAAGAAACCAATGACTTGCGAAACTAACGGATATCATACATATTTTACTACTGTAAAATATCTAAGCCTTTGTCTTATGTTAATACTAGCTTTTTCCCGCGCGGCTTCGCACACGTTAAATTCGGAGTAAACCTTCCTATTGAATCACTCTATCTCTAAAAAAACTACATCAAAATCCATTTCGTAGTTTAAAAAATATAAACATACATAGGGACAGAGAAATCGACTTTGTTTGCTATGCAGTGATTCGTTTTTTTCAGTTAATTTATAACTTAGGTTATACATAATAATTCAGATAATTATATTAGCAGCCTCCGTAACATAACATAGTAGTAAGTATAGGTAACGGACTAAACGCAAGGTTCCGGGATCGATTATTTGGGCGGGCCAATTAAGATTGACGTATTTTCGAAAATGACTTGTAGGCGGCTTGAAAAATACGGGCAGTAGAGTGGCCACTACCTTACCGGAACCATTTCAGAGGCCTTAAAAGAAGGTTCCTAAAGGCACGTTGATCACACGAGATGACAATGATTGTGAGTCAAGTTTGACACAAGTTTTTGCACAGTCGATTTCTTATTACCACATCAAAAACCAAATACGTGGTTATTTGTGTTAAAAAGGCCTCGTTAGTTTATTGTTATGCTATATCCATGGGCTTTCCAAGTTGTTTGGTAAAACAACTGTTGTTTAGGAGTTAGTATTGTGAGAAAAGTGCGTATCAATCACTGAGTCAGGCTGTCTGAAGACTTGGAGGTTACGCCTTCCCTTATTTACTTAGGCGCAAATATATAAAAGAGAAAAAAAAACAAATTATAAAGCAATTAAAGGCTTAGCTACCTATATGCTTAAAACCTCATGCATTTCGTAGTCAGAACTGGATCAAACTAAATTCGGACCTCATGGGAAGTACCAATTTTTAAAGAAGAATAATAAAAATCGGTTCACTAAATCGAAAGGTCTGACAAACATAAACAAATAAGACTTCTTTGAAGTCGTTTTAAAATAAGAGTCTTAATTCTGAGGTAGATAGTTGATATTCTGATGTATTTTGTAAATATGGCAAATCAAATAATAAGCTATTACTGACCTAATGTAGCCGTGTGTAAATATTTGCATGGATGAAGGAGTAAAAGGATAGACAATAGCCATACAAAGTAGCGTATATCAAAAAAAGTAGTATAAATCTAGATGGCGCTATACATTTCAATTTATAAGGTTAGATGGCGCTAGAAATTTGTCGTTAAAATAGGTCAATTTAGTTTTGTAGAAAAAATAAATCTAAATTAACTAGATGGCGCTAATACAATAAACATTTTCATACGAAATTCCAGTGCTGCCATTAAAAAAAACAATCAGCTGCACAAAGTTGATAGGTGAAGTTTATAAATTAGATTTTGTCGAGTGCTTTTTTTTCTTTATCGCCGCATCTACATCTATACGTATATGCTAAAGTCCATTATAGAGTGTAAGGTCTACAAATTACACACACATTGACAATAAATGTATAATTTGTAACAACTTATTTACTTTTGTTAACCTTAACATTTTTAAATACATTAAGTAGTTGAAATACGAGTTAACTATGAAAACATGTTGAACATTGAGTGAAAATAACCAAATTCTACAATGATTGAATCATTTGTTTCATACTTTGTGGTTCGCCTATGTTGAGATTGATAAAGTTGATTTCTAAGTTTTATAATAAGACGTATGCAAGCTAATATAAGTATGCAGGACAGAATGCGTATTATCGAAATGCAAATAATCATTACAATATAGTATAAATCCAATTTTGTCTTTTGCAAGTATGTTTGTCCGCTAAGGAGATAGCGTGGTAAGTGGATAAACCACGTAATGAATTTTAATGCGGTTTTTGCCATCTTTTAGGTATTTTTTTCATGTCTATCCTTACTAAATATAATATTTTAAATGTGAAAATGTGTATGTCTGTCTGTTGGTATGTTCGCTTCACGTAAAAACGGCTGAACCGATTGTCTTGATTTTGGAATAGAGATAGTTCGAAACTCAGGGAAGAAAATAGGATAATTTTACTTCGGGAAATAGCCTCATTCCCACGGGAAAAGCTATTTAGCTTACCGTGAAACCGCACGGCGGAAAGCTATATATCATATACTAGTGACTCAATACATGATATTACTCAAACTCCTTACGAGACTCGATTTACTGTAAGTATGAAATATTTGGAAACAACATTTTGTTATAAATGTCAAACATTACCTAAATATATTTGTAAACAAGTTTAAAATAAGCTTCTTCATTACCTAGTATAAATCATTACATACTTAGTATAAATCCAAGTCGCTAATTCTGTCTGTTTGTATATTTGTCCGCTATCTCCTTCTAAACCAGTTGACAGATTTTAATGCGGTTTTCGCCATTTTTTAGGTTTTTTTTTTCATTTAAATTTGTGAATAAAGAACATGCAGAAAAAGTTTTTTTTAATTAGCCAAAATTCCGGGTTTCGGGAACAAGTCGTTACACCATTGCGAAGCATGGACGGGTCGCTAGTATTTTATATAAATAAACTTTCTTGGATACTAACTGTTTTTTATCAAAGTAAGTATCTTACTTTTATTTAACCTTCTATATTTATTGACCATCATTTGATTATTAATTCTTTCTTTACGACTTAAAAAGCAAAATGAATGAAACTCATAATAAAAATACAATATGGTTAAGATTTAACTAGGGTAACATGTCATGATCCTAGGACGAAATAATAACTCTGAGAACATTAGATTGTTTTAGCGATCGTATAAATGAATAGAAGAAGTAAAACAACAACCACAATATTTTATAGAATAGTGCTGAACCTTAAGTCTCTCAAATTAAGGTTGAGAATGGTGTCGGTTAGAGTGTAGGAGATCCAAAAAAAACATCTTCGTTTTTAAGAAAATGTTGTAACAACCACAAAAAATTATAAAAATATATTGAGCTTTAAAACTGTCGAGTTAAGGTTGATATTAAGAAGTACATAGTAAAAAAGTAGTTTATTAACGTTAGTGTGTGTGTGAATTTGACCACTGGATCACATGAGTAAAGAAACTGAACAGAGACAAAGCTTCTAAAGAGCTAGCAAAATTTATACCTATTTTGGTAGGGTTGGCACAATTGAATAAATTAAAAATATAAATGTACTTTTTTTTCAAATTTTTTATTAAAATAGGTTTTTTTTACAAATTACATACTCTAAATATTTTTTTTTTATTACTTTTGGTTTTTAATAATTTGTTGTGTCTTTTAATCGAATGATAAATTCTAAATCTAATATAAAGTTTTTTCAAATAAACCAATGGGAAACACTCAAATGGAAATATTTTTAGTCTTTCTATTATTATTCATGCACACAGTACAATGTACAACCATATTTACAAAACTTTTTAAATACTGAAACTTCTTTAATTACTACGTATTATGTGAGAAACTCGAAAACAAAAACAAAACACGCACAACGTTCGAGCGTCGCGTCACGCCTGCACGCCCTGAGATTGACCACTGGCTGATCTAGTTTGAAGCGGTTTCGGCTCATACGTGACAAGCGGCCAGTGGTCACGCACACACACGCGTTGCACTTGTAGTGATGTACCTGTCACAGCGCATTCGTATGTAGCTTTGTCTCTGTTCAGTTTCTTTACTCATGTGACTGGATGCAATAATGTTTGTCAACTATGTGGACTCTATTATGGACTCTTGCAGCTTACCGTACCTACTTTTGTGTAGAAATATTTTAGGGCTTAATCAAATATCAATTTTGTTATAGATACCGTTTTTATTCATAAAAAAATGTACATTTACTGTATGTTTAGCATACTATGTGTTAAATGGTCACATTTAGATTATCCTAGCTAAGTTTTCTGGGAATTGTAATAGACCACCCTCAAAAAATAAGATGTCTGGTATTGTTTTTAGCTTGCCTTCCCCAATTTTAATCATTATACTTATTTTGATACACCTAGTAAGTATATAACCATTCATTCTATTATCATTGTCTACTAAAAATCTATGGGTATTTAAAGTATTCAAAAAACTATTACGCGTTTATAAATTTGTATCCGTTCAGAAACGTATGGCTGGCCGGCCGGGCGGTCCAGTGTTCACAACCGTAGGTACTATTATTTTATGCCTATAACGATATCAAATAAGTATTTAACGCAGATAGAACGAAGATTTTTGACTAATTTGGGAGACTTTTTCATACTTACATTTTCGACCCTATTTTAATGGATACGATAATATTTTGATAAATTTTGCGAAAATACATCATTAAACATTTTAAAGATGTTGTACGGAAACGGCCTCACTATAGGTTGGGAACACTGCGGGCGGTAGACATTTGCAAAAGTAGACTGAAATTTGTCAGTTTCACTTTTATCAAGTTCTGTTCATGCCAGTAAAAAAAATCGACTTAAATCATAAATTTTTATTTATAATTTTTGGTTTTAATCGACATTTATTGGTCTTAAATAAACAATTGATATAAACATTTAATGTGTAAAGCGAAAATAGTCTTACTACAACGCCATCTAGCGGGTGTATTAAAACTAAAATTAGTTAAAATGTGCAAATTTGTGTTTTGAGACTAGTAATGTCATCTATCGAAAGTTTGAGAACTAAAAAAAAATATACGCTATTTTGTATGGCTATTGTCTATCCTTTCACTTCTTCATCCATGATATTTGTAAGATATGAATTAGTTTACAATGTATCCGTACAAAAGTTTATTTTAAGCACGTTTAATAGTAAACTAGGTTCTTACTCTATATCTAAAAACATATTCTAAAACCGCCCTTCAAATTACCGCGAAACTCATTAATATAAACAAATAATAATTTTATTTACGATTCATAAATTAGTAAACTCCGAGGAAAACAGAATTGTTTATGCGTCTGCGTCACAAATATGTATATTCTATTGTATTTGCGTATTTTCGATGTGGCAAGCTGCCAATATCAAGTAAGAGACACTTCATGTTTTTTGTAAAAATAAATAATATTAAGAAGAGGTTCTTTTACTTTTTTCATAGTATTAAGCAAAGTCACGACTATAAAGAAAAAGGTCTGTAATTATAGGTCCATGGGTAGGTAGGTATAGTATAAGATTTTATAGTAGGCTACAGCCACAATGCAATGTACGGTGAGTCGTCAAGAATAACTCACGTGCGAAGCTTAGGCAGATCTCTAGTACCTACATTTCTGATAAAACGGCAACCATCTCAGATAACTATAGCTTTCATACACAATATCAGTTGTAATCGCAAGCTAGCCGCAGCAAATATAGTGTTTATATTTTTGGAGCATTAAGTTGGTACTTCCACTAGTAAGTATTTTATACTTGTCTAGTCGTGTGATCATTATCCGCCGTGGAAAATGCTAGCAGTGAGATTCTACAGGAAGCTCTTGGAACCCTGCGACAAAGTTGTGCATGTAGAATTTAGATGGTCGATGATTCTTAAAGTAGCTTGCGATTTTATAGCTTTTTTATTAAAACAATTACCTATCAAGAGTCGATAAATTGAGACAGGTGCTCAGACCTCTTGAAGGATTGACATCAATCATCCGATATCTTTATAAGTTGAGTGAGAATTATAAGTTGCTAATAAAGTAGGTATCGAACCCTGATAAAGAATTATCTCTTACGTAGTATCTCGTAGGTATGCAAAATGTATAGGCCACTTGTTTCTCATGAAGATTATAAAAAACAATGTATGTCAAATTTCTTATTAAGTAATAAGAAATTAATGGTAGGTATTCTTTTCGAAGGCAAGGATTTTCAACAAAATTTTCTTTTTTTTTACTTTTGCGAATATTTTCACGCTTGCAAAACCTTTTAACGTTACAAACCTCTAATCAAGTGAAACACAAATACTTCTCATGAATACTAATAAAACTATAAAGTGTGACAATGTTGATTTTTCACTATGGCAATAAAAATGCAAAGTAAATTGTTTTCTTTATCGCGTCTTTCCCTCGTTAGCTTGTAACGACATTTCGAGTACACCCTTTACATAGAATACAAAATGGCTGCGATTTGTATACAGCTAGCATGAATAATGTCGCTTGTATTAACAGGTACAACGTGTGTTAGAAGTTTCTTTGTTCATCATTGACTAAGTTAAATTCGATAAGTACCTACCTAAGTTATTAGAATGATGGCGTTTATTGAAAATTGTTTGTTAAGCGTTTTTTGACACAGTTTAATTATAACCTTTAAAATCCTAATAGTTATTCACCAGACTTGATAAAAACCATTCAGAAAATGCCTATCACGCATTCATATACACTCAGGATTAATTTAATTTACAAACATCTTCTCTTAGTACCTTATTGTATTAATTATGGTCCATAATTTATGGAACATAGTCACGTAGTAGGTTATGTATAATTGATCAGTAGTAGGTATAATCTCTAGATAGTATAAATAAAGCAATTTCATTTGTGTGTAGTTTGTATTTTTGTATTACTGCTAAATAAGTATGTTATTCTAAACAACGTTAAGAATTACGGTACGGTTTTCACTACCGTTTACATTTTTGTAAAAAGTAGGTAAAGAAAAAATCTGATAAATCAGAAGAAGGCCTATTAAATAAAGCAGATCAAATTTTAATCGTGCTAGAGGAGTGGTTTAGAGCTAACGGCATTATAATGAATGCAAACAAAACGAATATCCTTAGATATAGATCTAAGCACTTAAAAGCTGAAAGTACTTGTGATAAGCTAGATATAAGTAGTGATGTAAAATTTCTAGGATGTATACTTGACACAACAATTTCCTTTGAAAGCCATATTGATTATATATGTAAAAAACTAGCCAGTGCAAACTATGCACTTTTTAAATTAAGATCTATAATTGACAAAGCGACTCTTATATCTGTGTATTATGCCTACTGTCATTCAATTATCAACTATGCAATAACAATTTGGGGTAACTCTGTGCATGTAAACCGAGTACTTATCTGTCAAAAACGATCCATAAGAATTATAAATAGCCTACAGCGACTAACATCAGTACGAGCATATTTCAAGAAGTTAAAGATAATGACAGTAATATCTTTGTATATTTACAAGGCGCTTCTAGAAATTCATGAGAGCAATGACATACCAAAGAGAATGCAAATACACAATTATAATACACGACATAAAGACAAATTAGTCCTTCCAAAAACTAGACTCGTTAAGACATATAAATTAGGTTTAAGTTTTAAAATTGACATGTATAACAAATTACCCTCTGACATTCGAAAATTGACATACCATGAATTCAAAAACAAAATAAAATCGTTTTTTCAAATAAATCCATTCTACTGCGTTTCAGAGTTCATGTCCTGTACATTTTTTGAAAATGATTTCTATTGTCCGGCCACCGAGAGAATGCGTTCCTGACACATTGTGTTTGACATAACGAGGTAACTTTGACAGGCCGTCTACGAAAACAAACAAAAAAAAAGTCGTCTATTTTGACCCTACAAACAAATAATAAGCAATAAAATGATATTAAAACACACTGATTTTAAATTTTATAACTGATGGCTTACTGTAAGGGTAATAATTACTGATAAAATATGTATTTTTAAAAATGTAAACAACATCATATTTTCGTAGGGATGTGCTAAAAATATCAGTCAATTTTAAAGTTATCAATCAATTTCTAATAAAAAAGCAGAATAAGTAGCTTGGTTATAAAAACATGATATCGACGTAAATATGGACATGCTTAAAGCAGAATTATTACGGTTAGTGAAAGAAAATAAATCGGCAAATGTTAGATATGAAATAGATGAATTAGCTCTGCAGTACGGTCATCGGGTGCTGAGACTTCCACCATATCATTGCCAATACAATGCTATTGAATTAATTTGGGCTCAAATTAAGGGTTATGCAGCCCGTCGCAATACGTCCCCACCTTTTAGCACAAAAAAGATGATGGCTCTATTAAAAGAAGCTTGCGAAAAAATCACGAAGGAAGACTGGGCGAAGGCGGTAGAAAAAACAAAAAATCTTATTACCAAAGACTTTGATCGAGATATTAGAATTGATTCGATCATTGATAATAACATAATTATAAATGTTGGAGAAGATGATGATAGCACCTCCTCAAGCGAATCGGAATCTGATTAAATTTATACCAGCGCGATATCTATTATTTTAAGTATTTATTACCTACTTTTAGTTTTAGTACTTAATGTATTGTAGACCTAAATATTTGTTTTGAAAAAAGGCAGCAGTTGGAGTTTCTTGCTATACAAGTAAAATAGATATAAGATAAACTAATTTTTTTACTAATGTTGATTGAAAAAATATTTGTCAATATTATTTTTTACCCCAACACTACTGGCATGTGTCACAAACGCAATCTCTCGGTGGCCAGATTATAAGTTCAGTTAGTTTTAGGTTAAATTTTAGTTTTTGACATAGTTTTTTGTTTATTGTTCTTTGAATATTATTATTATTATTTTTTATTATTTCTATTGAATTTATTATTTTATTATTATTATTGTTTTCATTATTTAAATTTGTTTTTTTTCTGTTTGATTTTAATGTATGAAGTTATTTAATTATAATTTGTAAATTTGACATGCCAAAATTATGCAATGTAATAACTGGTGCAATAAATTGATTTGATTTGATTTGATTTGAAAACCCTTAAAAATACAATTGCCAATTGCTGAAATACAATGTTTTTGATTATATCGTTCAAAAAGTTTACCCGTGTCAAGCAAATCACCAGTATATTATCTATACATATAATAAAGCTGAAGAGGATGGAAAGTCTGTACATAAAAGATATTCGAAAAAAAAATTATTGGGAATACTTAAAATTGATAACAGAACACGTTCCAATAGTTTTTAGAATTTTTGTCTGTTTATCTGTTTGTCTGTTTATCTGTTTATTTGGCTGAGCATCACGCGAAAACGGCTGGACGGATTTTGATGAAACTTTTACTATTATGTAGAGAAAATTATGGACCAGGTTATAGGGTAAAAAAAAAACAACCCCTAAAAGGGGGGGGGGGGGTTGGCAAAAACTTGAAATACGTTTGCACGTGAATTTCATAGGGGTGCGTGGTGGTATGATGTGCAAACTACACTGAAACCGAGATTTGAAAAAGTACCAACATAATTATAATATTAATCTATCTAATATGTTATCTAATCTAATAATAATATAAATTCTATAATTTTCTAAGATAAATAATGATAATACACACAAACATCATAAAAACCATAACAATATCTATACATATAATAAAGCTGAAGAGGATGGAAAGTCTGTACATAAAAGATATTCGAAAAAAAAATTATTGGGAATACTTAAAATTGATAACAGAACACGTTCCAATAGTTTTTAGAATTTTTGTCTGTTTATCTGTTTGTCTGTTTATCTGTTTATTTGGCTGAGCATCACGCGAAAACGGCTGGACGGATTTTGATGAAACTTTTACTATTATGTAGAGAAAATTATGGACCAGGTTATAGGGTAAAAAAAAAACAACCCCTAAAAGGGGGGGGGGGGGTTGGCAAAAACTTGAAATACGTTTGCACGTGAATTTCATAGGGGTGCGTGGTGGTATGATGTGCAAACTACACTGAAACCGAGATTTGAAAAAGTACCAACATAATTATAATATTAATCTATCTAATATGTTATCTAATCTAATAATAATATAAATTCTATAATTTTCTAAGATAAATAATGATAATACACACAAACATCATAAAAACCATAACAATATTACGAAAAATGAAAGGAATAAAACATGTGCATTCCTTCCGTCCTTCTTGCTTCCATCTTGCTTCATCTCCATCCATTGCGCATGCGTAGACATTTTTTTTTTAAATTAAATTAAGGCATTGACATCTGGGTCATCAGCCTAAACATGTTTCTCATTTCTTATTCTTTCTTTATTTTCTTGTACATTTTCATATTGAACAGTGTTGGATAGGAGATTTTCCTATCTATAATCCACCCACAGTAACACGATAGTAATGAAACTGCAGATTGTTGTGACTTCTTGGAAAGCAGCCCGGCAAGTGGCTATGCTTTTTATTGAATTCTTCAATCACTGTACACTTTCACAGGTGTTTGCTACTCATTTCGGTGTGGTCTTGTGTGGTTCAGAAGTGGTCTTTTTACACCCGTTATATACGACAAACTTTTAACATTGAGGTTAACAATCCCATAGCTGTGCCCCGTGGTTTCGCCGGCAAAATGAAATACTATTGAAAAACGATTTAACTTTTGCGTAACCATCACCGTTCACGCAGCAATTCGAACCAGTAGGTAGATCCTGAGATTAGCGCGTTCAAACAAATTAAAAAATAACTTTAGCTTTCTTATATTAGTATGGATTTAAACAACACGTTACAATCAATCAACCCTTTCAAAGTTTTCATCTAATACCGATTCATACAATCACTACATAGTATAAAACAAAGTTGCTTTCTCTGACCCTATGTCCCTATGTATGCTTAAATCTTAAAAACTGGGCAACGTATTTTGATGCGTTTTTTTTTAATAGATAGATTGATTGAAGAGGAAGGTTTATATGTATAATAACGTAGTATAGGGAAAGGGGTTTTACTCCGACTTTAACGCGTGCGAAGCCGCGGGCATAAGCTAGTGTATGAATAAAGTCGTTACCTTGAATACAATATTCAAATCCGGTAAATGAACTGGAATTCCTCTTGCCTTGATACTCGAATCATCAGAGTATTGTGCTCTGTCAGCGAACACCTCGAGGCAGATGGCAAAGAGCCAAATTTAATGGAAAAAGTGACATTAATACCTGCTGTCGACGATTTGATTCTCTCGTCTCAAATTGTACTGCTGAGTTTTCGAGCTTGCAGAAGTGACATGTAGTTTTTACGAAAGATTTTTTTACCTTTTGGGAAAAGGTTTTATGTAATTTTATTCTATTAGGTATTATTTTTTATATCTAACAGACTAACATAGTGTCGCTGATAGTAGCAGAAAATCGTTTGAATACTAAAAAAACTATTGTGTATCAAACAAAAAGTAAACTTTGCAAAAGAAGTAATTTAAACCAATTCTTCTTATCTTCAACACCAATAAAACTAAACTAAATCTGTGGTAACATCAGATGTTAGTGCATTGTGTTAATTATTTTTATTCAGTAGGAACTATGTTGACTTCCCGCTAAATAGCTGGTAATTTACCAGTAAATTTGGCTGATACCGTTCTTAATGCGATCTTGAGATACTATTTTAGATTTACTCCAGCAATTACGTATGTTTACTATGTTTTTATTTATTGAGAAAAAAACTATTGATTCAATTGTTATTCCTAGTCAGAGAAGTATAAAGCTTGTTATTATTGTACCATTTTCCTACCTAGTTCAACCGCTAAACAGTTGATTGTGCTCCAATTAAAAGTGCAGGACAGGCGCCGAGACCGAGCTACTAAAGTTTCTAGATTTAACTATGCTTCTTCATATAAAGTCGTAGTGGTTTATTTTAAAATAGATTTTAAAGAATTGACATATATTCTTATACCTCGTAGAACTTTAATAATAGTAGGTACCTATCATTACTTACACTTAATATTTGTATATTGTTTTAATATTTTTTCTTACGAGTTCTTTTCGCTGTAGGTATTTAATAAGTCAAATATTTGAAGGTTCAAAGAAATACCAACATTACAAAACTTCAAAGAGTTTATATTGAAAGTACCGAAATTAGTTTCGGCGCTCGAAAATAACAAAATGGACGCTACTTAAGATAAAACTGTTCCATTTCAAACTAAAAGCTCTTCAGGGAGGAAATATCTAGTTTATAAAAAGTTTGCTTAAAAATATTAAACCAGGCTTTGTTTTTTGAACCTTAGCCTAACGAAAACAAGATGATATACGATATTAGTTCTAGTACGGATTATATTCATCCACTGTAATATATTTATTTGTAGCACTTTATCCAAGGCTTTAAGCTAGACTACGCGAAAACAGAGACGTTTGCATAAATCTTCATTGTAAGTGCGCAAGATAAGTAACTGTGACTGTACCAGAATGGCTTATTATAATTGGACTGATGAAATCGATTTCGACGACTGAATTCCGACACGGTTGAGACTTTCCGTAAAGACTGGAAATTTGAAAGTAAGTAGATGGGGTAAAGTGGAGTAGGTATTTAGTTTAGAAGTAGTTGGGTATGTACGAGTAGCCAAAATTATAAGAAAATAAAAGTAGGAAGGTATAAAAGGGTATTTGGTCAATTTTAGTTATTCAAGTTTTGTTTTGGATTAAGGTTCATAATTTGACATTATTTTAGGTGATAAATAAAAAAACAATAACAAAATAATTTGGTAAATGCATGAAACATGAGTGATAACGAAAACAAAGTTAATGCAAAATATTAAAAAAAAATGTATTGTTAACATCTTCCGAAAAGTCATGCAGTCTTTTATCTTTTTATGCCGTCAAGTTTTATTTTTTCTTTGGGTAAATCTAGAAGTTCTGAATTGACCAAGTATGGTAGCCATGGACTAACATTCTGGGGCCCGATTCCGTAACTTTTTTAACGATGCAACACGGTCGATATCGACCAATACGTGTGACGTTTTTGCAATTTTCGTATTCTGTAACACGCCCACACGCTGCATCGAGCCACACGTTCATTTTCTTATTTTGGTATTCTGTAAGTACAATTTAATGTCATTGTTTCCCAAAGACTAATAAAACCTATAGACGTACAACATTTGTTTTCAACAAATATAGAAACAAAAATACCTTCAAGCGGTCGAGTAGCCATTTTGGTTTTTAGATGCCTTATTTTTTGGGTAATTTTATTATTTTTGCAATCACTGGTTTTATAAAATATCCCTTTTATTGTAAAATATGCTAATAATATTGATTACCAGTATGAGCAAGTATGTAGTATTTTTGGTATTTTTTTTCTTTCGGTCTACCGAATCCTTAGTAAAGCTGAAGTTGTAAATTTTAAGGCGGCTAATTTAAATATAAGTAGGTAACCATTATTTTAGCGATGCTAAAAACTGCTAGGGATTTTTCTCATAAATTAAATTATGCATATATTTATAGTTAGGTATGCTATGTGTAGACACATGAGGGTTCTTAAGTTATTGGTCTCAACCATTTATTTATATTCTATCTCTTTTTACCATAATGGTAACGTGCGTGTGGTTCAAATCGGTTGGCGTCCTTCTAGGGCTGTGCTTTCCTTTTAACCAGTCATTAGTGATGTAACCTCTTTTAACTAACAAATCTCGTCAATCATTCATCAATATTTTGCAACATACCACCAACAGGCTTAGGAAATAACTATTTTTGTTAATTAAAGTCAGTGTGAGGTGTTCATAATTTTTAGATTATCATTTACCTTAAGACAATGTTATTATAAATAATTTTATTAATAAATTGACAATGTCAATGACTTAGAGGAATAATTAAATCTAAATGACATGAGGTAGACAAAAAGTAGAATGGTTTTTAACATTTTTGACAAGCACTGACAAGTTGTTTATAAACAAACCAAAATTTTGAACCCAAATCAATATAGTTACATTTTATAAAATTAGGAACATATTTTCTGTTTCTATGAAGTAATTAGTAATGCCTTTATTTAATAAACATCTCCATTTATTCACAGGCAGTGAGTGGTCCTCAAATAGAAAATCAATTTTGGGTAAAATTTATTTTCAAAGTATGAGATGAAATAAATTCAACAGGGTGTGTTTAGTAAATGAATTGTAATAACCTATTTATGATGTTTCTGTATGTTTTTACCCAACCAAAGTTGTATTAAAAGTTACACTTTTACTTTGACACCAATAAAATACAATTGCAAAGCTATGATTTATTAAACGAACCACTACCAAGAGTTAGGTAGGTACTTACGTAGTGTATTTTATAACATTTTTATTATTTCATTAATTATCATATAAATAAATCTCCAGAATACCATACAAACAATGTAGTTTTAAAGTTAGCGCAGTACGCGTTACAGAATAGCCTAAAGGAAAACGATACGAGCTGATTTGCAGAAGAATCGAGAATCGAACACGGGACCTGCCTCACAACAATCACGCTGCGCAACAGAGGTCGTCGCAAAAGCTTTTGCAACTTACTGTACCTACATATTAACGAAATTTGTGGAAGAGTAGGTTTTTCAAAAAAAGGAGATATTGTCTTTCCCTAGATGCATAGGTTTTGCCTCCGATATCCTACTAATATTATAAACGTGAAAGTTTGTGAGAATGTATAGATGTATGGATCTATGGATGGATGTTTGTTACTCTTTCACGTAAAAACTACTGGATGGATTTTGATGAAACTTTACAGAAATATAGGTTATACATCTGAATAACATATGGGGTACTTTTTACCGGGGGAAAACTACTCATTCCCACGGGAAACGAGTCGCGGGCAGCCACTAGTAGGTGCCATAAAATCGGTAGCTTTGAAGTGGTAGGCACAAAAAAATATATTTGTACCTATTGTTAAACTTAAAACACTTACAAATAGGTAGGTTATACATATTTAAGGTAAATTTAATCAATTATCTAGCTTTAACTCGCTAATAACTCCGAAGTATGTATATTGTTTGTTGCACAAGTCGTATTTTTAATATATTTTTGTGTTTTTGAAGTAATTTCTATATCAATTACGATTTTTTGTAAAACCAAAAATTGAAGTAGTCAAACATACAAAATTATAGACAATAACAATAGAAAATAATAAGTCCTTTGCCGTTTAGAAATAATAGGCGCCGACATCTTTCTATTCAAAAAGTATATTTATTAAACAATTCAACATTAGAAAGTACAAATTATTAAGTAAGTAAGTAATTTATAGTAATAATCAATCAAATAATTATAAAATATTGCTAAATTATCAAAAACGTTCGAGTAACAAGTGGCCGAAGAGTAACTGTTGTAAATCGCACCACACGCACGTCAAAAATGACGTCACATTGTCCCAAAAGTTTAGAGAATACCTATTTTTACCGGACAAGTTGTGACGCCCAGTCGTGTGGGCTTATAGAATACCAAATTTAAGAACATAGATATTGAACAACGCGTAACATGAGTGAATGGGTTGCGTCGCTGTCATGTCATGTAGTGTCACCCATTTCTGTAGGTTTGTTAGCAAACAAAGATAAATATTGCATTTAAAGGCTAAAGTCAGAAAAAAATACTGAAATAAAGTATAACGTGATAAGTGTGACTGGGAGAAGCTCTATTTTGAGCTGCCGAAACTTTATGCCCATAAGAGAAGTCATCGCCTCGCTAAACTAAATTGCGTGTAGTAACGAGGCTTTTACCAAGTTCTTGGTTCGTTTTGGAAAGAAATGATTACAGTTAAAGGTAAATATCAATTTAAAATATTCAATATTATCTATTTCAATAAGAAGAACCTCGATATTTATAATAAACGATGTGCTTAGATTGCAATTGGTTCTAAACAGAAACTTTTCCCAATTTGGAATTTCATGGGATGTATGTATGTACCTACGTATGGGTACATACATACATCCACATAAAAAATATTTAGTAGGTACCTAAGTAACATTGTACCTAATATACTTAATTATGTTTTTCATAAATATTTTTTTTAGGTAAGCTACTGGTTCAGTGACTTCAATGGTAAGAGGAAATGTCCTCAGCAATCTGCTGGTGGAAACAACTAAGGTGTGACGTCGTATTAGCTCGACGCCCGCTTCATGAAGTTGAACGTTCACGCCAAAGCAAAAGCAGGAAAATAACTTGATTAAAAATATATCTTTTATTATACTATTTTTGTATAAATTAATACAATATATATTTTTCAAACCTATAAACCTAATTACCATTTATTTTGCATGGTGTGTAATCATAGGATATTACAATTTTAAGATAAGCTTTGTCATGGTTTTGTATTATTAGATTGTGTCTATAGTCACCAACGCACACAACGATCAAAAGACTGCTTGCCACAGGATATTCGTAACACCACGGTCTTGCTACGCTATTTTCCCGTTAGCTTGAAAAATATATAGGTAATACCTATCCTTAAGGCAAATCATGATGGGAACCTAACCATTCCTTATTTTTTTTTTTTATTGAATAACTATTTGAGACCAACAAAATAAACGTGTCTAAAGCACGGAAGAAATCAGAATATAATACCACAAGCGTTCACCCATCCTAGGACTGTCCGCGGCCGACGTCGCTTAACTTCAACAATAGACTCGAACCTTAGGATTGCAACGAGTTATCGAATTATTACATTTCAAAGTCAGGCTCAAGGTTTAAAGGCAGAGCAGACGAAACATTATTTTAAATAATATTTAATCAAAGCGCTTAAAAAAGTATATCCATTTATATTCAAAAAACTTTTAATACAGATTTAAAATAAAATTGTACAAAAGTATATATTTTTTTCTTAATATTGATGAATTATTGACGAGATATTGATATTGAGAAATAATGAATGGTTGAATGAACTATCAATCTAAGCGAAGCGCCTTATGGAGTTGCTTGCAAGCCACACGTACGACACGCGTGGCTTACAGAATACCTACAAATTGTCCTCACAGGACCCACTGGCATGCCACACGCACGTTACCACACGAAACGTTAAAAATTACAGAATCAGGCCCCTGGTACCTTTACACATTATGAATAATTTATTACTTTCGACCCTTTATTATTGTCCTCTAAGACGTGTGAGGGCAAAGGGACAAAACTAATATTGTTGTTTCAGAACATATTTTTATGTTAGAAGGTCAACCCTATTAGATGTTATGAGTTATATTTGTTATGGAGACAAGTAAAGTTATAAGATATGTGTGAGATATGACTTTTCTGAGCAATATTACGGTTACCGAGTTAATCAGCTTAGGTGATTGTGAATCATTAGTGTTTTTGGTAGGAAATTATCTTAAAATAATGTACTCTATCATATTAACATGTGTGTGAAGAAGAGTTACAAATATGTGTATTTAGATTTAAAAAAAGATTTAAAGTCGCTTAATTTTAAGTACCTAACTAAATGATTATGGATTATGTCATAGTTGCAGCCGTACGAAGATCGGTCGAACCAATCAAAAGTACAATTTATAATTTCACGTTAAACACAGCTATTTAACAGTTTTATCTGGCCAATAACTGTGTCCTATTTTCTAAATCTTTGCGCTACTTACCCGTTTCTGATTGTCCCGCTCGCTTAGCACAGATACAAAATATACCCTATGAATATGTAAGCATCGCTGTATAACCCTTTTGTGGCGATTGGCGTTTGTGTTTGTTTGTTGTTATTGTCTGAGTATTGAGGTTGGTGCCGCACTGACATAGTTGTCTGTGATCTGTGCAAACTTGAGAGAATGAGGGTAGTTGGTAAAGTTGAATTGAAATACGAATGATATTGTTAGTAGAGTAAATTTTAATGGGCTTTATTGTTGGTTTTTTGGGACTTACTTAAGACGGGATTATAAGTTAGTATAAAGAATTTAAAACTTGTGAGGAATGGTATTACAAAACAGATTTTAAAGTAGGTATATGTACTTATTTATGTATTACTTATATTTTTTGTATTTCCCATAATTATTAACCCAATTAACATTTTCCGAACTATCGTGAAATACACACGTAAATATACACACAATAGCTTTAAGGCTACAAACCATTAAGAACACGGCAAAAAGCCTTCAAAGAATGTAAAACCGGAATTCCCTTATGAAATTCTCCACATTTTTCTCGTTTCAATCCGATTGTGTGCAGAATATTTCCCTTTCTTAACTATCAAATTCCCTAAGTGATTTGAACATTTTTTGTGTATCATCTCACAAATCTGTAAATATTGTGTGATTGATGGTTACGCGGGTCGGTGGGCGCCAGTGTATTCGAACTCTACGGATTTACTAAAATTTTTGCGGGAGCTTTTCGGTTTGCAGTTTTTTTGTGTATTTTTACAAAAGGGTTAAATTATGTTGTATTTATAAGATTTAACCATTTATAGCAAAAAGTCACGAATATTAATTACTATAAATTACTGGCATGTTTTGTCTTCCTTTCTCTACAGTACTACGTAGCGATGTTACTAAATAAATTATGTTACCGTAACTCCTTCAGTTAGGGAAAACACCTTGAGAAAACCCATATGATGCCATAATGATCATGACGTGAACCCGCTGGATTGCTGCACAGTTTACTGAAATAATTTCAAGTAAACTTGCAGGTCATTGCAAATTTAAATTTAACTTTGTTTCTTACTCTATTATATTATCAACTCATTCTATTGGGTCTGATATTTCTCAAGACCATCGAGACCTTTGGTATAATTTTTGTTAACCTTCGTACCTACTCTATTTTTAAGTGCATCTTCAGTAGATATTAATTACGCCATTACGACACAATTTGCTCCAATTCTCTACTAAAATTTCGCAAAACACACGTTGCGTATCTGATATTATTACTATTCGTTCCCTGAAAGTTGGTGATTTATTGTCCAGAGTCGCCAACTCGAGTTATTTTGAGAAACTCTCCAATATTATAGTAAAGACAACACGTTTTCAAGAATTAAAATCACAATAGGCGAGTGTGACGTTACAAGGAAAGTTTGTCACCTGAAATATTTAACTACGCATTTAAGGCTTTTTGAATTGGATGTCGGTTAAATACCTCCGTTTTGGGTAGTAAATTCTTGTAATTGTGACTTTAATGGCGGCTCGCAATAGTTCTGCTGTAAAATTTTTGAGAGCTTCCAATTTTCCACAAATCCTCGGTGTCGGAAACTGTTGTTTTGTTTTTGTGACGTGTTACAGATATTTTTATATCAACAGCTATCTGCCCCTTATTGGACGCAAAAACACAGATAAAATTACTATAGTGACAGATTTAATAAGGCGTCAACAACGGTTAGTAGACTGATGATTGATGTAAATACCTACTTAGGTAAGTACCTAAGTTCAAGGATTCAGTCGGTGAGCAAACTTTCACTTATCTGCTCTTGTTTTGAGAACTACATATTTTTTGTCTTTTATTTTCGAACTAACTACTTAATTGTTATCTTTTTTAAAGTCTCGTAGATTTTTTGCCATTAAAATATTAATTAGGTTAGTTCTAACCTCATGTATAACATATTATTGAATGTCCTTGTAAAGTGCAGAATTAGATAGAGTTTTACTTCAACTTCAATTATTTTCTGAAGAATTTTAATGAACTTCTGAACCCTGACCGATCGTGGGCAACTTATATTTAAGTCTCTGTCGGTCAAAGTGACGATCTTTGGAATAAAACAGAAAGGTAACACGAGGGAAACTATATTTATAACTTTTGTGAAATGTCTTTTTCCTTTTATACCTATTAAATAATTTTTTTCAAGGTTGCCTGTTCTATATACGGGGTGCAAAAGAACTGCTGCCGAAAACAAAAACTGGGCATTGCTTGAGGGGTACTAGTTACGTTTTGAGCAGAAAAAATGTTTTTATGATTGACAGACAACAATTTTTTTACGTAATTGTACAAAATAACATTAATACTATCAGATTTTGCGATGATTTCAAATTAATAGGGTTTTAATTTAATTTGGAATGTAAATAATCGCACCTGAACCAACAGTTGATGTGTGAGCGATGATTTCAAGCGCCGAATATGAGTTTTCAATCCTTTTTTATCCTTAATATATTGGAGGTCCAGAATATATGGTTTCAGGCTTCAGAATTGGTCTTTTTACACCCGTTATTTTAGAAAGTTTTTGCCTCGCAAAGTCATTCTTTTTTTAACAAAAAAAAACATTCCTCATTGCAACTTAGTTATCAAAATAATTTTATAACCGAGTAAAATAACAAAGAGATGAGATTTTGGATGTAAGCTTTATTCCTAAAACTGCTGTATCGATTTTAAATAGTCGTGTATAATGAAAAAGCTACGTTATCAGACACAGACATTACCTACACTACGTTTGTTCATGCTGATTGTGTTTATTACCATGCAAGTGAAGCCGCGGTTCAAAAGCTAGTTTCATAATAAGTTCCATAAAAAGAACGCGGGCACGTGTTATTGAATAAATAATGGCTGTCATTGCTAATGAAAAGTAAATAAATATAGCGTGGTCCCACTGTTGACAGTTAAAGCTCATAATTGAAGGTTATTGGATTCTATAGAAAAGTTTACTGCTACGAAATAAATGAATTATTCTGATGCCCATTATTTTTGTAGGTACTACAAAGGTAAATAAAAAGAAAGTAGTTAAGGGTTGCCGCTTTTTGCAATAGGTATTAAAGTAATTTTCCAGTTTCTTACGTTCTTAGTTAAAAGTATAAAAAAACTATCTTATTAGATAAAAAATCTAAAGTCGTGCTATGTAAAAAAGATTTTTTTTACGTTTGTTGTAAATAACTAAATGCCATCATCCAGCGTCGTAAAATAAAAACTTTACTAACCTTTAATGTTCTTTTAAAATTAATATCTTATTAAACACTTAACAATAAATTAGTTTTTTTTTACTATGATAATCCAGTCATTTTACCTTAACAATTGTTTTTCACTGCCTTATATTATTTATTAGCTAATTAAAAATTAAAACTCGTAGTTAATTTTTTTTACTAGCGGCCAGCATTAATATCACACTTTTCTTTTTTTTCGCACAGAGTATTAACCTATCCGCGGGTGTCACCGTGACACTATTTTATTTTCAATGGCGCTGTTTTCTCTTCGCGCGCTTTTCACCGACTGGCGCGTTTCGTCCAGTTTGACGGCTAAAGACGTTTGATACACGTTAAAACGGTAAAGTCTTGGTGGTCACTACAGGCTATCGATGATTCTAATCTTGATTACATCGTAACATCGAGGTCAGGGTGCAACTTGATTCAGCTTAGTAAGCGTATTAGGTCAGCGTTGGAAAAGTCTAATGGACGAACTTTTCAACCTCGTCTAGTTGTAATCAGATAAGAAATGTTAATGAAAAGAAGTATTCACGGTTTTTCGGTTGAAATAATTTGTCATGTGTAATAGGGCGACGTAATTTGATTAAAGATATGGGAATATTTATTAAATATAAAAGTTTGAAGAGACACTTAGTTCAATCAAAAATAAATTTATTTTATTTAGCTATGTTCGCGTAATTTTATTCGTAAAAGCTTCGCACGGGTGGTTCTTTATAATTAAACATAGAAAATATATAACTTTGCAATGACAAGTTAAAAGGTTTTAATATAATAATAATATTTTAATCCGTAGTTAAAATGTTGTCGTCTCGATAACACTCGTAGTGTCTACATAATTCTCAAAAAGATTAGGTTACCTATTTTTCCCAAAGTATATTTTCTCGATATTTCGTTAAGGATTAAGTTTACACCGATTAAAAACGGTGCTTCAACAGTACCTAAAGTGTTCTCAAACATTTTGTTCCCGCTACCCCGCCGTAGCTAATAACGCCATCTATCGTTGGTAGCGGACAACTGTTTGAGAAGTTTCAGACGATGAACTTTTTCACAACTTTCAGAAGTTTCCGTTTTATTTAACAAGTTGGAGTCAGTTGCAGAAAACATGATTTAGATGGCGCTAATTTTATTTGAGTTGAAAATAGGAAATATGAATAGAATACACTCTACACTGTAGAGTCTACAGCATAAATACATATTTTTGATGATTTTATGATTAGGCCAATTCGCAATTAGTCCAAAATAAAAGGTTATGTAAAATTAAACAACGTATGACACTTTTTAGATGAATTTATTTTTTTCGGAGAAATCGTTAATGTTACTTCTTAGATTTAAAATAATTTCAAATAATAAGCACTTTCTTCTCTGTAACAGAAGCCTATTGCACGCGCTTAACATAATCTTCAAAATATTTAACATAATACATATCCAATCGAATAATGATTAACTTTTTGTTTCCTAATGAAATTTTGACATGATGAAAGTTTTTGTTAACTTCGGTCGTATGTTACTTATGTCACTATGTTAGTAGGTATGTAACGGAAACTTTGAACGTAATTTTGATGTACTTTGAACTTCAGTCAAATTGAAATAATTCACATTTATTAAGGACCGATGACAATACAGTATTATGAATTCTCCGTCCTGATATCGTCAATGATTTACCAGTGTGGGCAGAAGCGTTTAGCGCTCCTAAGCCCATGGCTCCAATTCAAGTTGTGACCGGAACGAACTATTCGCACCGGTTACAGAGCGTGTTTTTTAGTTTTTCTGAACTATTTAATTTTTGAACTAGAAAACGTGGTATACATATATGGCTTCGTGTGTGATAAAGGGTTAAGATTTTAACGGAGTATTTAATAAATTAATAATAAATGTTAGCTCTACTTTTCGTCCTTTGTTTTTTCTGTTGTACCTATTGTTAGTTCTAGACTCTAGCTAGAGTATCTAAATACGCAAACTGTTCCCTGCACTTAATAAAAATACCTACAGATCTGAAATGATAAGCGTTAAAAACCTTTGAGAGGTGTGTAAAAATTTTGGGACAAAAAGGTAGGTCCAAATCTCTAGAAGTGCCCACTATGAAAACAAAACGAAGATAAATTTATTCAAATTATATTTATTTCTGCTAAACAAATTTAATCAAAAACAATAGTTTGATCGCTTATTGCCAATTGTTTTAAATAATTTTGATCTATTGGGTTTTTATTTTATTTAATTTTAATAAAAGTTTATCAATTTACCTAAACTTTAAACTCCTTTTAAACAAAAATATGTCAAAAAAGATTAAAATATTACCTACTTCTGTATATTTAACCAGTTACAAGACATTAAAATAACAGAACGACTCTATCTGTTGTACGTAAAATAGCCAACACATATCAACAGCTTTACTTTTATCATATTCCTACCAATTTTTGATAATAGTTTGCTCTGCCGTTATACTTTACCGATTTTGGCGCAAAAATATCGAAAAATACAGTTTGAAATTCGAACGACATCCGCTTAGATTTGGTATATTTGTGAGCTCTATTTTCAAAGTTTTTGAAACATAAATTTAGGATAAACACTTTAACTTTTTCCGACTTTCACCGATAAAAAAAATAACGGGTGTAAAAAGACCACTTTCGAAGTCTAAAACTACGTATTTATGCGCCTCAATAGTAACTACTAACAGTACCTATACCTAGAAAACTCAATATAAAAAAGTTATTAAGGACTAAAAAAAATGTGATATTCGCCGCTTGAGATCATTAGGTAATGGTTCAAGAGCGATGGTTTACATAGCAAATAAAACTATTTAGTTTGAAATAATGCGAAATTTGATAGTTCAAATGCAATTTGGCATGAAAATAAAAAAAAATACATTTTTTCCTTATAACGTAACGAGTACCCCACCAGCAATGCCCAGTTTTCGTTTCGGAAGCTGACTTTTTATACCCTGAATAAATACGAAGGAAAAAACCACTGTAAATTTTTTATTAGAACGATATGATATGAATAAGGTCATTTTTATTATCAGATGTGTATTTTTAAATATATCAAATATCAGTATTTTACCGCGTTGTTCCTGTGATTGCGGTTATTTTGATATTGCAACATTTAGGGGAGACGGAGGCCGAAACAGTCTGCTATATTTGTTTAATTTGTTAATTCTAAATGCCTTTTAATAAAGATCTTAAGAGAAGCACAAATTGGTAATTCACACAGATTTTTGGATTACGGCTATTAATTTATTATTAAGTATTTTTTTTAGGTAAAATGCTTAGTAGAGTAAAGTCCCTGGAAATCGACCGAACATAATAAGTGTTTAGGAATAAAACAAATGACCACATAAATAAGCTTTCGCAAAGTACGGATCTCCCTTACGGTTAAGGCAAGTCGTTTCAAATTTAATGGAACCAGTAAACGAGCACCAGGTGTTATATCGACGCAATTACAATACATAAAATTACAATAAAGCTTAAGATATTAAGATAAAATAAACAAAGTAATGAATATATCAATGCTAATAGTTGAAGATTATATTAGTAATGGAATAACTAAATACAAAAAGTTTGTCAGAAGTGGGATTCGAACCCACGCCCACAGAAGTGGACTGCGACCTGAACGCAGCGCCTTAGACCGCTCGGCCATCCTGACTTGATTTCAAGTGATGAAATTAGCTGTTATTTCCCAGTGCACCGATTCTATCACAGAGAGTTGGTTGGGAGATTGTTATTCAACCTTGTACGAAAAATAACTAGAGCAATTTCTTTAATTTATTTTAATTGCATACAAATTAATACCTGTATTACCGGTCTGATGATGTTGTTATTTGACAACTATAAAATATAATATTAAATGTCTTTTTGTAACGCCCCACTTCTATAGAAGGGAGAGTAATTATTTTTTTACATTGCTAAGGACACATAACAAAATAAGATAAGCAAATGAATGAATGATAAGCAAATTAATGATAGAGATGATGGTTAAAATAAAATTTAGTACTTAGTTAGATTCTGTGCCTTGATTTTTTAACTATGCCGTGCCCATACAATCAAGTACTAATAATCTCCGGGACTACTCATCTTGAATCTTTTGTCAGTAGGAAACTGAAAAACTGCAGGCGAAAGGCTAGTTAGGTAATTAAACTAATTGATTAGATAGGCAGGTACTCTCTTGAAAAATTGCACACACTAATATTAAAACAAAACATTAAAATAAAACCTCAGTCTCCTCTTACCACAAACAAGAACTATAAATAAAACACCACTTACAACAATGCATCAAAAGTTTTCACCGTAGCGTCAAAGTTGGCGCGATTTTCCAAATTTGATATTTTCCAAAATGGCGACTGTTGCTCCGGACAACGACCCCGCAGTGAACAATTTGCGGGAATATTTGCGGATCCGCAGCGTCCATCCTAATGTTGATTATGGTATGTACAAAAAAACATACCGGCGGAATTGAGACCCTACTCATTTTTTGGAAGTCGGTTAAAAAAGTGTTTTTTGTAAGTAATAGAATATAGCGTTAGGAAAGAATTTATACGTATCTATTTCAGTAAAGCTTTATACTTATTCGCAGGTAAATTGTTAAAAGTTCACTATTGGCGGCTTATGATAGCGACTTCGCTTGTCTTACATGTTTGCTTATCTGTGTTCAAAATTTTGAAACTATTTGCAATCTTTCAACAGTACGTAGAATTTAATTTAAATCAAATTATTTGGTACCATAATCTAACTAACTAATCACTTAGCTAAACTAAATGTTTACGAAATGAATTCATCTTTCTAAAATAGCATATTAATATTAACTAACTAAGTAAAGTAATTTAGTAAAGTTATACAACCTTAAAAAAGTTCCTATCACAAGAACTTAAAAAAAAATTAAGGCGAAAAGAGCGTAATCTCGTTATTAATTTGACCTTAATATTCATAAAAAAATTGCTTCATCAAAAGCGTTTCCCGCCATTTTCACAAAGCGGACGCCATCTTTGTTTCGCTTTTGGCGGGAGAAACAATGTTGCCAAGTGGAAAACACTCGTGAAGTCACCCCCCGGGGACGTGGCTCAGTTGCCAGCGTAAAAAACTTCTGTAGGTACCCTACTCAGAAAGATTGCTGTTCTCATTGTCATTTATTGTTGTTTGAAAAAGAGGCCAGAATTGTAGACGAAAAATATTTTTTGCAAAATAATGGTAACGGAATAATAATTTACTTTGTTAATATCTAAGTTAGTGGGTAAAATAAAGTAAAAGCCATTAACATGATCCAGGCAGTTTTTATTAAAATTACCTTCTATACAAAACGGGGAAATTCGAAAAACCAAGCCTCTACAAATGAACAACCCAAAAAAAAATTACTGACGCTCCTATCTCATTAAAAACATATGTTGTCAGACGAATGCATCAAGTACCTGCAAGCGCAGGCCAAGAGTCTGGACCTGCCCTGCCAGGTGTTCGAGGTGCTACCCAAGAAGCCCGTGCTGGTGATGACCTGGACCGGCCAGGACCCAGCAGCCAAGAGCATCCTGCTCAACTCGCACATGGATGTTGTGCCGGTTTTCGAGGTAATTTACTTGATTGTTTTCGACTGATCTATTGAGGTATCTCTTTATGATTTTAAATGGTAGGTATTTAAGGGTTAAAGTATTTTTTTAACGTTATAGGTCGCTCGCAATATCACTATGACCAAAATGCCATGCATTTTTTAATGGATCGTATCTATTCGATAAAATAACCCATCTTTAGAGGCAGGCGTGTGAGATAGTTCAAGCATTTAGCAGACTTATCGACCTCAACTTCGAAGTAAAGTCAGCACCAAACGACATTTCCTAACATGCCCTTAACTTTACGATCATAATAAATGACTAAAAAATAAACCAATCCAACCATTCAGTACCTCAATCACGTTGATAACTGCTAAACTTCTGTAATTTACCACTACAATTGCTACTATTCGAATTTCCATAGAACTAAGTCGTTTGCAAGAACATTTATACCGATTTCTTCAATGTCTATAGAAAAGTTGGAAGTACCCTCCTTTCGAAGCCCGTGTGGTAGACGGAGTGATCTACGGGCGGGGCGCGGTCGACATGAAGACAGTCGCGGTCCAGTATCTGGAAGCTGTCAGAAAACTGAAAGCGGACGGTGTGAAGTTGAAGCGAACCGTGCACCTGTCTTTTGTTCCTGGTAGGTTTTGATGTGATCTTCGTAATGATATGACTTGAGTAAGGAAGTTTTGCCTTGCCCTTGTGTTTAAATAAGTACGAGTGTAACAAAAACTTAATTATTATGCCATTGGTAAATAAGACGTTATAGCAAGTGTAAGTGAGGTGATAGACACAAATTTAATATTCGTAAAGTTTTCTACCAAACTTTTTACCAAAACTACTTGTTGGTCGATAATTTATTGCATATGGAAAACTCGAATATGTATAATCAAACAAAATTCAAGTTTTTGACATTTTCAACTTTTTGTTTTATATTGGTGTACCTAGTAAGCATAGTCCACTTATGTGTTATTTTATTTTTGAAACTTAATTCCTTCTCGTATATTCTACTTTAATTCAATTTTCAATAATTCATGGTTGTTCATGTCATAAATTCAGTTAACCCTAGCAGGGAGTTTAAGCTCGGCTGATTTATTAGTTAACTGTTTGGGAAAAGGGTTAATGAGTGTCTATTTAGCTGTTCTTAGCAAAAGGGCTTTAAGTTGTGCGTTATTTTGACGTTGATTGAAAATGATATTAAATAGTGTATGAAGTGGTAACCTTCTCTTTAACAAAGAATAATAACAAGGCTGTAATAGGCGTTTGAAAGTTCGTATAAAAATAACTCTATAAAAATATTTAGTTTGATGAGTTATTTACGTATCTTCTTACAATAAATGTTGACCACGATTTGTTTTTGATACATCTGTATCCATAGATTCGTTGAGCGACTGTACTCAACTTAAAATGATCAATGCAGAATTCCGCGATAAATATAAAAAAATAAAACTTTAAATAATTAATTAAGCTTAGTTACTGAAATAATCATTTTTCTTTTTTTTGTACTTTTTTTTTGTTTTTTTTTTTGTATTCTATTTTTAAATGATTGACGTTTCCTAAATCACCCAGATGAGGAGATAGGCGGTGCATCAGGCATGGGTGTATTCGTGAACACCGACGCGTTCAAATCTCTCAACGTTGGGTTCGCGCTTGACGAAGGGATGCCCAACCTTGGAGACGAGATCCTGGTGTTTAACGGAGAGAGGATCATCTGGCGTAAGTTTTGATGAAGTGGATTTGAGGACCCACTAAAATGTTTTTTCTGTATTGAACGGATTTAAAGGTGGTTTCAAGATTTTGTTTTTCAAATATTCAATCCTATTTATATTATAAATGTGTTTGTGGGTATGTATGGATGTATGGATGTTTGTTACTCTTTCACGTAAAAACTACAGAACAGATTTGGATGAAACTTTACAGTAATATAGGTTATACATCAGAATAACATATACGGTACTTTTTACCGCGGGAAAACTTCGCATTCCCATGGGAAACTGACTTCTACGCGAGTGGAGTCGCGGGTGGCCACTAGTATTTTCTAAAGCGAAAACTTACTGACTTACAGCAACACAGTAGTCAGCAAGTACATTAACATTGCCAATATAACTTGAAATGATTTGATGACGTATTTTTTTAATAGTCTACTGTTTATTGGAAACGTTGTACACCTCAATTATCATGTAAACTTCTCATTAACAACTTACAAGCTAATTAAAAACAAAAGCCTTACAGTATCTATACCTTCAAAAAGCCTTTCATATTGTCATTGTACCCGAAACTTAACTGTGGCGCATTGCAGTGATCATCGTTACAACGGACGTCGAGGGAGCCTCGTAAAAATAACGTTATTGAAACTTTAAACTCAGTTTAACTTGGTTTACTGTGTAAGGTTATATTAAGAAAGTATTAGGAGGTGTTTAATAAAGTATAGAAAATAATGTTAGCTTCCGAAAAATATAAAAACAGGAACAATTTCATACTTTAATTCTACCCTAAACTCTTTTAATTTTATCTACATATTTACAATCATAATTTATACTTTAAGTTAAGTTAGGCACGAGACTATTATGAAATGATTTTTAGAAAAAGTAAAAATAAACGTAGGTATTAAAAACTAAGCGTGTGTTATGTACAAATACTGAATTAAAAAAAAGTATTTTCCTTAACATTAACATTTATAATCACTAGAAATCTTTCAAAGCTACCACCAAACATCTTCACTACATAGTATAAAACAAAGTCACTTTCTCTAACCCTATGTATTAAATGTTTAAAACTACGCAACGGATAATGATGCGGTTTTTTAATAGATAGAGTGATTCAAGAGGAAGGTTGTGTGTATAATAACATAGTACAGGGAAATGGGTATTACTCCGAATTTAACGCGTGCGAAGCCACGGGCAAAAGCTATTTTATTCAATATTTTATTATAATAGTTTTTTATCATATTTATGCTTGTTTCGTATTTGCAGACATCAACATAATTTGTCCTGGCATGTCCGGTCACGGCTCGTTGCTACTCCCAGACAATTGCGGTGAAAAGGTTAGTCAAAGTTAATTTTACTCATTTTTAAATTGATTTAAAAACTTAAAATTAAATTTTGCTTAGAAATTACTGATAAAACTTAGAAGATAAGTAAATTCCACAGTATATTGCTTTATGTAACAGCTTATCACAGCGCTGTTATCCTGCAGTAAGTAACCTACCAAAAGGTTCTATGTTTTCAAATGTTTAAAACTTATACACCTGTATTAGCGTTTTATTTGTATTGTAACATTATGTACACGATTTGACAATAATGTAAGAAAATTTAAGAATGTATAATGTTTGGGTCCGTATAACTAGACCATTCGTGTATTATTCAACAGATTAATTTAAAGTTGTCTTGTAACTTTGTCTAATAAGTAAGCACTTTGGCACCTTGCCCGTAGATTTAATTAAAGGACAATGGGCAAATTGGGATCACCCTCCAATAGCAATAAGATATATGTCATTGGATAGGTCTCTTCAATAGGAACAACTATTGCTATGGCAGCTTTTTTGTAAGAGCTGTCCGTTTCGAGTTATGAGACTAAAGAAAAATATTAAAATTCTACTTTTCAAGTTTAGTTATTTTAATTATATATTTATACCTAGGTTCTTTTTATTTCGCTTAGACAATAGGAACGAACGCGCGTACGCTTACTGGTAGGCATGAGTAGCCCACACCCCTCAAAAACCTTTTGTTGGTTCTCGGTTCTCTGTTTCGTCTAAAAATCTCTATCGCGGAACATATCAGCAACACGTTTTATCAGATAATCTCCCAAGAGCGCGACCATAGGTTGCTGCATAATTACAGCAACATGCATTATTGGAGGTGAGTGTGATGTATTTATTTTTACCATTTTTTAAGAGTGTTTGGCTTTAAAACTCAAACCACAGGGAAACAAGCTATATTTTATGGCACCCAAACTATGTACCCGAGCTTGGTTGTATATAAGAATGTATTTTTAAGTTAGTTATACAGTTGTTTATATCTCTAATAATACCTACTTTATTGAACAGTTTAAAATAGTAAACAATTTAATAATGTTGTGTGATCTTACTATTTTTCTGTCTTAAATATTTAATTATAACCTTTATACCTGAAAAGTACATAGCTATCTAAGATATTAAACCTACACTTCAAAATATTTTATTATTTTTCATAGGTTATAAAATGTCTAATTACTCAAAACGGACAGTTGTTACAATAAGGCTGTCATAGAAATAGTTGTTCCAATTGATGAGACCTATCCAACGACATATATCTTATTGCTATTGGAGGGTGGTCCCAGGTTTCATACATTTTTGCCCATTCTTCTTTGAACCATGTTTAAAGCGAAAGCGAAAAATCAAAGGAACAGACTTTTTTATTTGTTGTGAGGTAATTATGTTAATAACACAAAATATACACTTACCTACTATTTTAAGAAATAAGCGAAATTAAAGTTTTTCAACGATTTTCTTTTCTCATGATTAAACCATTTGTACCTGTTTCATTTATTTCATTATTATCATTATTTAATGGATATTCTACTGCCATTCCAAATTTTATCTTTTTTTATTGGGGTGGATTGATATACCTATTTAGCCTAGCTAACCTAATGTACTTACTGCGTGCATAATGAGAGGTCTCAGCACAATTAGAGCAATTTGTTCCTGCCCCGTTCTTATACACTCTACATTGGATGAGAAAGTTGTAGCAATATTTGACGACCTCTGTGGTGCAGCGGTATATAACGGGTGTAAAAAGACCACTTCCGAAGCCTGAAACCATGTATTCTTGAGCCTCAATAGTAACTAAATTCACTAACAGCATACCCAGAAAACTCAATTTAAAAAAGTTATTAAGGATCGAAAAGTCATATTCGCCGCTTGAAATCATCGCTCACACATCAACTGTCGGTTCATTTTGCAAATTCACATTGCAAATTAAATTAAAACCCTATTTAATTTGAAATTATCGCAAAATCTGATAGTATTAATGCAATTTTGGAAAATTACGTTTTTTTTTCTGTAATCAAAAAAACATTTTTTTTGCTCAAAACATAACCAGCACCCCTCCAGCAATGCCCAGTTTTTGTTTTCGGAAGCAGTTCTTTTACAACCAGTATACAGGACTGCTAAGCTGGGTTCGATTCCCGGGTCGGGCCAATTTCGTAAAAATGGTTTTTCGATATGGCTCGTGTCTGGGTGTAACTAGGTTCTCCCCTAGTCCATTATGTGGTACCTATAACACCAGTGCTTACTGCAACTTACTTTAGGGCCACATTATTCTAAGATTCATAAGTCTGGAGATTTATTTATTATTTTTATTTATTTTGGGAGTATTTTCAGCATTGGGGCGATACTACGTATATTGTCTTATTGTGTCCTCCAGCTCCGCTACATGGTGGACAAGTTCATGGACCTGCGTCAACGAGCGCAGCAGCAGCTGGCCGATGACCCGCGGCTCACCGTCGGTGACGTCACCACCGTCAACCTCACCATGATCAGCGTCAGTATACACACATGCACACATATCCTAACACATACATACACACACACATACACACCACACACACCACACACACAAACACACACACCACATACACAAACACACACATACACACACACACACACACACACACACACACACACATGATTATTCATCATTATCCATCATGTGTTTCCGTCAACCCGCATGAAGCCAGCGTGGTGGATTACGGCGCAAACCCTCTCGCTATCCGAGAGGAGTGAGATGCGAAGTGATTCTGTAACTTTCGAGTGACTATCAAAAAACGTCGAAATTCTATTATTTGTATGGAAAAATGTACATTTTGAAGATTATTTTCTTAGCAGTATACACACTCACACTTATTCTAACATATGTGTATATGTTACGGCTAATACCCGAAGTGCGGCTACACCTAGTTTTAGCCGGTTAGAAGTGTTTTTTATATGGATCACTGTAAAAAAAAATTCTACCTATGTATACAGGGTGTCCCAAAACTCGACGTCAACCCGAAACCGGGTGACAAGGCAAGTCATGCTGGTTATCAGAAAAATGTTTAAAAAAATCTAAGTCACGTGTTCTCAAAATTATTGGCATTTTAAAAAAACACGCAAAATTTCACACCCTGTGACAGTGTTTTTGCTGCTGTTGCCACAAATGTTCACTTTTGGAAACTTTTTTTTTTGATATGTAACCCTGAATAATGCTTCTCTAAACTGTTATCAACATTTCAAATCTAGCTCCTCGAGATTGCATAAAAATAGGACTTATTTCCAAGAAAAAAATTAAAAATTAAAAATGGCCTAGTTTTAACTGTCTGCATTGAAAAAAAATTGTATTACGCGAGTTTGGCAAGTTGTGTCAAAAGTTGGCGCATTTAGTAAGGATCCCAAAATGGTATGACACGTGGTAAATTGTAGTTGCTATCATGAACAAAAAAAAAAAATCGTAAAAATCCAGTGTTCAACAATTTTTTCTTACCTGGTTAAAAAATATTCTAATGGGCCCAAGGTTTTCCAAAGAGTCGTAAATTGTAAGTAGTGACAAAGGAGTCTTTCTAGGAAGTGTAAGCGAGATAGTATTTGTGCTAAAGTGATTGAGTGAGACGGAGAGAGTCACCTTCTCAAGTGCGAGCGAGACAGGTATGGACGCTAAAGTGACTGAGATGGAGAGAGTCATTTTACCAAGTGCGAGAGAGACAGAGAGTGACGCCAGGTATTCGCTATTGTAGATACACATTACAAACCAGTCAGTACGTTACGTTCCTTCGTTTACTGCGCTTGTTTTCGTATTCGTTTGTGTTGATTTCGTACTGTTTACTTTTGGCTATGTTTATGGACTTGTGATTGCTTGCGATTTAGATTCGGACTGTTTGTTTTCTCTTAACGACGACCTTTGCTTTCCTCTGGACTATTGTGTGAGTGTGTGACAAGTGCCGAGATGTCTTCGTATACCACTCGCGAATACGCTAATATGCACCTTATTTATGGTGAGTGCAGGTGTAATGCCAGTGCTGCTGCCAGACTTTACCGCGAAAGGTACCCAAACGCTGCTCGTTACCCCGATTATCGGGTGTTTACGAATGTGCATCGGTTGCTCTTCTCAGAAGGCCGCCTCCCAAATCAAACGCATGGTGGAGGCAGACCCACCAACCCTATGGAAGAAGAAGTTCTACAGGCTGTCGAAGAAGACCCAAGTACTTCAGTAAGAGCTATTGAAACGAACACCGGAGTGCCCAAAAGTTCAGCCCACCGTATTTTAAAAAGAAATGACCTACACCCATACCACGTACAGCGAGTACAGACATTATTACCCGGTGACTACCAAAATAGGGTGAATTTTTGCCGGACGATATTGGAGAGGTACAGAGATGACCCACTTTTTCTAACAAAAATTTTATGGTCGGACGAATCAACTTTTAAAAAGGACGGCTACGTGAACATGCACAACCTGCATGAATGGCGTGTTGAAAACCCTCATTTAACGAGACAGGATCGGTCCCAGTACCGATTCAAAGTTAACATGTGGACCGGAATTTTGAATGGCAAAATAATTGGTCCTTTTGAGTTGCCTGATGCATTAACTGGCGAGGTTTACTTAGACTTTCTTCAAAACCATCTTCCAAATTTATTAGAAGACGTGCCGCTAAGCATTTACAGAGAAATGTGATTCCAACAAGATGGGTGCCCAGCGCACTTTGCTCGCCCCGTAAGAGAGTACCTCGATGAAGAGCTTCCTGGGAGATGGATCGGGCGGGCTGGACCAATCTCGTGGCCGGCCCGTTCACCGGACTTGAATCCTTTAGACTTTTTTTACTGGGGAGCTGTTAAAGAAAAAGTTTACGAGAAGCCCATTGGGAGTGAACATGAATTACGGCAGAGAATAGCTGAAGCAGCTCAATTTGTAAATAATGGACGATACGCTAGAAAGATAGCTCGATCTTTTTTAAAAAGATGTCGCGCTTGTATTGCCGCCGAAGAAAGGCATTTCGAACACTTATTATAACATTTTAAGAATTATTGTAAATTTTATTAATAAACATTGGTATTAAAATTTTGTTTTATTTAAAATTGAAACCTTTAACAATAAATGCTTATTCCAATGCACACACTAAAAAAAATAAATTAAAAGTGAACAATCTGTTCATTCAATAAAGATAGACGAGTACATCAGTACAATGTACAATTCAGTTAAATTTAATCAGTGTGTAAATTGGAAGCGGCTCCAATGTAACCAACGATAAGCTTTGCAATTTTAACCAAGTAAGAAAAAAAGTTAAAAATGGGTTTTCATGGAAATATTTTTTTTTGTTCATGATAGCAGCTACAATTTGCCAAGTGTCATACCATTTTGGAATCCTTACTAAATGCGCCAACTTTTGTCACAACTTGCCAAACTCGCGTAGTACAATTTTTTTTCAATGCAGACAGTTAAAACTAGGCCATTTTTAATTTTTAATTTTTTTCTTGGAAATAAGTCCTATTTTTATGCAATCTCGAGGAGCTAGATTTGAAATGTTGATAACAGTTTAGAGAAGCATTATTCAGGGTTACATATCAAAAAAAAAAGTTTCCAAAAGTGAACATTTGTGGCAACAGCAGCAAAAACACTGTCACAGGGTGTGAAATTTTGCGTGTTTTTTTAAAATGCCAATAATTTTGAGAACACGTGACTTAGATTTTTTTAAACATTTTTCTGATAACCAGCATGACTTGCCTTGTCACCCGGTTTCGGGTTGACGTCGAGTTTTGGGACACCCTGTATAAAAACTGGCTTCAATCATGAGTCGACGTAGTCGCGTAGCGGGACTCCTTTTTCTGGGTGGTATCAAAAAAGTAACCTAACTAACCTTTTTTTTTTGATATTCCAGGAAAATGCCTACGCATACCCGTCCCCTCCAGGGAAAGGAGACGGGTTATGTCGGACTCGCACCGACTAAAAACCTGGAGTTGTCCTTCAGGCCGTCGTATAATGGCGGGGCCGCGGGAATTACCTGTTGAGGCCCTCGCCGCGAACCCCACCGACGGCTGGCCACCGAGGCAGCCCCCTCAAGTTTGGAGGCGCGCTGGGACAAACCGCGGCGCGCCTACCCCCTCACGTTCCCTTGATTGGCTACCGACCTAGCCCTGTGTCGGCAGCTTGGGAACCTCCCCAGGGTCTTCGGCCGTCTGCCGACCTGGGGCCTCACCGGCTGGAGTCGCCGACGCGCCACTGCGGGGACAGTGGCGCGCCGCCGAATCTGCCCTGGGCCGAGGAGAGGGGTTTCCCCACCACCCCTTCCTCAACCCACCTCCAATCCAAATCGCGGAAGATCGGATGCCGCGGCCGCCACGCCGCGCCACCCGACCCACCACGATTACCCCCCTGGGCGCTCGACAGAACGAGGGCCAAAGGCCCTGCTGGAGCCTCCCCTCCTGGGGTGCAACTGACCGAGTGCCCGGCCAGAGCCTCCCCTCCGGGCGCATCAGCACGCTGGGCTTACGCCCAGCTGGAGCAGCCCCCCTCTCGTGGGCCGGTCTACCTCACGACCGGCCCCTTGTGGGACCACTTAGCTTCCCCCAGTAGCTGGCTTGCTACGGGGTACTAAGCCCCCCCGCCGCGGCAAGGCGCGATCCCTTGGGGGGGTAACCTAACTAACCTGACCTATTGATGTTCTAACCGGCTAAAACTAGGTGTAGTCGCACTTCGGGTATTAGCCGTAAAATATACACATTTAGGATGTGATTTTAGCGAGTCTTAACTAAATTGTATATTTTTTTTAATTAATTATTTTTTTATATGTTTGGTAAATATTTTAAGTTTTCCATTAATTATTTGGTGAATATGTAGAAGTCAGTTTATTTTTCAATTTATAAGTTTCATACTATATTATACAGGGTGGCATTCAAAATAACGTGGTGCCTGAGAAAATGACAGCCAGCTTCGACATCAGGCTGGCTCTGTCTGTCAACTTGGAAGAGTTTGAGAATATGGTACGTAATTGAGAATGTGGTAGCTTTGGTATTGACAAATCTGTCAAACCCGTCGCAGTTAACTATTAACTCGTGTAGACTAACTGTCGCTAACACCTACCAAAGTTAAATCGATTCAACCCAGCTTTTAGTCCAAACAGCAAAGTTTGCTGAAACTTCTATTATGTTGTTTTAAAAGTAATGATGATTACATTTTAAAACTAGTAGGACACAAAACAGTATGCTTATCACCATTTCTAACTTATCCTTCATCGACTTTTGTCGCTGCCTGTACAGTAATTGATCACGTTATATTGCATGACACTTCAAATTATAACATGCCAGGCATTATCATAACATGACATATTACCTAAGCGTATCACTGTAAGTTTTACTTTTATTTTTATACTAGTGGCCGCCCTCTACTTCGTCCGCGTGGAAACCCTTCATCGCAATCTAACAATTTGTAGGACTATTTAAGATAAATATTTCCATCATCCCTACTAATATTATAAATGCGAAAGTAACTCTGTCTGTCTGTCTGTCTGTCTGTCTGTTACGCTTTCACGCCTAAACCACTTAACCGATTTTGATGAAACTTGGTATGAAGAAAGAACTGAACTTGGGAAAGGACATAGGGTACTTTTTACCGCGGGAAAACTTCTCATTCCCACGGGAAACCGACTTCCACGCGAACGGAGTCGCGGGCGGCCACTAGTACATTACATATGTGTAACTCCAGCGTAATATTACTTTTACCTACTTACTTGATATTTGAGACAATTCACTCAATATTTGTATAAATTGTAGCTTATTTGTTATTCTGATGTATAAGCTATATATTCAGTAGTTTTAACGTGGAAAAGTAACAAACATACATCCATCCAAACTTACAAACTTTTACGTTTATAGTAGGTATTAGTACGATTAGTTTCAGGTCGTGATTACGCTTACAGTGCCATTTACATTGATGCATGAAACGTTGTACCGCCAAATTGTCCTACTAGTAGGACAAACTGTTTTTCTATGTCTACGTAGGTCTTGTCATTTTGTTTATCAGGCTTAATTATAAGATTTTAACATGTTTCATGTTTAAAAATGCAAATTAACCTAGCTTGTGTCAAAAATTCAAAGTAGCATTTTCATTCTGTACGGAAAGAACTATCCCTTTAAAATTTTCAATACAATTGTTTTTGTTTGTGATGGGCGTGTAAATGTTGAGGTTAATAACTTTACAAATCTAAATAAATTTCCATTAAAACTGGCACAAAATCTAAAAGCACTATACAACTTTAAATAGCTTACTCAACCAAATCGCTTTACATGATGCCCTAAACTGTTACCTACTGTATGTAAATTAATGTTTCAAACGCTTTGAACACAAAAAGTTAGGGGATCTAGAACTAAGTAATTTAGTCGGTATTTTATTATTAGGATTTTAAAACCCAAATACCTAACTGACTAGTTCATAATAGTTATTTTAACACCCAATATAACTAACTGACTAGTTCATTATAGTTATTTTAATACCTATTATGTGTACAAATATGTATGTAACAACTTTTACTAGACGAGACCTATTCCTTACACATTGATTTATTTTATCTTTGTATGTTTATTATGTTAGTATTGCGTGCTAAGCACCCTGGCCTGACATTTAAACTTTTTTATAAAATTTCTAGTTTTTCAAAAGGTGCGCCACCCCTGAAGAAGTAGATAACAAGACTACAAGGAAACTATTCGTTCTGCAGTGTAAACATTTTTTACAATTTGAAAAAAGTTGTTTCTTTAGTTCCACACAGCAGAAGGTTTCATTATATTTTGTCTTTTTAGGCCTTCTCGTTCGTCAGTTTTGCTTATAAACTATTTTGTAAGATTATTTTCACAAAATGTTGAACATTTTACGCATTTACTGAACTGAGTTTGAATTAGCTAACAACTTTAGTTACTTTTACACGATAATTTTTATTTTACACTAAGCTATATTTGCACACTAATTGAATTTCGAATTAAAAAAAACATCATACTTAGTTACTTATTTACACACCGTTGAAAATCATATCGACCACAATAAATTTATAGTTTTTTTTCACGTAACTAAAAAGCACCTGACACTTCCATTGTCTATAACTGCAATGAATTCAGGTAGGCAATACGTCAGACAATTTCCCACATTGCTCGTCTCTCTTACAATCTAAAATTTACAGACGCACTTTGCACGCTTAGTATTTTGAGGAAAAGAAACGGTAAGTATGGTAAACAATTTAAGGTGCATGATCACTCGGTTGATTAAACAGTTATATAATGAAAAAAGTTGTAGATGAGTACTTCGTTTTTTTTTGTGATGAAATTGTGCTGTGCCTATATAAGAGACCTAATGGGGTTCTGTGCCAAGAAAAGGAAGGAAGGAACCCTATAGGATCACTTTGTTTTCCTTCGAACTGTTAGTCTGGCTGGCCGTATCCTACGAGGTATTTTTTTGTAATAAAGTGGTAGAATAAACATTTTTTATGAAATCCCGACCGAGATGACTTACAACAAAAATATGAGGTTAAAATGATGTTGTCTTTGAAGCATAGATATCTATAATGTATAATATTTGTTATTAGGTTTTCTTCACCTTTTGGTTCCTATATCATATGTATAAACTGAGCTTATTTAACCTATCATTGACCTCTGTTTTTGTGATAATAGTATTTTATAAACACATCGCCAAATAATAATATTATTTGCAAATCACTTTTCAATAATAAGGAAATATATATGACTAATTACTTATTAATAATTTTAAAATAAAATTTAACTATAGTTTATTTGCTCTATAATGTCTAAATATCGTTCAAAATTCTATACGTAATTCGGTAAAAAAAAAGTTATCATAATAATCACCATATCAAATAGTTTGCTTGCAAAAAATAATTGACAACCTCGAAGGTGCACATCAGTAACATTATTACACATAGTATCCGTCTCGGATATTACGGCCACTACTCACTCACTCAATCAGTCAATCACCGCCTAAATCAGAACGAAAGCCTACTGCCGTATTACAACTCATTGGGGTTAATTCGGGAATTATTTACTTAACTTGAATTTATACTTTTTCCATGTCCTTTTACTTTTAAAGTATATAATGGAATGGAACATATTGTACATACTCGACGAAGTTTGCTGGAGACTAGTTTAAAATTGTTTGTTTAATTTAATACTTGTCCATTTCTCATAATAGGTAATTATCATCGTATGATTACGAAGTATGATATGACTAATGACTATCCCCTGTATTCATAAACATGTTTAAAAATTACTTCAATATTGTCTAAGATTGACCTGATGTCAGATTTCTAATGCGTTTATAAAGGGTCATATAGGTAAATTAGTTAGTCACTTTGCGAGTGTCCGAATCGAGGCCATTGTCATTTTAGCTTATTAGCTATCGTTCATTTCACTAGGGAATTGTAGCCACCAGTGTGTTTATTGTCAGTAATTGTGCAGCAGTTTCGATAAAATCAATGATTTATGGCATCCTTCGGGAGATAGTTTTAATCTATTCTAATAATATTCGAAGTAGAAAGTTATTTGAACAAAAAACATTTTTGAAACATATTTCATAAGTGCCATGTGTAGTTAGTACCGATTAGCAGAGTTTTTAAGAGAACTATAAAAAAATAAAACTTTTCATATTATCAATAATATTTTTTATAAAATTGAGAGAAAATTAAAGAGTTTTTTCAATCGCTAATAATTTTACTGCTGTAAATATTTAAGCCATTTCAGGTCCTAGACAATATCAAAACAAACTTCATGGAAGCTGTTTCAAAAACAGTTCTATCTAATATGAACTCTATGACATCGTATTAAGGTTCTTAATATCAACAGATCAGGCGATGGTGCACTGAAGCTGGCTCCGGAGTAACGTACACCTTCGATCAGAAAGGACCATATGTCCCTCCCACTAAGTTGGACGACTCTAACCCTTACTGGCTCGCAATAAAGGCGGCTGCTGAGAAAATGTGAGTTTTGTATCATACTTTAAGGGCCGATTTTTCAATAGATAGTAAAAAGGCCAGATATCGAACAGCCAGATAGCTTTAACTGAGACGAATAATAAAGTTTCAATTTTTCAATGGTCAGATAACCCTCTGCTAGCTATCCTAATAATATTTGTGCAAGAAAGAGACCTTCTTATATATTTTACAGTTGTTAGAAAAGGACTGTAAACTTTCAACGCATTGACAGCGGGTGTCCCAATTGACAAAAAATTTAGGTATGACATCAAGACTTGCCGTCAACGATAATACATAGATATACCGAAAACTAGATGGAGCCCACCGAAAAAAAATACAAATAAAAGCTACAAATACAATATATTTTAACATGTGTCTGTAAACTTTGAGAAAGTATTTCTATCTTATTATATTGATTGCTAAGAATATTTTTGATGCTTTTTTAAAAAATCGATTTGGTATTTCATATACTCAGAGGTACTTTATGTTACTGTATGTCTTAATAACTACTTAGTATTTTAATATAATTCTCAAAAAATCCTCATTTTGATATAGCGTATCTTTAGCAGTGTGTTATTTGTGACACGCACACATCAAACGTATTACTCCATCTAGAAATGTATACATCTGTGATGTCAACAATAGCTTACTGCACAGATATTCAAAATTAAACCTCTTGTGATATATATTTTTGGCCCGTTTTGATAACTATACATTATTGTCTTCAAATAAAGTAAAATATCCATGGTTTTACAAAAAATAAGCAAAACACAAATAAATTATCCTATATTTACATACGCATGATGACAGAAAAGTCAAATAATCAGTTAGATAACTGCTTAACTGAGGCAAAAAGAGGCAGCTAAGTTTATCCGCCAGTTATCAAGTTTAACCTTCTGTTAGAGCTTATCCGCTAATTGAAAAATTCACAATCTTGCTATCCATAGAATAAGTCCTATCCAAAGGCTTAACTGACTATTGAAAAATCGGCCCTAAATGTTGTAGAAGTGGGAGTACAGTGACTTAAAGTTGAGTAGTAGTCGTAACAGCAAAGATATTTTTGGGAAGTTGAGATTCAAGGTCGAGACAAACGTTATTTATAAAAGAGCAAAATGAAACATTTAAAAAAAAATTAAAAATAAATAAATATTTAATCACATAAACTACAAAGCCAAACACTAGTTTGAAAACGCCGGGTTAACTTAGATAATATAAAAAAGGAAGCCATTTTGAATAATTTATAGGTATCTTTTTTAGTCTGTGTGGTAAAGAAAACAGACACTTAGAATCCGAGCTTAATATGATTCAATAGTCTGTGCTGTGAACGGACAGTTTAACTGTCAGAAATTTTCAGCGGTACTCAGGAAGTTTTCCTCAAAGCATTTAGTGAAACATTTAGGTACTTGCTAAATATGTCCTCCTGGATCAAGGAAGGTTGTTTGCCATTTTTTCAAACATTCTGCATCAGAGTTATAAAAACAGGCAGAATTCCCCGACACATTGCTTTTATTATGGACGGAAACAGGCGGTTTGCCAAGAAAAATAATGTGGACACCAGTAAAGGGCACAGCAAAGGCTTTGACAAGTTATCAGAAACACTAAAATGGTGTCTACATCTTGGAGTTCAGGAAGTTACCGTGTACGCATTCAGCATTGAGAACTTCAAACGCAGTGATGAGGAAGTCGATGCCCTTATGGATCTTGCTAGAACAAAGTTCCAGGAATTGATCACCGAAATAGGTGAAAATAAAGACTGGGAAGTAAGAGTGCATATTGCTGGTCGACTGTCTTTACTACCTGAAGATTTACGACAAAAGGCAGCCAGAATAATGTTAGAGACTAAAGAAAACTATACATTAAGGCTTAACATAGCTTATGCTTACACAGGAAGAGATGAAATGAGTCGTGCTGCATCTCATATTATAGATGGAGTTGCTAATAACGAGCTTAGCCCTGAAGATGTCGACCCTGAGCTGATTTCTGCCACTTTAGAGCTTACAGAACCAGAGCTACTGATTCGAACTTCAGGAGAAGTCCGCCTCTCAGATTTCATGCTCTGGCAGGTTTCAAACACAGTGTTGTATTTCACTGAGGTTCTATGGCCAGACTTTACAGTTTATAATTTACTGGCGGCTATAATACACTTTCAAAGAAATGCTCCGAAACTAAAGGTTGCATGTGAGCCTAGTAGACGAATATCTGACTTTTTAGAACAATTGAAGATTAGGAGAGAAGAAGAACTCAAGAAATATATTATGTCTTGCTAATGCATTTTATGTAACCTACCAGAAAATACGTTGCTTAGAGGATTAGCTTCAAGGCGAGTAAATAAATATTATTTTACAGTAATCAAACTAAGAAAATAATACGCGTTATTAACACTTCTGTAATTAACCAATTCGTTGTCCATTTAAAATCATTTTTAACATCTTTAAATTCAATGTATTAGGTAAGTAGGCAATCTCGTTCAATTTTCTTCCCGTTTAGGTAACTGATACTCTGAAAGCACAACATGGACAACTCCACAACTAATATTATAAGTAAGTTTTGATATTCGTTGCGGAGTAACGCAAAAAACGCAGGGCGGAAAGCCAGCTTGCTATTTGTATATTCCACAGATTCCCCAACACTGTGTTTGAGATTTTACCTTTATACTGGAAACTACTATTTCTACTGAAATGAAGAGGCGAAAACTCCTCTTATTTGATATAATAACGTCAGCTATATGACGTTAGCACACAGATACTGGGAGAAATTTCGTTGGGTTATTGTAGCGCGCGGTAGCTCAGCGGTAAGAGCATCAGACCGGCAATCTGAAGGTCCTGGGTTCGATTCCCAGTCGCGCAATGCTCGGAGACCCGCGTTCCTTTTTCCAGTTTCTAAAACTTCAAAACTGTTGGTGCTCTCTGTAGGAAGATCCCGCTGTCCCCTCGCACGTTCCCCGGCGGCACTGACTCGCGCTACCTCCGCGCATGCGCGCTGCCCGCGCTGGGCGTGTCCCCGCTACGTCACACGGCGCCCGCGCTGCATGAACACAACGAGAGCGTGCGCGCGCACGAGTTCCTACAGGGAATACTGTTCTATAGGGAAGTGCTGCCCGCCATCGCTAATGTATTGTGATGTAATAAACAATATACTGGGTTTTCCTCAAATACTGTTTACCTTTAATGCAAGCTAGTACTTAGTTTAGGCCCCCCAAGTATGTTTAGGTATTTTTTTGGAAAAATAGGCAAACTAAAAAAAAAAAAATTACCCACATCTTATGACAAAATTCATATTTGAAGGTTTGTACTTAATATGTTATGGAAACTATAAGGTTTACATAATTTATCTCAAATCAAACAAGCTTCCTGCTATAAAACTGCGCAACCTGAGCAAAATACACTCTCCGCCAGTTTTCCATACAACGTTCATCCAAGTGGATACATCAGCATAGATCCTACATTTGCCAACCACCGTCGAACCAGTCTGTAATTTACTACCTGTTGCAGTTTTACTTCCCGATATAAAAGTTTAAAAAGCTCGTAAAGTGCGGATGTAAAACTAGTTTATGGCTTTTTGTTTACAATTGGACGAAGTCAAGTTTGATGTAAGTATTTTTAATCTCCAAGTATCTTTATTCTGTACCAATTTTATATTAACAACTAGTTAGCCGCGACTTCGTCAGCATTCGGTGCGGAGCAGATTATCTCCTAAAAGTGATATTCTCATATAAAAGAAACCTTTTTCTTCAAAGGTTGTTGAACTATTTCTATTCAAAAATTAAAGCACCTACAAGAAAATAAAACAATACAACTACAATTTTGGTAAATACAATTACCAAAATTTTAGTTAGTCTTTTTTTTAATTTTAAATTTACGTCGGATAAAATAGTTGTATCTTATATTAAAAACATAATAAGAAAGTTGAATTCCCCAACACATTGCATTTATTATGGACGGGAACAGGCGGTTTGCCAAGAAAAATAATGTAAACACCAGTACAGGGCACAGCAAAGGCTTTGACAAGTTATCAGAACTCTAAAATGGTGTCTACATCTTGGAGTTCAGGAAGTTACCGTGTACGCGTTCAGCACTGAGAACTTCAAATGCTAGAACAAAATTCCAAGAATTGATCACCGAAATAGGTGAAAATAAAGACTGGGAAGTAAGAGTGCATATTGCTGGTCGACTGTCTTTACTACCTGAAGATTTACGACAAAAGGCAGCCCGAATAATGTTAGAGACTAAAGAAAACTATACATTAAGGCTTAACATAGCTTATGCTTACACAGGAAGAGATTAAATGAGTCGTGCTGCATCTCATATTATAGATGGAGTTGCTAATAACGAGCTTAGCCCTGAAGATATCGATCCTGAACTAATTTCTGCCACTTTAGAGCTTACCGAACCAGAGCTACTGATTCGAACTTCTGGAGAAGTTCGTCTCTCTGACTTCATGCTCTGGCAGGTTTCAAACACAGTGTTGTATTTCATTGAGGTTCTATGGCCAGACTTTACAGTTTATAATTTACTGGCGGCTATAATACACTTTCAAAGAAATGCTCCGAAACTAAAGGTTGCATGTGAGCCTAGTAGACGAATATCTGACTTTTTAGACCAATTGAAGATTAGGAGAGAAGAAGAACTCAAGAAATATATTATGTCTTGCTAATGCATTTTATGTAACCTACCAGAAAATACGTTGTTTAGAGGATTAGCTTCAAGGCGAGTGAATAAATATTATTTTACAGTAATCAAACTAAGAAAATAATACGCGTTATTAACACTTCTGTAATGAACCAATTCGTTGTCCATTTAAAATCATTTTTAACATCTTTAAATTCAATGTATTAGGTAAGTAGGCAATCTCGTTCAATTTTCTTCCCGTTTAGGTAACTGATACTCTGAAAGCACAACACGGACAACTCCACAACTAATATTATAAGTAAGTTTTGATATTCGTTGCGGAGTAACGCAAAAAACGCAGGGCGGAAAGCCAGCTTGCTATTTGTATATTCCACAGATTCCCCAACACTGTGTTTGAGATTTTACCTTTATACTGGAAACTACTATTTCTACTGAAATGAAGAGGCGAAAACTCCTCTTATTTGATGGAATAACGTCAGCTATATGACGTTAGCACACAGATACTGGGAGAAATTTCGTTGGGTTATTGTAGCGCGCGGTAGCTCAGCGGTAAGAGCATCAGACCGGCAATCTGAAGGTCCTGGGTTTGATTCCCAGTCGCGCAATGCTCGGAGACCCCCATTCCAGTATCTATAACTTCAAAACTGTTGGTGCTCTCTGTAGGAAGATCCCGCTGTCCCCTCGCACGTTCCCCGGCGGCACGGACTCGAGCTACCTCCGCGCATGCGCGCTGCCCGCGCTGGGCGTGTCCCCGCTACGTCACACTGCGCCCGCGCTGCATGAACACAACGAGAGCGTGCGCGCGCACGAGTTCCTACAGGGAATACTGTTCTACAGGGAAGTGCTGCCCGCCATCGCTAATGTATTGTGATGTAATAAATATACTGGGTTTTCCTCAAAATATACCTACTGTTTACCTTCAATGCAAGCTAGTTCTTAGTTTAGGCCCCCTAAGGTCCAAATGCAGGGAACGTTTTAACCTCGGGTTAGCTAACTCAGGTTTAAATGGCGCCACCATCGATTGTAACTACTTCTCATTACAATCGAAGGTGGCGCCACTTAAATCTGAGTTAGTTAACCCGAGGTTAAAACGTTCCCTGCAATTGGGCCTAAGTAAGTTAAGGTGTTTTTTTGGAAATATAAAGCAACTACAAAAAATTAATTACCTACATCTTATGACAAAATTCATGTTTGAAGGTTTGTACTTAATATCGTATGGAAACTATAAGGTTTACATAATTTATCTCAACATCAAACAAGCTATAATACTGCGCAACCTGAGCAAAATACACTCTCCGCCAGTTTTCCATCCAACGTTCATCCAAGTGGATACATCAGCATAGATCCTACATTTGCCAACCACCGTCGAACCAGTCTGTAATTTACTACCTGTTGCAGTTTTACTTCCCGATATAAAAGTTTAAAAAGCCCGTAAAGTGGGGATGTAAAACTAGTTTATGGCTTTTTGTTTACAAATGGACAAAGTTAAGTTAGATGTAGGTATAGGGTATTTTTTAATCTCAAAGTATCTTTATTCTGTACCGGTTTTATATTAACAACTAGTTGTTAGCCACGACTTCGTCTGTATTCGGTGTGGAGCAGATTATCACCTAAAAGTGATATTCTCATATAAAAGAACCCTTTTTCTTCAATGGTCGTTGAACTATCTCTTTTCAAAAAATAATTTAATCGGTTCAGCTTTTTTGAAATGAACCTACAATAAAATAAAACAAGAGGTAAATACAATTACCAAAGTTTAAGTTAAAATCTTTTTTTAATTTTAAATTAATACCAAAGTTACATCAGATACAATCATGGTATCTTACATTGAAAACATTATAAGAAAGTTAAATTTAGCTGTGTATTTGGCAACTCATAAAATATACAAAAGAAAAGTGGTGGCCAATAGTTGGTAACGTCCGAACTTTTTAATTTTCTTTCTCCTCCCCAATCGATGGAAGACAATTAAACTCAGGTGGTTGCAGTAAAAGCTAGATTGTTTCCAAGCTGAACTCTTTATATCTACTTATCTGAAATAATGGAATTGATCAGAAATTAAAAAGTCTAGCTGAAGGTAGTCTAAAAGTAATGAAAATATGTATATCAGTCTACTCAAGAAAAATGCACGTATTTACATGGAAAAGTTGTTGTGATTTAAAAGTTAGATACATTGTACGGAATTTAGGAGACCGTGAAATAAGGCAGTTGAGAGAACTAGATACCTTTTATAAATAATCAGAGAGAAAACTTTACGACTATCAATACATATGTGAATCCAATGAATACAGCAAAACCTTTATTGTCAGCAACATAAAAGTTACATTGTTAGTCTCCTTCCAATTTTAAAATTCAAAGCTTGTTATTTGCATGTTAATTTTATTTATAATAAAATTAACAAGCAAATTTCTATCTCGCCCCTTACAACCTATGAACTAAAAGATATACTTAAAACATGGCTACTTGGTAAGGACTACTTGGAAACTGAATCTTTACTTATGGCTGAAGGTTAGGGCTTATATATTTGGGATATATCTATGTATGTATATATGTATTATTCTATGTATTTATGACTTATGCATGTATAATATTTATCATTGATCCATTTAACTTTATATTAATTTACAAATCATAATACCATCACCCACATATACATTACACTCCAATCACTTTTCTGCACAACTGCTTTTTTATTGTACGAACGAAGAACACTAGCTCCCATGTCACAGATATTTCTAGTTTGGGAGCTAGGGGTCATTAAATAATTATTTTTTAAGTCTTGCATGTAATTATAAAAATACTACCTTAAATAACTTGTAATAGGCTTGGATGAAATAAATTATTATTATTATTATATTATTATTATATCCCATTTAGATTGTCCTTCTTTTTATTCATGTGTTTCCATTGATGACCCTTCCTAATTATTTATACAAGGTCACGCAGGCCGCGCGTTCCGTTCCAGGCACGATGCAAACCAATGCGGCTGTCGTTAAATTTAAATGTCCATTAGGTAAGTTGTGGCGATGCGTAGAACGGAACGTTGCGATGTGGTGGCTGAATGCTATAAGGTTTTTATGAAGGGAGATAGTAGAGTAATTATAACAGCTTATTTTAGCCTATTTAGGTTTTAGTGGTCGGGCCTAAACCTTCTGCTCGAAAGCGACAAGAGATTGAAATGAAATACACGATGCTGGCTTAGTATGTACTAAAGCACTAACAAGAAGCAATATTCTTCTTCAAATTTTTTGATCACAGTAATTTGTACTGTACCACCTTCGGTTTGAGTCCAGTTTTTAGCCAGTTGGTTATCATGCACTTTTTCATTTACAATAATACCCATGTAGGTTGTTTTTTTTCGAAGTTTCTATAAATTTCAACATTTCAGCACATACCTACATATTCTCTTACCCCCATTTAAAATCCCTGAAGAAGGGATTTAAACTAAAGTCATTAACAGGAAATATCTTTAACTTTATAAACGAACCACCTTGTACAATTATAGTGTGTTTTTAATTTTAAATTGATTTTCATCTTTCAGAATCAGTATCACTGTCACAGTCAGTCTGTGTGATTGTATTTGGTTGTACGTGTGTTGTAACGGGGTCTCTACGTGATATTCGCCAAACACACGCTCACCCAAAATGGCGGCAACTGATTAGAGAGGCAACGTTTCTCTTCCTGACTAGTGCCCGTTTCACCAAGGTTACTTTTAAGGGACTATATTCTCTCGGTATATACACGTATAAATATAAAGTGACAACAAATTGTAGTAAAAAAAAAGTTATTTTTTAGGCCTCACTAACGTTGTTGGTGAGAACAACAGTTTCTTATCATATAAGTATATAAAGTTTAGAGGTAAAATTTTGGGTTTGGATGTAATGGGCATTTTTTGAGTTTATGAACCGATCTGTAAACATTAGATTCACCCGTTAGAGCGCGTCGTCCGTCACTCGTCACCCCCCAGTAATAAAAGTAACTTTTATGTTAGATAAAAATGTTCTAAATTTTAATAAAACTGACGGGCTTTAAATGTTAATGCATTAGTACTAACTACCTACGTACTAAATACAATGAAATTTGATTATGCATTTAGTTTTACGTATATAGATCTCGTATTTTTTCATGTATTTATGAATGAAATAAACTTTACTATTAGTCTTAATAAAAGTAGCATACCTATATATATTACTATGTTTTTCTTGGATATTGTTTTCGGGCTGAGGGCAGATTGGGTAAATCTATTGAATGAATAAAATATTGCTTGCATCGATTCCTTTGGTTCAGGCAAGGCCGTAACATTTGGAAAATTCAATTACCAATCTATGTTTGTTATTGCACGTTCTGTTTTTTTTGAAAGTTTTCTGAAGATTAAAAAGAAAAATCGATGAAACACAAAAGTTTTGACAAACCATTTTAACATATTTACATTATGTAAGTTAACTCGTGACCATGAAATAAGGTATGGCGTATTCTTACAATAGCTTTGTTAAAGTTAACTATTCTTTTCATTAATTGAAAAAAATGTGATAAAAATACAGTTTTTCCACTTCAAAGTAGAGTTTAGGCATATTAGCCTTTTTTAGGTATCGATTTGTAGAGTGTGGGGACTTTATTTCGTTCGATCTCGGATTAATTGCCTCGCGTATCAAGTTAAAGCGGTGGAATTAAGCAGAGCAGTTCTTAAACTGAAACTCAAAAGAATGTCTCTGTATAAAAGTATAATTGCTACATCAAATTATACAATTTACATAATTAAGCACCTCTTTGATTCCACTTTTAATCACCCCTTCTTAATATCACGATGAATACAAAGTTCAACATGTACCTACTTAATTTATTTTTTTAAGTGTTTAGTGAAAAAAACGATTGTATTGAAAATTTTGTAGCTGACTAAATCATGAAGGAGTAAGACTAAATCATACATTTGTGCTTATTTTTTTCATATTTCAACAACACCCTGTACTTACAAGTGTCCCAACAAAGATGAATATTTTCCACTACAGCTGGAAATAAAGTTGCATTTTAATGTTCGTAAGTGAATTCATTTGAATATAATTATGGTTCTAAGTTATGTGGCTACGAGGAAGATTTTCTTTGTTATTTAACACAGTTTATGTGTGAATAAATATTAGGTAAGTATGCAATAAATAAATGAAGTATATTATTATGTTGGAAATTATTCGTTCTAATATTTCATTTCTTCAGAACTAAGTAAGATAATCCAGATAAAGGCATCTGCAGATATATTATTGTGTAAACCTAATGCCGTTGTATTTTAAAGCTTAAATTAATTTGTTAGATAGGTAAAATAAAAAAACAAAACAGAAGGGGCGAAAAATTCCAATGAATATGGAAAAAAATTTTTTTTGAGTAATTTTAATTTGTGCACCATTTTTATGTAAGGATACCTTACAATAACCAAGCAGAGCAGCAGCAAATCAGAATTCATTCTAATTTGCATCTAAAACCTTCCAAATTTGGCCACAAAATGTCCCAGAAGTAAGCCCCGAAAACACACAGGAAAGCCTATAACACACGTAAATGATGTATGCAGTAGCTTTGGGAGTATCTCGTAATAATAACAACTTATGTTTACCTACTGAATATTGGGACCTACTTGCTTCCCAAAGTTGTACTATACTTTATGTAACAGGTAGAAAGACTAGGATTTGAAAATGAGTATAAGAAAGTATATTTTGATTTCCGAGAAATTTAGGTAGTTGATGTGACTAAAAAGTTATAGAATAGGTATAAGCTTCTCAGGATTAGTAAGCTATCAATGATTCAATAGTTTGGTGTAATTGTAACAATTAAATTTATTTTTTGTTTAATATACCTACTGGCGAAAGTAAAGACAGCTTCGCATGAACGCAGTAAATTATTCGCAAACGACTGCAGTAAGTTACTCATAAACCACACACTTTAATTTATACTGCACTTTACTGCACAATTATACTACAATTGCGTGAATACCTATTTAAAACGAAAGCTAGTACTTATTTACGGTGCCAAACAAATAACTGAAAGTTACTTGTTAGCGAAAATAGTCGTGGAATGTTTTAAAAATGTGTTTTTAAGTGGATTGCAGTATGCATTAAGTAGGTGTTTTTATTACTTACTTACTTATTATTATTTTAGTGCTTTTGCATGTTTTTAAATAAAATACGTCTTGGTTTTTTAAAAGTTTACGTTACCTAGGTTTCTGAATTGAGAAACTGAAGTTGATATACCAATTTAAGTACGCGCCACTTGAATGTTGTTTTTTTTTTAAAGTAACTAAATTATTTTATGAGGGTCAATATTTTAACAATATACTTATCTTAAACTTAAAGACAGCATTCCGAGAATATCATACGTATGTATATTATTGTACTTAAGTATCATAGCAAAGAAACACATAGGTCTCTATTTATCAACCTTTTGAATTCACACCTAGCCCAACTTGAGTCGAAACTTTAAATTATTTACATCGTTTACGTAAGTTTCAACAAAGGTGCTAAAGGCACCCTTGTTTATATTAAAACTTGTAACCGCATCGTCTTTTATCTCGCTAAGTTTCGTTGTTTCGGTCTTTAAGGTAAAGCTACGATGTAGCAACTAATTAAACCTAACATACCTATAGGTCCGGCCCACTTTGCCCACTTAAAGGGCTTAAGGCCCGCCCCTTATTTGATTTATTAGTGGGATTGAGCCATAATCTACGACATTGGCTTATATGGGTTAAAGGTGCAATCGTCCAATAATGTTGGTTTTCCTTAAATTAATTGTAGTTAATAGAATAGAATTTTAGAAAAGAATTTCATTTAAAATTGTATTCAATTTGAGGTACCTACACTCTAGAAAAGATAGGTAATATTAAGAACCATTAGTTAGTATATAATTTGTAGTAATAACACACGGTTTAAAGTTAATTTATTTAAAATTGTAATTCTCGAAATCTTGTAAAGAGATGCAGGAATGAAGTATGGTCAATTTCGCGCGATTGAAAAAGTTTTTGATTTGAATAGTATTTTCGCTTTCATGTGATGAACGTGTGAAACCTAAGCAGGAACTTTGAAAGCACGTGACAAAGACTTTAACAATGTACACGGCGTTGCCTAGCTGTAGGTACACAGCGAGCCGGTTATAGTTAAAAAAAAATATTTTTTGTACATTTATTGTAAAAAATATATTTAAATAAGGCTATCTTGTTTTATTTTTCCTATTTTTTTACATGTAAAGTCTACTTCGGTGTCTATAAAATGTGTTTTGCCGTCGAGCCATTTTCACTGTTAAGTTTCTGTATAAAGTAAAATCGCATGCAAAAGTCATGACTAACATATTTGTGTTTTTCGTATTTGCAGTGAATGTAAGCCAAGCGCAGTTTTCCTACAATTCAGCTAAACGCTTATATTTTAATATTACTTGGAGAAGTTTTTATGTTTTATGGCCAGTACTGAAGGTAATTTAAAAGCCTGCAGGATAAAATATTATACAGGGTGTAAAAGGCTGCTTCAGAAAACGAAAAATGGGTATTGCTGGAGATTTAGGTACTCGTTACGTTTAGAGCATTACTTTTTTTCATTTATACTTTTATTATGAGTTTTCTTCAATTTTCGGAAATGTTCTGTTTTGCACACTGTATTATCGCTTATTTATTTGATTTAGAGTTGGTAATTGATATCTTTTATGGTGTAGTTATTATTTATATTATTATTTATTTGTAATTAATATCTGCGCTGGGTCTACGGTGCGCGATAAGACGCAGAAAGTGCCTTAATCCAAGGGGTTTGGTTTTTCGTTGCTAAAAGAGACCTTATTAGAAGTGCCAGTAGGCTTGCAGTGCGGAGCGGTGCGTGGGTTTGCGCACCGTGAGAATGGAGTAGTTTCTGTTAACATTTTTTTATTACCAAACTTAATATTATAACTAACCCTTGTTATTTGGGCAGTGGGACGTATAAAGCCTGTTATTATTTTAGTAAGATATTAATATACCAAGTTAAATTTTATTAATCTTGTGTAGTTTTTTTTTTTTTACTTTTTCGTTAGTATAATGGAGGTGTAAGAAATACAAGCGAACAGTGGTTGCTATATTAAAGCATTTAGATTAGCATAAATGATCTGCTATAAAAACATTTTTATTACTTTAGGTACCTTAGTTAAGCTGTCAGTCATATTACAAAGTATCAACAAAACTTTAGGTAGGGATAGCAACAACAATGTATGCAGCTCAAAAATCAATGTCACACACATTGTTAAACTGAATGTAGGTATAGATCTTTATAGATAAATGAAAATTATTGGTAGTTATCATGAATAAGTATAATTAGGTAGGTGCAGGTTTCATTGAAATTAGTTACCTAATACTTTTTATGATTTAGACATAATACAAAGAAGAAGAAAAAAAACATAAAAATTGTATATGCCAAGTTAAGTATATTTAATAATTTGAGTATAAGTTGTTATATTTTTTAACCAACTAATCTTATTTTAACTACACACTCTGAAAGCGAAGCAGTAGTTAAACTATGAAAAAACTGTTTTACTTTCCTCGCGCCATCGTGTATAAATCACAACGATGTTCTTCTACAGAAATTGTAACGTTTTGGCTATTTTAATTAAATTAAGAGTATGATAAATGTTAAATTTTGTACACACACCTTACTCTATTGAAACAGACTATTTCGTAGGTTATTTTCGACTAATAGGGTTAAAAGAATTTTTCCATCGTCAAATATTTATTTCACGAGTGTACAAAGCCCGTACCTAGTTTATTGTTTTTCATGATATGCTTTATTCGCTTACTATTATAACTTAGTTCAATTCACAACGGTTTCCAATTTGAAATAGGATAGTACAGAGCAAGACAGTCAGCTGTGTCTGGGTATTTGCTTTTGTGATTTATGGGCTTGGCTGTATCCGGATTATCATTGAGGACAGAATATCTACTAGTGTATAGATACACACACTTATACAGTATGTGTGTCGAAAGATACACTTACGTTTATAAAAATATTATTAAATACTCCTGAGCTTCTACGACAAATAACATGACAACAATAAATGTGAAACGGTGACCACTAAAAGGAAATACTACAGAGGCCTTAGTAGGCGGTTGCCAAAAACTCTGATACCTAATAAATATATGCTAAATAACGGCTGCTAGAAAACAGTTTAGATCTACCACCAGGCAAACATTTTTCATTTGTAGTAATATTTTGCGTCACATCACGCACCGTGGGATCTGGTAATCAAATGTGTACGAGGACGAGTCCTCGTTTACACATACATATTTCTTATTTTGGTTATAAATATATGTATTTTGTTTATGTATATTGCATCGTATAAATACTTTCGTGAACCAATTGTAACCTATGTATGAAATAACCTACTTATAAATTAGGTAAGTACCCACTTCAAGCAACCTAAAGCTTTGAAGAGCAAATCTGATCCAGCCTTCAAATTCTGTCACTTCTATATAATTCATCGTTCAAAGGTTCAGAGGGAGACTTGTTTTACAATATTCACGGAGTCTTACATCATTTGGAAATCCTACGGGTGTTTTGGAGCTTGTTCCACTAGACTTAATTACGTTTTAAGTGCTCTTTACATGATTAGTAGGACTTCACTTTGAGTTTAATTTTAGATTCGTAGCAGCAACGAATAAAAATGGTAGGTTTAAAACTATATTTTTCCTTGAACTTATATTTTATTCTAATCTTATATTTACCTAAGTAAGCATTTTAATTAACAGGCTTATAATTAATTTTGAGGTAATATACAGTTACTGAATACTTAATTTTAATTTACAAGATTCACCCTCCAATTTTACACATCATGCAAATTGCAGTAGCTTTTCGACCTTTTCCGGTACTGCAATAAAAGGTGTTAATATAAAATTTTATCGGCAGCATCCGTTCCGCGCGGAGCAATTTCATTTTTCTGCTGTCTGTACTTCGGCACAGCTGTTTCATTTACATTATATTTTGGATGGCTAGTGTCGGCACAGTTACGAAAATAAAATTGTTTATATTAATCTTAGTGTAGGATGTGACTCATATTTGCAAAATGACAGAATGTAAGTACCTAAATATTTTATCAGAAATGTATTTCCACTGCGTTCTCTTCATATTTAGGTTGATATAATAGTTGCAATCATATTTTATAAACCACAAAAAAACATTGGCAATCAAGTGACACATTTGGACGCCGAAATAATTATTTAGGTTAGTTTTTTTTTTTCAAAATTAAATACTTATAACATTTAGCAACGCAAGCACCTGACAAAACTTTTCACAACTTCAACTAAAAAAAAAACTTTTTCCCGCCAAAAATGACAGTGACTTACCTGTCGGCGGGCTTTTCTGCGGCGTTGGTTCGTCGTATGCTTTAAAGAGGTTGAGCGCGAACTCGGTGCCGACCTCCTCGGAGCGCGGGCAGTGGCTGTACGCGTATTGTTTTTTCTGCCCCGGCACGGGCGCGACGCGGTGTCTGCCGCGCTCGGCCATGCGGCGAGTGCCGTGCCCGCCGCTATCGATAAAGCGGTTGCGGATGCTTTGACAAAGAGTTGCGGTGGACGGTGTTTGCGCGGGGTTTTGTAAAGTTTTGGTTTTGAATATTTTAGGGGGATATAGGATAAAAGGAAAATATTATGTAGGTAACTTTTTGGTTACTGAGATAATCATGATAAATTGTATTGGACTGAGAAATGCCATTGCATGTTGAATTCAATATTAGCGATGTGTTTAAAGTAACAATGGAAGCATACCTTTCGTGTGTTAATTTTGAAAGTAAAAATATGCTAAATAAATTCTCCAACCATCTAACTTCCGAACTGGCCATAAATCCCCCTGGTTAAAAATTAAAAAGTCTTCATTCCATTTTCGAATGCTCCAGCGGCCGGCGTGTTCCTTGCGCGCGCATTTCGCACCGTGGCTCGCTCGTGTGGGTACCCGCACTACGGTCGATAGCCCGCGGGACCTCTGCGGCTGATGCATTGTCCACTGCCGCTACACTTATGATCTCCTGGTACTTTCTGTTAGGATGATGACGATATTTTCTTTTAAATGTGTTTTTTTTATAGTTTTGAAAAAGGTAATTTTATGTTTTTTTACACCTTTAGTAGTACCAATCTACTTCAATATTTAACTAATGGCTTGAGAAAGATTATTTGTAGTTACTGAGCCAAAAAGAAAAGAAAATATTTTATTTACTTACTCATAAAATTAATTCGTTTAAGTACATAACTAGGTAGGTACTATTCAAACTTTTAAAGAAACATTAATTTTATTTGGCATCTTATGTTAATACAGATATTTCTGATACATTTATGAATTTCAAAATAGTGCTTTTAGACTTGAAATATCTTCACTTCCATTTCAAGAGCATTTCAAATAAAATATTCTTGTTCGTATGTTTGTTTTTTAAATCTTCCCACCCATTTAAATTATAAATCTATACTTATAAGAAATCTGTAGAGAGGTCAATTCTGTACATGAAAATATTATATAATAGTGTTTTTTTGTCTGTCTGTATAACCGTTGTAGAAACAAAAACTACTTGACAGATTTTAATGAAACTTGGTACAATTATTTTCCATACTCCTGAGCTAGTTAAAGTAGACTTTTCATCGCCCTACAATAAAAAAAAGGAAAAGCTTCCGGCGCGTGTGCAACCTTAATGGTTAAAGCTACACAGAAATCATGTATGACGAAAAAATTCTCCTTAAAATTATATAAATAATATTCCACGACAGCATATTTCTATCTTTTATGGTTGACTCATAATAACTCCCGATAGCTTAGCAGTTCGAAGCTTTCTGATTATATTTGTCTTCTCTTACGTGACTGACTATCCCTATAAAAAAGAATCATAGAAATCGGTATAGAAACACCAAATTAAACATGAAATACGCTTAAAACAAGCCATCGCGCGTGAATACTGAATCATGCTATAGATTATCCTACTGATGTTTTAAACGTGAAATTTTTTAAGTATGTCAGAATGTATAGATGTATGGATGTTTGTTAATCTTTCACGTGAAAACTACTGGACGGATTTAGATGAAAGTTTACAGTAATATAGGTTATACATCAGAATAACTGATAGGGTACTATTTGCCGCGAGAAAACTTCTAATTCAAACGGGAAACCGACTTCCACGCGGATAGAGTCGTGGGCGGCCACTATTTTATGAGTAAAATTTTGGAAATATATTAATTTGTATTATTCCTTTTTATATTTGTTTTGTTTGACTTCTCCGCTCAAACATAAAATTAATTTTGTAAAAGCCTTGTCAAAAAGCTCCTGAAAAGCCACTCACATGTGAAAAATGTTGTGCCTTGAGATATTGGCTTCCGTGCGTTGTGAACGATAGAATCAAAGCCACCAGTAAAATATAGATGAAGTTCAAGGATTTTAACAAAAAATCTGATCAATGACGATGCAGTTTAATGTTAATATGCCATACATGAGATTAAAGTTAGTGCCTACTCCCGAAGACAATGACAGAAAGCTACGTCACAAACAAACATTAGACAGTTTTGACTATTTATTTTATTTTAACATATTTTAGGTGGGTCCTCGTTTCTGATCTTATCCAATATTCGATTAAAATAGCAATGCGGCATGTTTGTGACGATAAAGAGATGATAGTAGAGATGATCCGGCTCGAAGGCTCAACAGAAGTGCATATCGGCGAAGTTCTTCTTGTCCTTGAAGATGGGGCCCCAGGCGCCGTAGTCCTTCTTAGGCTCCTGCTTCTTGTAAGAGTAGCTCGAGGAGGTTGTGGCTATTTTTCTGAAAGAAGACAATTATGTTTAAGTTTTTGGAATAACAAGAATCGAAGATCTGATTGGACGTTGAGTTAGACCTTATCTTTAAACACACTCTTTGTTATAAAATATCTTTAAATGATGAATATCTTCTCCTTTCGGGACTGAGTTTTTGAGTCTAATGGTTTAATCTCGTAAAACAACTTCAATGACATCGCAATTTCCACCGAATATCATTTAATTCATGAGTAGTATCGGCATAATTCCTCTAAATTTATTTAATACATAATTCCTCTAAATTTCTTAACTCACTTCAAATGTTCATTTCCGATGTCCAAGTTCTTGCATGCGTGGTTCGCCTTGCTGGTGGTCTTGCACTCATCACCGCGCGCCATTCTGCCGGAGCTGATGAAGATGATGATGAGAGGGCGAAGGGGGCAAGGAGTCTATGGGACGTGCTGGATGTGGGTAAGAACCGCGTGTTCTAGACGGTTGCCAGTGTTAGCACGTCGACTGCCTTTTCTAGTACAGAGGTTCTTGGCGAGCCTGGAAAACAAAAGACAATTTGTAAGAAAATTTACTCCTGTGCCATCAGCTTTGTTATTTTTATGTCACGGATTTGTATGATATCTTTACCATCACGATGATTGTTTAGGTAGTATTGGTTAGTTTATCGGGTTATGTTAAATATCTACTTAACAAACTGATTTAATACAAGTACCTAAGTATAAAGCTACATTGTCCATGACATGAGCTGCATAACATTTGCATTATTTTGATGTTTAACCGGTTATGAGCTGATGCAATATCAGGAATAATTGAAGTCATCTTTATTTACCTGCATATTTTAATCAAGAATATTTGAATATAAATTCAGTAGGTATAACAAGTCTTACAGATGCATCGTTATTTAAGCCCTCAACTTGATTACCAATTTAAGGTTCTTAAAAAATTTGGCATCATTTATTTCTTAGCGCTTTAGCATCGACTCAGAGTGCATTAGCCTGTAAAACATTTGGAGTTCAAAACTGCGAAAGCAACGGAATTCTTTTTCAGTACCTACGTAATTGCGAATTAGAAAAATATGATGTTGTATCAAAAATCTGTCTCGTCCTTTGGTCACAAGTCAAACTCCACACTCTCTTCTAAAAACCTTTTTAAAATGTCAATTTCCTATTCAATGAAGAGAATCGACTGGTTATCCTTCACCATGATTGCTTTCTTAAAAGGTTTATTGTTTGTTATTCATTTTCAAAGTACCTACGTCAAATAACCGGTGATTCCATTACCACACCAGCCGAGGAGGAAATTTTACACATTTCTATAATCTAGCGTATCTTATTATGCAATACCATTTGTATCCTTACAATGTTATTTACTTCATTTTCAACCTGCGTCATTGTTTATTTCCAATCCTACTTCTTATCCATTTAATCTAAAGGATGTTTTTGAAATCTTAGCGTCTTCAAAGCCCTGATCTCGCTCTACTGAATTTCACCTCCCTAATGTCACGCTACCTACTTCAGCACAAGGTCATTGAACCGGCATGGTCTCAAACCGGCATGCGCACGCGTCGCCTGCGTGATGCACATTACCATAGATACAGCCTGTAGTAAACAACGACCGGTTCCAATGATCGACGCATTCCGGTGAATTTATTAATATTGTAGACTGATTATGCTACAACTTAGTATCAAGTCTTCGATGCATGTTTTCTAAAAATATATCGCGGTTTACCTTCAATACTTTTATTGGATTGGTACGTTACGTACGCACGACATTTTTCTTTTTCGAGGTAGCAGCGATTTTACCTCTCCTTCCGCTAAAAGTGGCAACATTTGAAAACAAAAACATGCAACGTTTTCACGATTGGTCACCCCATGTCTAAAAGACAAAAATATTATATTGGTAATTGGTGATTTTACTATTACTTATTAAACTGTTTTTTATTTTTCGAATGGATATAAAAACGTTTTTATATTTTTCAGGTCAATGAAGTGGATTACATAATTAGTTTTAATATGTTCATAATCAGTGGATATCACGCGAGTCAGTCGAACATTCACGTGATCTTATGAAAGTGGGACTCTAGTTTTGATTGTTACCTTTTGAATAAAGATTTAGGAAGTGTATTTTATGTCACACTGTTTCTAAGTAAGGTAATGTTAAATATTATAAATAAATTATTTCAGTGCAAAAGTAAAATATTAAATATTATTAATTTCTGCCTTAATTCTAAAGTGAAACTATGTTTCTGTTTGTCTGACTGTATGACGGCTGAACCTATTTTTAAAATAGGTACATTAATTTGACCATAATAATCTACTTTCTACTTTGATTTGTTTGGTTTTTCTATTGTCAATTAATTTGATTAATCATATTCAACATAAGACTTAAAAAGCTGAAAGTTAAACTTCAAGAATGAACAACCTTTGGCATATTCAAATTCTTGAAAAGCACGATATGTACACCTAACCTTAAACAGATTTAATATAATAATTAAGAACTAAACGATGAGACTGAGAAATCAGTTCGTGAAGTTATTTTTGTAATAATAAAATACATAATTCGCAAGGCCATGTTTCTTTTTTACCTAAAAATACTAGATCTTCAACTATTCGTAAGTCTAGTTTAACAGGAAGTTAGGTAATATAAGACGTGGATCTGTTTTGAATGTTTAAATGGGACAACTCACTAGAATGTTTGTAATAGAACAAAGTTCAAGGGAACGCTAGAATTGTGATAACATTTAATATAATTCCAAAAATTTAACAAAATATTTTTTGTAGAAGGAGCCACACCTGCTTACGGGATCATGTCTGAGGAAATTCATTTTTTTAAGCTACATGATATGTTATTTAAATTTACTCACTCACTAACTTGTTTGTGATAACTATCACATATATGAACACCACATGCGTTATTTTAAACAAAGGTAAATGGATTAAATTGCGTTAAAAATTATTTACGGTTCGCTAACTTTATGTTTCAGTAGGTGATATGCCAATCAGTTGGGTAGATTTGTAGATGATTAATTAAGACCCCATTGCTTGCGAATGATTTTTGAAGACTTTCGTGTTTTCTCATTATTGTGATTTTGTGACAGAATTGACGACCGCAACTTGTTTTTTTTAATAAGAACAAGCTTGTGCATTTTTAGCGTGTAAATATAAAAAAATAGAGAGTGGGCGTTTAAGAAAGTTTTTCTTTTTCTTAAATAATAATACAGTAATATCTGTATAATTATAGTTCTTTGTTTTTACCTTGTATACTATGAATTAGGTTCATTCGATTTCGAATTGATAATAATACAACATGCTAAAAATAAAAACAACAAACAATTAGGTTTATTCTGAATCAATTTACAACAAAAACACATTTTTCCGATTTAATTTAGAGTAAAACCTACTTTAATAATATCGCGAAAACTTAAACTGGTGCGGAAAAACGTGACTGCCATTTGTATGTAAAACTTGGCTATTCGATGATCTTAAAATAGGCAGCTATATTCGGTACTATAATATCCTTTAATACTAGACCTCATCTTTTCACTTATTACTGACCTGGGTAAAAATTTATCGGTGATGGCGAATTTTCTCTTCGATTTTGTCATTGACACACAAATTCCTTTTGTAAAATTTTCAAAATACACTCCAACGAAACTATTAAATTTAGCAGCCAATCGCAGAGGACACTACCTCCGAAGTGATTCCGGTTTGTGTTTGACATGCATTTATGTAGTGACAACTTGCCTGGGCGCACCGGTTCTGTGACGTCACGAGCTTGCCATCATCGGGCGAAAACAAAAAAATAAAACGCATATCAATTCACAGCTTATCGACAGTCTAAACTTGGTTAAGAATCGAAAATAACAAACCAAAAGCGCTGTAGTTTAATCAAATTTGAATCGTGTTTTTGAGAATCAGATCCAAGATCAGTCCGTAACAACGTGATTAGGGAGATATATCTACATACTTATATAAAAGAATCGTGAATTTTTCCATTTCGTCTGTTTATGCATTTAGGTGTCTTTTAACTTTATGAATTACCCAAATTGTAATTAGTATGTGAGTAGGTATTATTTGAACTACATTTTATACTTATGGTTTATGTTGCCATTATCAAGAAGCTTTCCCAAATATGCGTGATTCTCATGGCTATATTTTATTACCTACTTATAAAATCTTATTATAATTTTCCACGTCCGTATTTCATGTAAGGACCTCTACAAAGAAATAAATAAACAACTCTTAATCAGCGACATCAGGAGGTTTTTAAGTGACCCTAAAGTTTCTTCATCTTCCTTTGAAACTCAAATTCGGACACTTCAATCTAGGCTTTTGGGCTATTAGGTGCTGGTGTAAAACTATTGTAAGTAGAGTGGCTTCTCTTCATACAGGAACCTCTAAATAGATAAAAAGTTAGTTCCCAGTGGAAAGAGAGTGGTAGAGTCTAGCTGTAGGCTCTGTCTGCAGCGATTAGAGGGCTGACTCGACCGGTGAAATACCACCGACGCAAAGAAAACCGACGTGAAGTAGGGACGATGTTCCTGCGTTTCGTTCGGTGAGTGCGGTATCCGGTGCCCAATTTTCTCAAAGGCTCAGCAACACACCCCCAACACCCACAGTATTATAAAAAAAGAAGGATATAATTTTCAACCTTTCACTTTTAATGAGGGCATTTCCATAAATTTTATTGTCGCTAAAGCAAATTAAGCATAAATAGATGCTTTAATCCTTATAGGTAAATTATTTGTTTTCCTGTCAAGTCGAGAAACAAGCAGACACCCATAGACTCTGGCAGCGTTCGGACAAAACAAACTTGTTGACACTACCTTTGCTTATAATGCCTTTTAAACCAGAATAGAGTGAAACTTTTAACTGTAGAAATTAGCAAAAATAAACTAAAAGTTATTTACGAATAGGTACCCTATTAGTAAATAACTTTTAGTTTATAACAGAAGATCAAGGCCAATGCTTTCCCTTCTGGTATTTGTCTGTTTTGATAACTTAATTTTGTTGTTATACGTCATCAAATTAGTTTTTAATAGACTCAAACTAAAACAAGTATGATAACGGAAGGTACAAAAAAGGACATGTATCTCGTCACGTAGATACTTAGGTAGTTATATACCTACCTGTAGGTAGATAAGTTACCTAAGCTAGTGGTTTTGTTTACTACAAGAGCTTTATAAATATGTAAAGTACAAGACAGCCTTGTTTAAATCTGGATTTAAAACAGGTCATCAATGTTACATCTACAAGATCATAAAATATTGAAAAAATAATTTCTTATGTATTTCCATACTTTTATATATAAAAAAAAAAAATATTGGGAGTAGATTTTGATCTGAAGTTTACGCTTGTACTCTTAATATAGCAAAAGTACCTTAAGATGTTTTGGTAGCTATTAACCATAACCTTACAGCTTCTCACGTCGAAAGCGTGCAATTACAATCATTTATCTTGCGGGCTTAAATAATCCTTAATTAGTTCGTAGTAGCAGTTTTAATTTTTTTTACTTTTATAGTGTTGAGTTGAGGTACGAGAAAATAATTTATATGTTCATTGAATGTACACGTTATGATTGTATAATTTTCAAAAAGAGTGCTGGGAGTTTTTTTCCGCCGGCTTTTTTCTCTCGGTAAAGTCGAAGTTTGTAACATTGACGTTCATTAAGTATATGTTACATATCTATGATGAATAAAAGAATTTTGATTTTGATTTGATTTTGAATGTGTGAACGCCTGTGTAATCAAGAACTTAGGATATAAACAACTTGTAAGAATTAAACAAAAGACATCAAGAACATTTGACTTATTGGTTAAAATATTTTGTAGAATCATTTTTAAAGTTTAGTATGATTATTTCTTTCTTTTCAATTATCAACAGACGTGTAGTGCAAGTATTATAGAAAAGCTGTAATAGATGCTTAGATGCATAGGTAATCGTTTATTTAACATGGAGTACCTAACTTTGACGTCATTACCTACACACCTTCGCATAGATAGTAATATATAATGTATTAAACATTAGTATTCTCTGTTATGCAAGGTTCTACAAAGTAGATGAGTAGTACCTATTTCTTATTTAATCTTGGCGACATTTAAAAAAGGGCAAATGCTTGGCTCCGTCTTACAGAAGTAACAGTTTGAGTTACAGCCCTTTGTGATCTGAAGTGCGTAAATTTTGGAGTACAAACTTGACCGAATGTCGGTGCTCTCATTCTTCTGAATGTTTTGAGGTTAATTAAAAATGCCTTTGGTTTAAAATATGTTTTATTCGATATAAGGTTTAATGATAGAGTCATCACTTCGACGCTTTCTTCTGTTGTAGCAGAACTCAATAAACAGCACTGAGAAAGCTGTGAAGAACCCTGAAAATAAACAAATAATCATAAACTAAGGTTATATTTATAAGAAATCTCAAAAATAAACTAGGTAACATTATTGTTAGATCATATTTAATAAGTTATATACAGGGTGTTTGGTACATCGTTGGCCACAGAGCAATATTAAATAAATCGGCACATTATAATGTCGCACGATTTTGCATTTATCTTACAAACATTTTAAGCAAAAAATAAGTTATTAGCAGTTATGAAATAAACTCAAGCTCATATCCCATTTAAACATTTTCTCTAAAACTGTTGTAACATATCAAGGTTTCTTCTAATTGGCTCTACTTTTGGTCAAACGATTACCAAGATTAAATTCCTTTAAATATAATGCGAGTCCTTTATTTAACAGGGGCTACCGTACCGTATACAGAACTGAATTTCAGTTATGGAGCAAATTAAATACACTCCTATTATTATTATCAGGGATGTTATGGATATAAAATTTCGAATACGGATTGGATACGGATATTGGAACAATTATTATACCGGATAAGGATACGGATACCGATATGAAATAATTTCGGATTATCCGTTAGTTTCGGATGATTTCAGTTACGGATATTAGATTTATAAGGAATTTAAATTTCTTTGTCATCAAAATTCCTTTGTTCATCCACCACGCGGCAAAACAACTTGCCATAACTTGACTCAAATAGGCTCCGTCCCTATCCGATACTATCCGAAACTTTTATTTCGGATTCGGTTACGGATACGGTTTTTTATTATTTCGGATATCCGATTATTTCGGAGCCGACTTTACTAGTAACATTATTAGCCAGTTAACTCACCAAGAAACAGCACAAAGAAAGACCCCTGCATGTCCCGCAGGTTGACCGTGTGGTTATTCACTTCCTGCATCACCGCTGACAGCTACACAGTTTTATTTATTATCATTAGTATACCAAAAACAATAACTGTAGAGAAGGGAAATAAGCCAAAAAATACGGTGAACCTGGGAATTTCAGCTAAGATAAATCTAGTTTTGAAAAACTCCGAATATAATTCTTCTATAATCTCAGTTTAGAGGTTATATTCTTAAACATTGATCAATATTATTTTATTTTGACAAGGAATTATTTGGATTGGTCGATTGCTGTGGCGCAGTTGCATGTAAAGCAAAGTTTCAAGCCTCAGGTCGGGCCAAATTCGTAAAACGTCTTTTTCCCCTAGTCTATCAGAAGATGCCTATAAAACAAGCGCTTACTGTTGTGCTATAAAGATGCTTGCTGAAATGGTGAGTTGATATTTATTTTTTAAATTGATATATACCTTCCAGCATCGGTCTTTCTTTGGTAGATACGCTTCTAGCCATTTGCCGATGAGTCCAGCTTTCTGCATGCGATTTATCCTAAAAAAGAAGTAGTTACAGATCATTTTATGGCATTTATAAGTACATTTACTATTCTCCGTTACATTCCGAATTTTAGGGATATTATAGGCGCCATTCAGACGCGTTCTTGAGGGAAATCCTTTTTTATACATCAATACTTCTCATAGCAAAAAAAATCAGACTTTGAATCCTTGCACTGAACGACTTACATGTAAGTCTAGATATTCGCTTATTTCTCAATGCTCAGATATTTGTCTCTCCCTATTTTTTTTACTGATCTACCAACCAGTAGAAGTGTCGTTTCACAATCAATTAATTCAGTTGTTAAAGGTTGTGAATATATGAATCATCTTACTCTTTATTGATGACGGGCAAGTAAGGACTGCTTGCTGGCACAACCATTGCCAATCGTTCATCCATGAACTCCTCAGTACCTGTCAACAGATAAACTGATTAAGACCGAGGTTCTTCAGATTTTAATAAGGAAAAACACATGTTCTGATCTTTCTCTGAATGCCATACTACTTTGATTTAAATCGAATTTAACACTATTACTATTTTGTCTTAACAAAAAAAACTGTCACATTATTTCATATAATTATAGCAGTAATAATAACGTCATAGCAACCATGATTTCCAAAATTTGTAAAATGGCTTTCATGGCGTCCCGTATTATTTATGACTGTGGCCGCCCGCGATTCCGTTCGCGTGGTAGTCGTTTTCCCGTGGGAATGAGAAGTTTTCCCGCGGTAATATCTTTAAATCACTAATCCTCCATCCTATTCTATCCTATAATATTATAAACGTGAAAGTTTGTGAGTATGTATGGAAGTAAGGATTGATGTTTGTTTCTCTTTCACGTAAAAACTACTGGACGGATTTGGATGAAACTTTGCAGTGATATAGGTTATATAACACGTAGTAGTCGGTTACCCGTGGGAACTAGGTGTTTTCCCGCGGTAAAAGTTACCCTATGTGTTATTTTGATATACATCAACCGACTGCCACGCGAACAGAGTCGCGGCGGCCACTGGTACGTCACATCTCTATCAGCTACATACTGAGCGCGAAGTGGCAGGCGTCGGTGGCGAGGTGGTCGGCGCTACCGACTACCACGAGAACGGAGTCGCGGCGGCCACTGGTACGTCACATCTCTATCAGCTACATACTGAGCGCGAAGTGGCAGGCGTCGGTGGCGAGGTGGTCGGCGCTACCGACTACCACGAGAACGGAGTCGCGGCGGCCACTGGTACGTCACATCTCTATCAGCTACATACTGAGCGCGAAGTGGCAGGCGTCGGTGGCGAGGTGGTCGGCGCTACCGACTACCACGAGAACGGAGTCGCGGCGGCCACTGGTACGTCACATCTCTATCAGCTACATACTGAGCGCGAAGTGGCAGGCGTCGGTGGCGAGGTGGTCGGCGCTACCGACTACCACGAGAACGGAGTCGCGGCGGCCACTGGTACGTCACATCTCTATCAGCTACATACTGAGCGCGAAGTGGCAGGCGTCGGTGGCGAGGTGGTCGGCGCTACCGACTACCACGAGAACGGAGTCGCGGCGGCCACTGGTACGTCACATCTCTATCAGCTACATACTGAGCGCGAAGTGGCAGGCGTCGGTGGCGAGGTGGTCGGCGCTACCGACTACCACGAGAACGGAGTCGCGGCGGCCACTGGTACGTCACATCTCTATCAGCTACATACTGAGCGCGAAGTGGCAGGCGTCGGTGGCGAGGTGGTCGGCGCTACCGACTACCACGAGAACGGAGTCGCGGCGGCCACTGGTACGTCACATCTCTATCAGCTACATACTGAGCGCGAAGTGGCAGGCGTCGGTGGCGAGGTGGTCGGCGCTACCGACTACCACGAGAACGGAGTCGCGGCGGCCACTGGTACGTCACATCTCTATCAGCTACATACTGAGCGCGAAGTGGCAGGCGTCGGTGGCGAGGTGGTCGGCGCGCATCACGTAACTCAGGCGCAGCTTCCAGTCCAGCACCACGTGCCGCTGCGTGCGCACGCGGCCCAGCATCGACGCTGGAAACATAGCATTATTATTACATTCTATGTACTGGACGAACAGCACCAAAGTATGAGCCTAATAGAAGTTTTAGAGGTCTTTACGATTTAATTTTGATTGTAGTTAAGTATTCTTTATATTTTTACGAGCCCACGCCTCGCAATGGTGTAATTTTAGCCGGCTTGGTCGAAACATTGATTTTTGGCTAGCTTAAGAAACTTTTTCCGATTGTTCTTTATTTACAAGTTTGAATGAAAAAAATACCTAAAGGATGGTGAAAACCGCATTAAAATCCCTCAACTGGTTTAGGAGGAGTTAGCGGCCAAACATATAAACAGACAGAATTAGAGACTTGGTTTTATACTATGTAATAATTATTACATTCTATATACTGGACGAATATATAATATACCACAATATGAGCTTCATAGAAGTTTTAAAAGTCTTTAAGTACCAGTAAAATTTTGATTTTAGCTAAGTATTCTTTATAAATTATTGGTACCTAAGTTAGATTCGTGAATGGTATGGAATTGTGGACTAATAGATGAATTTAATTTATTTGTAAGTTTTAATAAATGATATTATCTACGCACTTGCTATCTTTCTACTATCAGCACCAGTGGGGTAGGTGACGATTTCGGCTCCTTTTAGCAGAGCCACGTATTTTGGTTCTTCGCTATTCTGAAATTAATTTATTGTCTTAGATATATAAAAATTATTAAGTTTTCAAGCCTTCTTATTATTCTTTTACATTTCATTATTATATTACACTTCAAACAGTATACTGCAACAATTCTAATAAGTCATTAGAAAAAATATGCAAAGCTAGTTTCGCTAGCCAGACACAATTAATTGCCGTACCAACCTTTAACTGCATCTCCAAGTAAGACCCCTTGTTGACGGACCAGGTGTAGAAGTCGCTGTTCTCCAGCAGCTCGGCGACGGTGGTGACGGGGATCTCCTGCTTGGGGAAGGTCAGGAACGCCACGAGGTTGCCGGAGTACGTGGTGACCACCACGAGCACGACCAGCCACCACGTGCCCACCACCAGGCGCCCGCTGTCCGCGCGGGGGAGGTACATACCACCTTTAAAGGCAGATTTAAAACAATTGATAGTGATTAAACAAACTATGTAAACACTAGTGGCCGCCCGCGACTCTGTTCGTGTTGAAGTCGGTTTCCCGTGGGAATGAGAAGTTTTCCTGCGGTAAAAAGTACCCTATGTGTTATTCTGATGTATAAATGATATTACAGCAAAGTTTCATCCAAATCCGTCCTGTAGTTTTAACGTGAAAGAGTTACAGATATCCATACATTTTCACATACCTACTATACTCACAAACTTTCACATTTATAATATTAAGTAAGATCATATTTTGAAATTTGGTCATAATGCTTATTTAGACCCACTATCAAAGATATAGTTTCATACTTGGATTAATAAACGAGAAATCTATAATGCACCATTTTTTTTTTTTTTTTTTCGACGGAAAAATCCTTTATGGATACCCAGGGAGATAACAGGGGCTTGCCCCCTGGGTTATGTCGGAGTCGCGCAGCAGAAGGCTGACATACCGACTAAAAAACCGTCGTTGCCCATCATTCCAGTATGGGGCGTGACCAAGGGAGCTTGTCGCATTCTTCTTGGTTCACGCCACTTGGTGTCCTTGCGAACTCGGCAGGTGTTATGCACGGGCTTACTCGCCCTTCGGCGTCAGGGGGTGGTGATAAACACCGGACCGTGGAGCCCCCCTCCACGGCCTTCACCCCTTATAAGGTTGGCGACAGTTGCCTATAAAGGCGCCTTTGCCTCCCTGTTCTCCTCCGGCGGGAAGGTTCCGCAAGGGGGTCATCCTCGCGTGCCCTTTCCGCTGCCTCTTTGAGCCTGATGACTTGCTCACAGTATGAGGCGACAGTTGTCCAAGCCGTTTCACTGCGGACCATCTTGGACATGATAGCCCGCAGAGACAGGTCACCTCCTATATCCTGCACGAGGATCTCCCGCTGCTGCGACCATGCCGGGCAAGATTCCAGCATGTGCTGCGCGGTGTCTTCATTCAAATTCAAATTCAAATTCATTTATTCAAAGCAACAATATGGGTAGGTTCATAAAATACAGATGTCAAAATAATATATAAAAGATCTCCATATTCGACTTTTACAGTCAAGCAATGTTTAAAAAAATAAAGTTATGTCAGGTGATAATTATATAAATTAAAAAAAAAAAAAACAATAATAATAATAATAGAGAAAATGTCAACATTAACCGTCCACACTATAATGAAACTTACTTCAATATATCATTAAGGAACTCGGACACTTTATAGTAGCATTTTTTTATTAAAAATATTTTTAGTTCGTTCTTAAATTCTTTTATTTCATGTATTTTTCGAATGCTGTCGGGCAATGCATTGTAAATAAGTGAACACATACCTAATACATTATTATGAAAGAAAGATGTTTTCCGAGGAGGGACACTTATTTTGTCCTGATGTCTAAGGCTCTTGGGTTTGCTAAAAAGTACATTATTTTTTCTAACAAACATAGAAATTTCCATGATGTACATGCTAGGTAAAGTTAAAATGTTTTTATCTTTGAAGAATGGTTCGCAACTATTTGGGATGCTTATCTTGAACATTGCTCTGACACATTTTTTCTGGGCTCTAAATACAATTTCAGAGTCTGCAGCATTTCCCCAAAATATGAGCCCATATCTTAATATTGCAGCTACATGTGCGTGGTATGACAATAAAACAGTTTTCTCATCAACTATTTTGGAAAGCATAAATAAGGCGTATGAAAATTGTACCACCCTTTTCTTTAAAACTTCGATATGTTTTTTCCAGTTTAAGTTCTTGTCAATATATAATCCTAAAAATTTTATAGTATCAACTTCATTAATTGCATTATTTTCATAGTAAATGTCAAGTAATAATTGTGTAGCATGTCTATTTTGAAATTTAATTAAATTAGTTTTAGGAAAATTTATATTAAAATTGATTAGATTTAAATAATTTATTATATTCGTCATAGCATTATTGATGTCAGTTTGATAATTATTAATGTCATTTGCCGGAAAAATTATTGAACTGTCGTCAGCATATAGCACCATCTGTTGGTCGACTACATCTGGTAATTCATTAATATATAGTATGAACAACAAAGGACCCAATACACTGCCTTGAGGGACACCATACTTAACCACAACGTACGATGATCGATGCGATAACTCAGTGTGGGTATAGTTGCACATAGAAGTGATTTCGGTAGCCTGTGTTCTATTTGATAAATAAGACGTTAACAGTTTAAGCACACTTCCCCGTTCATCGGCACCACATTCATGGCACCTCGCATCAACCTCCCGGCGCACGACGCGGAACAGGTATTCGCCGAAGCAACCGTGTCCGGTCAGCACCTGACAAAGCCGGAAGGTGAGCGCACCATGTTGCCTTTTCAGCCACTCCGGAAAGATGGGACGGAGGGCATCAATAGTCCACACACCTGCTGTTGGACTATCAAGGCGTCTAAGCCAATTTCGAAGGGTGGTCCTTTCAGCTCTTGTACGCCAGCGCTGAACTAGCTCTGGCGTTGGACGCACTCCTTCGCGTCTAACCATTGCGCTGCGACGGTAAATATCCGCCAGCGCTTTGGCTGCGAGTTCCCAAGGTGGGGTGCAGGCAAGGGCACAAGCGGCTTCTCCAGACACCGTCCGGTAGCCACGAATTACCCGTATAGCCATTCCCCTCTGTGCCCTACGTAACGCAGCTGCATTAAGAGACACCAGATCGTCAGCCCAAACAGGAGCCCCGTACAGTGCCATAGACCGAACGACAGTCGTATAAAGTCGTCGGCACGAGGCACTGGGGCCACCTATATTGGGAAGTAAACGGCTTAATGCCGCCGCTGTCACTAATAATTTCGGCACCAGCTGCCGGAAATGCTCAACGAAACTCCAGCGAGCATCGAGCGTCAAGCCGAGATAGCGCATGTGCGTTTTAACGTCAATGCGCACCCCATTCACGATGAGATGCGCGTCAGGTGGTAGTCGTTGACGGGGCCCGTAGAAGAGAAGAGCCTCCGTCTTATGGAGAGCGACCGTCAAACCCAGTCTTTCGATACGGCCGACTGTGAGTTCGGTGCCAATAGTGGCCAGTCCAGCCGCATCGTTGTAGTCAGCTCCCGCTGCCAGTATTAGGGTGTCGTCTGCATAGCATACGACTCTGAGGCCCGTCAGAAGGGCGCCACGCAGGACCCAATTATATCCGATGTTCCACAGGAGTGGGCCTAAGACCGACCCCTGTGGAACTCCGCACATCATCATTTTCTCAACCCGGGAGCGACCCTCTTGGACCAGTGTTTTAACCGAGCCGACTGGACACTTGATGATAGTAGTGCCCAAACCGTCCGATCCTCTTCGGATATCACTCACAGTGACGTCGGTGATATCACATCCCGTGCGTTTTGCTACGGCCTCTGACAACTCTTCTTCCTCTATAGAATCATCCAGACCCGACACACGGATCTCTGCCCGCTTTGTGGGCCTGGAGACTCTAACCTTTTCAGTTATTCCGGCTTCGGTGAAAACACCCTTAAGCCGATCGGCAAGGAGGTCTGCCTTGATCTTATTGTCCTCCGCTGAGCCGGCTTCAAACACCTCTAGGATGCGTGCCCCTGTAGCCGCTTCTTTGATTCTAAACGGCTTCATGTTCAGTTCGTTTAGGTCAAGAGCCGCTCTCGCCTTTTTGATGATCTCGGAGTACGAAAGACCGTTCTTTTGTGCCTCCGGATCAATCGTAAGAACTACGGCAGCCGTTTTAGGCTCCCGCAGCTTACGCCGTCTCCTTTTTTTATTCTTCTTCTTGGAAGAAGCTGTCTGAACATTTTGTGGCATTTGCTTCCCCTTCTTCTTCCTCCGCACAACCTTTGTCCAGCCACCTCCGTTTGGTTCGGACGTGGAGGTTGAAGGTTGTGGATTAACCGGGCGTGCTGCTACAGCAGCTGGTGTTTGGGTCGCCGGTACCTTTTCTTTAGTTTTCTTCCCCTTCCCCTTGCCTTTCCCTTGCGCTGGAATAGCTGCAATAGGGGGGGCAGTAGTTTTTTGGGGAACCTTCTTGGGCTTGGAAGCTTTTTGGGCCATTGTCGGTAATGCCGGGAAGTCATCACTATCCGCCGCCAAAGGGGGGCGGTGACGCTTTGCCGGCAATAGTCTGTTATCGACCTCAAGACTCTCGAATGTAGCCTTGATGATGTTGTCGATCGAGGTCAACGCCGATTTGGTCCAGGCTTCGAAGTACGGCGGGATGGAAGACTCCGCCTGTCCTGGGACAGACGAAGGCGCCGGTGACTTTCGGACCTCGTTGCGAAGCTCTTGCATCTCCTTACGGAGTTCGGCGATTTCGCTTTGCAGCCGCCGGTTGTCAACAAGGAGCTTCGCATTCTCATCTGTTGCTGTTTTTTGTAGCAGCAACTTGGTGGAGTCAGCTATGGATTTCGTGACAGCCTTCAGGGCTCTTTTGTATGAGCGCTTAAGGTTGCCCGAATTCTCAACCACCATCGTAATGGTCTCGAGCTCGCCAAATATGACGTCACCCACTTGTGCCGCCAATGGACCCTCGTCAGTAATGGGGGGACCAGCCGCCAGATTTTGTGCCAAGCGTGAGCGCAAATTCTGTCGCTCATGCAGGTGGTCAGCTATCTCTTCTTCTGCTCGTAAGCGAAGTTCCTCTTGTTTTGCCTCATTTAGGCGTCGCTTGGCATCTGCCAGGCCAACATACTGGCCAGTGGTTGGTGGTCTACCACGGCCGCGCCTTGATGATGTTATTTTGGCGCTCAACTTTGGTTCCAAATCGGTGTCGTCATCGCTAGTCTCTAGCACTCGTTTCCTGGTCCACTGGGACCGTGTATATTTGTTACCGGGGCTAGAACCAACGGTGTTCATGGAGGCTGCGGAATCCGAGCCTGTCGCGTCCAGGTTTGTCATCGCCGAATTGGCGGGAAAGTCAACTCCAGGAGTCATGCGTGAAGGCACGACGATCGCCTCGCCTGAGGCAGACGCGCCCGAAGGCACGGAACAGTGGCTGCCCTCCCCAGATACTGAAGGGCTGCCTGCCGCCACCGAAGCAGCGACAGGGAGGGATTCTCCAACCGCGGAGCGATTGGTACCCTCCTGGGGTAGTCGTTTTGTTGGCACACTATTCATGATTTTTTTGATGGGGGGATCGGCCCCAGACACCCTAACGACAGTATCCACTGCCATTCAGACCCTCGCCGGGCGTCAAAACTTGGCCTTGGGATTTTTATTGTGGTTTACTCCACTCGGCTCGGACAAATGCCCCGACAGCCCCCGGTCCCCGAAAGGATAACGGTATTCTAGGGTTTTTATAGTGGTTTGCCATCCACGCAGCCCGGGCAAAGCCCCGCCGGCCCCCGGTCCCCGTAGGGATTACGGTGTGCTAGGGATTCTTTTTTATAGTGGTTCACCATCCACGCAGCCCGGGCAAATGCCCCGACGGCCCCCGGTCCTCAGAGTGAGGATTACGGTGTGCTAGGGATTCTTTTTATAGTGGTTCACCATCCACGCAGCCCGGGCAAATGCCCCGACAGCCCCCGGTCCTCAGAGTGAGGATTACGGTATGCCCTCCCCGTCGGAACTCGCATGAATTACTCATTAAGGAGTAAGACAGCGAGCCCGACCCCCTATTGTGGAACCGCTTAGCTTCCCCCAGTAGCTGGATTGCTACGAGGTACTAAGCCCCCCCGCCGCGGCAAGGCGCGATCCCTTGGGGGGGAATCTATAATGCACCATAGGTACTTTGCCAGTTTATTGCTGGTTGATGAATAGATACCTAAGCTGGATAAACAGGTCATTTGGTCACATTGATGTTTTATCTCTTAATTATTTGAATTCATATAAAAATATAATAGAAAAGTAAGAGCTTGATTTACATTATAGGTACCGGAACCTAACTTATAATGTTTGGTTTGCTAATTATTGATCAACAACTGCATATTGATTGCTATATAATTTTAAATATGTACCTTGTTGCAACAGCGCTCCGTAGATATACCACAGACAGTTGTGTATAGTGGCGAGTCCTCCCTGCCTGCGGATCTCCATGGCTTCGTAAAATGGACTCAGTCGATGGATCACGAACAATGTCGGCCCCATCAGGATTACGGCGAAACCAAGACAGAGCCAAGTCTAGAGGAAAATAAAAATGTACACAACTAAATTTACAATATCGTACAAAACTTTGACTTTTCATATGAAAACTAATATGAAAAATTCAAAAGTTCCTTTTCTTTGATTTCCTTCAACCAGACATTTTTGCTAAACAGTCCAAAAATTGCTATGATGTTAATCATGCAAAAACGGCTTTTAAATAATTCCTGGTTAGTTTGCTCAATTGAAGCTTTTAGTTTATGGTAGATTGACTATGAAACTCACGTCCGTGGTGAAAGGCAGTAGGAACAGCATCGCTCTGGAAAGCTCCCGCGGCCGGGCTGTAATGAACGCGTATGGCTGGGTACTCACTGATAATGTGTAGTTTATTCCTGTAACAATTTCTGGATCTTGGTTTTCGTAAATCGTTTAATAAAAAACTTCTTTGAAACTGACTGCCATAAGAAAAACAATAGCACTGATGGTTTCTTTTAGATTTTTGGAATTGCCATCACTAATTATTCATTTGACAAATCTGGTGATACGAAATTATGCTTTGAATACTCATGTATATTATTCTGGCGTTTTAATTCGTTTTGTTAATACTAAACGCAGCAACATCATTCAGCAATTTCATTCAAAATTTTACGCGATTGCGACTCGAAAACCGATTTCGTTCAAGAGTCCCAACACCGATACCTTTCAAAGGTATTGATATTCGAGTTAGAGGACCCACAGGTTGATAATCCAGCAGCTATATAATTGGTTGAAGTCTAGTTCTTTGGTTTATAACTGTACCTGGCATGGGATTAGACAGCACAGTAAATGGGGCTGCGGCGAGGGCGGCATCTCCTCGGACTATAGCCGTCAGCGTGTGCAACGCTATTTTACTGTGCATCATCTGCAATACGTTATTACCATTAATACATTGAAAGAAAAGTAGTAACAAAAATTGGAATAGGTATTGTTATCCTGAAATGTTCAAAACTTTTAAAACGCGTGGGCACTTTCTCCTGAATAGTAAACGCCCCACAACAAAAATAGTTCAATAGTTCAATATTTGGGCACTAATATGTATTTCTAAAATCCAATAAAATTTACACTGACGATACCTTATTCAAACAATAGTAGCACAATATCAAGCACACAGCACACCGCAATGTTGCATTTATATTCTACCTCGTGGTTTGGATTTAAATTAATTAAATATAAATCTTACGTCATTTGCTGAACTATTCGTTAGCACCTGCTGCGTCATGTCGGGAGTTATAAGCCTGATCCTGAAACGAAAAAATAATAATAATCAGGGTCTAAAAGAATCCAAAAAATAATCAAACAATACGCATAATTTCCTACGTGAAGTTTTTGTTCTTCGCCAACTGTTTAACGATATCAAATATTAGTCCACTGTAGCTGATAATGGACCCTGATTCATTCTTTTGCAGAATTGTCCAGGGAGGATTCTGAAAAGGCAAAAACTTATGTACCATTAAAAAAGTTTATGAATTAACATTAAAGAATAAAGATACATACGTGAAAAGTAACAATAGGAAGCTCCTTCCCTCGAAATCCATGTTCAACGTGAGGAAACAAAACATCATCAAATCTGAATCCGTCAACTGGCCGCCAGTACCCCACCTGAAATAAAGAAAAAGAAAATCAAGACTCTAAAAAAATAGCTCCTTACTTTTGTGACAGTTTTTTTTTTATACTCGAAATAAGAGATGAGATATGTCTTAACTCCAAAGTATATACGTTAAATTTTGTTACTAAGGTACTTTCTGAATTAAGTCTAGAATTATCTATTTAAGTTTCAGTTAATCCTAAGAACAATTTTGATCTAGTGAGTAAATGACTACGACACTAATGTACCTACTCAAAGCTGTGAGCAAGTGACAATGAATAATCAGGCAGGACATTAGACAATGCAAGATAAATACACCTTTTTTGTATTTGTATGCAAACAAACCTGCAGTAACTCAATCCTATCAAGAACCCTTGCCGCTCCGCTATCATTGCCCTCTTTCTCTTTACCCTTAGTTGTCGCCACCTGGACATGTTGCTTCTGGTCAGTGTCGTTTACTGTCGTTGTACTGCTGGATTGGTAGGTGGAACCCCAGGTGTTCGCGGCCAGGGCTCGCCAAGTGCTGCAGTTTCCACATCGGCTGTTTACTGCTATGTGCTGCTATAATTCACATTATAAAGAGGTTTACGTTAATAAATGTGGCATATAATTTCAAATTTAAAGCGGTATATTTATGATGTAGGCCTGGGTTCTACCAATTATAAGGTTACATTTACATGCTTTTTCTTTTACAATGCAGTGCGCAATATTAATATCAATAGAGTCTTGGCTGGTAATCTTATAATCGAAATTAATGCGGTACTAGTTAATGACATTGAGCAGCACCTACCTAACAGTTTGGCTTTAGACAGTCGATCGTTTTATTTCCATTTGCCATTTTTCTTTTGCTCTACCTGCGTTGCTCTTTTTACCTTTACTTTTAACTCGATACTAACCTATTATCAAGAGTATCTATTTAGATAAGTAATTTATCCCATATTACTAAAGATTTTCATTTCAATTTTCTCCTTCACCGCGTCACCTTCCAAACGCATTTTTCCATGTTGCACTAGTTTACCTGCATATGCTTCCATTTTTCCATGATGCACCAGTTTACCTGCATATGCTTCAGCAGCGTGGACTTCCTCTGCTCCTTGTTGGGTCGGATGGCCTCCCACTCCTCGTCGGAGACCTGCGCGGCCACGTCCAGCTCGTCTTGGATGGCTGCGTCCAGCGCGGAAATGAAGGCCGATAGCACCTCGTGACAGTAGCAGATTATACCATTCTGGAATGGATAATTAGTATAATGTTTTTTTTATGATATAGGTAGCAAACGAGCATGCGGGTCACCTGATGGTAAGTGATCACCGCCGCCCATGACTACCCGCAACACTGTGGGTGTTGGGGGTGTGTTGCTGAGCCTTTGACAAAATTGGGCACCGGATAGCCCACTCACCGAACGAAACGCAGGAACTTCACGTTGGTTTTCTGTGCGACGGTGGTATTTCACCAGCCCACTAATCACTGCAGACAGAGCCTACAGCTAGACTCTACCACTCGTAAACGTACGGTTATATTGTTGTACTCACTAAATGTTTTGTGATTGCATATATTTTGTCGATTTATTATCAAAATGTGGAAATACAGACAAATGCTGCGTATTTATCACGATGCAAAATACCTATCTACCTAAATGAGGACATAGCCATCTTAACGAATGGTTTAACTTAAGTAACTACAAGTCCATAGTTGCGGGCAACAGTATTTAAAGTAAAAGTGAAGAATAAAAATAGGATTATCAATATTAATTAACCAATAAGAGATACTTATAACATATTTTCTTGTATCTACCTTACAATCCTTGTTATTGTCAGTGACATTATAAATGTAGGCCAAATTTTCTCCTTCATAGAGAGAATGCACCAAGTTGGAAAGGTTTCCGTTCTGCAGATCCGTATCTGATATGACGTAGAGCCACTGCGCCTGAGTGTGAGACATGAGCAGGTCGCGAGCTGTGTCCGCCATCGTTGACATTACGTCCGACGTTACAATTGCTATGAAGTTCTCGCCTGTAAAATAAATATTTACTTAGAACCACCATATTACTTAAAGCGGCTCAATACAGAAATTGACTTTATAAGCTTCAACCAAAAAAATTTGGAGTTTTATTTAAGCATCAATGATCGCTAAAGTTGACAAAACAAAAGGCAGTTATTTCAATATTTTTAACACCATTGAGATCCTGTTATTACTTATTTAACTAAAAGTCTAGGAGTTAAATAATAAAAAAGGTGATATATATATACAGCCTGGAAATTTGCATGATCAATTCACTAACCTATGTACTTGACCGGTAGCTTGGACAGTACTCTGTGCAACTCCTTCCTTCGCAGATACTCATTGATCTCGTGCTTCATTTTGAAGACTGTCACCGAAATTGAAGAGGCACTTTCCTCATCTATCTGAGAGGTAAGAGACTGTACCACGCGTGATACCATGTCTCGATCTGGTAATTAAATTAAATAAGTAGTTAAAGTAGGTTCCTTTCTTTTATCTATTTAGTTTAACTGATATTAAACCAAAAGAAATATCAGGATTAGCTTTTATTTTTCACTTAATAACATTGATAAGGTTAAAGTTGACAGTCGCGAAACTAAACTTAAGAATATGATCGCTTAGTTGATTAACTCTTGCTACTTACTCAAGGTGTCATCGTGCAGTATAATAGCGGACTTCCACTTAAATGCGTTCCTGGTCCTCAAATCAAGGAGCAATTGGGGAAGCTCTTGTCCAGGGTCTGTATAAGTGACAGTTATGGCAGAATGGGTTGGTAGACGAGGGCAGTCTACTTCAGTCAACGCAAACAGCACTAGGTCTTCCTCTTGGGTGCGTGAGTATAGAGCCCAGGTGTCAATGCAGGATGCAATGCTGAAGACTGCCAGAAAATCTGGAAGTCAAATGATGTTTCGAATGAAATGTGTGAATACGGCTCTAGCGTGTGAAGGTTTCTTTACGGAATTTTCTGGAATTTGTTCTGTTACCTTTCTTAAGACTGATAGTAGTCCAGGAGTAGTAATGGACCAAGACGCCTCCATGCTTGAGTTCGACTCGCATCAGCTCTTTGATGTAGTCCTTCAGGTCGTCTAGGACTGCTTGATACTGCTCGCCGAGGTAGAGACGATCCAACACTACGGCTGTGGAAATATATGAACAACTTTGAAATTAGTGCAAAGTTATGACATCATAAAAAAAATAACAAAGTAGCATAAATTATCTAGATCATTTAAGTTTCATGGAATAGTTATTCCATAGCAATACACGTGACGTTCCGGCCTACATATGTAAGGTTTCAATAATATTTCTGAAACATTTTGCTATTTTAAATTAAAATACCGATATGGAAAATGGGTACTGATAAGTATATCTGGTAAATGCGGTGAGTGTGTATGTGTGTAGGTGTGTTGAGTGGAATAAATGAGATTATTATTTGTAGCTGCTATTTCTGGGATTGTCCAATATCTCAGAAGTGGGACTGCAGTACAAAAAAATCGTAAGTACACGGTTAAAACATATTGGATTAATTTGAAATCCCGGGGTGATAGTGTCAATACTTGAAAGTAAATTGTAATTCTTATAAAATTTGTGTATCATGCTACGATAGTAAAACTTTGCATTAGCTTCTTCACAGCTAGTCTTACTTTTGACCCAAATCCTACTTATAATTTCTCTAAATGATGGTTGAAAATACAGGAGGAAATATATAAATGTGCCGTCATCCAAAACTTAGACAAGGAATAACGTTTTAACTAAGGAATTTTGAAATTTACCAAAAACCAGGATTTTTTTGTATCGAATATGGTATAAAAAGTAGCTCCTGCAATTGACACAATTTTCGCATACCAAAAACTTCAAAAATGCTAAAATAAAATTATCAAATTACACTTTGAATCTGGTAGGTATTGCTTAGTAGCCTAAAAAAACGTGACTAAGAAAACGTGATCGTTAACATAAAACAGTTTGCGCCAGAGACTGATAACATAATAATTAAAATAACATTAAAGACATCAAAAAAAATCTTCTCAACTTTCAATAACGGACTAAAGAAATAAATATGAACGAACACAAGAATTACAAATTAAAAAAAAAGATGTATGTGGCAAAAAGGATAAGGGTCACGGGCCATACAAAATTTACCCAGGCCCGACAATATCGAGACCTATCTTAGTGTTTTTCTAGTTGTAGGTATGTGTAACAAAAATATGTAATTATTATATTCAAACAGGGCCGGATCTAGGGGGGGGGGGCATGCCGGGGCCCATGCCCCGGGCGGCAAGCTCAGGGGGCGGCCAAATTCATTATTTACAAAAAAATAAAATAATAATACCTACTTAACTTTGACCACAGAATAAATAATAGTTCAATTACAGAACTTTCACTCTTATTTTACTGTGGCCATATCAACTAGACCGATACTCAGGGACAGCACATGGAACATGTGACGTATTATTCGTGGGGCGCCTGTCTTGGCGTATTTCAAAATGCGCACCCGTTCGCGCGCAGGAACGGAAATTATGACAAGGTCATAGATTAATTTGCTGAACAAAAAGCTCGAAAAGTAAATTTTAATTCATAATAATTGCAATTGAATACACCAATTGTATTTTTATTTTTACTATTAACTTTTTATTTTTAATCCTATCCTGTGCAGTGTAAAATATACAGGGTGTTTGGTGGGTGAGTGCTAGTAACTATTTACTTCCACTTATTATATTGCATTTTGGTTCACGTTTAAGAATTTCCAACTTTTTAAGATTTTCCTAAGAAAATCCCCAATTATTTCATGAAAAGTCAAATATTTTTATATTTACTGTCTGACCAAACAAAAATAATTTTAATTTTAAGTCCAATACTGTCTTGTTAAGATGCAATCATAAATTTATACCAATCATCTCACAAAAAGTTACAGTGGGTTCATAAACTTCGTTGAACCAGTGGGGGTTTTTTTTTATCTCAACTTTGCTATGAAAAAAAATAAAAACATTAACGAGTTTGAAAACTTTATTTGCTTTTAGAAACTTCTACAGCTAATACACTTTATATCGATATGCTAAATGTAACTTAAATAGTTAGAAATCTCAAATAAAATAGTAAGTTAGTCCTCAAAGACGCCTGGTAAGGCAGGTACGAACACCTTTAACTACCTATGTACGTAAAGAGTTTTGTCTCATTCTAACAAATCTATGCCTATTGTTGTATCTATTTTGTGACCAGACAACATTTCTCTTATTTGCTATTCTAATGTACTTATAAAATAATGATTTTATTTTATGACTAACAATACGAACTACTACGGCCACCTAGTTGGGTACGGTCCTCAGTGCGTCGTCATCATTTTCAATACACTGTTTCCTTTAGAAGCCTCTCTCTAAGAAGACCTAGCAAGAAACTCGACGGGAGTCGGATCTGATAGGCGATGAAACCAATTTTGTTGAATGTCGCACCTGCCGGTTTGAGAATTTAATTGTATTTATAGGGAAAACTTAAGGCTGTTACCACAATCGTGACCACGGGGTCGGTAGCGAGCGCGGGCTGGAGGAAGCAGATTTTTCCCGACAGCAATCTTTTAACGTTCGAGCTCATTTTTTGGTCGCCTCTTGCGAAGGTCGCAAATAGCAGAATATTCTGCGGCTTCCACCATCAGATGGTTGGGGTGGTGAGGGACGGAGTAAAAGGAACTCCTAGATTCAGTCTCCGTGAACCGGTTCTACATGACTTGCAGCTGGTAAAATGAGATTTGCTAGCATGCGTAAAAATCACGCTACCGTTGGTCATGACTGGCTGATACGCTTATTTTCAAGCAACATCTTACTCCAACTGTAGAAAAGTGTAGGTCACCGAAAATCTATGCGGACCGAAGTCAAACGTGTGAGATAGCAGGAGTCCTTAATTCGAGGCAGGAGAGTCAAATGAGATAGCATAATTGTTTAAGATTTGTTAGAATGGGACAGAAGTTTTTATCTACATAGGTAGTTGAACGGATTCGTACCTTCCTTATCAGTCGTCTTTGAGGACTAACTTACTATTTTGTCGAGATTTCTAATTATTAATGTTACATTTGTAGCATATCAATATAAAGTGTAGGTATTAACTGAAGAAGTTTTTAAAAGCAAATGAAATTTTCAACTTGTGTTTTTTTATTTTCTTTCATAGCAAAGTTGACATTACATTTTTTTCCCACTGGTTCAACGAAGTTTGTGAATCCACTGTAACCTTTTGTGAGAGGATTGGTATAAATTTATGATTGCATCGAAATAAGACAGTATTAGGCTCTCAATTAAAATTATTTTCGTTTGGTCGGGGAGTAAATTAAAAAAAAATGACTTTTCATGACAAAACCGGGGTTTTCCATAAGAAAATCCTTAAAGTATTGTAAATTCTTTAACAAAATGCAAATTAATAAGAAGAAGTAAATAGCTAATAGCCTCGCCTACACCATTTTCTTTTGGCTACTCACCCAGCAAACACCCTGTATATCTTACGCGTTCATATCTATACATCTGTAAATAAACAGGCATAGCACGGAAAGAACAGCAAATGATGCATTATTTCCGGAAGGGCTATTTGTTAGTGGACATCTGATAACTGAAATTATAAAGATGATAAAGGTAAAAATTAATATTAGTGGTTGGGGGCGGCATTTTCAGATTTTGCCCCGCCTAAAAAAAATTGAAGATCCGGGGCTGTATTCAAAATCGGTGGCTAACATGAAAATATTTTTATTTATTGATTTTTTATAATGAAAAAGTTATTACACACACAACACAATTATTGTCTGTCATATCCACATACACAAACTAATCGCAAAGCAAGTGATCAAGTTTGGTAGGCAATAGCCAATATTGTTGTAAAATGAACTCAAGAGAAGAGTATTGTCTCCGTTTATTGTAGTACGGAACGGGTGACAGTTCATTAATACGATTTTTGATAAGATTCATTCATTACTTTAAAAATGTTAAAGTGAAATTACTCGCCGAAAACTTTGCTCTCCAATTTAATCAGGCACGTGAACCCCTTACCTACCAATTGAAGCATTGGCTGTTATCAATGATGGGAAGTCCTCTGCCCTCACTCCAACAACAAGACACAGCAATATCCATTTCAACATTTTGCTCCACAACCTCAAGTGGAATCGTATCTACACTAGTCATAATTTCTTTTTAACCGATAACACCAATCAAAAAGACAGTTATTATTAACCGGTTAATTTAATAGCCAATGAGAAGCACGTGTACATGTTAACATTTAATTCGAAAATGGGGAATAAAGGTTCAACCTGACTAATAATCGAAACTGAGTCAGACGGTGGCATACAGGGTGTTCTAGAAACCATTTTAAAAATGTATTTCTCATTTATTTGTATTCTTAAGCTCATTGTGTCTAGTGTTTGGTTTTAACAGAATTGAGCTTTTACTTTCTGCTATTAACAAACGCTAGGGTCTGCCATATTTGTTAAATCAAAATGTTAAAGGTAAGTAGATAAATAATTTTATAATAATCAAAATATTTTACAGATAATCAAGCGGTTCTGATTGTAAGCAAAATTGCATGAAACTTAAATGTTTAGTTATACTATGCACACCCTGTAGTACCCGCAGTTCAAGAAAGGAATACACAAAAGGTCAGTTAGTTTAATAATTCACTGTTCAACCATCTACGTGTTTTGGCTCGGCTCAGACTTCGCTAAATGGAATAATTTCCTTTAATGAAGTATGGCTACAATTAGGTTTATTATCCGCTGTTCTATTTTGTATTTTATATACTTTAATATTTCTTTAATAGACTTTTTTTTATAAAAAAAACAATTTTGTTATTGACATCGCAATCACAGATCAACAATTGTGCCGTAAACTAACATTTTATTTATTTGATGAGTGAACGATTTTTATATTTGTCATATAGGGGCCAGTTTATTAACGTTGATTCACAGCCCTTTCCTATTTAATGAAATCATCAAACTATTGGATGTAACAGACATTGATTTTTAAGAGTTCACTGAGTGTTAGATTGGTAAACCCTTCAGCTAAATAGTAGAGCAAGGACATGGAAAAGTAGAGCAATCAAAATGCCAAGGATATGCTCCAAATTCATTTGTCTATAACGGGTGTAAAAACACCACTTCCGAAGCCTGAAACCATATATTCTGGAGCCTCAATAGTAACTTAATTCACTAACAGTATACCCAGAAAACCCAATTTAAAAAAGTTATTAAGTAGTTAAGTATTGAAAAGTCATATTCGGCGCTTGAAATCATCGCTCACACATCAACTGTCAGTTCAGGTGCGATTATTTACATTGCAAATTAAATTAAAACCCTATTTAATTTGATATCATCGGAAAATCTCATATCAAAGTAAAATTACGTAAAAAAATATTTTTTTCTGTTAATCATAAAAACCTTTTTTTTGCTCAAAACGTAACTAGTACCCCTGCAGCAATGCCTAGTTTTTGTTTTCGGAAGCAGTTCTTTTACACACCGTAGTTTCAAAGTACATGACAACATTAGTAGGTAACTCTGGTATTAACTTATTCTTTTAAACCAAGAAGCTGAATCGTCCTAACTTTTTACAAACGTTAATCTTATTACTTTAACAGTGGGTAGTAATGTATAAATGCACACATAATAATATATTAATATTGAAATATTTATTACAGGTATATTAATTCTTTATACTTCTACTTTACTAAATCCTCTTTATCTTACGTTAAATTAGCCGATAAAAGCATTACACAGGATTATAGAATTAAATCTATCTGAAACGCTAATGTTGTATCAAAATTTTACCACTTAGTGTCTGCTAAATGTTATGTTGATTAAGCAACACATCATATTTAAAAAGCACATGTAATATTTATTTTCAAAATTGTTGGATCAGCTTTTTTATCATTAGATTGTCATAATATTTTTCATTGGTTAGGTATAGTATATTTAGAAGTTGATTATAGTAGTGAATATGTCAAAACTTGAAGAAGGGGACGTGAAGAGTGGTGTGGACTTGGACAATATCCTAGTTAATGAGTTGGGCCAGTTTGGAAGGTATCAGATCATAACCCTAGCGTTGGCTGCATTCCCGATCATATTCTCAGCATTTGCATCGGGTGAATACATCTTTACAACCGGGAGGATACCTTCCAGGTAATAACCGTATTTTTTTATATTGTTACTATATATAGTCCTATTTGTCTAAATTAAAAGTCAACAACATACACTTATATAATTTCTTAGTTACCTTATGTGCTAATTCATTTTAAACTTTCAAATATTAATAAATATTTACCTCCAGAAAGACTTGAAATTTATTCTTTCAAACAATTTCAGATGCTACATCCAGCAATGCGATGACCCCACGAACCCCCAGTTCAGCAACCATTGGCTGGCGAATGCCATTAACATTACCACTAATAACGCTTTCGACCAATGCAACCAATTCGCCAATAGCAGCGTGCAGTTTGATCCACCACCAAACACGTGTCCTATGGAACTCTTCGATCAAAGTCGAATAGTTCCTTGCCAGAAGTTTCTGTACGAAAACCAGAATACAGTGGTTTATGATGTGCGTAAAAATTGCCTTTATTTCCCTGTCTTTCAACTATGGAAATTCAGCCTTAGTCCAACTACCCGCATCGACCCTTTTCCAACTGCCTGATTACATAGGCCGTTATTGTTATCATTTGATAATTGTTTGACTAAATAATGATGTATAATAATTCCTTACAGTTTAACATGGCCTGTGACGAGTGGAGTCGGTCCCAGATAGGTTCTATCAGGACTATTGGAACCCTGCTGGTGCTCCCCATCACGGGATACATCTCGGATCGCTGGGGACGTCGCGTGGCCTTAACACTTAACGCCTTTAACACAGGCTGGCTGGGCTTGGCTCGGTCATTCGTCAACTCCTACGAATGGTTTTTGGCCTTGGAAGTGATAGAATCGACTATCGGAGCAGGGGCGTACTCGTCGTGTTATATTTTAGGTATGATGATATTCTTTAGTACTTTAAATGTATAGACCGATTTAATTAAATTAATAAAGTACTGAGCAGCCATAATTTTAGTACTTTATTAATTAAAATAGATGTATACACTTAAAATACTAAAAATAAACATCTTAATCTATTGGAAAGAAATGTATTACATGACAACGTAATATCAAATTGATAAATTATCAGGATTATGACGACAATTACTTAATGATGCAATAACCTTGAACTAACCCGTCTCTAATCAGAATATTAATTTTCAGTGACGGAGCTGGTAGGGCCAAAATACCGAGTAGTAGCTGGTGCCACCATATCAACTTTGTTCGCATCAGGTCAAGTAATACTTGGGTTCATAGCTTGGGGCGTACCACAATGGCGAACACTAACTCAAGTACTTTACGCTCCTCAATTACTTGTGGTTTCCTACTTCTGGATTCTCTCTGAGTCAGTCCGCTGGTTACTAAGTAAAGGCCGCTACGAAGAAGCCGAAAAAGTTCTTATGAAAGTAGCTAAAACTAATAAGAAAGAGCTATCAAAAAAATCTTTAGAAGAATTGAGAAATACTGCTGAAACCGAAAAATTAGTAGAGAAGCCAAAGGAGACGTGGTTGGTTTTGTTGGTATTGAGGTCGCGAGTACTGCTGTCAAGATGTTTGGTATCGCCTCTTTGGTGGATCACCAATACCTTCGTCTATTACGGCATGTCAATCAACGCCGTCAATCTCTCTGGAAATCAATACTTGAACTACGCCTCGGTGGCTGCCGTGGAGATCCCAGGGTATTGGACCGCTATTCTCCTGTTAGATAGAATTGGAAGGAAACCGGTGCTTATCTGCGCATATTGGCTGTGCGCTGCCTGTCAGTTTGGAGTAGCTTTTATACCTGAAGGTATTACCTAACCTAACGTATCCTTAAGTACCCTTTTGAACCAAGTCGTCTAATAATTTTTTTCGTCCTTAGGAAATGACAATATATCTCTTGCGGTATATCTGATTGGCAAGTACAGCATTGCCGTGGTGATGACGTCAGTGTACGTGTATACAGCCGAGTTGTATCCTACTAAGTATCGGCACACGTTATTTGCCTTTTCGTCGATGGTAGGACGACTGGGGTCCATCACTGCACCGCTCACTCCAGCTCTTGTAAGTCTACTTAAACTGTTTTTCGTAGTTATTAGCTTCATTTCCTAAAACACTCTCCAATCATTGAATTTTGCCGTTACTTTTTCATATTATGGATGAGAAAAAGACTGGTATAATGACCTCACTAAATTTAGTCCATACCATTATAAACTCAGTTAAGAGAATCTTTAGTCGGTATCAGTACCAATGTAACCTATACCGTTAATAGGCATTAGCTTCCGTAATCTGAAAAGGCCCGATAAGAATTTGGCTTCAGCAATAGATAGCTAAGCTTCTCAAATATACCTCCTAAAATTATTTTCTAAACTATATTTCAGGCGACTGAAGTATGGGCAAGTCTGCCATCAGTGCTATTTGGCAGCTTTGCCTTCTGTTCCGGTCTGCTGATCTTCACCACGCCAGAGACCCTGGGGACGAAGCTGCCTGACACCATTGAAGATGCTGAGAATCTCGGGAAGAAGAAGACAGTCAGTTAACGATTATTAAAGGATATTTTAAGTTGTACTTTTTATGTTTTTATGGCTGTGTTTTTATGTCAAAATATACGTTAGTTATAAATGATACTCGAAATTTGTTTTGTCTCTATCCGTAAAAGGCTAATCCTGCTAAAAACTCTTGCTGATCACTACTTCCCCCAAGTTTTTTCTACTCACAATCAAATTTATAAGTCATAATTGTTTTCCGCGTCCGCGCAAGTACTAACAAATAAAAAAGGAATTTTGTCGTAATTATTTTGAAAACCTAATACTTGCTCTGTTTGTGTAAAGAAAACAGCTTGAAGGCTTAGAAAAGTACTTTCAAGACTTGTTTTTTAATTCATAAGGCATAAATTGGGCAAAGGAAATACCAGAAGAAAAGTATTAGCAACAAAACTTTGCTGTAAAAAAAAACCAGGCGCATAGATTAAAATAACCTGAAAAGTTAAACGCAACAATTGTACTCCGTTTTAAATAGTTATATAAAGGTATCTGAAAAGAAAAATAATGTATGTGGAAATGACACATTACACAAAGCAGATACTTACAAAAAAAAAACTTAATTAGCTTCTCAAGTCGTCACTACATAGTAAAAAACAAAGTCGCTTTCTCTGTCCCTATGTATGCTTAAATATTTAAAACTACGCAACGGATTTTGATGCGGTTTTTTTAATAGATAGAGTGGTTCAAGAGGAAGGTTTACATGTATAATACATAGTACAGGGAAAGGAGTTTAACTCTGAATTTAACTCGTGCGAAGCCGCGCGGGTAAAAGCTAGTTATTTTTAAGAACTACTTAAATTAAAAGGTGAGCCACAATGATATTCGCAATATTGTTAAAAATAAAATAATCCTAAAAGTATTCGTTTCTAAATCGCAAATCGTCACAATCATTTCGTCATACGTTTTATTGACGACTTTAATGATAGACATCATGTATGAAATATAATAACAATCGACATATTTATGACTTTTAATAGTAGCGTGTGTTATTTATCGTAGATAAATAAGTCGGATTTATAGTGCGTTTACAAACAATAATACAAGTGTTGTTTTTAGAAACAAATTTTCCTTTATCTGCGGTAATGTTAGAGCCAGTTTCAATTTTGACAATTTACGGTACCTATATGGTGAGTAGCTTGGACAGGCAAAAAGCTTTCAATACATATCCGTCGATTTAAAATATGGGTACTCTTCTGCTTTTCTCGTGTTGTAAATATGACTGATAGAGTAAGTAACCACCGTTTTCGGCCTATAGTTTCTGTAAGGCCAAGTTTATTTAAACCGCCCGGTTTTCGGCTTAATTTATATAGTAAAATCTTGAGAAATACAATAAACCATGACGATGGAGTCTTCCTTCAAACCTAATTGAAATAAACTGTCTAATTTGTGTGTAAAAAAGGGAGTACACCTTTAAATTAAAATACCTACAAAAGCTTCATCATCATTATCATTACTATAGTCGCTAGTTACATAAATCCAAGTCGCTAATTCTGCCTGTTTGTATGTTTGTCCGCTATCTCCTCGTGAACCTCTAAACGGATTTTAATGCGGGTTTCGCCATTTCTTAGGTATTTTTTTCATTTAAATTTGTAAATAAAGAATATTCGAAATTTCTTGAAGGTGGCCCAAATTCTAAGTTTAATGAACAAGTCGGGCAAAATTACACCATTGCGAAGCGTGGGCGGGTCGCTAGTATCTAATAAATCATAACAGTAAATTTAGATAATCCTTAGTGCAAAGTAATAAAAAAGTGTTTACAATTTTATCAATGTGGCTGCGACTTGTATGTACAAAAACTTTATGTACCTACATTTTGTTCATGCTCTTAATAAGGATACAAAATTAACGTAACATCATTGTATCCAAAATTAAATGATGTTCTTCATTCGCATGCAAATGTCTAGGTAATAAAAAAGGTCCCATAGAAGAATTCGCATAAAGTCTCAAGCTATGCTACAATGTAAGCAAACCCAGCGTGATTGGAATTTATTTATCAAATTAGCTGATTAGCAGTCGTAAAGGATTTATAGACACCAGACAGCGTCGTGGATTACCATTTCATTAACACTAGTCATTGGAGTCAATTGAGCATTGATCAGATAAAACCAAGAAGTTAAAATGGCTTCTGAAGAAAATCCGAAGGTTACAGAAGAATTTGAAAGGAAAGCTGTTAAAGATGTAGAAGATGGTGAGAAGAAGAAGACAATAGATTTAGACACAATATTGATAGAAGAAATTGGTCAGTTTGGTATATACCAGTTCAGGACAATTAGCATTGTGGCTGTTGTGGTGATATTCGTCGCGTGGGCGGCCAGTGAATATGTGTTTACTACAGCAAGAATCTCAACCAGGTAAATTATTGCTAAACGTGATTTAGGAAGAATCCTAGATGTTAATATTTCTAACATTTTATAACTACTTCAACTTATGTTACTTACGCAAGCTTGTATCACTTGAAATATATGATGGACTATTTTATTTAATTGACAATCAGACCCTTTTGTAATATTGGTACAGCAAAATATTTAACGAATCAATATGTTTTGGTTAAATTTAGTAATTTAACATAGCCGATGTGATTGTGTTATTGAATATGGCTGACATAGATCTAGGAAAATTAATTTTCAATTGTTTGAAATGATCCTTTCGATCATTCAGATCATTCAGAAATGGTCCTTTCCTCAATTGAGTCTTGAAATCTTGCGTAGTTTATTTGTTAATTTCCACGCTATTGACTATCTAGACTAGCTTATTTTATGACACTGATGTAAAAGTCTAAGTTCTTATCTTAACTCATTTTAGTTTTAATGTTGCAATCGTAATTATTTAATTTTAACATCAATCAAAACCTTTATCGCCTTACTGCCATCTTTTGCAGATTATGAATGAAAATACAAAATTATAATGCAGCTGTTATCTTTAATTATTATGTTTACAGATGTTTTATTCCTGAATGTGATAGTGCAACACCAGACTTTAGTCCATCGTGGCTGGAACATGCAATCCCGAGGAATCCTAATGCAGCCTCAGGATATGATAACTGTCAACGATATGTATCTATTGAGTCGGCAACACCCTGCTCCGCTGCATCGTTTCATCCCAATTTGACTGAACCGTGCCAAGATTACGTTTATGAAAATACTAATACAGTCGTTTATGATGTTAGTTTATAATTACATTCAACTTTTTTTATAAGTTTCAATGCAGTATCAGCGTTGTATTATTTTTAATCTGATTTCAAATTTTAGTATGGTTTAGCCTGCGACGAGTGGCGTCGAAGCCTCATTGGATCCGTCCGAACATTTGGTACACTATTAGTGCTACCAATAACTGGTTACATATCAGATAAGTGGGGCCGACGTACAGCACTCACGATCAATGCTTTCAACACTGCCTGGATGGGTATGGTGCGGTACTGGGCAGATACTTATGTGGGCTTTCTGATATCTGAATTGGCCGAAGCTACCTTTGGATCTGGTGGTTTTTCCGCTGCGTATATCTTAGGTTAGTATGGAAGTAAAATAGGTAATTGATTATGTATTATTGTTTAACAATATTTATATATATTTTGTAGTGATGGAGGTTGTGGGCCCTAAGTACAGGGTGGCAGCAGGTGCTACAATGAACACCTTTTTCTCAGTCGGTCAAGTATTGATGGCGTTGATCGCTTGGAGTGTTCCTAACTGGAGAAAATTAACATTTGCCCTTTACATACCGCAGCTCATTACAGTACTCTGTTATTTCGTGATGTTTGAGTCTGTGCGTTGGTATATGAGTAAAGGTCGATACGAAGAATCCGAAAAGGTATTGAAAAAGATAGCCAGAATCAACAACAAAGTGTTGTCGGAAAGGTCTTTGCAAGGTTTACGTGAGAGTGCAGACGAGACTAAGAAGAAAGAGGAGCTTGAAAAGGCCAGTCGAGCTTCTGAGCCTTGGTTGATAGTCTTGGTCTTCCGATACAAGCCTATTTTAATAAGATGCTTGGTATCTCCAGTCTGGTGGATCACAGTGACCTTTGTTTATTACGGGATGTCTCTTAACTCTGTCAATATGTCGGGGAATGGCTACGTGAACTACATCGCCGTGTCTGCAGTAGAAATCCCAGGGTACTGGACCGCAGTGTACCTGATGAGGAAGATTGGCAGGAAACCTGTACTAATAATGGCATACTGGGTGTGTGCTGCTTGCCAGTTTGGATACATCTTCATTCCAACGGGTAAGTTTTTGTATAGGTTTATGGAAAACTTGTATAAAAGATAGTGCAATGTTGCTTATTACGTGTCTTCGTAACTAACAAAGATCTCTCAAAAAATCCTAGTTTATTTCTTTTTGGCTGTTGTAAAAACGCTTAGGTATGTGTTCATATAATTTACTTATAAATTTGAAATCATTATTTATGACTCATAATATACCCTAGACATTTTCGGCGCTTCCCTCACCGTGTACCTGATCGGCAAGTACAGTATAGCCATGGTGATGACGTCGGTCTACGTGTACACGGCCGAGCTGTACCCCACGAGGTACCGCCACAGCTTGTTTGCCTTCTCATCGATGATGGGCAGGATCGGGTCTGTGTTGGCTCCTATGACTCCAGCATTAGTAAGTTTTAATTGTCATACAATTTTATAAAAGCCATCCTTGGTTACGCGATGTACGGTGACTAGGGTAAAAAGCACACTAAAAACGGGCAGAATCATACTATTTCGTTTTCTCAGCATATCTACTAAGGATGTCCAACAATAGACGAAATGTGCTTTCGTGATGATGCCACCAACTACAGTTTTAAGCTTATGTTTTGAATTCCCACTATTTAAACTAAACGATTTGTTTTTTGCTCTATATTTTCTGGTAGGGCTCTGTTTATTGGGACTCAGTCTCCAATAGCCATTTGAAATAATCAGCCAAGCCACAAACAGTTTACTGGGATCTTCCCCCTAATTTTTCGACAATCCACTTCCAGGCTGAGACAGTGTGGATCCACCTCCCCAACACGTTGTTTGGCTGCTTTGCCCTGGTCTCTGGTCTCCTGGTGTTCGCCACTCCTGAAACTCTGGGCACCAACCTGCCCGACTCGATGGAAGATGCCTGCGGTATAGGGAAGGATAAGGCGAAAGGCTGAAGCCAGGAGTGTTTTTGGAGAACAAATAGATAATCTTAGAGTGTTCCTATTTAATTAATATACCTGCCTACTTAGTTCGATAGCATTAAAGTTAAGTTAGATATTGATTTCTTTTACGTATAAGAAATTATATTAAACATTGATTTTGTCTTAAGTGTCGAAAAATTGTTACTCAAAAAAACCTGATTTAGGGTCTATAATGGGTATGGTAACTGCGACTGTAAACAATACTTTCAAGGGTTTAGTTAAATTGTTAAAAGTATCATTGTATAAGAAATTATAAAATAAATAAGTCTTTGTAAAATGTGATTTTTCTTATTCATTGCCGCTTTAACAATAAATATCTCTTTAATTAATATATCTAATATAACATATTTATGATTTGATAAAATATATCTTTATTGTCCTATGAAATTCAGAGTGAAACTCGAAATTTCCGCAAAGTTCTAACTACGGATTAGATATCTAAAGATTTATTATCGTTTAGTAATTTGTTGATTTTAGGGTTCCATACCTAAAGTTTAAAAACGGAACCTTATTTAGAGAAGATAAATTAAAGACCCTCCGCGCCGGCCGTCCGTCGTTTTGTCACGGCTGTATTATTTTATGCGGTTTCCCATTCAACAAACGTGTTTTATGCAATTTCTCTCTGGAACTCTTCGTGGTCATTCTCTATCACATCATAAAACATCATTGCTTGTTCTTGCGGGGAAATGCATTTATGCACCGTACCCCCCAGTGGGGTGGCGGGGGCGTGTGGGACTCTTGCCTGGGCAACTGACACGTCTGGGCACTGACGGACTACCCACTAAGACCCCGCGGCGCTACGTCCTCGGTGGTGGAGTCGTGGGACCGGCCTAGGTCCTCCACAATTCCAACGGGATTTCCATGAACATCTGGGAACCAATCGTAGTCAAGTTTTGTTCCCTTGAAGCGTCATAACCGAACGAAATTTATATCTATCAATAAAGTGAATTCCTAGCAGTGAATCGTTTGGTGCGTGCCTCTGTAGGTTCGTACATTTGTCATAGGTGGGTGCTGTCACCTGTCAGTAAGGTCTTTGTCAACTTTATCACAATTTCAAATACGTCATAATTCTACGTATTTTATTAGTAGGGATTCTACTTCCCTAGTTTTTATGTATAAAACTGTAAAAGTAACTTTGTCTGTTTGTTTGTTAGGCTTTCACACTTCAGAATTTGGGAAAAGGTATATATAGGCTACCTCTTATTGCGATAAATTTCTTGAGAGGAACTGAAATAGCGACGACGAAAGTTTGCATGGACATTCGTGATTACACATTGAATTTACCAACTTTTTAAATTTTGTATTTTAAAACATTTTACTTATGAATTTTATGATTTAAATTATAAAATAAGTTTATTTTGAAAAATCATTTAATAAATATACCGGAATGATTAAAATATAAATCTTAAGCGGACACCTTGTATCTATGTTAATAGGTAGAGTATCAAACACTTTCGTAAAGTACAAATACAGCATACTTACAATTAATTCAGGTATTGTACAAGTCGAGACAATAGTATCAATATCAAGTTACTTAGCGTAATGACCTCAACGATAACACCTGAAAATAATAGATTTTTATTACTCTTACATTAATTATTAATGATTTGCGATATTGCCTTAACAAAGTCACGTATCTGTTCGTCTTACCGTACGTGTGAGATGTACTTCTATTGATAAAAAACAGCTTTGTTTAATGTTATTGTTTTGTGAACTGTACTTTGTTTTTATTAATGTTAACTGGTTTTTGCATTACATATTGTCGTGTAGGTATAAAATTAATATTTTTCTGTTTTTTTATTCTTTTAACGGGATAGTTGGACCTACAAAGTAGAAGATATAATAATGCCTAGGCACTAATGTACCGATTTTATTAGGGTTCCGTAATAAAAGAGTAATAACGAGACCACAATAAGACACCGTGGTCCGTCGGTCTGTCTGTTTGTCACCAAGCAGTAGGTATTTCATGGACCATGATAGCAAGACAGTTGTCATTATAAAGATGAATGTCTAATAATAAATACAAAAAACCAGCCAAGTGCGTGTCGGACTCGCGCACAAAGGGTTCCGTACTATCATTTTCTACCTGTTTATTACGATCGAGTAAAATTTGCTTAAAAATTACGTTTGTTGTTCGTGAATGGAATGCCTGGGGAATGCCCCCCTTTAATATTTACTTTATTGTTATTTAATTATTAATTTAAAAAAAATAATGTACAAGTAAATATTCTGTGAGAATTTGAAGCCGTTTTATTACCGTTTTTAATATTAAGCAAAAAAAAATACGAAAGAAAACGTTAATTGTATGGGGCCCCCCTTGATATATATATTTTTTTAATTTTTAGTAGGTATTGTTGTTATAGCAGCAACGGAAATACATCATTTGTGAAAATTTCAGCTTTTTAGCTATCAAGGTTTAGTGGATACAACCTGGAGATAGACAGACAGCGGAGGCTTAAGTAGTAATAGGGTCCCGTTTAACCCTTTGGGTACGGAATCCTAAAATAGACCAAACAATTATGGGCTCATTTTTAATTTCACGGGAATACAACAAACGTGATGGAAGGACTTGATATGTGAAATTCTACGTCGAATTCCAGAGTCCAAATCGCGCACCGCACACTGATTGGCCCTTGAAAAAAGGCATTCTAAAATGAGCTTTTTATAAGTTTTATACTAAAACGAGCGACCCGCCCACGCTTCGCAATGGTGTAATTTTGCCGACTTGTTTGCAAACCCTTGCATTAAAGCTAACTTAAAAAAAAAAACTCAACCTTCTTTATACACAAATTTAAATAAAAAAAATACCTTTAATATGGCGAAAACCGCATTAAAATCTATTAAGCGGCTTAAGAGGAGATAGCGGGCAAACATACAAACGTACAGAATTGGCTACTAGGATTTATTACTATGTACCTAATGATAATAATGATGATACAAACTCTTCTAGGATCAACACGTTTGGGTGGTTGCATTTCGGCAATATGGTTACCTAAATCTTTACTAATATTATAAAGCTTAAGAGTTTGTTTGTTTGTTTGTTTGTTTGTTTGTTTGTTTGAACGCGCTAATCTCAGGAACTACTGGTTCGAGTTAAAAAATTCTTTTTGTGTTGGATATACCATTTATCAAGGCAGGCTTTAGGCTATATAACATCACGCTGCGACTATTAGGAGCGAAGAAATAATGGAAAATGTGAAAAAAACGGGGAAAATTATTCATCCTTAAGGGCTTCCGTTGCGTGCGCTGCGAAAACGGTTCAAGATACCAAAAAAATATGTATGAAAAAATTATTCCTCTTGAAATGATCTTAAAAAATGTCTGCGACAGTATATGTATATCCTTTAAGATTAACTCACTAGAACCGTTTTTATGTAAATCAAATTTGGTCGAAATTAATGCATTCTTTGTTAAGAGTTGTATGCCCAAAATAACTATTCTAGCGGACGAAGTCGTGGGCACAGCTAGTGGTACAATATTATAGTTTTGGCCAAACATTAGGGCCTTTGAAGAGGGTAAACATTTTAGGACTAAATAGGGTTTTTCTGTTTAAAATTATTGATTGTGAATGGCGTAGCTAATGTCCAAAATAATAATATTCAATTAGCCATGTCTTTATTTTGTATACGAAGTGCCATTGTAGTGTTTTGACAGGTGTTAAAAATAGCCAAACAATCCTTAGTAATAATTACGTAACTTATATTATGTTAGAGATCTCATAGGGTTTCTGTTGTAACTTTTGCGTTATTGATATAGATTCTTATATCCATATTAATAACGCTTTATATATAGTTTTTAGTTTATGTAGCCAATCAAAATCGAATTAAATTTATTTGTTCATCAAGATTATATTTTTTAATTTTTCGTACGAAATATTTTTTCAGGAATAGTGTGGCGTTGGAAGTTGGGTATGTCTAATTAATTCTAAACTAGTGGCCGCCCGCGACTCCGTTCGCGTGGAAGTCGATTTCCCGTGGGAATGAGAAGTTTTCCCGCGGTAAAAAGTACCCTATGTGTGATTCTGATGTATAACCTACATTACTGTAAAGTTTCATCAAAGAGAAAGAGTAACAAACATCCATACATTGTGGATGTATGGATGTATCGATACTCACAAACTTTCACGTTTATAATATTAGTAGGATTTGATGTTTTTCAAGGTACGGTCAAACTTGCTAAGCACCTTTAGCGTTCGCCCCCAAACCAGTGAATAGTACTCTACGAACATGCCATGGTCTCTTCGGAAGAATAGCGAATATAACGTGTTTCCACGACAATAGTTTAGTTTAGTTTAGACAAGAGTTGTTGTTTTCAGGTAGTGCCCTATCTTAAGAGCGAGAGCGAAGACTAATTGTTATACCTACCATTATTTTTATTTAAAGTTTTAGAACTTAGTTACATAGTAAGTTAAGTTTATATAACGAGGTTATAAGGTACAATAGTAAATAGAGCAATTAGCTTTAGTTAAGTATGTTCCAGTAGAACATTATTTAAGAATGAAGTATTTTGTATGTTTTTTTATAGTTTTTTTTCTATTTGATTCTTATTAGATGCAATTACTGTTTTTGTGTTGTGCAATATCTTGTTATTGTTTTTCATATAACTGTATTACTTTTTGTTGTTTTCTGTAGTTAATTTTCAATAAATTGTCTTCAATATATTTGTTTCTGTTAATTTATTAATAATGTAAATAGTAAGTTTATTTTCAGTTTGTCTAATGTTGAATACTTCATCTAAGTATTGTTGTTTCCAATTTTTTTGTCGCGGTTTTAGATTTCCAACATTTAACTGGTAACACCTTGATCATGTAATTTTCTGACATGACAAAAAATAATCTGATTAAAAAACAATACTCAAAAATAAAACAAATTGTGTATTTAAAAAAAATGCACTAAAATATTCGTTTTAATTGTTTACAATCGTATTTGAATCATTAGGGGTCCATTATTGGATTTTCAGTAAAGTTGTTTTTACGAAGATATTAATAAGCTTTTTTTAGCAAAGAAAAGAACTGTCGAAAGTGAAAAATTTCCTTCGTTATATTTATTTATAAATTTTCAGAGGACTTTTTAGTGAATATTTTAAAAAAAGTCCTTTTTACTATAAAATAAAATATTTCTTTATGGCTAAACCGAGCCAGCGAGGTGGATTACGGCTCAAACCCTCTCGCTATCCGAGAAGGATATTATTTTTATTTATTTCTTTATGCGGCTAACTAAATAGTGTATTTCTAAAGGAAATTATTCATAAATCTACTAGGACGCTACCATGCCTTTGAATCCAATTCAGTGTCACTAGATCCATTGAAAAGATGTTTCAATTCCTAGAAATATTCTTTGACGGCAGAAACTTATGCAGATATTGTTACAAAATCCACTTTGACAACCGTGACATGCACGCAAGTATAAATTAAATGTCAGTTTTGACAGATTTCAGCGCGGTTTTGTACCTTCAGTATTAATACGTTTGTAAATAGGTACGTTCATATTCGTGACGTAGGAACGGTAATCGACTGCCGCTAAATCCACAAAACCACTATTATTGTGTATTACTGTGCTATAGGGCTGTTCCGATCGTGTCCATTATATTTTTTCCTAATATTTATTGTTAAATATATGAATGGTTAAAAAAATATATGGTCATTACAAATATTTTTTGTTAAAAAATGAGATAAAATTGAGAATCTTAATCATAGGTATATTAGATAGACTGTCATCTCACTAGAAGAAACTTGATGATGACTTTTACACATTCAAAATGTATAAATATAACACGCACTTCTTTTATTTTCATAACTTTCTTTCATTGGTCCCTTAACGATAACTAAAAGAATAACATTTGCAAGTCGGTTTCAATAGGATTGTATTTTATAGATTATATTAAATGTACTTTCAAATAACACATTATACTTAGGGATTTGAAAATATTAGTTTAAAATTTGATACTGAAATTTTGTTAGTCTAGTAAACTTTGAATTCGTGTATAGTCAATATAATTCAGTTAGTTCCTTTTTGTAATTTTTGTTAAACAGAAAACAATTTTATTATAAGGTAGGTACACCTATCTTCTTTTTACAAATTTAGGCGACTTTGCAATTGACGTTTAACCAACCAATTTGAGGATTCGAAAAAGTTAGGGGCATCAGCATAGGTAGGTATACATAAAAATGCATATGCGAAATAAGCTTGTTAGCTTTACACCTTGACGTAATCTGATTTAATATAAGGACGCAACATCAGAAAGAAGGTACGAAAGTGTTACAACATTACTCCCATCGATACCACACCGATAGAAAATTTTCACAAAAACCGACAATGCCAATCTGGAAATGTTTCTTGTCAAATCGTGACGAGCATCGCGGACGCAGCCTGTTCTAATAGGCCGGTGTTTTCTCAACGACGCGAGATCTCGAGATCCAGGGCAGTGCCGCGTATGTGCGCGCGCGCAAAAAACAAAGAGGTCAGATCGGAACAACCCACCGCGACCGCCGCCCGCGCAGTGCGCCGGGGACCGCGCGCGCACGCGTCGTTTAGCTTCCAAATTTGAAATTTAAATCATACGCAGCAAAAAATAGGCACTAATTTTGATTGAGTGGCAGATTTAAAAAAAAAATAAAAAAAAGGAGGTGGTAAATTAAATTAGTGATAAACTTGCAGTGAAGAAAACAATAAGTGATAGATTAAAGATAAGTGATGATAAAGAGATTCTACTAACTCATCGTTTCACATCAACGTAAGTATGTTTACAAGTAATTTTTCAAAACTAAAACACGTGTAAAATAAAATAGAAAAATAGATCTACGAAACAATTGAGTTAATAAATTAGCGATATTACGGCTAGAAATGTTCATAAATTAATTAGGAATAATTCATGTGGCCATATAGGTATATATTTATTACTTCATTGTAAGGTGGGTGTACCATGGAAGGCCACGCTCCTTTGAAGGCCAACTATTAAAAAGTCGTATTTATTGACATTTTAAGACATATTCCTTCTACTACACATTAAGATCCCTCAATCTCTAGGCCACCCACGGCGGCGGCGAGTCGTTTGCGCCGCTATTGTGGCGGTGCGATATCACTCTTCGTAGACTTCGATTTTCGATGTTACAATCCTTATTTGAGCGCACAGCAAAACATAAGTATTTAGTCAATAACCTATTATTATCACATATTTTTGTACTGTAGATTGTCGCATATGGATATATCTATGTTACTAAAGAAAAAAAACATAGTTTTGCCTCAATTTAAGTAAAATATTGGTAGTGTTCCTAGAAAAGCCGGTGGTTCCATATAAGGCCAATAGAAAATTTGACTTTTGGCCTTGCTAGGGTACATAGGCCTAACAAAGAACATTTACAAACCATGAACTTATGAATACTTACTTCTTTAGTTAAGTATAATAATAAACTTAAAATAAGTTTTTATATTGATAATATTTTTAATCATAGTCATAATTGTTAGTTTAGCCTTCTTGGGAACTTTTTGGCCTTACAAGGGACGGACCCATAAGAAGGCCTATTTGGTTAAAAAAAAAAGATTTAAATTACATTATAAAAAGCGTTGGCAAGTTATTTGCTGCGAATATCATACGCACTTCTTCTATTTTTAAATAATTTTCTACAATATATTCATAGTTATACGATGGTGTTCAAGTAATGTTCGTTGAGTTTTTTAAAGGTGATAAAAATATATTGAGCATTTAATGTTTTGCTTAAATGATATGTCTTATTATGTTGTTTTAGTAAAAGCGGATATATTTATTGTTAAAACTCTATTTTTAAGTTTATCGACTGATACATAATTTTGGCCTTGTTTGGAGCCATGTTCCTTGCAAGGCCATTTGGAAGAGCTTAATTAAACTTAAGATTAATAAATAGTGATTAAAGTGAGGTAAAAAAAGAAGTATTTTTATGGTGCACATTAAAACAAAGTATTACCTCATAATTTGTTTACTTTATTTCTCCAGTAAATAAATGAATAAAAAGTGTTTTCCCGTTAGTGTGGCCTTCTATGGTTCACCCACCTTATAAAAACTTGTAACGATATATCCGACTTATGAATGGAATCTGAAAACACTTTGACGTTAAGTAATAATATTAGGTATAAGTTACATTTGTAAAAGAGATAAAAGGAACTGTTACTACTTTATTACAAATTTAATCAGGAAAATGCTTTTGGTGTGTACACACACTTATATTTTGTGTTTATAAATTAAGCACAGTTTGTCCTTAATTATTTTACGTTTAAGATTCGATACCCACAGTTAAATTTGTAAGGAATTAAAGGCAACGGAACTAAGGGCAACGTAGGTATAAAAATTATTAATCAATTAATAAACATAAAGTAGATTTTCCTGCGAACAAAAGTTTTCATGACAATGAAATAAAACATATTTACAAGTTTTTAACCGACTTCCAAAAAAGGAGGAGTTCTTTTCAAAACTAGCCATACTAACTTTTGTTGAATATAGTTCCTGTTATTGTTGAAAATAGTTAGATTTTAAGAGAAAACTTAAATAAATAGACCTTATTGATTGATTAATTAATGATAAACATAACGATTTGGCGATTACCAGTACCAGACTACAAATTGCTCAGTTTAAAAGTATAAAAAATCATATTAGATTTTATATTGCAAGTTATTAAATTAAATAGTCTACGTATAAAAGTATAAAGTTCGCACCGCTTAATAGAAATTATCGTCCGTTTGCCTCACTGGTTCATGACCCAAGATATACAAATATGGTCAAGAGATTAATTTTGCCAATAAAAGAATATGGGTATCACTATCTAATTGGGGCAAATAATTTATTTTTATTTTACACATCTCTATTTTTTAATTGAGCCGGAATTTTTTCATTAAAGTGAAATAATAAAAAAATATTTAAATTATTTGAGAAAGAAAATGTTGTTTTATTGCAATACAAATATGTTATTCCCAAACATTTTTAAATTATTTTTCATTTATTGAAATTATTGATAACCTATAAAAAATACAAACAAAAAAATATCATTTTTCTTGCATTTTAGAGGTGTAATAATAGGGCCGCAATAGGAAGACCCCACTCGCAGCTACTTGTCCATATTTTCTAAACTCAATTATAGGTTCATGAGAAATCTTTAACGTACCTAATACAATGCAGTGTTTTCTCTACATTAAAAGAAATATTTATCTTTAACTGTCTTTTAATAAGTGAAACTATCGATATAACGCGTATATATAATGTAGTATAAATGAATAAAAATAGTGTGTAAGAGCTGGCTATCGATAAAATAAAACGTTTTCATCGATAACAGGTGATTCAATATGAGGCTGTGAACTTAATGCGAGTAGCAAACGTAGATTACGGTCTTATGTGTTTTGGTCATGTTTTGATATTTTTATAAGTAGGTACACAACTATTTTAGATCCACGGTTTTAAACGAAAGAAATGTAGCTATAGGTTTGATCTCTGTGGTGCAGCGGTATGTATACCGGACAGCTAAGCGGATGGTTCCAGGTTCGATCCCCGGGTCGGGCCAATTTCGTCAAATAGTTTTTTCGATATTGGCTCGTTATGTTATTATGTGTTACAAGTGCTAACTGCAACTTACTTTAGGGCCACATAATTTGTGTATAAGTCTGGAGATATATTTATTTATTATTATAATATTATTTCAAAATTTGCTACGATTAAACAACGGCCGTTTTATGTTTTCTGAAAGGCCGATCGGTGGGATAATTTCCGATTTTGGTCAACTTTAAGTATGGCTCTCGTCCAATTTATGCTTAGCATAAGTAAATTACAAACCACTAGAGAAGAATACAACAAGTTCGCTGAAGCTTGATAACAAACTCACAGGTAATTTTTAAGTTTATCTTACAACCTAAGCTAATTAAGTTTTTACACTTTTATTCTCAATTAGATACCTAATCGCGTGTCGAGATTAACCCCATCTTTGACGTGATTTATTTTAAAATAAGCTATATCATCATTATCATTACATAGTATAAATCCAAGTCGCTAATTCTGTCTGTTTGTATGTTTGTCCGCTATCTCCTCCTAAACTACGTAAGGGATATTAATGCGCTTTTCACTATCTTTAAGGGAATTTATTCATTTAAATTTGTCAATAAAGAACATTCGAAAAAAGTTTCTTTAAGTTAGCCAAAATTCAATGTTTCGTGTTCAAGTCGGCCAAAATTGCACCATTGCGAAGCGTGGGCGGGTCACTAGTATAATAATGAACTATTGTTACCGACTTATTTTTCATAATATTTACGTAAACATCCCTAAAGTCTTTTGGGTCGACCAAGCTTTTGCAACTCAAGTGCGCATCTTTTTAAATTATACTTTACTAGTGGGTCCCCGCGACTTCGTCTGCGATAAAAGTGATTGTCCAAATTTTGCAAAATCAAAACAGTGCCTATTTTCATCCTAGGCTATTGAACTATATCTATTCCAAAATTCTTTAAAATGGGGTCAGCTGTTTTGACGTGAAAGTGGAACGTACAGACAGACCGGCATACATATTGTCACATTTATAATATTAGTAAGTATCTAAGGTTTACAAGCGTCGATCTGTGCGGTACGCGGTTTTAGGCACCGTGGGACCGCCTCTTTAGCTACGAGAGTCTAAAGACGACTTGGTATATACCGGGTGTCCAGGAAACAATGGATAAGCTCTGAAGGGCTAATAGTAGAACTAAAGGCAAGCCTAAAAAATAATTGATAAAAAGTATAACCCTTACACTGCTAGAAATATGGCGCTTTAAAAAAAAACTTCATATTTTTTTGACTGTGTTCATATTTTTACTCGTAACGAGGTGAAATCACTTAATAACATCATTATTTCTGTGCTAAAATAATTAATATTAACCGCATCAGTGAATTACTATCAAATAAAATAGCTAACTAAAGTATTTTTCTCAAAAAATAATGTTAAACTTTTGATTTGTGTAAAATTTCTGAAGAAATATTTTTGATGCGCAACTTTGAACAGCTCTGGTGTAAAAAAATTATATGAAAGTAACAGTGACCAATGATTTCAAAATATTCCTGGTTTAATAACGTTTTTAAAAAGATGTAATATGTCGTTATTGTAATGAAAAAAGATTGAACTAATGGTATTAGTGTGTAAAATGGGATAATTATTTAGATCTAGCAAAATTAAAAAAATACAATAAAACTGAAGAAATATGATTTTCAACTGATATTAATTGCAAAAACATTAGAATAATTGAGAGCAACTGTTCAAATTGTCTGTCCCCATCCTGATGCAGGCCCTACAACTACGAATAAAGGATCTTCAAAAAAATCGCGCGTGTTGTCGATCATTGATTGCAGCGGCCTGAACACGAGCTCGTAGATCTTCTAATGAAGTTACTGGTTGCCGGTAAAACTCTTCCTTAAAATACCCCCAGTAAAAAGTCTAAAGCGTTTAGGTTTAGGCGGCCTACCTACCTGTTAGGGTAGGTTTCGTCAAGTATGCACATAATGCAACAGCATAGTGTGCTAGACAGCCTTCATTTTGAAGCCAATATGTGTCGCGAAGCTCTTCGGACACGTCTATCAATAAATTGGGTAAGTCATTATGAAGAAAATTTGGATCACTTTCTCCTGTTAAGTTGATTTCTTTGAAGATCCTTTATTCGTAGATGCAGGGTCTGCATCAGGATGGGGACAGACAATTTGAACAGTTACTCTAAATTAGCCCAATGGGTTTGCAATTAATGTCAATTGAAAATCATATTTCTTTAGTTTTATTGTATTTTTTTAATTTTGCTAGATCTAAATAATTATCCCATTTTACACACTAATACCATTAGTTCAATCTTTTTTCATTACAATAACGACATATTACATCTTTTTAAAAACGTTATTAAACCAGGAATATTTTGAAATCATTGGTCACTGTTACTTTCATATAATTTTTTACACCAGAGCTGTTCAAAGTTGCGCATCAAAAATATTTCTTCAGAAATTTTACACAAATCAAAAGTTTAACATTATTTTTTGAGAAAAATACTTTAGTTAGCTATTTTATTTGATAGTAATTCACTGATGCGATTAATATTAATTATTTTAGCACAGAAATAATGATGTTATTAAGTGATTTCACCTCGTTACGAGTAAAAATATGAACACAGTCAAAAAAATATGAAGTTTTTTTTTAAAGCGCCATATTTCTAGCAGTGTAAGGGTTATACTTTTTATCAATTATTTTTTAGGCTTGCCTTTAGTTCTACTATTAGCCCTTCAGAGCTTATCCATTGTTTCCTGGACACCCTGTATAGTCATTGGAAGTACGTGACTACCATCAAATGGACAACATGCCTGTTTATCGTCTCATTATATAAAAAATAGTTTTGAATACGTAGGTAGTTATTTTAGTAGTAAAATAGTAATAACTTTAACCATTAATTTATAAAATATACACTGGTAAAAATTATACGACCCATTTTTCAATAGCTGTGGACGTTAGTCTCATTTTTTAAATACCCAAATTATTTACAAAAAAGGAATTTTTTTTATTTTACTTTATATTGCGTAACAAACCTTTGCAAGTCTCTTTCTGTCTTTTAAATTAAAACCAGCGTTTGATCGATCTATGTATATTTTACAGAGTATTAAACACAACCGGAAATTTAAACTGGAAATTTGTGGATTTTGGAGAAGATTAAGGTAAAGAGCAAACGCTATTGCAAATAAATTGGGTACCTAAACGAAAGCTTCAAACGCAAATATCACACACCTACCCACATTAATTACTGGATGCCATACAGGTTGCATCATTTCCAAAACTTAATTTCTTTCAAGTTATATATCACTCACGTTAGCATACATGCTTAGCTTTATTTATTGTTGAACATTTAGAATAAAACCTGAATGTCAAAGTAATTTGTGAATCCTAAAACTCTTGTCTTAAAGCGACGAAAAAAGTATTAAAAAAGTTGCGGGACCCACCTGTGCCTTTTATCTTAGCGGTTACTGAACCTGTTTGTTTTGAATTACTAATGTACCTACGAATGGCCAGCCCGAGCGGCGCAAGAGTGCGTCAAAACTGCACTGCGTCATAACAAAACAAAGAATAAACCTTATTTGAAGAGACCTTTTCTTAATGTTTTATTATAAGAACTTTCTAGATAAAAATATCTTAATTGCGACGGTAACTGTATTTAAATCCGATGCGTGGTTAAGAAAGAGTTAGCGTACATACTTGATGCGGATGGTAACTTTGTTTTAAAATACTTTAATAGAGATAAGAATATAGTGTTCTTTTCCAAAATCCTTTCCAAAAATCGTGTACCAACACGTGAACTCTTTGCAAAAGCATAATTAGACTCCACATTTAAGTCTCATAAATTTGGGACAATCGATTAAGATATCGTGATCAAATAAAATAACATTAATTGAATAAATAAATTCAATTGTTAGAGTTATTAATAATTAAACAAACTTCGGTCAAAGGTTTATCTTGTTGGAAGTGGGTTGGGAGATGTAAATAATAGCAATGCGAGACCAATACACACTCTGGATGTGCATGCGCACAACAACAGGCTATGTAAGGAGTTTTGATAAGCTATCCTTTATTACTATGGATTGGATAAAAATATATGGTAACACATATAAAAATATGTATGTACCCATATTTTGTTTTTATTTTAATGTCAAAAAAGCCAAAGAAATTAAGTAAGAAGCTTAGATAAACACAACAGTCGTATGGGCAATTAAAAAGAGAGCTATACTAAAAAAATGTATTGTGTAAATTTTGATATGTCGTGCGAAATTTTACAAATCATAGACACGGACAGTAGGATAAGCTAAAAGTTAGTAAATACAGTTGGCTCCAGACCGCCGAAAGTTTCTAGCGTAGTATACTTACCTGTAGGGAAGTAGCCATCTTACTGTCTAAATATCTTGAAACACCTAGAAATTTCTTGAAATCAACCGAAGATAAAGAAGGAACAGATAAAAAAGGTTCGATGTACGTTAATAATAAAGAACACTAGAAATCCTTAAAGATGCAAAAAGCGGATTAACAGATAAATAGAAGCAAACGCACGATTCTTGTGGCTTTATTATATCTACGACAGAATCTACTAAATTAACCGGAACATTAATTTATGATTTTAAAACTAACTGATGCAGTAAATGCGAGATTACATATCCAACCGGATTTTAATATTATTAATCACAGTTAATAGTACAACGGTTATCAATAAAACGATAATTGTAACTAAATGTTAAGGGATAGGAGGCCTACGCCTCTAGCAGCTCATTAACCAATTTTTCAACGTTATTAATATTTTTCATTGCGTTTAGAACGTTTCACCTACCTTTTGACTTTAAACAAATAAGTTTTAGGTTCCAATATGAATTGCATAAGCACAATGCCCGGCTCACAACAAAACTTGTCAGAAATGTAATGAGTCCCATGTTAGGCACCGACCTTATTTAGGTATACTTGTTTGTTTCAATTTAAAAACCTACCCAAGTTGGTAAGTACATCATTACATAGTACCTATAAATCTAAGTCGCTAATTCTGTCTGTTTGTATGTTTGGCCGGTAACTCCTCCTTAAGTACGTAACAGGTTTAAATGCAGTTTTCTCCATATTTTAGGGTATTTATTCATTTTAATTTGTATATAAAGAACGTTTAGAATTTTTTTTTAAGCTAACAAAAATGCAAGGGTTCGCGAGGAAGTCGGCAAAATTACACCATTGCGAAGCGGGGGCGGGTCGCTCGTATGATATAATTAAGTATTTTTAACCAAGCTATTGACATTTGCAAATATTATCGCTTTAATTCAGAATTTTGGAGAAACGAGACTTTAGCTTCAATTTTTCTCGCATTTTTATCAAGAACCTCTACTTGGTGATGATGCTTATAACTTGGGCTACTTGAATTTTTAAGGTTATGCGGAAATTTATTTGACCGTTAGCCATTTTCCTAATATTGACGCTGTAAATAAGCATCTTATTTTCATTACATATAATTTTTCTTGGACTCTGACAGGAAAACGTCGCGTAGGCCAAGATTAAAATGTCGCTATGTAATAGATCGACTCAACAACGATTGGAAAATCTTATTTCAACAGTGCTAGATTTTTGTTAAATTCTGTAAGAAACTTTAACGATTCTTGGCGATTTGAGACTTGTAAAAATAAAATATGTTTGTCAAAAACACAATCCATAAAAGAGCGATACTTAAAGTAAAAAACTGGCTTATCTTTGAAACAAACATTTTCAAAATATTTATGCAAATACCAAAATAAACAAAAAAATCCTTAAAAGGTCTTAAAGTCTTGTATATGTCACGGGGTCATCTAGGTGCCCATTTCTATTATTATTAAACCAGGGGGCCGAGTCTCGTAATTTGCAAGTTCTATTGTATTGCTATCGTATTTTTTACAATACGATAGCAATTCCATAAAAAAATGGTATTCTCGTCCTTTTTATCACAATAACTATGGTATTGTTATTGTATCATAATCGTATTGCTTATTGAATGAATGAAAAACTGAACGAAGTCAAAATTTATGGTTTTGTGCTTTTTTTTGTGTGGCATAGAGGGCATAAACAAAATCATCTATGTTTGTTTGTTTGTTTTGATTCGGGTTGCACAGTGCAGTTGTTGTTATTTCTTTAAAAAAATATGAAATACTCAAAATGTAAGTATTGTTTCGTATTATTAATAATTATTAGATACCTATATTAAGTAAAATGTATTGTTTAAGTACATACCTACTTATATTTTAGGTTACGAGTGACTACCGAACAATTACCTACGTTGTTTGATGGATTTTTGGAGGCTAGACGAGAGGTGGCCTAAGGCATGAGGTCCTTGGGTCCTGAAGGCGCCGAGAAAGATGGGGCAGGCTGGCGTTTGGTAATGCACCCTAACTGTATCATGTTATGTTTCATAGTTTATTATTTTAACTTGTACAATTTTATTTTCAGTTTTGTAATGACTACAAATTCAAATTGAACACCTACAGTTATTCTGAGTGAGGGTCTAGTCACATAGCTACATAGTAAGTATTAGTTATAGCAACCAATCCTATTTGGATTGTGGTGGAAGTCATTGAAAACACATGTTAAAAGGTGAAATGTGTGTATAATAATAATTAATTTCGGTTTCTCCACAGGTATGCTGCCAGAAATCTCTGCAGAGCACGGCCTACTTGCAACTCTTAATGGCTCTGCTGTTTGGAGCTGCTACTTCTTCTTCGACAAGTAATTCTTGTCCCATCTGAAAATTACAAATAAAAATATATTAGAGAAATATGTACTAACTGTGATTTATTATTAAAGTTACATTGCTGTGATTGCTTGCTACTTAATAATAGATTTATTATTTTTGTATAATAAGTGGGTTAAGAATATTTATAAGAGACATTATATCTGAAAATAAATAAAAAATATATTAGAGAAATATGCACTAACTATGATTTATTATTAAAGTTACATTGCTGTTGTGATTGCTTGCTACTTAATAATTGATAATTAATTATTTTTGTATAATAAGTAGGTAGGTTAAGAATAATTAAAGAGTATTCTGCAACTGACAAATGTTTCAAATTTACAGACAATTAGACTTACCTCATTCCGTAGTTGGCTTTCTCTTTGCTCCTCTTCTGCTGTTAGTTGCTCAACCTTGGAGTTTGTGCTAAGGGCGATGTTATGCAAAACAGCACATGCTTTCACTATTTGTCCTGCGGTGGATGGTCTGTAGTGCAATGCACATGCCATTAATAAGCATCTAAAATGACATTTATTTTATAATAATTATTAAAGATGTTTATTTATTATTGTAACATTTTTGATCGCAGTTTCAATTAGCATTTATAGACTGATATAATGAGATAATGAAAAAGTTACTACCGAAAACTTGACTTAAGCACCCCCATGCAGCGTTCTACAGTGCAACGTGATTGAACAAATCTTTTGTAGTAATTGTTTTCTGGTGTGTCTGGCGTGGTGTCCAATATAGGGGTCATCATATTCTTTCAGAGGGGTTGGCCACTGTCTCCTAATTCAGAAAAAGCTCATCATTGTTATTATATTGCTATTAGTTTTCCTAGGATATATAGGTATGTAATATCTTAGTAGATACCTTTTTAATTAATGTGGTTTTTTTAAGAAATTATATTGAAATAGTGCCGTGTAGTGCAACCCATCACCAATAACACTCTCTTTCGCCATCATTGTCCCAAATTAACTGCAAACAGTGACTGATGAATCTTTGATTTTGAAGCTCTGGCTACTTAATAATTTTGGCCTTCCAATGTCTGGTAGGACCCAGAAGCGTAAAAGCTTATGGCAATAAGAATCTGAAACAAACAAATTATGTTTTTATTTACTAAAACTAGTTCAGCTTTATTATTAGTACCTATAGATACATTTTAAGGTTAGGTTATGAATGTACTTACCTTTATCATTGCTGATAGAGAATCACGCCGTACTGAGGGTAGATGAGGCCGTAGCTCTACCGCCAGCTCTCTTACTGCCTTCTTGGAGAGCCGGAAGGTCTTTAGAAACTCCCTATCATTAATTATTTCTAAGGGGTCAATTTACCCTCTTAGAAGGCGGTTAGAGCGACGACGTGCGAAAATACACCGTCTTCGTACGTCTACTGCATTAGTTAACTCCAAAATCTCAAAATAAGCCGCCTGCCTACTCATTTTTTTCATAAAAGAACACTTGCAGAATATAAACACTCGCAACACGATAGAAAAATATCTATTGTGTTTTTTTCTAGCAATTACGACTGTAATCGTATTGTGATTGGTCTTAATTTTTACGAGACTAGCAAAATATCTTACAATAATCGTACAATAGCTATCGTAAACGTGAGCAGACTACCTTTTTGACCACAATTGTTATTCCACAATTGCTATTGCCAAAAAAGCAATAGGAATTGTTACAATTCAATTACAATTGCTTACGAGACTAGCATTTGTGTCTTATTTTGCAATTATGATACAATAACAATACGATAGGTGTAATTTTAAGCGACGAGACTCGGCCCCCAGCTAGACAAACTAGCAATCATTAAAATATAAAACTCTAAAAACCTATTTTAAATATATATTTTTTAACAAATTAAGTTTTAGTTTATCTTTTGTAATTTCTTCTTACGTTTAAGGCATCATATGAAAGTAAATAAGTCCCGAAGCCATATGAAAGATAAATAACGGCTAGAAGTTACATATTCAGAAGGAAATAAAACTATTACCTTATCAATATGCGAAAGTTCTGGATGATAAGGCGAATTACTTGCAATTATTTTACTTTTAAGGCAACCGGTCCAACGTTTTAATAATTAAAAAAACGCGAATAAAAGGAAAGGTATTAATGAGATGAATCAACGTTCTTATCGTTAGTGTGGCTAATCAAATGTATGTTTTGATGATTTTTTACATGCAGCTTCATATGTGTAAATTGGTATTAGTATTTCACGAATAAAATTATTATAATAACAGCATTAATATTTCCAACTAATTGGCCTCTTTCTCGGATATCAAGAGGGATTGAGCCTTTACCTCGATGCTGGCTAATTTCACTAATATCGTAGTTAAAATTTCACAAAATTAAACCACTTTTTTCGTGTACTATTAAGCTGGTTCACGGTTAAGTTACTCAGAATTAACTTTCCTTTTTCCCCTGACTTGATTAACAAATAAAATATTTTGGTCTAAAATCATTATAATACTTACAGGAATCAAAAAACCAAGACCATGGTCATTTCTTTGGATTAGTTTTATAATTGTAAAAATATATTAAATTCGGTCGGTTGTATGAGTTGCCTACAAAAAAAACTTTATTGCTACTTAAAGTAATTGGTTCGATTTCTTAAAGAAAGTACAATATTTAGCCATATTATTCATTTATTTATGATAATTTATGCAATACAGTGACAAGAAAATACAAAAAAGTTACTGAAAAAACAAGAGTAAATACAAAAGTGCTGCTTATTTCAATAAGAAACCTCTTTCAGCAGACCTGTTGTTGGAGAGTTAGTAAGGAATGCAATAATTGTGGGTAGCATATTTAATATAATAAATATATATACACATAAACAAACATATACATCATATAATTTAAGTATTACAGCAGATAATAAAATACTTAAACTATACATAAATACAACAATTTTATAAATAAATATACGTATATCATATACAGTTACTTAAATACCAAATAGATAGTCTGCTCATTTGGATAAGACAGTTCATCACTACATAGTATAAAACTATGTTCTGATGAACTGTCCCTATTATGTATGCTTAAATCTTATGCTTAAATATTATGATTTGATGCCGTTTTTTTAACAGATAGAGTAATTCAAGAGGAAGGTTTACAAGTATAAAACATAGAACAGGGAAAGGAGTTTTACTCCGAATTTAACGCGGGTAAAAGCTAGTTAATAATATACTACTCGTAAGTGAGAGATAAATAGTACGATCGGACTCTTTTCTTGAATAAAGAGATAGTTTTGATACCGCGAATTTCGACCGGACATGAATTATGATCCTGAATTATTTTATTATTATTTTAACTTAACCTTATTTTTTTACCTAAAGATGTTTCAGCTCATAAAAATAACTTAGGTACAAAGTTACTGAAATTACAAACATGAATCCTGATGTCATTCACACCGACTTAAAAGACAAAACGACTTAAAAACTTCACGACATATAAAAACTTTAAGTTGGGTACCCTATCGAATTTTCAAGTGGTTTATAAAATAAACGGGTATACAAATACTATGTTTAGATAAATCTTAGTGTCAAAGTGCCACAGAATATACTAATTTGTAAGTACAATAATAAATCTGTTTAATTTGAATCACAATTTAATTTTCTTAAGTGCGTGTCACGTGCAAACTAAAGGTAAAGTTATGTTGAAGTGTAGTTAAAAAGCTTTCTGTATCTATTAGTTTACTACTATGGTGATATCCAAATATGAATGTAAGGCCCAATTGCAGGGAACGTTTTAACCTCGGGTTAGCTAACTCAGATTTAAATGGCGCCACCATCGATTGTAATAAGAAGCAGTTACAATCGATGGTGGCGCCATTTAAACCTGAGTTAGCTAACCCGAAGCTAACCCGAGGTTAAAACGTTCCCTGCAATTGGGCCTTAGGCCTATTACAATCGATGGTGGCGCCATTTAAATCTGAGTTAGCTAACCCGAGGTTAAAACGTTCCCTGCAATTGGGCCTTAGAGACCATAAAGCGACTTCAGTACGTTATAGAAATAAAGATCCTGATCGACTTACCTTGCTGTTAAACTGACAAGTTAAGAGTTATACGCCCTATTGTTTCGTGACGTATAATAATACAGTTTTATTCAATATACCTATTAGAAATAACTTGCCTATAAAAACATATTTTTCACATTTGTTTATTTTTAACAGAAAAGAGATTATGATTGTACCTACCTCCAAATGGCTGGTACTAAATCCTACTTTTTGTTGAATCTTGATAAGTGATAGAGTTTTTGATCTATCCGTAACTTTAATTTTCTTATTAATATAATATCTAAGCTTATTGAAATGCAAGCACGCGGATTGAGCTTATAATAGTAGCAAATAAAATGAGACATCGCAGATAAATGGATTTTTCAAACCGGCCGTTATAGTTCAATTTGTTTTTACAAAACGAAAAAATTCAGAATTGTATAACCCAACAACTCAACGGCAATATGACGTAAGCGCCGTCGTGGTGCAACGTACAATGGCAGTTATTTCTTACGTACGTACTTGCATTTCACTTTGTTACTGATATTATGTATGAAGTAGCGAGCCTGTAGTGGGAAAACGCAAGGAAACTGTATTTAACGGAATGCAACGTATGAAGGTGATATTTGTATGGATTAGTTTTCAATTCCACCGTAATAAAGAGGAGACAAGATGAATGAATAGGAAAAACGGATTGAGGCTTATTAATATACATTTTAATAATTTGGCATTCAGGCAGTTTACAACAAATCTATCAGACCATGAAACTATCAGTAAGGCTTTTGACATATGAAAAAATTAACGGCACATACCTAATACTATAGTTACGTGGTTTTAGACGTGCACGATGGATAATCATCCAACCATGGGCTGCCTCACGATGTTTTCCTTCACCGTAAAATAACATACTGATAAAAAAACGTATGCTAACGTGCCGTTTTTAAATTAATTCTTGCCCCCGGCTTTGCTTCTAACTTAAACGCTATGTAGCTTATGATCTTTTCTCACCTAAGTACATAAGTAATTAAGTTAATAAACCTATCTGACAAATTTTATATTTTCCGTATATCAGTGAATTGGTAATAAGAAAACAAACACACAGAGTTACTTTTACGTGTGTATATTAATAAAGATTGAAATTATTGATGCATTCACTACTTACGGGGAAGTAGGCAACAAATCAGATTATTTATCTGTTAACTTTAAGTCTGTAACTTGATAAATACCATCGTTTACAATCAAATTGTCATAGTTGTTATTAGTGTTTCATTTGGATATATTGTGCGCAGTGAAAAAAAATAGTATAGGTAATTTTTACTTATTGTTATATTTTATTTAAATAAAAGGAAATAATAGCGCCATTTTACCATTAAATATTTGAAATACATACAAATTGAACTGACTGTTAAGCGAATGGAACGGATATTATTCTCAGGTTGGACAAATATATTAAAATCGTTTATTAAATTTTCTATGACATTTCTTTTTTTTTTCCTCATTTAAATCGGTGTGAATTAATGTTTCCGTAGTAACCGTTGGTATTAAGAAACAAGATGTTGGTCTATTATTGTATTGTAACAAACTTTAAGATAAAAACCTAACAAAATAATGAATTATATTTGTACTTACTTTCAAAACCCGAACAATATTTTATTTACATATAAACGTTTAATTAAATCGAACAGAGCCATTCAAAGTCATTTTACCAAACTTACAATCAAGATAAAGTTTTATTCTTTTAAGCTTGTGGCCTCGTGTAACCAACGAATTTTTTTTTTCTTCACTATCACCGTATTAGCTCAATATTCTAAATCACCACCACAGTTCACTCCAGCAAAACCCTACGTCTTTCTCTTCTCTCCCACTCTTCATATCAAAATAAGACGATCACTAAAACTTCACTCTGAGAGTGGTAGAGTCTAGCTGTAGGCTCTGTCTGCAGCGATTACTGGACTGACTCGACCAGTGAAATACCACCGTCGCACAGAAAACCGACGTGAAGTAGGGACGATGTTCCTGCGTTTCGTTCCGTGAGTGCGGTATCCGGTGCCCAATTTCCTCAAAGGCTCAGCAACACATCCCCGACACCCACAGTGTTGAGGGTAGTCATGGGCGGCGGTGATCACTTACCATCAGGTGACCCGCATGCTCGTTTGCTACTATCCTATTCGTACGTATCCTACTAATATTATAAATGTGAAAGTTCGTGAGTATGGATGTACGGATGTTTGTTACTCTTTCACGTAAAAACTACAGGACGAATTTTGATGAAACTTTACAGTAATATAGGTTATACATCAGAATAACATATAGGGTACTTTTTACCGCGGGAAAACTTCCCATTCCCACGGGAAACCGACTTCCACGGCCACTAGTATCATAAAAAAGAAAAAACATCTCCAGATGTCATCTGTCAAGGAAAACATCTTCTCCAGATGTCATCTGTCAAGGAAAACTTCTTCTCCAGATGTCATCAGTCAAGGACGGGTCCGAGGAGCAGTTCAACTTGGACGGCATCCTGGCGGAGCTGGGCAGCTTCGGCAAGTACCAGCTGCTGCTGCTGCTGCTGCTGGGGTTCCGAGATGCCTTCCTGCTCATGTGCAACCTGAACTACATCTTCGTGGTGGACAGCGTGGGGTTCAGGTGAGGTTTGGTTGAAGTAAAGAATAGTTTTTAATTTGTGATTGTTAGACAGGACGTTGATGTTAATAAGTTGTAATTATAATTACTTTTCCACCTCGTACTCGACAAGCCAAGTCAGGTGCCAAGGTAGGCGGATTGAAAAATACTGACAGTTGGATGGCCACTACAGGAACCACGTCAGAGGCCTAAAAAGTTCCCAAAAGCTCTGACACTAGATGAATATGTACTGCAAGGTGAATATTTATCACACGATTAGAACAAGTTGTAATTATTATTTTTTACGTGTAGTGTACCGCGTAGCTTTAAGTTTTTTTAGCTTTTTACATAAGAACAATCAACAAGCTGGGAACCGCTCTTCTGCCTGATTTTTTCAAGTAAAATTTTAGACCCAGCAAAATTGTATATAATGTATAAAATTTATAACAATTAAAATTAATAATTTAAAAATATATATAATATTTATAATATAATTGTATGTATACCTATGTACCCAATCAATCTCACAAACAACTAAATACATACCTACTTCGTAATTTTCTTCGTTACATCCAAAAGACAGTTGTACCGAACAGTGCAGAAAATGCTAATATCAAATGCTAAAAAACCGTTAAGAAACCTATGCTTATGTTGTCTCATAAATAGGGAAAACAGTAGATTTAGATATCAAGGATGACTAATAAATCATTTGATAAACAATAAACACTTTATTATCATAATTTTTATTCCGACGACGAAATAGAGCAGATGGTAAATATTTCTTATTTTTTTTAAACAATAAAACTTTTTAGTTCATGCGAAAGTTAGGATTTTTGTTCTACAATCACTAGAAAACTGGATTCAGCTACTTAAAGACCTAAAATAGCGCAAAGTGTTTTTTTTACCGTGGAAGGTAGAACATTTTCAATGATGGTTCAGGTGCGATTTGCTAGCACATTAAAATTAAACTACCTACTCTTTAATTAAAAATAACATCAGAATCTTTTGGTAAAATTTTAGTTATTTCATTTAACAATGCATAAATTGTTTAAAATTATGTAAAAAAATGTTTTTTTTTATTACCTAGAGTTTAGCAGTCGATAGTTTTTATATCCCATAATTTGTCACTCTCCGTCTTTACTCAGGCGGGACTTTGTAAAAGGCAGATATTATAGTTATTAAAATTAACGGGCACAAACTAATTGACACCTTACGTATTTAATTTTCCTTATTTGAACAGTTACATATTTCTAAAACTACCAAACATCCGACTATTATTCATATAAGTTTGACCTTTCACATTGATTTATTTTCCTGTGCAAAAATATATTTCGACAACAGTTTGAATTAGGTTCCTACACAGTAGTCACGAAAGTAACTGCGAAGCAGACAGTGTCAATAAAATGAATAAGAAAATCGATAGACACCTATGTGTTCGATAAGAAATAGATATCATTTTGTTGTTCAAACTCAAACATAAAAAAAGATTAATCACTATTATTTCCTTGTACTTTTGAAAACGTAGGTACTAACTTTGAAACATTTGTTTAAACAAAAGTGTTTGTCATTCATATAAACATACTATTTTATTCAGGTAGGTAATCTTTTATGTCAGTATCAACATTGTTGAATCATCATGATGGTTCAATAATAGGCTATTATTTAAACCATCTTCATTCTTCAAAGAAACTTATACTTAACTCATATCATCTTTAAGATATATCGTTAGTAACTTCTACTGTGGTCGAAGCATGAATCTCATAACGATCGTTAATGTCATTATTTTGACAGTTGCCGTCGTTATTGATCATACAAATTAACGAAACAAATGTCAGATTAACGATTTTAACGATCGACAAAAGTTCCATGCTCGCACCACTGTTTTGCAAACTAACGTCAAATATTTGACAGTTAAAGTAATGACTGTCACTGAGACCGAATATGTAAAGTGTGTAGAGTCGACAAAGCTACATCTTAATGCAGTATTATTCATTTTGTTATGATATAAGGGAGCTTTTATGGAAATCACAGAAACAGAGAGATCAAAACGTCACAAAAACAAAAAAGTATATTCCAGTTACCAAGGATTTTACTATACCTAGTAAGAAAGTTCAGACCAGTCATAAATTACCCACTGATTGTTTTTGATTGACTGTAAAATATATGAGTTTGTTTGATACAGCTTTAATTATAGATTAATTATAGTAAAATTTATATGATATTTGCTTACCAAACTACATAAATAGTACTGTACTATTAGTACAGCTTTAGAAAAAGATCCGTTTTGCACGAAAAAATATTTTTTATATGCCAAGGACATATTTATTCATAGAATTTTATTGTATATATTTCGTAACCTTTTTTTAAAGTAAATTAAAATTTCATTTTCTATTTTAAACAGCAAAATTATTTCCTTGACGTACATATTTCTCGTTCATTATTTTTTGCATTTCGCATACACGTAGGTATAGCAAATTGTTTAAAAATAAAATTTCATCAGACTTCTTAGCCGGGAGGAATTTAATAACAACTAAACATAATAACATCCTTGCTGTATTGAATTTGATATAAATAACATAATAAAAAAATAATTACAAAAATACAATAATTGGAATAAAAATAAGTGAAAACTAATATTACTTTGCATTTTTGATCCTCACTTCCACGATATTTTTAATTAACACTTCTCTACTTAAATGCAGTATTGAATCCATCAAACTATTGACAAATTCAAAAATTTACACTTACGATAAAGTTGAATTCACGCAGCTATAAAAAGGTATTTTAAAGATAGCCATCTCCAAAATACTGGTTCTGAATCATAATCGAAAAACCTAGGAATCATAATCGAGGTACCTACATACTTAAGACGAACAAGTATAACTAGTCATTAGGTAGATATGATAATCTACTTATATTTAACATTTCTCAACATAACCCGTCTTGTTTACTTTCAACGAAGTAAAATAAAAATACGCCGTGTCATAGGTTAAAAACAATGTTTAGTGATAAATGAATACCGTATATTATTTTTGTTTTGCTTAAATTGTCTCAAGATACAACTGTTTGTTAGATCTTAAATCTGGCATTCACTCTTATTTTTTCTGTTGCAGTTTTATTATCTAGTGTCAGATTTCTAGGAACACCCGTTTATGACCTCTGCTGTGGTTCTTTTAGGAAATAGTCCACTTTACTGAAATGACTTTTTGGGACGAGAAGGAAGTGCTTCCATATAACCACTTTAGGAATGGCACACTTTTATCTGAATCACAACAAAGCTACGTAGCCTCCAATTTATCACAAATTTCAGTTTATACGTATCCTAATAACCTAAAATTTTAATACATTTTTTTGAACTTTATTTAATAAGCAAACAATTGGTAGAGCAATTGTTACTATCCAGTTAAACTACAAAGCAGAATGCACATTTTAGTTTAACCATGATTCAGTATATCTAAATTATTTATTACTTGGTTTAAGTTAAAATTTATATTTAGTCCTAATTAGGAATCTTTTTTTTTTAAATGTCTTTGACATGCAAACTGTTATGTACCTACTTAAAAGACCCCACTCAACATCTTTAGCATTACGAGGGATGTCTCTGTGGTTCCTGCCACTTTTTCGGTAGCATAGTTAGCGTATAGCGCATCCGTATCATAAGCCGTCATTGTGCAGGCAGATCATAGTAATAATACACACTGCATATAACAGAAGTCCTTGCATGAGTAGAACCAAAACAAGTGCACGCCACACTGGCAACTATAAAACATAATATGCTGTATGCACGTGTACTGTTTTCTCATAATCAAGTAATAACATATGGTCAGCGCACTTGATAAGATTTTAAATTATTGAGATAGGATTTTTTTTAAGTGGGATTTGGGTTTTTGCTTTTACTTGGTCGATTAACTATCGATTGATAAGGTTTAAATGTAGATCCAAGTTTTAACATTATTTTCCCTTGTTCTAAACATATAATATTTAAAGGCAGATATAATCAGTGTTTCTCACCACATTGTTTTAATGCGTTAGTTTATCTATTTCACTACTCTTAAAAACGTCTCATTCAAAATTCGACTGCTTACCTAAATGTTGAAATGTTAGTCTTAACTATTAAACTCAACACTCCGCATGCAATATTCATAAAACACTCAATCTCAAACAGCTATAAAAAGGCGATAACTCCGCAGATGCAAGGTGCCCGAGTGCGAGGGCCCCGACAGCAGTTACAACGCCTCATGGATGGAGTTCGCTCTGAATGCCACCTCCGTCTGTCTCCGAACTGAACCCAAGACTCCGTACTCCGATATCGGGGTCGCCAGCAATGCCACGTGCACCGCGGACAACTTTATACATGGACAGACGATACCTTGCGACGAAATCGTCTATGAGAACTACAATAGTCCGGTGGCAGAGGTAGGTGAATGGAGTACTTCCGTAGTAGGTAGTTGGCATAACAACACCTTTTCAATAGAAAACAAACCGCCCCATAGATAAGTCGTGACCAACGAGTTTAGGGTTACCATGCGAGTTGTTTTATAGATTTCAAATTCACTTTTCTTTAAATATAAATTGTATAGGAATAAAGGATTGCTTATTTTCTTTTTGTTGCAATAAAAACAAAAATAGCAGCTAAACAGAATGAAGTCGTAATTACAATAATAATGTTGGAATCGTACTTTATTTTTATGTAATGCAAAAATTTTTGGAATAATGTTTAGGGATCTCAACTTACTAAATTCTGCATTCCTATATTCCCAAAAAAATATTGAAAAAACATTTTGTTTAACGTTACGTGATGAAGTCTTTGCGCAGTTTAGTAAAAGTGGTAACCCTAGCCTCGTGATCTAATGATGGTCATTTGCCCAGTTCAAGTTCAAAGGACACGGATTGTCACCGCTGTAATCTACAGCTAGTTTCAAATGTTCATTTAGAATCACTGTTTTTATTCAATCGTTTATTTCTCTCACATGTCACTTGGGACACCCTTTTGACGCAATACCGGTTTTCGTAATGTTAGACTTTTAATAGGCCAGGATTTTGAAATAACAGATAAACGGTACAGATTTTTTGACTTTCTGATGTTTGGTGGCAAAGTTGCAACTCATGTTTTGTAATGCAAATGGAAAATTTTCGTGCGATTAAGTAAATTATTACAGATTTGATGGCGCAAATTTGTGGTCATGGAATTTTGCTATTATAATAAGGCCTCCTTTATACTTACATTATTATTCAATGTTGTTATTGAACATTAAAAAATAGAAAAATATATAAATAGAAAAATAGAATTTATTTCAAGAATTTCTCTCTCAAACCAAAGATATTATTTCGGCTACATTTATATCTTTTTTAAATCACGAAATATGTTCACTATTATGTAAATGGCTATAAAAATGAAAACCAGATAGAAAAATGTCTCCCTGTAGGTTTAAATGCAGTTACTAACTAACTGAGAGTTAAAGCTAATGACACCATCAATTCAACCCAGTTAATCTAATTTAAGTAGATACCTATTCAGAATACTATTACTATCAAACTAATGGTTTACCTGAGAGAAATTGTTCAGAGCAATAAGGCCATATTTTGGTTTCTTGTTATTGACTCCTCCTCTGTAGGTTTTTTATAGTAGAATAAAGAGTTTTCTATTAAAACGCTTTAACTAATTTGTGTTCGCAGTTCGACCTGGGCTGCCAGCCGTGGAAGGCGCCCCTCATTGGCACCAGTCATAACTTGGGGCTCGTCTTCTCTTCTGTGTTCTATGGACTCATGTCTGACAGGTAACTGCAGGTTTTATAATATATGGTGCATTGGAAGCAGCAGAAAACACGTGCAGCAGGAACTTTCCCAATTATGTTCATTATTATGATTATCATCATTACATAGTTAATACTTAAGTCGCTATTCATATCTATTTGTTGGTTTGTCCACTTACTACTCCCAAAATACGGAACGGAATTCAATGCCGTTTGCACCATCTCTTCGGTTATTTTTTTAAAGACATTTGTAAGTTATTACACTCAGAAAATGATTTTAATAAAGCCATAATTCTATGCTTCATGAACAAATCGGCTGAAATTACACCATTGTGTAGCGTGGCCACATGTAAACGTGCGTCACCAGAAATACATTAAACTTTAAAAATATAATTTTGAGATAACATTCCTTAAAGTATAAACATTTGACTAGTCACTCTGTTAAATACCTAATTATTCAATACATACTAATTTTAGCTAGTTGCCTGCATATTTTTTGCAGCAAAGCTAGTTTATAAACAATTGCTATAAAATTAGCAACTCATGCTCATTGTTCATTTCAAGTTTGACTGTTGGTAACTAAATGAAATTATAAATTCCTCAAATTTTTGCATGGAAATGCAAAAAAACAACAAATTTGAAAATCATTCTGATATTCGCGATTGTCCGACACAGCTGGTTACACTCTTAATCACGATAAATGGACAATTTTGTATAACGATGTCAATTTTCATTTTTATGATCAAAATATGTTAAAGATCTCAAATTGTCAATAATCATGGAAAATCTTTTCAAATACAATGTTTCCATTTGTCTTTTTATTTGGATAATTGGATACAATGGGCAATCATTTATTATTTAGCAAATTTTGAAGGATGTAATTTATTAGGCACACAAATCAATTTTGGTATCAAATATTATCAAGTACGTACAACTCCTTAATAAGAACTTGCTTCATTCATTGTGTTTGCATCTTAAGACCTAAGTTTCTACCTTCTATTGTAATATTTTTGCCAAACTGTGATAAAAATTATTTATCATGGAAACATTAAATTATTATGGTCAAGCAAACAAACAAACAAACAAACAAAATATTCTTTATTGCACATTATACAGATAAGTTTTAAGAGTAAGATTATAATAATTTGCAAAAGGTGGCCTTATCGCTCAAAGCGAATTTATTTTAGCACCTATATTTTAGTTAGGCGATAGTCTCATATCACACCTCATATGCTCATATGCTCTTACTATTTAAAGATACATACCTAATATTCTAACTATCTCGACCTTTTGACATAACCTTGCTTTCATTCATTTAAGATACGGCCGCAAAGTCATAATAGTGCTGACCCCCCTCGCCGTCGGGGTGGTGGGACTCCTGAAGTCCTTCTCCATCAACTACTGGATGCTGCTCATCCTGGAGTTCATCGAGGCTGCTCTGGGATACGGCAACGCGTCGTTGGTGTTGTGTAATATATCATCTTTTATAGTTCATCTTTTATAGGAGGGTAATAATGTAGAAGAGGAGGATAAATAATTATAGAATACTAGTCGGCACCGGAGACTCCAAATGCGATAGTAGTGATTTTCCCGTGGGAATGAGACTTATTCCCGCGGTTAAAAGTAGCCTTTTTTCATTCCAGGTGGTGAAACTATGTCAATTCCAAAATTCATCAAAATCGGTCAAGCCGTTTCGACGGAACTTACAGACTACATATTTATTATATTAGATAGGATGATAGAATTAATGTTAGTTAGTGATATAATATTGATATTGCTTTCACAAAGTATAAAAGTAACTTTCTACCTTCCTACGTACTTTATTATATTTTGTAACTCCATGGGCATTGATAACATCAATTAATATATGCAAATTGCAATATTTTAACTATTTTTTTATCTTTACAGCATTGGAAACCGTCAGTCAACAAAACAGAGTGATCTTTACTTGCATCGGAGACAGCCTCGCCAACTTTGGAGGAGCCTTTTTCGGCCTGATAGCCTGGAAGTTCCCGTACTGGAGGCATACGATCAGAGCGATCTACTCTCCTCTTCTAGTCGTTGTGTTCTACATATTCCTGGTCGATGAGGGAGTGAGATGGCTGTTTGCTCACAACAAACATGACGAAGCAGTTAGGGTCCTTAATAAAGTGGCTAAGGTTAACAATATAAAGTTTTCGAACAAAGCAAAAGAGATGTTGGTCAAAGTGTCGGAAGAGAAGCATAGAGTTGATGAGAAGGTACGTACCAGGATATTAGTTTATGATATTGGTTTAATACTTTATTTATAATTACTTAAAATACTCTGACTAAATACCCGTGGCTGATTGACACGAAAGATATTATATATGATATATGATAAGCGAAACTCTCGCGCTTTTGAACTATTATATTTTGATTATTTCGGGTCTTACACAAGAGTCTGCCCGCGACCACGATCGATGTAACTCGGTCGAAACGTCGGGAAATACAGGTACATAGAATTAATGTATCTTAAACATAATGACCGCGTGTAAGACCCGAAATAATCAAAATATAACGAAAGATATTATCGTTTAAAAGATCTTGGAGTTTTGGCGTTTGCTTAATTTTTTATTAAGGAACAATATTTAATATTGATTGTATTGAGGCTTGTATATTAATTCAGCAGAAGTCGATTTCAAATAGAATATAATGTGGTGTTCTCTTAATTTGACAATGATCTGACAATGATGATGATATTGACAATGAGATTGAGATTGATAATGACAATGATTTTCTTAGTTAGAAAAAATACTTCAGTAAAAATATAAATTTTCCTTTATCTTCAACATTCGAAAATAAGGTTTTATTCATATAAAAACAATGCACCAATCCAGTTCCAGCCCCAACGCCCGGCCCACGAGAGCCCCGTGCTGCTGACCGCGCTGCGCTCCAGGAAGATCATCTTCCGCGTGGCCGTCATCTCCGCCGGCTTCTTCTGTTCCATGTTCGTGTACAACGGCACCACCGTCAACATCACCCGGATCCTCGGGAACAAGTACTGGAACTACTCGGCCATGAGTCTGTTAGCGATCCCGACGAGGATCGTGATAGCGATTACGTTGACGAAGTTCGGGAGGAGAGCGCCGATTTGTATCGCGTACTGCATGTGTGCGCTGTGTTTGATTTCGTCGGCGTTTTTGTCGCATAGTAAGTAGGCGTTTCTTTCGCTTAATAATACAAAGACCATTAGGGCCAATACGCACTGTCGACTGGTCGCCGGCGACTCAGTTGCCGGCAACTGTGACTTTCTTTAGTTTAAATTAGAGTTTACGCACTCGATCGCCGGTTGCGGCCTACGTTTCGGTCGCCGAGAGACTGAGTCGCCGGCGACAAGTCGACAGTGCGTATTGGCCCTTACAAACACGTTATGTTTGGTAGGGACTTAGTTTACCAGACTTGTTTAACTTTCCGATATTTATTCATTTTTTTTTTCAATTTTACTAATACCATCATAAAACCAACTGAATAATAAATAAGTTGAAATTTTTTCCAGCGGTATCATGGTGGGTATCAGTAGTCCTGTACTTGTCGGGCATAGTATGCTCGACGTATGCCTTGTTCTCAATGACGGTCCTGGCTATGGAACTGTTCCCCACCACGTCTCGGAACTCGCTCACCAATATTGCACAGACCTTCGGAAGACTCGGTGGAGTCCTGGCGCCGCAGACACCCTTGCTTGTAAGTTATACATATTATGTTCAACACACTTTTGTTTAAGATGTAAGAAATTTTTTTTCCATGATGCTTTTTGCCAGATATAACTCTGTCATCATTATCATTACATAGTATAAATCCAAGTCGCTAATTCTGTCTGTTTGTATGTTTGTCCGCTATCTCCTCCTAAACTATGTAACGGATTTTAATTCGGGTTTCGCCATCTTTTAGGCAATCTTTTCATTTAGATTTGTAAATAAACAACATTCAGAAAAAGTTATTTAAAGTTAGCAAAAATTCAACGTGTCGGGGACAAGTCGCGCAAAATAACACCATTGCGAAACGTGGGCGGGTCACTAGTGAATTATTAAAAAAGACTGCTCATATTTTAATGTGTTCATTTGACAATAAAATAATATCCACGATTTCACATTAGGCTAACAACAACATTACAATGATTCCCAGGAGCGCTACATGCACGGGCTGCCGAGCATCTCGTTCGGGCTGGCGGCGCTCGGCTCGGCTGCGCTTGCGACGCTGCTGCCCGACACCAGCCGCGCTGCGCTGCCCGACAACGTGGTCGACGCCGAGCACATCGACGACCAGACACCCGACCAATCGACCAACAAGAACGACGGCGAGACCAGGATAGACGTCAGCAACAAACCTATTTGGACCACCAGCCTCGACCTACGAACGGAGTCGCGACAATCAGAACTCAGCGACGTCGGATGCGTTCCGTAGCGGCTTTTAAGGACGTAACAGATTCCGTCCCTAGTTTAAAAAATGACTGTGATGGACTTAATTGTCACACCGAATTCCTAGACCCTAGTTTTGTATGCTTGCCTGAAAATACTATCGAAGCTCTTGAACTAAAGGGCATTAATAGATGAATTTTAAGTTAAACTTTGTACATATTCTTATTATGTTTAGACGTAAGATTTTTAGAATAGTTTATTACTTTGTTACTCTTATGGAAACAATTTTTTTATTATGTAAATATCAATGCGATTCAGTAGTCGAATTTCTGCTTTTCATGAGAATAATAAAGCTTTGAAAATCTATAAAAATGAGTTTTAAAAGATAAAAGAAAAAAAATAGTTTAAATAACATAACTGAATAGGTATAGAAAATAAACTTTTAATATATATTTTTTAAGTACACTTTAGATACATTAATTGGTAACAAAGCCACAAAAAAAAAACTATTGAGAGCCTTCATGCGCATACAACACGCGGGCATAGGAAAATATATTACCTTTACTTATAAATACTTTTAACAAATTCCGTTCTTCTTCAACCGACATTCTTCTCCTTGGCTTTTGCATTACTTAATGCCTCTGCTTCTTCAAGCGTGTCTGGAAGCTTGGTCCCAAGAGTCTCTGGCTGTGTCAGAACCAGGAAACCAGACAATAGACCCATTCCACCGAACAGCATCGAGGGAAATCCGTGCCAGATATCCATCTGCGAATTTAAGGTTCATGCGTAATCGAAGACAAATAGTTGTAAGTAGCTAATATTATTATTTGCTTGAGGCTGTATCAGCTTGCTTATCCATTTCGAATGTATATTTGCCGTAACTAACTAAATGTAACTGACCAAATTTAGGTTATTTGGACACAAAAGCCAAAAAGCCAAAAACCTGATTAGTAGTTGCCCTGACAATTCCTAAATGCTTACCAAAGGTGGTGTCAACGGAGCGACAATAGATCCGATGCGACCAACCATTGAGGAGAATGCGAGCAGCGTGTGACGATGCGTCGTCGGGTACAACTCTGATGTAAACAAGTACAGGGAGTTGAAAACCACCGAGATACCAAACTTGCCCAGGAGGTACACAACTATACGCAGTGTATGGAGATCTGAAAAAACAGCAATAGAATTTAAAATGCAATACCTAGAGCTAAAAAAACGTTAAAAGTCAAATAAGATTAGTTTCAATCCTCTTTCATAAATTTAATCTGTAAAGGTCATAAATTCTTACTCATTTTTGTATTATTAGTTGCGGCGTTTCTTCACAAAGCGCGCTTATCAAGGTTATTTTTGATCAAGAATGAAATTGATATATTTTATTACCTTTATCGATAAATACAAATCCTATGTTACAAGCTGCGCTCAGAAAGTATCCACAAGATAGAGTTGCTTTTCTGCCGATTCTATTTAATACAAGAGCAGCAGTGAAGAAACCAGGAATCTCAACAGCACTTGTTAAGATGTAATTGAGATGCATGCTCTCTGAGAGGCCAACAGAGTTGATGGAGAGGCCGTAGTAGACGAGGGTGGTTGTGATCCACCAGATAGGCGTCGTGCAAACACGACGAGTCAGAACACGAGATCTGAAGATAGTCTTTAAGAGTCCCGGAGCTTCCTATAAGAATACAATTAAAATTACGCCAACGTACTCACGATTTGCAAACCTTAGTTATTGCTGCCTTACCAATGAATTTAAATAGGAAATTATTGAGGAACAAAAATAAACTATTCAAACTTACTTCATGACTCATAGCAGACTCAGGTGGATTTATAAGTTGGTATAATGATTTTTCGCTAATCTCTGTTTTGTTCACTCTCGCCACAGTTTTTAGTACGTCAGTTGCCTCATCATATCGTTTTTTAGACAACAGCCATCTTACACTTTCGGAGAGTATCCAATAATATGAAACAACTAGGAAACAGGGAATGTGGAGTGCCATGATCAAGTATCGCCATGGTGCCAGGGCCCATGCCACTGCACCGAGGAGTACTTGGCCCACGGAAAACATAGACAAACAGCACGCACTTGTCAGCACTCTGTACTTTGGGCCCACCAATTCCGTAGCTGTGGAAATAAATGTTGTATAAGACTTCTATTCTGCTTATTTCATAGCACAATATTTAGTCAAACTCACCAAATACGTAAGCACTACTGAAGGTTCCAGCTCCAAACGTTGTTTGGAGGATTTGGAACGCCAGGTACATCGGGTAGTTGATGGAGAAGGCTCTGATAAGTCCGAAGAGAGCGAGGTTGAAGATGCTGATGACCAGTGCAGCGCGGCGCCCCCAGCGGTCAGACACGTACCCGGTGATGGGCAGCACCAGGAGTTGACCGACACTGTTCAACGTGCCGGCGAGAACTCGGTTCCATTCTTGACATCCTAGATCAAACTAGACAAACGATTGATTCACTTTTTAGTGGTTACTAACATCGTATATATTTTAGTTACACTACCTATTAATAAGAAACAATATTTTATAGTTTGTAAAGTTTAGCACAAGAAGACTACGGCTAACAAAAATTTCGCATTGGCGCAGTACATGTACCTCATAGACAACGGTGTTAGTAGCTTCGTAGACATATCCATCACAAGCGACTTTATTCTTTTCGTCAAACAGATTAGCTGGACACTGTAATAGAGTACCATTTCCCCCTGCAGGTAGGTAACGATTGCAATTATCAAGGACTCCCGCATTAGTTAGTGGGATAGCGTTTTGTAGCCAACTCCGGTCATAAACCAAATTTTCATTATTTTCTCCACATTCTGGAACGCGACATCTACAAAAAATGAAAAAAGACGAATCAACGACAAAGTCTTAATATATCTACGAGTACGTTTAATACAACAACTAACCTGTGGGCAACATTCGCAGCAGAAAACACATATTCACTTAAGAAAGCATGCATCATAATAGGAATGGCGACCAACAAAATGTTCCTTATTTGGTAGAATCCTAGCTGACCAAGTTCATTGATCAGAACGTCATCCAAGTCCACAGTTTTAGCTGCTTTGCTCTTGTTTTCATCTTTATTGTTAAACACATCAGGACTTTCTTTTTTTACTTCGTCCATACCGCTGTTGTTATTGAAGATTGCTTCTTTTCAGTTTTTGAAGATCTTGAGGTTAATGAGTTGACCAGTCAAGCCACTTAACCGAGACTAAGTACACGCTTTTCAAATTCACATACATTAATATTTTAAGTGGCCTTGGCTCCTATCGGTTACTTTATCAAAATAAAGTGCGAATCGCGGTTATAAAGTTATTCTGTTGTCGGTAGGTAGCACTGTTTAAATACTGACGGGATTACTTATCTGTTAGGTATTATAATAATTTTGTTACTCGAGAATGATTACGATTTTTTGTTTGTCTAAATTAACAATAGTATAATATAAAACTATACAGCAATACACTCTACAATATTGTTGATAAAACTATCAGCCCCGATTTTTTTTATTTATGTGTTTAGGACGGCACACATATCATCAAAAACGTAAAACTTTTGCATTGGGTCAAAACTGTACACTTGAGGAAAAATAGTAAAAACACACAGATGTTGTAAAGTACGAATCAGCCCTGCCAAAAATCGAAATTAGATTTTCAAATAACATGTGCATTTTCCTGGGTACCTCTATTTATTTGGTTCGTATTTATGTCTTATAATATATTTATTTTTTCTTTTTCTCTCGCAAGGACTAATTATAGTTTTTACCTGGTTAAGCTTCTTCCTTAAACCCGAAATGAGAAAAGAGTCAGCCCCTTTCAGTCGACACTTTCCTTCCAATACTAAATTAATAGCAAAAGTAGCGTCGAGTTATTATGCTCTTGACAATTTCAAAACCTATTTTTATTAAGTAAAACTGCTTCTTTAAACAGAATACTTACTAAAGTTTATTTATCCATGTTACCTTTAAATGTTTTCTGCTGGGTGTTTTCAGGTTTCGTGCAGGTTTTAGTTGCGTTACTTTTTGTTGAATTATACATCATAGATGCGTTGTCGATAGAAGCCGCTCTTTTCGCATAACATTGATTGTCCTAAAATCGTTTTACCCTATATTAAATGATACCTTTTAAAATTATGAGTTATGATAATATGCGACGTGATGGCGTATCCTATCGTTTAGGGTGGATAAATGTTCACGCATTTCCGAGTAGGTATTCACCTTACATTGTGGCTGTGAAATTTTTGAAATTATTGTTTTAAAATTATTGATCTTGATATTATGACAATAAATTTTACGCTAAAAATAGAGAGCCGTTGTCGATGCCAGAGATGTTTTGATGTTTGGTCGAGACCGAGGTGCAAAAAACTATTCTGTTTATCTAACTTTTAACCCTTTATTGCCCATGGTCCGATCACGGAGTTCTACTGATCGAACCATGGGCAATTTTTTTTGGCAGTGGTTCGTTCAATCGAACCATTCTTTTACTAATATTGGTAGTAGATCTACTGATTGAGTAGGACCAAGATGAATATTTTTTCCTATGGAACGACTATTATTTTTATTTTAATGTTATAAAAGAAATTGAACAAACAATACATAAATCAAATTTTTATTGTAATCTTTTTAAAACTTAAACAGTAAAATGTTGGGCAAAGGCAAATTAGACAAGTTGCGTGTATATATAGTTATATCTTAACGCAACTTGTCTAATGCATGCCCAACATTTATTTCGGCATTAAGTAACTGCATTTGGATTTGCATAATGAAATCATCATTTTGAATCGATATTTTTGACCTATTTTTCTTGTTTATTCCGTACTTTAAATTTATAATTGCTTCCTTGTCGTATTTTTGTAAAATTGACAAAAGTCGTTGCAATGTTACCGTATTTTTATTTAATGATCTATTTAATTTTGCATGCCATCCTTCGATAACGTTATTTGTCCGATGGTGTTGTCCGAAAACACTTATAAATTTAACAATATTTTTTTTGAACCAATGTCTATCTATATAATTCACAAATGCTTCAATATTAACAGTTTCACTTTCATTTTTTATATATTCCCATCCTTCAGAAATGAGTTCAGACGGTAATAACGGTAACGCTGCGGTTAAAGAAATTATTCGTTTTTGTGGTTTATTTTTTGTAACTTTTAATAATTTTGCTTTTCGCCATATTGCCCGAGTCCAATGATAAAAGCATCCAATAATTTTAGATTCGGGAAATACTTCACACATTGCATTTATTGCGGCCACCTCATAGTCGCAATGTACTTTCAGAGGTTGAAAATACGGCAATTGCGATCTGATAAGATTAAATAAAGTTATGTAAGTTGTCTCTTTTTTATCAGGCAACAACGCAAAGATCAACGGCACAACTTTCGTATGCTTTGATGTACTGTTTATCTCTCCAAGTATATTGTATAATTCAGCAAAGGGCTTTGGACAAGATTTAAATGTAGCGTCTGTGAAATATTCTTTAATGGTTGGAATCAACTCTCTCGCTTTTGGAGAGCCGAAAACAAGTATACGCTTACCCACATAAAAATAGTCCGCTATAATGAATGATAAACTATTTTCAGGGATTTGTACCTCTTCTAGGTTTTTATATATTGTCTTTGAGCAACTTATAAATTTATTCCTTTCATTATACAGACAATGTTGAATACTAGAAAGAGAAGGTATATTTTGAATAAAATTTAGGCCTGAATCTTCCAGTTTTGCAATCGCTTCATTATACAACTGAGGCATATGGCGATCCGAATTTTTAACAGTTGCTTTTAAATTAAATAAAGTTTTATCAATAACATTTTTGGCCTTGTTAGGTAGACACTGGTGAATTTCATGTTTAAGTACAATATTTTCCTGAAAATAGAAAGTTGTTTAGGTTACATCTCGTTTCAAGTGCACTTCTTTTTTTATGAACAGCCAGTAAGAAAAATTACCTTGTTAAGCGTTATTGTACCCGTGCATTTCTGTTTTTTATAATTAGCACAACGCCACACAGCTGAACCATTTTTATACTGTCGCATTTTATAATACTGGCAATCCTCAAATAAAAGTATTGTTCCGCCTTTTCTATTAATGTAACAAATATCACTATCTAAATCGTTTTCCATTGTTAATAACACAGTTTACACTGGTCTAGGATAGAGAAAACTAATTAACAATGTCAACAACAATGTCAGTATGATTTATTTTTTATCAATCTAATTTCCTGTGTGTAGTTTACATACAAAGAGGATCATTACTCATTTTAGTTAGTAGAACTACGGGCAAACAAAGTTGCCCTTAGTCCTATCGATAGGATTATGGTAAATCAAAATTTCCTGTGGTTCGATTGAACGAACCACTGCCAAAAAAAATTGCCCATGGTTCGATCAGTAGAACTCCGTGATCGGACCACGGGCAATACAGGCTTTTAACCGACAAGTTTGCTTTTCAAGTCGTCATGAGTACCATTATAATATGGTAATTGAAAACCGCGTAGTATTGTAATAACACCAAATAAGACTTTGCAGTGTGCTACAATTTTAGTTTATCAGAAAATATACAAATTAAGATACCAAGCTGACTAGAAGCGAGGCACTTACGTTATTATAGTATGTATCAAGATGGTTATTTAATTTATTTTTAATAAACAGATTTAAAGGAAAAGAAACGAGAGGGCGCTACTGTGCCAACGTAAACATCGCGTAGTCTGTTTATATTGAAATTAAAATACTTAAAAGGCCAAAAATAACCGTGTGTCTAGCTAAAAAAGTCAATTATCGCAAAAAGACTCTGTGAAAATATTTGCAAAGTGAAAAATAAAACGTCTGTGAAAATAAACTAGAAATACCAAGCGAACTTCTACATACAAATTCAGTGTAGTTTTGGTGAATAAACAGTGACTAAAGCGTAAAACAGCAACAGGGGCAGAAAGTTATATATTTCTACGGACTATTTAAATACTCAAGACTCCGAAAAATAAGTGTTTTGAAAACAATTATACAACGAACAATTGACGGTACCGACATCAAAATTATAATCACTCTTAACGTCCGACGACACATTTCAAGCCTAAACCAATTTTAGCACTGCTATCATAACGCTGGGTGGATTGTTCGAATTAAGGCTTCGGCTACTATTCAGCGACTCAATGTTCAAACCCCGCATCAACACATCATTTTTGGGCAACGTAATGTTATGGTACAGATTTTGATTTACTTATAATTAACCGAACTACTGAAACCGACACTAAACCTTATCACAATAAATAATTAATTGAATACGGAGCGCCATCTACATTCTACCATCAGAAACAAAATATAAAAACTATTCAAACGCCGCCGCCAGAGTTCACGAAAAATGAATTGCATAGCTTGTAAAAAACATGTAAATACTTCTGAGCGCATCAAATGTTGTAAATGTAAAGGTACCTACCACTACAAATGCCTTAACATCACTTCGACACAATTCAAATCAGGAGGACTGTATTATGATTCTAACTGGCAGTGCCCAGAATGCCAAAATGTCACAAAAAGAACTAGACACGACAATACACCTGTAAGAAGTAATACCCATTCTAACAACTTCCAAAACGAGTCAGATTCAGACCAAAGTATTTCTGGCGACACACAGGAAAAAAATCTGAACAATTATGAAAATGACAATTTAAAACAACTCAGCGATATGTTGGACTTAAAACTATATTCTATTAAACAATCAATAGTACAGGAAATATCGAATAACATTGAAGATAAGATAACAACAGCTATAAATAAAATAAGACAGGACATAACACATGAACTAGGAATTTTCAAAACCGAACAAGAGAGCTTACAACATAAAATAAATTCTATGGATAAAAAAGTGCAAAAATTAGAAAATGAAAAACATAACTTAACTGCCCGATTAGACCAACTAACAGAAAACTTAAATAAAAAGACTGAATCCCAATCACAAATCCTCACATCAAATTGCTGTCTTACCTCAAAAAAAATGGTTGTTTACGGACTTACAGAAATACCTAATGAAAACGAACATAGCCTCACTCATGGAATTTTACAACTATTCTATGAAACTTACAACGTTGACTTAACAGGATATATAGAGGAAATCACTCGCATTGGTAGAAAGGGTAATCGCAGACCAATAATCGTTGAACTTATAAGCAAAAAAATGACTAAATACCTACTGAAAAACTCACGACTCCTGAAAAATACTGGCATTTACCTTTCCGAATACCTGAATGAAGAAGGCCGGCGGGAAAGAAAAAACATGCATGAAAAAATGTTACAAGCGAGGAGCATTGGTAAACATGCCATCATAAGAAATAATAAATTGATAATTGACGGAAAAGAACAAACTGAACAAACTGAAGAAAATATTACGTGTAATAACTCTACAACAGATCTTGACAACTCTAACTCACTGAAACGGAAAACTACTCCAGACAACCATACATTTCGTTCATAAACCAACCCAATTTAATATTCTCTTCCAGAACATCCAAAGCTTGAATAACAAAAAGCACATTCTAGAGCAATTTATTGAACAAAATCATAACTACCAAACTATATGCTTATCAGAAACCTGGCTATCATCTGCAAAACTAGATTTATTGAACTTCTCCGGATACAAAGTGGCTTCATCGTTTTGCCGGAGCACTCGACACGGAGGAGGCGTCTGTATCCTGCTACAAGAACAATTCGACTGTGTAGATAGAACCGACATTACCAGCCTATCCATAGAGTATGTACTGGAAGTTTGTGCTACCGAATTACCAAAAGAAAACACTTTAATCGTTGCCGTGTATTGGAATCGAAGAGAAAAAGAATTATATTTAAAACAGTTAAACAAAATTATGAATTATATTACTAGTAAATATTGTAACAAAAATGTTATTTTGGGGGGAGACTTCAACACAGATATTCTTAAAAATGGCCCAGATGTACTTAATCTCTTAAGTTTGATGTTACAGTATAACTTTACTCAACATGTTAAAGAACCAACTCGAATTACAAAAACTTGTTCGACTTGTCTAGATCTAATATTCACTAACATAAACAAACACAGCATTTATAAAACTACAGTTGAGGAATTTGGTTTATCTGATCATTTGAGCACAATTATACACACTTCTCTATCACAAACACAAATCAAAAACAAACTTTGGTACAGAGAAAAACGACTTTTCACTGCGCATAACATTTTAAAATTCAAACAAAGCTTACAAAATACACCCTGGCATGAATACTTTCAAGTAAAAAACTCCGTAACGGAAAACTATGCTATCTTAAGCAATATCTTAAAAGAAGCACTAAATAAGTATTTACCCTTAAATAAAATTAAACTTAAACCTCCTAAAAAACACTGGCTCACTACAGGCATCAGAATTGCGTGTAAAAATAAAAGTTTATTAAAAACACTGTCACTTAAAACAAATAATCCGGTTATAAATAAATACTATAAAAAATATGAAAAGATACTCAAAAATACAGTAACCTTATCTAAAAAATTTTGTTATATTAATACCTTAAAAAAATCCGAAAACAAAATTAAAGCTATGTGGAAAGTTATAAACGAAAGAACAAATAAAAAAACGAAACACAACAATCAAAATATACACCTAACTAAAGACAGCCAATCAATAACAGACCCATTGCAAGTTGCTAATATTTTTAATGACTATTTTACATCAATCGGCAGAGAAAGATCTTTATTGTCAAAAGTACCTTCGCCGCTGCACCCAGCCGCGCAACCTACTGAAAATAGTATATTTCTTGCCCCAACCACCACCCGGGAAGTAAAACATCTAATAAAAAGTTTAAAAAATAAATACAGTTCCGGTATAGATGAACTCCCACCTTGTTTAATTCGGCAATGTGCTGACGAACTTGCTTCCCCTATGGCGTTCTTAATCAACCAATCTTTTGACGAAGGCGTTTTTCCGGAACAACTTAAAATTGCAACAATTAAGCCCATTTATAAAAAGAATCTTAAAACCGATCCAAGCAATTATCGGCCTATCGCTTTACTACCTACCCTTGCAAAGATTTTCGAAAAAGCTATGTGTACTCGGGTTTACTCGTTCTGTGAAAAATATAAAATTTTTGACGAATCACAATACGGTTTTCGAAAAAAACGCTCCACAATATTGGCTGTCTACAAATTCATGCAAGAAGTCTTTAACATAATAGACGACAAAAAATATGCCGTTGGCATTATGTTAGATATGACGAAAGCTTACGACAAAGTCCAATACGATATCCTTCTGGAAAAATTGAAAGGTATAGGAATACGCGGGAAATGTCATAGATGGTTCTGCTCTTACCTTCATAATCGAAAGCAGCTGGTAGAATTACAACACTACAATAACGCGACCAATACAATAACGCCCGTACACTCTGGAGTAACGTCTATTAACGCCTCTATACCGCAAGGAAGCGTCATCGGTTGCCTTTTGTTTTTAGTTTATATTAATGACCTTCCCAAAGTAATACATGAGCACTGCGTACTTTTTGCAGACGACGTATCAATATTGACTTCATGCAGAAATAACGCCAACCTGTAAGACACGATAACTAACATACTAAACAAAACAACTGACTGGCTAACACCTCATAATTTAGAATTAAATACACACAAGACAGAAATAATTATATTCCATCCACACCAAAAATCCTCACTGAAACTTAATGTAAAATATAATGACACAGATTTGACCATAACTGACCATTTCAATCTTTTAGGAATAGACATTGACAAACATACCAATTGGAAAAAACACGTAGATAACCTTAACAAAAAAATATCAAGATTCTCGTATGCTCTCTATGAAGTAAAGAAAAGTACAGATTTAAAAACAGCCATCACTACATATTACGCCTACGCATATGCTTGGTTTAAATACGGCATTATACTCTGGGGAAATAGCACAAACGTACCTACCCTGTTTGTCCTACAAAAAAAACTTATCAGAACGCTCGAAAACATCGACCAGACCGTAAGTTGTAAACCTTACTTTCAAAAGTTAAAAATCCTTACACTCATTAGTAACTATATACATATTTGAAATTTGTAAATTTGTTAGACACAACCAACACCTCTATACTACACGACAAGACTTTACCTTCTCAATATGCCTTGCGCCACAAAAATAAACTAATATTACCAACCTCAAAATTGACCGCACATTCATCAAGCCCCTACGTCATGTCCATAAAAATATATAACCACCTTCCTCAACGACTTCTAAATGAAAGAAACGTTACAAACTTCACCAAAGAATTAAAAGCATTTCTTGTTGAAAAATGCTACTACACTCTGAATGAATATACATCTGACAAGTTTTAATAAATTAACAAAGCGCAACTTAATTATTATTATGTTTAATAGATTTTTAGTTATAAGTAAACCAAAATAAATATAAATTGTATGCACCCTAAAACTTGCTGTGCCCGACAGTGTCAATGATGATCTGCTATATTATTATTAAGACCACATGTACATTATGGATTGCAATAAAATAAATAAATAAAAATAAAAAAAGCGATAAAAACTTACCGTCTGTAAAATTATAATAATTATAATGATAAAAAAAATTGCAGTTCATCCAGTGACATATTATTATGAACCAAACGAGTTACCATTTCAGAAAGAAAGGTAAAAATTTTCTTTTTAACTAACAACGACTTAATAATATTTTTTTTCTAGCTGTGTTTGTAGTTGAGTCTTAGGAAATCACAAGCAAGTGGTAAACAATTTTGAATATTGAATCATGCCATAAGGACACTATAAGTAATTCCCACGGGAAACCGACTTCCACGCAATGGAGTCGCGGGCGGCCACTAGTTTTAAATATGGAAATCAATTAAACTTAAATTAAAAAAGCATTTGGACGTGATTGATAACTTTATTTTTAATATCATTTTTAAGCTTAATTTAAAATATTCTGCTGAATTCGATCATCTCTCATCAACTGTTATTTTTTACTTTCGACTCTGGTTGTCCTATCGCCTCTGCCTCTTCGAGCGTGTCCGGCATCTTGGTTCCGAGGGTCTCTGGCTGCGTCAGCACCAGGAGTCCCGACAGTAGCCCCATGCCTCCAAACAGCATCGAGGGTAGACCCGGCCAAATGTCCATCTGCAACATTATTCAATTAATAATAACCGACTAAAAATTTGGTAAAATACGAGGAGCTAAAGAGCGAGTCCCACATTAGGTATTAAAAAAGTGGTAAGGATTGAAAGAACTATGTAATAATACAGTGAGTGAACTACTTTTAAATATAAATAGATTGTATCTATAGGTAGGTAGAAGTTATTTATAAAAAAAGATAAGGTTTAGAAGTTTTCATGATTTCTATAGGAATTTTCTTAATTCTGACTGTCTGGGATAGATTAAACGATTTGTTTGTAAAACATTAAAACGAGAATTCCCAAGCATTTATGCTTCCGTCTTATGATAACTAATATAGTTAGCTATTTGCGGTAGATACTCTAAGCATAAACAATCTAACAGTGTTTAAAGACTTAAGTCTAGGGCAAAGGCTACAAACCAAAGGTGGTGTCAACGGAGCGACAATAGATCCGATGCGACCGATCATAGACGAGAATGCGAGCAGCGTGTGGCGATGCGTCGTCGGGTACAGCTCCGATGTGAACAAGTACAGGGATGTGAACACCACCGAGATACCGAACTTGCCTAGGAGATACACCACCAGGCGGAACGTTTCTTGATCTGGAGAAAAAGATAAAGTTAGAAAATTTTCATTGTTTGGAAGGCCCACACTCACTGGGTTCTAACTAATCTTGTTAATTTTTTTGCCTGTTTTAGCGCCAAGTTTTGCGCCTCTAAGGCCCAATTGCAGGGAACGTTTTAACCTCGGGTTAGCTTCGGGTTAGCTAACTCAGGTTTAAATGGCGCCACCATCTTATGGGTCTTAGGCCCAATTGCAGTGAACGTTTTAACCTCGAGTTAGCTAACTCAGATTTAAATGGCGCCACCATCGATTGTAATAAGAAGTAGTTACAATCGATGGTGGCGTACTCAATTTCATATATTTTTTAATATGTGTAGGTAAGTAGCTTGTATTTTTTTTATGATATCGACCGATCACGTTCAACGCATGGCCATTTCATCAATATGCAAACAAACCTACAAGAAGGAGATAATATTGATCTTCTTAATAAATCATTTTACTAGACCCACAAGTCATTACATTAGCTTTTTTTTTATATTAATGGGGGGCAAACGAGCATGCGGGTCACCTGGTGGTAAATGATCACCGCCGCCCATGACTACCCGCAACACTGTGGGTGTTGGGGGTGTGTTGCCGACCTTTGAGGTGGGAATACACTCTCGACTTGAAGAGCCCCATGTTGTATGTAGCCGGGAATACCGCTGCAGGAAGTTCATTCCACATCTGCGTAGTGCGTGGCAGAAAATTCCGCCCGAAACGGACGGTGGTGGAGCGCCAGCTATCCAGGTGGTGGGGATGGAATTTCAATCTGTGGCGGGAGGTGCGGTGGTGGAATTGTGCAGCTGGTATAAGGTCGAATAATTCTTCAGAACACTCCCCATTGTATAGACGATACAGAACGCAAAGAGATGATATATCTCTTCGCAGGGCCAAGGAATCGAGGCGATCAGAAAGAGCTCGGTTGCCGGCGATTCGAGCCGCTCTACGTTGTATCTTGTCAAATGGAAGAAGTAAGCATTGAGGTGCTCCTGCCCAGAGGTGAGAACAGTACTCCATATGGGGCCGCACCTGTGCCTTGTATAGTTGAAGGCGGTGGGCCGGTTTGAAATACTGTCTCGCTCGGTTAAGCACTCCAAGCTTTTTAGAAGCCAATTTGGCTTTGTCTTCCAAGTGACTATGAAACTGAACGTCGCTCGATATGCCGACACCTCTTTTGTCTTTCTCTCCAGTTTTTTTTAAATAACTCATTCTGATTTATTGATAGTCTATCGATTTCAAAATAAATAATTAATATTAACAAACAAATATGCTAACACGATATTTATCTAATAATCGAATATGTAATAAAAATAAATCTCCCTTTAACCATTTTTACTCAATCTAGTTGTCAAGGTTACGATTGCCTTCTAATTAGCGCGTATCACCATGGCATTGCCTATTAATCGAAAAGATATCATCAAATATTACAAACCTTTATCAATAAAGGCAAATCCAATGTTACACGCAGCGCTTAGCAAATATCCACAAGACAGAGTCGCCTTTCTGCCAATTCTGTTTAAGACGAGAACAGCGGTGAAGAAACCGGGGATCTCTACTGCACACGTCAAGATGTAGTTGAGATGAATGCCGTCGGATAAACCCGTAGAGTTGATGGAGAGGCCGTAGTAGACGAAGGTGGTCGTGATCCACCAGATAGGCGTCGTGCAAATACGACGAGTCAGAACACGAGAGCTGAAGATGGTCTTGATCAGGCCTGGAGTCTCCTATGCGATACAAAATTTAGTTACACTGTGAATAAAACTCGAATTTATAATGTTATGATAAAAGCGATTGTATATAATAAAATACAGCAAAATATATCATGTAAGCGATATCGTTTCTAGATTTTATAAAAGAAAAAATTTAGGGATAACACAGAACTAAACGTTACTGTGAACTTACTCCTTGATTTCCAGCAGTCTCTGGTGGAGTTGTAAGTTGCTGTAAAGATTTATCGCTAATCTCAGTTTTGTTTACTCTCGCCACATTTTTAAGTACTTCCGTTGCTTCATCAAAACGTCTTTTAGACAGTAGCCATCTCACGCTTTCTGAGAGTATCCAATAGTATGAAATAACCAGAAAGCATGGAATGTGGAGAGCCATGATCATATACCTCCAAGGCGCTATGCCCCATGCTACTCCACCGAGTATTATCTGACCCACAGAAAACATGGACGAACAACAGGCACTGGTTAATACACGGTATTTCGGCCCAACCAGTTCCGTGGCTGTAAAAAATACAGTAAAACATTAGCACATTGATATGGTTTCCAACAGCAAAAAATGTTTTAGTACTTACCAAAAACATAGGCAGAGCTGAACGTGCCAGCTCCAAGGGTTGTTTGCAAAATTTGTAACGCCAAGTACATGGGATAGTTGACTGAGAAGGCTCGGATTAAACCAATGAGAGCTAGGTTGAACACGCTGATAACGAGCGCAGCACGCCGCCCCCAACGGTCGGACACGTACCCTGTGATGGGCAGCACCAAGAGTGTGCCAACGCTGTTCAAAGTACCAGCAAGAGCTCGGTTCCATTCTTGACATCCCAGGTCAAACTGGACAAAAGTTTGTTATCAATATTTGTTCAGGAGCTTACAGTGATACGGTAACTAGGATTTTAAATTAAAATGAGGCGAAAGTCCATTAGTCTTTCGATACTTACCTCAGAAACAACGGTATTGGTAGCTTCGTAAACGTATCCATCACACGCGAGATAATCTCCGGTGAACAAACTAGCAGGACACTGTAACAGGGAACCATTGCCTCCTACAGGCCGAAACCGATTGCAATTGTCCAAATCTCCATTATCATTCAAAGGAATGGCGTTAGTCAGCCAACTCCGATCATAAACTAAGTTGGCGTCATTCTCTCCACACTCAGGAATCCGACACCTACAAACAATAGTTCATGGTTAAATGGATATAAAAATTTTATGGGTATAAGTATACAAGGTTGCGCTTAAAGCATAAATTTTGGTATAAGATACTGACCTGTGGGCTACGTTTGCAGCAGAAAAGATGTATTCACTCATGAACGCCGACATTATGATGGGGATGGCTACCAGTAGATTGTTTCTGATTTGGAAAAATCCAAATTGTCCAAGCTCATTAACGAGGACATCATCCAAGTCTAAAGCTTTAGGAGCTATACTGCTTTTGCGACTGTCCTTCTTGCTTGATATACTTGGCCGAGGGGCTTCGACTACAATTACTTTACTATCGAGGTCCATCTTTGCGGTGGTAATTTCACTTTAAGTCCTAATAAATACACAGCAGACCTGTCGACCAGCCTAGCCGCTGAGCTTAGGCCATGTATTATTTTTTTAGGAATTTGAAGATTAAGAACATCGTGATAAATGCTATTAAAATATCTTATCATTCATTTTTGCTATCTTAATAAATGAGGTATTAGCGATCACAATATTATTTAATTTTAAAGATATCGAGTCCAGGTATGTCTCTAAAATTTGGTGTGTTCTTTGTTTTAGATTTTCCTGTGAAGTTTTAAATTCAGTTCTAAATATCAATGCTCTTATTACAGATCAGTTGTATTACACTATAAACAGACGCATGTCAAATCTAATTGAGAACACAATCTTATCTAAAGAATTGAGAATCTTTTACATGTTACAGAAGTGACTAAACCGTATATTCAAACAAACGTGAATTATAAAGATTGTAGATTATGACAACAAAACTCAATGTTATACAATATTCTTAGATACGTAATCTTAAAATTGATGATAAAAACGTAATTAAGTGTATATAAATTGTGAAAAAAGCGATATGAACAAGGCATTAAAATAAACAGTGTTATAAATACCTGTTGAAGACTACGATGACAAACCCGAGTTAAATATAATAATGAAGATGCTAGCCACATCAATGTAACTAAGTAATGAAAATGTGGAATTAGATAGGTTTCCTTGTTAATGTTGAATAAATACTCTGATTTATTTACATTATGATGGAACGCTGTCTCTTAAGACTGGATAAGAATTTACACGAACAGGCAAAACAATATACAATTTATAGAGATTAATGTAATGAAATCGGTGATAAATATATTAATTAATACCAGCCTATGCGTGGCTTTATTGATGTAGATCCCGGTGAAAAAATATTTAAGAACTACACGCCTAAAATATCAAATGCAATATTTATTTTGTATGATCTTACTGGTAGATTAGCACGTTCAGACACAAAAACTTTACCAATCAGTAGTAATGATATGTGACTTAGTCATTCTATGTACTGTGAATCTGTCGTATATTTATTTTAGATAACTCTACCTACTGCGAGTTAATAAATATAAAGAAACTTGAGACGTTCCTAATCTTAAGTATTAATTTATATTATGTTTAGATACATAAGTTTATAAAGTTTTTGTCTATTTAAAATTGTCTATAAACAACAAACATTAATATTCCAAAATCAAAGCAAAAAGTTGATCACATAAACATGATACAAGTTAACAAAACCTCTTAAAAAACAGACTTCAAGAAACATTTACCTACATCCATTTCTCTTGCATCATTGCATTTAAATCAAGCTTGTTATTTTGTTGAAGGCTTTTTATTTAACTTATTATAAGTATAAACAGGAGCAATGTTTCACAGTGCCTCAGCCTCCTCTATGGTATCTGGTAACTTCTTATTTAACGTCTCAGGAGTAAGCAGCGTGAAGGTGCACGAGACAAAAGCAAAGGCCCCAAACACAGTATAAGGCAATGGCTTCCATATCAGAATCTAAAAACAACGTCAGTTTGTATGAGAACAAGGTGAACGGCGCCAGTAGTCAGCCCCGCACTCAGCCTTTTCCAGCTAACAACCTATAGGAACAGCATTCTTTTGCAAATTAACCAATCAAGTCGCTTTAATAACAAGCTTTGCCTTCTTATTAGTCGGTTCGGAACATCGCAAAAAATACATTTTACTATCCATAGTAAAAAATATAATTGCTTCCTATGATGCCAGGATTTTGATAACACGCCCATTAAGAACATAGACTACCCCCGGCTCCTTATAATATTAGTGTAGAAGAAATACTAACCAATGCTGGTGTAAGCGGTGCGAATATAATACCCACTCGGCCTATCATAGAACAGATGCCGATACATCGATGCCTGATGCGAGTTGGAAACAACTCGACAGAATACACGCACACACCGTTGTATGCCAAACTTATGAACATTTTACTACACAACGCCACCATTGTAAACCAAATACCTGCGAAAGGCAGTTATCAAGATTAAAATATTCATGGAATGAATTTAGTACCTTATTTCACTCCTAATTAACAATGTATCCTTATAGAATAAATAACAGTTTAATTTCGGCCTCAGATTGTTTACCTATCTTGCTAAAAGGGAGTTACTAATCATTTAACATGGGAATGATGATGAGAAAATAAGATATAGTAAGTTACCAAAAGGTACGAAGGCGATTAATAAAAGGCCAATACCGCAAACTGCAAACGAAATCAATAAGGTAATCTTTCTCCCCAATCTATTAAAAGCCGGCACTGTTAGCCAGATCCCGGGTATTTCAACTATATTCATTATCATGAAGTTCACATATTTATTGCCAGCCAAAGCAACAGAATTAATCGATAATCCGTAGTAAATAAAGTTGATTGTCATCCACCAGAACGAATCTATAAACACTCGAATCAGCAAGATCTTTGACTTCATGCCACTGACGAAGTTTTCTTTGGCGTCACTTGTCATTGCACTTTCAGACATATCGTGCTGATAGTTCAGTATCATTCTTTCTGTATTTTCAGATAACGAAACTTTGTTTATTTTAGCGACTCTTTTCAATATTTTCAAGGCTTGCTCGTGTCGTCCCTTGACAACCAGCCATCGTATGCTTTCGTTTATTATCCAATAGTATGATATGAACAAGAGGCATGGTATTCCCATGACTAGCAGTAGAGTCCGCCAGTATGGAAATAAATACGCCACCCAGCCTAGATTAACGGAACCCACTGCGTACGCAGATGATATTACTGAACCTATCACTACTCGTTGGGAGGTGGTTACCATTTCTACCGCTGGATAAAAAAATATAAGAATAATGTTAAAGTCGTAATGTAGCTTTATATCGATGGCTTTATTTAATAACTTACCCAACACGAATCCGCAAGTAAAAGTTCCAGCGCCAAAAACACTAGCTATAAACTCCAAAACAATATACATGTAATAGTCGACAGAAAATGCTCTGATAGAACAAAATACTCCGGTGAAAAATATTGCTATAATTAACGCTGTCTTACGACCAAATCTGAAATCAAAATTATCTTAAATACACAATATAAAGATGAACCTCAGTATATTAATCTGTAACGAAGCTGATGAGATAATGGGATTGAGTTTGGATATACCTAATTATTATTTTTTCAGTTAGGTTTATTGGCAAAGATTCATTATTAGCTTTAGACAGGAATAAAGTTGTTTTTTATGAAAGAATGATGTTTATCAAAATTTTTAATTTGTAAGTATAAGTAATTCTTTAGGTGACTAAAAAACTATTTATTTAATAAGTCAAGCAAGTATTACTAATTTAACAGTAAATATATTTTTCAATAATTTTCAGAATAATTAAACACTGTTTTAGGATTTTTTTACTTTTACCATTAATTTTTGGTCTTGCTCGGCCATTGTTTAGTTAGAACATATTCGAAAGCCACTAAAAAGTCTTCAAAATTTTACTACTTTTAACTGTAATTAATGTTATTGAAGTCGAAAATAAGCTGCCTCAAGGCACAAACATCTGTTGAAACAATATTAATAGCTCTAAACTTAACAAAAAAGTGACCCCAAGCAATATAAAATTTAGTTAATTACAAATTAGATGCCGAATCAGCATTAAGTGCCGTCTCTTAAGAAAATTTAACTAATGAACCAAGTAACCTAGTAAATTACCTGTCAGAAACATACGAAATGAAGATTACACCAACAAATATACCGCAGCCGCTCACAGACCCAATCGCCGTTCGTTTCATCTCATCGCATGCCAGATTGTACTACAAAACAGGGAGATTTACATATGGGGATAGCTGGTGATATTATTTTAAATAACTAATCGGTAACTATGTAGTTTAAATAATATCTTATTATTCCACAGTTGAAATTTTACGTGACCAACAAGAAGTTGGTCTATTTATAACTAGTTTTGTGAGTGGATTGGATGTAACAGTAATTCAGACAAAGATTGGAAAAAATTGATTAAAGTAAATAAAGGTATACTTCTCAATTTCGTATTGAAAAATAGTAAAATCTTTGGTCTGAAAACAGAGGCCGCAAGGCGGTATTTCTGCCTCTGGCCGTGCCGTGAAAATAGGCCCTGCAGATTTTCCATGAATACTGTTCAGGAATCACAACATTGTAGCTGTAGAGTAACGAAGCGGCAACATCTACGTATATTTTTAGAATACTAGGGCAAGTCCTAATAAATATAAAAGAAACACCGTGTGCACAGCAGATTCTTCATTCTCATAAACCCAGCTGTGACAAGCCACGGGTTCCTCTGTGAAAGACGCTGCTGCGCATGTATTTCCTTGCGGGTTTAACCGTTTACACCTCCTAGCTTCTTCATCAGCAGGTAATGTGAAGGATGCCCAGTCGCCGGGCTTATAATTGTATGGAGGACTCTCACATTCTGGGACTATGCATCTAGAAATATATTTATTACAACACTACCTACAAAATTTGGCTCCAGTTGAATCGTGTGCAAACCAAAAATGATGAGATTTTACTTTTTAGTTTTGCATTTAAAATGCTAATTTATTGATTTTAAAGAAATAGATACTGGAAAAAGTCGCGGTAGCTCAGTGGTCAGAGCATTGGACCGGCTATCCAATAGTGGTCCTGGGTTCGATTCCAAGTCGCGTAATGCTCGGAGACCCGCGTTCCTTTTTCCAGTATCTATTTCTTCAAAACCAAAGATTATTGTGAAGATTAGGGCCCCGTGAGAGTAATGCACAAATCCTCGCATTGGCTTCCCTACTATACCTATAGTTTATTTCGTGATCACACCGATAGCAGGACCTCACTGCATTATAATGGTAGTTAGTTCCATCGTTCATATAGGTAATAGTTATCTACGACAATAGCAAGGTGGAATCGCTTTTTCTGCGTTAGCTGAATTTTACCTGATATACCTACATACCTGTAATTTGTGTCAGCTGCAACAAAAACGTATTGAATTTTGTGCATTGCAATAAACATAACTGGTAACGATAACAATATATAGTTATAGGTCTGGTATCGACCCCAGTTTCCAAGTTCTTCTGCAATGACATCCATATCTAAAGTCGCCATTTTTGAAGTGTTTTAAAGATGTATTTCTGGAATCAATTATTGTATATGAAGGAAAACACATATTTTACAAATGAAATGAAAATTTACCGATTTAAGGTCACAGTTTCCAGTACATTTGAATTCTCTTGGAAATGCTTTAGAACTTAGTTTAGAAGTAGGTAAACGTGGTTGTTTTAAATTAACGCATTCTTGGTTTCAAGTTAAAAGCCTTATTTAACTTTAAAAACATGTAGATTATAAACACCCGAAACGATTTTGACATGCGTATGTTTTTTTTTAGAAACAAGAAAGAAGAGAGCCATAGATTTATATTTTGTTGGACATCCCGAGGTGTGGTTTATATGAGGGAAAATGAAAAACAGCCCTTTTTTCGTATTGATTGCGAACTTGACTTACAGCGACTTAAGTCTAAACAATGAGTCTTATTTTATATTTGGTTATCCTTTTGTTATTTTTTTTATTTTTTTCTTATCATGCTTATATTATTGCCTGTATACTGATTGCATGCATTGTTTTTTGATATATTACTTTACATTACCAATCTCGATATTTTTAATACTGTGCCTAATTTGCTTTATATCCAATCATTATTTCTCATGTTTAATATTAATAATCCTTAAGGCCTCAAACATCAGACCAAAAAACAAATCCTATAATACACACTTCACTGAAAATATTACTTCTCACCGACAATTTACTAACCTACATTACTCATCACTAATGTGCGTTGGTCCTCTACAAAAGTTATACAAATCAAAACAAAAAACAAAAAAACTGTCCACACTTATAAAGCTCGTTATAAAACAATATCATATTTAATATGAATATTAATACATTAAATACTTTAAATAAGGAAATCGATAATTTCCGCGAATATGCCTCCTATTACTGTGCACCGCACGAGTGTTCTTTATACGTTGATCTTTGTATAAATCACCTTAAAATCTTTCATGTTAATATTAGAAGCGTAAACAAAAATTTTGACGAACTCACTGTTTTTTTATCTAGAATAGACACTGATCCAGATATCATTATTCTGACTGAATGTTGGCTTGCCAAGGTGGTTAATCTGCCAGTTTTGAGTGGCTATAACTCATATAAATCTACTGCACAAAACCAGAATGATGGAGTTATCATCTTTGTAAAGCTCGGTTTGCCTTTGAATGTGAAAGTAGCTAACTTGTGCGATGCCAGTGGCCTCTTGCTTACTTACAATAACAACATTGCCGTTGTTGCTGTGTATCGCTCTCCTTCGGTCAAGAACGTTGAGCATTTTTTAAACTCGTTAAACGATATTTTAATATCATTGGCTAATTATGACACAATTACCGTAATAGGAGACATAAATATTAATATTTTGGCAGAAAATTCTGAGCCAAAACCTGAAACTTATCTAAATCTCCTTGCCTCACACGGATTACTACCAGCACACTCTCTTATCACACATGATAGAAGTTGCTTAGATCATGTGATGATCCGAAGTAGTAAGAAGGTAGTGACGCTAGTGTTTGACTCCTTTTTCACAGATCATGCCCCAATTCTCACTTGCATTGATCAAACCAAGAGACCTAGTCAAACAAGAATCAGTTCTCGTCTGAACTTTGATAATGTTATTGAACAAATTGGCCTTGTGGACTTTTCTGTCATACTTAACCTAAGTGATGCAAATACTGCCGCAAACCTCTTGGTAACCAAGATATCTAACGTTATTAAAGCAAACACTAAGGAGTTCATGTTTTCATGTAGAAAGCAGGTTGTGAAACCGTGGATCACCCCTGGACTCTTGCGATGTATACGAAACCGTGATCGTTTACATATTAAATTTAAAAAAGACCCAACAAATGAAACAACTAAAATCACTTATCTCAGATACCGAAACTACTGTAACAAGCTATTAAAAAAATTAAAACGAATTCATGAACAATCCCAACTACAGGAAGCTAAAAATAATACCAAGGCTACGTGGAAGGCCATTAAAAACATAACAAACATGCAAACAAAAGCAACGCCAGCAAAAGAACTGTTGAGCCTTTCCGATGAACATAGGTCTTCCTTAAACCAGGTAAATAACTACTTCATCAATATTGGTAATAGCCTTGCTTCTAAAATCCGTACTAGTCACCCCTTGCCGATTAATTCTGATCCTCCACTTTCAATTGAGAATCTTGCCGGCACATCTATGGCTCTACTGGAAACAGATGAAGCCGAAGTCCTAGGAATCATTATGGGTCTACGCTCTGATAGTGCTGTAGGTTGGGATGGAATATCTTCATCCATTTTGAAATCAGCTAGTAAATTTCTTGTGCCTGTACTAACCCACATCTTCAATCTATGTCTCTCATCGGGGGTATTCCCAAACGTCTGTAAAAAGGCTCTTGTGCATCCTATACATAAGGGTGGGGACAAACGTGACGTGGGTAATTATAGGCCAATCTCAGTTTTAACTTCCCTGTCGAAGATCCTGGAAAAGATTTTAAATACGAGACTTTTTGGCTATTTGGAAAAGTTCAATATATTATCAAAAAATCAATATGGGTTTAGGAAGGGTCTGTCCACCGAAGATGGGGTCATGGCACTAACGGAGTTCATAGCAAAGAACATTGATAAAAGAACCAAAGTGGTTGGGACTTTCCTTGACCTCTCAAAGGCCTTCGACACAGTGTCCGTACCTATCTTAATTAAGAAAATGGAGAAAATTGGTGTAAGAGATCAAAGCCTCAAAATTTTTCAAGATTTTCTCACTGGACGAAAACAGTGTGTCAAATTAGGCGACATAACAAGTGACGACCTCCCTTTGAGCTATGGTGTCCCGCAGGGCAGTGTTCTCGGACCCACCCTATTCCTAATTTATATAAACAGCCTATGTCAAACTACCCTCCCAAACTGTAAGTTAATGCTAAGTTAATAACTTATGCCGATGACACAGTTTTGCTTGTGCATGGGGACACTTGGGAACATGCCCGCAGCTTAACTGAAGACGCCCTACGGTTTGTTGCTAAATGGCTCTATGACAATCTTCTTACGCTTAACGTTAGTAAAACCAAATTTATAACTTTTTCCGCTTCAGTTACTTCCCAGCCAAAGGAATCGTTTAATATCAAAATCCACGATTGTGACAAGCCTGTTCAAACTTGCTCTTGTTTACCGCTGACTCGTGCCAATGGCATAAAGTATCTCGGAGTTCATCTTGATAGCACTCTCACTTGGATTTCGCATATAGAAGCAGTGACTTGCCGTATACGTAGAGTTATACCCATCTTGAGAAAGTTGAGGAACTCAGCAGACCTGAAAACTCTAAGGATGGTATACTACGCTCTCGCACAATCAATTATATCATACTGCATCCCGGCTTGGGGTGGAGCAGGGGTGACACATCTTCTTAAACTTGAAAGGGCACAGAGAGCTGTTTTGAAAGTTATGACAAGGAAGCCCTTTCGATATCCCACGACTCAACTATTCGCTGACTGTGAAGTTCTTACTGTGAGACAGCTCTATGTGCTCCACTCGATGCTGCGTAAGCATTCAACGCTCCCTTTCGATTGTACGGCGAACCGGCGTAGAACCTTCAGAGTCTGTCCTGCTGTCCCCCACCGAACCGCTCTTGCAGGAAGACAATATTATGTACGTAGTCCATGTTTGTACAGCAAAATAAATAAAATACTGAGTATTTATAAATTTGCATCAAGACAATTCAAAGTTACTCTTAAAAACTGGTTGCTAAAGCTAAATTATTATGAAACGGAGGACTTGCTGAGGGTAACGCGTTAGGTAAATATTTTTTACTTACCTGTTTATATTAAACAATGGGATCGTCCGCTACCATGCAAAATGCATTGTGCACACACGCGCACCACTTACATAAAACTCACACACCACACCACATAACACACACATACACACGTGAATCATACACTCAATCATACAATAATTACACAACTCACCCATGTAAGTAAATGTAAGAGATTGTAATTATTTACTGATCCAAGGATTTATATTTTAGAGTAAGGGCACACTTATATGTAATGTAAGTTAAATCATTGTATTTTTAATTATTGTTTTTTATTTGAATTTTGTTTTTTTAAGTTAGTTAGTTTTCAATAATTGTTTGGCAATTTAGTTAAGATCAAAATAAGGAAGAATTAGCGCCTGTCACACAGTTTCACTAGAAACTAGTATCGGCGTTAATGATCCCTATCTTTAAATATAATAAAGCAGCTTTTATTTATATTGAGTATTGATTAAGATAAATTGTACATTGTATATTGGTCAATAAAAATTATTATTATTATTATTATTATTTATTATTGGTCTTCGCTGTCGATCTTACGAGATTGAGCGCTGCCTGTAAACAATAGCTCTGTTTTTGTGGCTCCTTTTTTCGTGGCAGCTCGTGTCAAACTAATCTCTTATACATTTATTACACAGTTATTCCAAGAAAAACGGTATTGTCTACCAGGTTTAACTTGTTACCGTTTAATTTTAAATCTGTCTCTACTTGCTTTACATTTGGTGCCGAAAACTTTATACATCACGTTTTTTTATCATTTAAAACTAGATTGTTCACATTGAACCATTTACAACATTAGAGAGTGCATTGTTCACGTCTTCATGATTTGTTTATTGTCTGTTAATTTTTTATTAAGTAACGAAGTATCATCAGCAAACAATAGGTACTATCTCATGATTATTATTTACAATGTATGGTAAATCTTATATATAAATGAAAAACAAAAATGGGCCCAATATCGACCCCTGGGGAACCCCCATACCCCACAACTGATCCCTGTGACCTTTCGCAATTTATTTCAACTTTCTGAGTTCTACTACTCAAATGTGATGTGAAAATTTTTAGTTCGGTACCCCTTACACCATAATGACTGAGTTTCCTGATCAACGTATCGTGTTCAAGACCGTCAAACGCCTTAGACACGTCACAGAATATATACCCAGGGCATCCTATACTCCTGTGCCCTCCCAAGCGCTAACCACAACCTCAAATAGTTTCACACCAGCGTCCGTGGTTGATCGACCTCTTGTAAATCCAAATTGTTTATTATGAAGGAGGTTGTTCCTATTGAAATGTGCCAAAAGTTGGTTAAGAATAAGCTTTCAAAGATTTTGCTACAAGTTGGTAGGATTGATATAGTACCTTAAAGTTTTTAAACTATCATGGTTTTTATTATTCATAACATTTTTAACTGGATATTTACCATGATTATAATAGTCTTTTGCTATTTTCCGATATTTCGGCACAATTTCATGTGCCATGGTCACGGAGTAATTAGTTATTTCTACTATCAACTTCATTGATTGACTAGCTGTAAGAATTAGATGCTATTTTTATATTCTATTTTGATTTTACAATTCATTTGCATACGAGAAATCCTATATCTAGACCAAACCTTGTAAAAATTATTGTACTTTTTTATCACCATCTATTTGGAAAAATATACAGGGTGTCTCAAAAATCAACGTCAACCCGAAAATATATGATGGGCCAAGGACCATCCCTTGGTTCTCAAAAAAATATAAAAAAAGTCTAGTTCATGTATTTAAAATAATTAAGTAAATTAAAAAAAACAACATTTACATTTACATGTACAAATTTTTTGAGTACTGTGACTACAAACGTACTTTTTTTGGGATTTGTTACTGAATAATACTACTAATTACAATTCAAAATTTGAACCCAAAAATTTGGGTATTAAGGAAAATATCCCTTTTTTCCCCAAACATGTCCTCAAAATTATAACATCACTCAACTTTGACTGGCTGTACTGAAAAAAATCCACTACGCCATTTTAGCAATAACGTTAAAAGATGGCGTAATTAGTGAGCTTTCTAAAATGCTATAACACTTATTCGATATTATCGTAGGGGGAAGTCCCATAAGCCCGGACGAGTCCTAAAGCCGGACATAATTAAAATCAGAGCGAAAAAGCGCGCCAATTTGTTGCTTTTGCTGCAGTTAGATAGGTTCTCCCAAGTGAAGTGTGGAGGAGGAGAGCCAATAGTCAGTGCTGACTCGTTCGTCGGGAAGCGTTGTCCAAATTTTGTGGTTAGTATAAATTTTGTTGCAAGTAATTTTTCGGGGTCTGTAAATAGTATTTAAACTGTGGGATGATATCCATTATTTTTAATTATTATTGCTTTTGTTCTTATCTTACATAATTCATAGCTTTTTCATGATTCTTGAACACACAATTTGAATGAGAATTTTTATTATCTATACCTGATGGTCCCTAAGTTCGGACACTCTCAAAGTTCCCTAGTACCGGACAGTTTAACAGCAAGTGTTTTTTTTGGCATTATTATTTTGTGTTTTATTTTTAAGGTTTAACATGGGTAAACCCAAACCGAGATCGTCAAAATACCCCCAAAGATAAAAATTTTGCATAAAGCTCTCTATTGATGTGGAAGAGGGCTCAGTTAGCTACATTTGAGATTTTTGCAGGTTGTACAATTAAACGTCTGTGATACTATAAAAAACTTTCTTGATTATGACCAAAGTTTATTAAAATTAAGATTAGTTTTCTTTATTACCAGTTGATTTGTTTTGATATTTGTTAAAATAATTTTTGAGTTTAAAAATGTTAAAAAAATTGGCTGTCCGTCATTTTCGGAACCTCGTTTTTGCTATGTTAACTTTCACTCAATATTTACTACATTTAGGCCCAATTGCAGGGAACGTTTTAACCTCGGGTTAGCTTCGAGTTAGCTAACTCAGGTTTAAATGGCGCCACCATCGATTGTAACTACTTCTTATTACAATCGATGGTGGCTCCATTTAAATCTGAGTTAGCTAACCCGAGGTTAAAACGTTCCCTGCAATTGGGACTTAAAGTAATATTTAAGACTGGTGATTTATCTGTGTTGATTAGGCATATCATTTAAAAGTTCTTAAAGTGAAATAAATAAATTAGACTATTGTGATTTTTTTTGAACACTCAGTTCAGACGTTTGAACCAAATGGCAAGGTCTCAATCTCAAAAAGTACTAACTCTGTGCTATATTTTTTATATTAAGATTTAGTAAAAAACTTTAAAGGAAAAAACATGTTCCTAGGATGCGATCTTACAGAATAATCTGGGTTTGAATGGAACATTCAATTCCTAAGGCGTCTGAACCGAGAGATCTCCAAAACATGAGTTTAATCAATGAATTACATAAATATGATACATTTATCTTATAGTTTGACTCTTGAAACAATTCGTAAAATAGAAATAATGTCTCAAAAGTTATTCGTTGAAAAATAAACGAAAGTACCTACATTTTTTTCAAAATGTTTGAACTTTGTGTTCCAATTAAACGGTTTTACAGATAAAACTAAACTTTGTACACTGAAGCAGATTAGGAAAAAAATTTTTACTAATTTTTAACTAAAATATGAAATATCAACGGTTTTGCTAAGGATAAGTGAATATCTCACGTCTTTTACTAAAAGTTGAAAAAAAGAACACTCAATGCACATACTATTCATCTGTTGCTCTTTTTCCACGATCTCTGCTGCCCAAAAATGCTATTTCCTAAAATGCCCACTTTTTAAATATATATTTTTACATACCTGCTTACTCATTCTTGAAATATGCATTTTCCCCAAATATACACTTATTTTAGATACCTAGTGGCCTTCAAATATGACTTTGGTCCTGAATCATGACTAATAGGTAGTAGTTTCCAGTTCAGACGGGTTATGGGAAGCTAACAAGGCGGTTACCAAAAACTCTGACAAAAAATGAATATGTGCTGCAAAAGTTTCATCACACGAAAGAAGAAGAATGAGAAGCTACGTTCAAGGAAATATTATTTATATGAAAGAAAGTTGTGTTAGTTACACTATTAATAACTCAAGAACCGATGTGGTTGAAAACCAGGAAACGGACATAGGATACTTTTTATCCCTTGTCTTAATAAAAAACACAATGTGTCACAATGTTAGTTACCGTACGCCTCCGAAACGGCTAGACCTATTCTCCTGAAATTTTTGAGCATATTGAGTAGGTCTGAGAATCGGCCAACATCTATTTTTCATACCCCTAAGTGATTTGTGGGTTGACCAGCCCCAATTTTTTCTTTCAAATTTGAACAACGTTTGCGGGTTCAGCTAGTCACCTCATAAAATCCAAAATCTGCTTATATTTGTTGCCTCTAAGACGCAAAAAAGGTCGCCAGGACAGCTCCTTCCAAATAAAAGATCATATTTTTAAGAAACTCCAAGCATCTAAACTGACCATTTTCTAATTGGTAAGGTACTCGGCGTATTTCTCATCGTATTTCGATAGTTCGTCTGTTTTTTTTTCATTTCTTTAAATAAAGTAAATTGAATTCGAGAATCGGCATTTTTTGCTTCTTTGTGTAAGAATTCCAAAAAAGTGGGAATTTTAGGAAATAGATATGTAATTTTTGGTTATTGGTTTAAGTAAATAAGCATTTTCAGACGTTTTCATTATGAAAAGTTCGTAAAATAAACACCGTGTGGAATTATGGGAACTGTTAATCAAAGGAATTGAGACACATGAACCGAAGGGGATTTGTTCTGTGACCCTTTCTGACGAACTTGGCTTCTATTGTACTATTCATCGCTGACCGTGTGGCTGTGTGTATTCTATGAGCGCCACTATGCCGCTTCGCTACACTACACAGGAGTATGCAAACATGCATCTCATCTACGGAGAATGCAAATGTAACGCTAATGCTGCAGCTAGTATCGAGAGAGATACCCCAATGCTGGGCGTCACCCGGATCATCGAGTGTTCTTTATTCTGCATCGAACACTCTCAGATGCATTCTTAGTATTGTAAATCTGTCGTATATTTATTTTAGATATCTACTGAGAGTTAATAAATATAAAGAAACATGAGACGTTCCTAATCTTAAGTATTATTTTAACATAAAATTTAACATATGTTTAGATACATAAGTTTATTCATTTTTTGTCTATTCAAAATGGTCTAAAAACAACAAACATAAATATTCCACAAACAAAGCAAAATTTTGATCACATGGTACAAGTTGACAAAACCTCTTAAAAACAGACTTCAAGAAACATTTACCTACATTCATTTCTCTTGCATCATTGCATTTACATCAAGCTTGTTATTTTGTTGAAGCCTTTTTATCTAACTTATTATAAGTATTCACAGGAGCAATGTTTCACAGTGCCTCAGCCTCCTCTATGGTATCTGGTAACTTCTTATTTAACGTCTCAGGGGTAAGCAGCGTGAAGGTGCACGAGATAAAGGAAAAGGCCCCAAACACAGTATAAGGCAATGGCTTCCATATCAGCATCTATAGACAACGTGAGTTTGAATTAGAACTAGGTATTATAAGGTTTTCATTACTTTTGGATTTTACCCATTCTTAATAAACAAGAAGACGTTTATAGGATCAGGAGGGTCAATATTATGTAAGCAAACAACATACGAGTTTCTATACATATATAGTAAAAAATATAAATGCTTCGGCATCATAGGATTTTGATAATACGTCCATTAGGAACATAGACTACCCCTGTCCTTTAAACTCATTAACTTTGGCTCCTTGTAATATTAGCGTAGAATAAATACTGACCAGTGCTGGTGTAAGCGGTGCCAGTATGGTACCCACTCGGCCCAACATAGAACAGACGCCAATACATCGATGCCTGATGCGAGTTGGAAACAACTCGACAGAATACACGTACACACCGTTGTATGCCAAACTTATGAACATTTTACCAACCAACGCGATGATTGTAAACCAAATACCTGTGAATGGAAGTTATCAAGATAAAAATACTCATGAAATGTTTGTTTGTCTAAAATGTATTGGCGATCTTACTTAAATATATTTTTGTTGTTTAACACTATATTTTTTTTTCGCGAAGTTAAAACTATGGCACCAGTTATGTCTTTTTTTCGAAAAAAATTAGGAATTTGGTACCTTTTTCTACGAAAAAAAATATCACTCCTAATTTACAATGTCGCATGAGTTTGAGGATAAATACCAGTTTCATTTCGGCCTCAGATTGTTCACCTATCTTGCTAAAATGGAGTTAACTACTAATCATTTAACATGGGAATGATGAAACGAAAATAAGATAAAGTAAGTTACCAAAAGGTACGAAGGCGATTAATAAAAGGCCAATACCGCAAAGTGCAAACGAAATCAATAAGGTAATCTTTCTCCCCAATCTATTGAAAGCCGGCACTGTTATCCAGATCCCAGGAAATTCAGCTATATTCATTATAATGAAGTTCACATATTTGTTGCCAGCCAAAGTAACAGAATTAATCGATAATCCGTAGTAAATAAAGTTGACTGTCATCCACCAGAATATATTTATAAACACTCGCATCAGCAAGATCTTTGACTTCATGCCACTGACAAAGGTTTCTTTGGCGTCACGAGTCGTTGGACTTTCAGACATATCGTTCTGATAGTTCAGTATCATTCTTTTTGTATTTTCAGACAACGAAACTTTGTTTATTTTAGCGACTCTTTTCAATGTTTTCAAGGCTTGCTCGTGTCGTCCCTTGACAACCAGCCATCGTATGCTTTCGTTTATTATCCAATAGTATGATATGAACAAGAGGCATGGTAATCCCATGACTAGCAGTAGAGTCCGCCAGTATGGAAATAAATACGCCAGCCAGCCTAGATTAATGGCGCCCACTGCGTACGCAGTTGACATTACTGAACCTATCACTACTCGTTGGGAGGTGGTTACCATTTCTACCGCTGGATAAAAAAATATAAGAATTTCGTTAGTCGTAATGTAGCTTTATATCGATGGCTTTGTTTAATAACTTACCCAACACGAATCCGCAACTATAAGTTCCGGCGCCAAAAAGAGTCGCTATAAACTCGAAAACAAGATGCATGTAATAGTTGACAGAAAATGCTCTGATAGAACAAAATACTCCAGTGAAAAATATTGCTATAATTAACGCTGTCTTACGACCAAATCTGAAATCAAAATTATCTTAAATACACAATATAAAAATGAAACTCACTATATTAATCTTTAATGAAGCTGATGAGATAATGGGATTGAGTTTGGATATACCTAATGATATAGTAATATTTTTTTTCAGTTAGAAAGGTAAACTCTATTGGGAATGATTCTTTATTGGCTTTAGACAGGAAGGAATAAAGTTTTTTTATGAAAAATGATGTTTTGTGTAAATATTTTTTTAGGCGACTAAAAATATGTATCTAGTAAGTAAGGGTATTGTAAAGGAGGCACAGGATAAGAGTGTTACTACGAAAGCGGATCGGAAGCCACTAGAGCTGTTTGCGAAACTGACATGGTCGAATTTTCTCAGATCAAAAATAAATCAGATTAGCATATTTTGCAGTTGCTGCAGCTTGTTAGGACTTCCTCAATGGCATCTAAGTAGCATGCATCAGCATAATCGATAATGGGATGAATGAGTGATAGAGCAAGAGAGATCTTGGTTTTAAACGGAAGGAAGGATTGGAGAACTTTTAGGGAATGAAGGTCTCCAGTTAAGAACTGGGTCAAAAGTAACGGCTAAGTTCTTTACAGTCTCAGCAAAGCTTTTAGGAATACCATCGAGCCAAACAGAGGTTAATGAAGACGACCAAAGTATTTACTCCCGATGATGATCGCTTAGCTCTTATTGGGATTAAGCAGGAGACCATAAGATTTAGCCTAATTGTGGATGCAGCTTAAATTATGATTAATAAAAGAGATCGCAGCGTTGATGTCAGAAGAAGGGAAATGGGTGTTAATCTGCAGATCATCTGCAAATAAATGATAATTGGAGGTTATGAATCTAGTGACAGAGTCAATGAATATGGAGAATAGAAAAGGAGAGAGCACTCCGCCCTGTGGCACACCTGCATCGAGATCACACCAGTCAGAAAAGGTCTCACCGATGCGAACCCGCTGAGAACGGCCATGAAGATAGGAATCAAACCAAGCCAAGGACGGAGTGGGACAAATTCAACGATCTTAGGATTCCGACGAGAACATCAAAATCTACAGAGTTCTCAAGGCACTAAAATCTAACAATATAAATAGCTCTTAACCTAACAAAAAAGTGACCCCGCAGACCTAACTATATAGAAATTAAGTTATTTACAAATTAGATGCCGAATCAGTATTAAGTGCCTTATTTTACTATTATCAAGAAATCTAGTTAATTACCTGTCAGAAATATACGAAATGCAGATTATACCAAAAAATATACCGACGCCGTTCACAGATCCAATCGTCGTTCGCCTCATCTCATCGCATGCCAGATTGTACTACAAAACAGGGAGATTAATATAGGGGAGCACAAAGTTAACTGGTGATATGATTTTAAATAACTAATCGGTAACTACGTAGTTTATTAATATCACATTATTCCACTTATATTTATTAGTAGATAGGTTTGTGAGTGGCAGTTTGTGATATTGGATGTAACAGTAATTCAGACAAAGATTGAAATAAATTGATTAAAGTATACTCCTCAATTTCATATTAAAAAATAGTAAAATCTTTGGTCTGAAAACTATCCGAAGTAAAAACCGCAAGGCGGTATTTCTGCCTGCAGATTTTCCATGAATACTGTTCAGGAATCACAACACTGTGTAGCTGTAGAGTAACGAAGCGGCAACATCTACGTATATTTTTAGAATACTAGGGCAAGTCCTAATAAATATAAAAGAAACACCGTGTGCACAGCAGATTCTTCATTCTCATAAACCCAGCTGTGACAAGCCACGGGTTCCTCTGTGAAAGACGCTGCTGCGCATGTATTTCCTTGCGGTTTTAACCGTTTACACCTCCTAGCTTCTTCATCAGCAGGTAATGTGAAGGATGCCCAGTCGCCGGGTTTATAATTGTATGGAGGACTCTCACATTCTGGGACTAAGCATCTAGAAATATATTTATTACAACACTAACTTAAATATGAGGCTCGAGTTGAATCGTGTGCAAACCAAAGATGATTGTTAAGATTAGGGATTAGGGATTTAGGAGGTGAGAGTAATGAACAAATCCTCGCGTTGGCTTCCCTACTATACCTATGGTTAATTTCGTGATACGACTATAATTTATGGAGATAGTGCGCTGTAACCTATCGCACCGATGACAGGACCTCACTGCATTTATAATAGGTAATAGTTATCTACGAATATAGCTAGGCTTCTTTTGCGGTAGCTGAAAACCTGATATACCTACATACCTGTAATTTGTGTCAGGTGCAACAAAAATGAATTGAATTTTGTGCATTGCAGTAAACATAACTGGTAACGATAACAATATATAGTTAAAGACCTGGTATCGACCCCAGTCTCCGAGTTCTTTTGCAATGACATCCATATCTAAAGTCGCCATTTTCGAAGTGTTTTGAAGATGTAAGTATTTCTGAAATCAATTATTGTATATGAAGGAAAACAAGTATTTTATAAATGAAATGAAAATTTACCTATTTAAGGACACAGTTTTCAGTACATTTGAGTTATAGAATTCTCTTGAAAATGTTTTAGAACGAAGTTTAGAAGTAAACGTGGTTGTTTCAAATGTTAACGTATTCTTGGTTTAAAGTTATAAGTCTTATTTAAGTTAAAACATATATATATATTATTAATAAACACCCGAAACGATTTTGACTTGCTCCATGTATTTTTAAAGAAACATGAAAGAATAGAGCGTTCAATCAACTTCCAAAATTGAAGTTCAATCAAATTCAACTTCAACATTTGGGCAATTTTGGCTTCTACCCGGGGCTGATTCTGCCAATGTTTTTGAGAACCTTAAATCCGAGCTATTTTTCTTTGACAGATCATGGTAGAAAATAATATGATGAAAACTTCGCAACTCCAACTCCCGCGAAGTACCTACCTAGATTGATTGATTGACGTACCTACTACTTAACTTTAATTTGATTTTTCCCGACGACTCTTTCGCCCTTAGAGCATTTAAGCAAAGGAGATGACAAGAGCATTTTAGCAGGAACATATTTACAGGCACTTTTAGCAGGGGACAAGGAAGTGATGTGACAATATAAGAATGAATGGGTATTTTTATTGAATGAATGAAGTTTTTTAGTTCAATTTAATTATTAAATTTAACTTTTCTTCTTAATACTTCTACAAATGTAAATTTTTAAGTGTTTAGTTAAAACACTTACAAATTTTGGTTTAGCTAACAAACAAAAAAAGATGTTAAAGAATAAATAAGATGAGTGGGTAATATCAGTTTAAAATAAAACCTTTTATTTTTGTAGAATTTCAGCAGAATGCAATCATTTAGAAATAACCCTGTAGTTCTAAATAATTATTTGATTATTGAGTTAAACAGTGGATAACAATTATGATAGCGGAGTTTTCAAAAACATCATTAATTTTTAAAATGTGGCGGATGTCTTAGCAAGTCGTAGCTTAAAACCTATAAGCGCGATTTAGTAATATATGTCTGTTAAACTTTATATTTTCCGAACCATTCATTCATCCCACCAGACATTCAAATCAATTCACTTTCATTTCCCCATCACTGTCTAGAATCCAGGCCTGTAAAAACGACATTAAAAAAAAATAAAAAAAAATCTCATCACAGTGGTTGTCAGCTTTGACAGCGTTGACATCTTGTCTCCCTAATATGGTTTTCGTTGTTTACATTTGCTATCGTTTAAAGTGTCGTTACGATCAAGATTAAAATTCAAAAATATCAATAAATAGTGTAGTAAATTGCCAAAAATACTAACAGGTGATATGAAATCCCATGTAAACGTAAATTTGAAGTTTCTGAACGTCGTTTACACAATAAAACCGAACAAATCACCATTTTGTGGAGCACATAAACACATGACAGAGCGACACAGAATGATCAAGTACCGTGCGTGGTACTTTTGTTCACGACTATGACCATCGCTATGACCAAGATTTTGCCTGAGGGGAAAGGCCTGCTTTGTCATCTCCTTTGGTTAAGGTCTACCGCAGACACACGGTTTTTTCCTGATCCGGAATTCAGATTCGGAAACCTGAATGCTCAATTTTCATACAAAATGTTCAACACGACGCACACGTCCTTACTATTTCCGAACGGAAAAATAACCATTTTGTATGAATTTTGTTTCCGAATCTGAATTCCGGAACAGGAAACCTAATCAGGAAACCGTGTGTCTGCGGTAGACCTTAATGCTCTAAGCTTTCGCCCGAGGTTGGTCTGGAGTCATTCATTCATTCTACGTACCCTACTTACAATACACAGCGATTTTTGATAAGTCAGGAGAACTATCTACACTCCATACATTATTGATTATAGCCACAGATTATAAGACATCACAATAGTTAATATCGACACTGTAAGGTCAAAAATTTTAGGGGTGCGCGTGGGATACCTCCTCGTGCGGCCGTCCTCTTTTCTGCTCTCTGGTATACTTGAGTTCCACAGGGCAGGGAAACTTAAGCCGGTGCGAAACTAAGGTCACGGAACCGCTTAAGGTATTCCGCCGAAATTTAGTGTAGTTTGCTTAGCGGAACTGGGCGACGAAACTTTACGCGAATCAGTTAAGTTGTGGTAATCCGAGCAAAATGTCGTTATTGTCTGATTCAGAGGAGGAAGTAATATTATTGCGGACTTTTATTAATACAGTCTGGATTTTTTCCCATACCTGCAATTTTTTCATATTATTTTTATAGTCAGGATTAGTTAATAAATAGAGAGTAGATCTATTTCTGACCTCTTGAAGTATTTACTATAATCGACGTCCATGATATTATAAAATGCAATATCGCTTTTTATTTTTGTCGACTTCGACAAACACGTGCGGATGCAACGCGGTTGGTAGGCTGGCGTCGGGGCAGATCGACGAAACCGCGTGGGAAAGAGATGGAATTATAGTTGAATCTATGCGTTAGAACAGGCAGTTTCGCTAGTGTTTCGCGTCACCTACTACGGACAACACGGTTTCGCAGTGGTGGTGTGCCACGAGCATTAACAACTTTTTTTTTTGGTATAGGTTGGGTATACTGTTAGTGAATTTAGTTACTACTGAGGCTCAAGAATACAATAGTTTCAGGCTTCGGAAGATTATAAATTTTTATCATGAAGGAAAATACAAGATTTATAAAAAAAAGTGTATTTAACCATAACAAGCTTTTCATAAAATAATAAAAACACCTACTCAATTATGACTAACACATACTTATGACTTCATTCTTGGCACAAAAGAATGGAAGCATTCAATATAAATAAATTTTACTAGTTAATATTATGACCTTAGTTGAGTTGCATCTCTATCATTTCAACAAAACTAATCTTTGTACATGCATAAATCAACGCAATGCGTGAATAAATATCACCGTTATTTTTTAATTAGTCTCATTTGCAACAGCACACATTGCTACAGCTTTGCGCCCTTCATAAACAAGCCTAGGCAGAGAAAAAACATTTTTTTAATATTGGTATTAGGTCAGGTATCACAAGTATACATGTTTCGCATCGACTATAATTATCCCATTTCATGAGCACTTTTATACGGAATCGATACATCGTTATTACCATTTTCGTGGGATCTTTATAAAATCATTTCATTATGTAACACCTTAAAGCTTTGCTAAATCTTAGTTTATTCTTTATGTCTTCTATTATAAATAATTGTATTCACAGTAACCTAAACGACTTTGATAACAAAATTGTAAGCCCAATTTAGTTTTTGTAGTTGTATATCATTTATTTCCCTGCTGCCCCGTACTCCCTTCCGAAGTTTTTTTGTCAGGAGTCTCTATTTTTGGAGATTTCCCCATCGATAGCCTTCTAAGCATTTTTGGCCCTTTATCAATGAAATGGGGGTCTTTCAGCTGTAGATCGATGTTCTCAGCTTGTTCTATGGTGTCTGGGAGGGCCTTGTTCAGAGTCTCAGGAGTGAGCAGCATGAGAGCGCTGGCCGTGAACGAGAACAAGCCAAACAGCAGGAATGGCAGGCTCTCCCAGTACTGCATCTGTAGAAAGATTAATGTCACAGTAAAACTCTCCAACTAATTCTTGAAATTGAAAGTGGGTCTTTGGTTCGTGCAAATTTCTCAGTTAATTATTTAATTTTGAACCTTAAAGTTTTTTAAAGGTTTCGTTACTTAAGATATTTTGTTTGCTTGTTCAAATTTGAAATAGCTAAGTACCCTGAACAGAAAATTGCAAAACATGGAATTAAAAGTCTTTTTTTTAAAGTTCTGAGAAATTCCTTCAAATAATGAAATTAATCTAGATGCACACCACTGCGCAATTAACAAAGTGGAACCATAAATCTAAGAAGATATAGACTAAAGACTAACACAACTTCAAGCCTTTAGTATCCAATACTAATTAAAATAATCTATCACGATGCTCTAAGCTGAGGTCCATACCCAACTGTTTGCCTTTAGCTGTCACGTTGTAGTTAAGGCCAACCTTTAATAACAGGGATGAAGGCAACTCACAATGGACTAGGGGAGAATTTACTTCAACCAAAACTCTAGTATAAAGAACAATATATTTTTATCAAATTTTCGGGAAATCGACTTCCACGCGAACAGAGTCGCGGGCGGCCACTAGTATTATATAAAAAAACAGGAATTTAAATATTTTACAACTTCTAAAATTAGGTTATATCGACATGATGTTAGTCTCAAAACATACAAAGGACGAAATTTATTTCAACATGTTTAAATAAGTTATTCAGCAACTAGAACTGCAAATGGCTACATTGCCACATCGATTAAATATACCACATTACATTCCCTTTTACACTATAAACTATTTCCTGGAATAAAAAATGGAATTTCAAACTACATGAAGGTCTAGCCCAACACTATTCTCTACACTCTAATAGAGACTCTAATTAAATAATTGAATAACTAGCAGGAGTCGCCGTCACCGAGCACGGTGTGGACGACATGATGATCCATACAAAGCATCCAACATCTACCCTACAAGCACGATCTCTGACCAACCAACGCTGCATACAAAACTTCAACATCTACCCTACAAGCACGAGCTGACCAACCAGCGCTGGCGTCAGCGGCGCCGCCGTCGACCCCACGCGGCCGACCATCGAGCACACGCCCAGCAGCCGGTGGCGCGTGCCCGTGGGGAAGAGCTCCACTGTGTACACGTACAGCGATGAGAAGTTCGCGCTGATGAACGTCTTGCTCAGCAGCGCCACCGTGTTCACCAGCCAGTGCTCTGACATTAATTACTGGGACTGAGGCTTGCAAGAAATCTCCAGGTACCAACAGTTTTGGACTGTATAGGCGCTAGTTTTGAGAGTGTTTGGGAAATGGGAGCAGTTTGAGTTTGTTAACAGTCTTGAAAATCTTTGCGGTACTATGTTTGAAGATAATGTCTTGATACTTGGTATTGTTAACAGATTGCGCACTAGATTGTTGTTTTGGGTTGAAGTAGCTCAACTTTGAGAATCATCAATATATCCAGATTAATTTTGCAATGCAATTCAAATTTCACGATTTAATTTACCTCAGTCCTTATCTCTTGGCATTTATCAATCTTGACCAAAATATCGAATCGAGATCAAATTTCAAAAACTATGTAATGTAATTAAATATATACAAACCAGCATTGGAGTCAGAGGTGCCATCATGTTCCCGATTCTTCCGAACATGGAACACGCCCCCAGTAGTCGATGTCGCGCGCAGGTCGGGAACAACTCCACCGTGTACACATAGATGGCGCTGAACGCGCCGCTGATCATCATTTTGCTGAGCAAAATCACCGCAGTGAACAAACCAGGCAGGGCTGAAATTTTACTACTATTTAACTACTTACTACCTCTACATGAGTCTATACTAAAGCTACTAAATTTAGTTAAGAGTAATGGTTCTAGTTCGTAGTAAAGTACAAATGCTTATGCATACTGGCGACTACACGAGATAAAAAACAACAAATGGAACGTGAAACAACTTCTTTCAAAGTTACCAGGGAAGATAACTTACTACTTGGAATCCAAGGAATGGTGAGCAGCCCTACTCCGCATATGAAGAAAGCGATCATCAAGGTCCTTTTTCTCCCGATGACATCCAGCACCAAATAACTCAGCAGATATCCCGGCAGCTCCATCAGTGACATGAACACGTAGTTCAGGTACTTGTTCCCCGCTAGCGACACCGCGTTTATCGACAGCCCGTAGTAAACAAAGGTCACTGTGATCCACCAGAACGAGCAGATCATCACGCGCACCATTAACTTCACTGACTTCATTACTTGCACAATCGAATTCTGTTTATCGAAATCAGCTTTTTCTTCAATTGATTGTCTGGCATTATTAGACTCGTATGCATCAAGCATTTTCTGAATTCGGTCGGAGAAAGTGACTTTGTTAAAGCGAGCAGCTTTGTTAATGATTTTTATGACTTGTTTTTTCTTCTGTCTCACTATTAGCCAGCGGACGCTTTCATCTATTACGAAATAGTAGAGCAAGAAGAATAGCGATGGTATACAGAGAATTCTCAGGAGACTCCTCCAATGAGGATTAGCCCACGCGACTAAGCCCAGCAACACTTGTCCGATGGCAAAAACTGATGATAGCAGATTACCACCCAACACTCGATGACTTACACCCACCATTTCTAAAGCTGCAAACAAAAATGACATATAACATATATTTTTCTTAAAGTAACTTGAGGAGAATATCTGTATCAAATACCAACTTAACCAAGACGATATTCTACTTTATGTGATTTACTGTTAAGTCAATATTGTTTCAAAGATTCCTACTGTTTTTTTATTCCTTAAAGTGAGAGTCCCTATCATATCTTTTTCTCACCTAAAATATATCCGGTACTATAGACTCCCGAGCCCAGGACTGAGTTGAAGAACTCGAGAACAATATGCATGTAGTAGTTCACAGACCACGACCTGATGAGCCCCACCAGGCCATTGCAGAATGCTGTGACAATGAAGGCCACTTTACGCCCGTACCTGAAACAAACCAGCATTTTAGATTTACTATTTAAGTAGTATTTTGCCCGAAGCTTCGCATAAGTTGTATTTGTACATGTGGTGCTCTCTACTTTTATAATAATAATAATAATAATAATTTATTTAAAAGTCATTACAGAGTTTCTTAATAATAACCTAAAATATGTACATTAAAAATAAGCTTTTATGTAAGTACGTAAAGAGTGTCCCCTGATTTTCACGCTAGGATACCCTGTGATATGAAAGTTATAAAAAAAGTATTGCAAATTTAACATAGCACCTATTAACTAAGTTAAAATTATGTGCTATTCTGTGTTATTATTAATCTACGTACAAATTTCCATCCAAAACCATTCGATTTAACGTGATTGGGTGAAAAGGGCCCAAAAATACAAACTTTCACAATTCCAATATTATAACGATTGATGTTACTTACGTATCCGAGAGATAGGACGTGTACGGCAAAGCCAGGAAGATGCCTGCACTGTTTATAGAACCGACTAAGGTTCGCTTCCATTCCTGACAGCCGAGGTCATACTAAAATTAACATAAGAACAGGAGTAAATTGAATTGTTTCTCGCAATTCTCAAATGTTTTTATTTAAACTAATTGTTAGTCTAAAGTTTGGCTCGTTTCGTCTAGTTCCCGCTCACACTAGTACATTCTTAAGGTATACTGTTTACCTATAGACTTTCTGTTTATTACCTCCTTCAAAATAATAAATAGGTACAGCGCTGTAATTATAACTATTAGCATTCAGTCAAGTACGCCGGCCATGACTCGCGCGATTGTCAAACTAATGAAATTCAAGTCATTGCGGAAATCCAAAAGTGGTCTTGGTGTAAACAACCTCTATAAAGCGGTATGTATACTTGAGTGGAAGGTCAGGAAAATATCAAGCCTCCCTAATTGTTAGGAGACTAACTAGCGGTTAAACCGCTTGATGGTTATTTATCAAAGTTTTTATTTAGCATTATCATACAAGAAACGTTGTCGACTCTTAAGACTGAAGATAATGTACTTTAGTGCTTTTAATTACTCTGCTCTTTAAACCAGCACAGATTCAACTATTCCATAATTGAAAAAGGTAGAACAGTAGCTCAGACGCTTTGGACAAGGCACAAAACAAAAAAAAGTTCAATACTCACTGCTTCTACAATAGTTTCATCAGTTTCATAAACCCACGAGTCGCATTTCACAGTCTTGTTCACAAACGCGTCCGGCGTACACTCGAATTTGGTGGACTCCATCCTGTAGCATTTCTGGTCTTTGGCGTCGGGGGGCAGAGCGAAGGAAGCCCAGCTGCCGGGCTGGTACTCGGGGGGGCGGTTCTCACATTGTGGGACTTGGCATCTGATAAATAAAATTTATAACATTAAATAAATAAATCTCCAGACTGACACAACAATTATGTGGCCCTAAAGTAAGTTGCAGTAAGCACTTGTGTTATGGGCACCACATAATGGATTAGGGGAGAACCTAGTTACACCCAGACACGAGCCAATATCGAAAAACCATTTTTACGAAATTGGCCCGACCCCGGGATCGAACCCGGAACCATCCGCTTAGCAGTCCGGTATATATACCGCTGCACCACAGAGGTCGTCAGTTAGTTGGTGTTTAGACACCTGGTTCTGTTTTACTAGGTTAGAAGGAAAATTATATCGTGATTTTGATGGTGATAACATCTTTGCAAACTTTCTGTTGAATGAAGAAGAAGGAAACGTTAAACGAGATTTGGTATTATCGTTAGAGATTCTGAACGTGAAAGTAATAAAACATGAAAATGCGAATCTTATTTTTATTTATAAACTATATCTTTAACATACGCTAATTATTTACCACATTTGACAGCTTTCATAGTTTACATACAGAAACAGAATATTTTTACTGTGTCGGTGCAGGTGTCTATTCTCTAAGAATTAATATAAACCACGAAAAAATCTCCTCTAAGTACGCACTAACCTGTAATTGACATCGCCAGCCACAAAAACGTAGTTACCTACATAAATTGCACTAAACAGTATAGGAAGCGCTACCATTAAAGTATTGCTAACTTGGTACCAACCGAAAGAGCCGAGCTCAGATACCACCGCGTCTACATCCATTTCTTCGGAAACATTCCCATTCTCAATGTTATCTACTTCCTCTGCCATTATTAATTAAATCAATCAAAATATAAACTAAGTCACTGTTTTTAATTTGATATACTTAAATTAAAATATACAAAGCTAAACTAAAACCACACTATACAATAAATTAACACCAATCACAAACTTAAGGATCATTTTGCAAGACTTGTTGGAGTCAAATCCTACTTCCTACTAATATTATAAACGTGAAAGTTTTTAAGTATATGAGGATGTATGGATGTTTGTTACTCTTTCACGTAAAAACTACTGGACGGATTTGGATGAAACTTTACAGTAATATAGGTTATACATCAGAATAACACATAGGGTACTTTTTACCGCGGGAAAACTTCTCATTCCCACGGGAAACCGACTTCCACGCGAACGGAGTCGCGGGTGGCCTCTAGTATTTACATAAAAATCTATAATTATGTAAGTGTTAAAGAAATAAATTAAAGGATTAGATAAGTACCAGCTCTGGTAATCAATTTGATAAGTAACTAATCTGGATTAGCAATAAAACAAAATCGTGAAACGTGACTAATAGGTATAACTAGAGATAGAGAAAGTTGCCATACATGAAGTTCTAAAAGATAAGTAGATAAATAGTAGCTAAGATTACCCTGGAGTAAGCCATATTAAATATAATATAATAATAATAATCTCCAGACTGGCACACCAATTATGTGGCCCTATGGTAAGCGCATTAAGCGCTTGTGTTACAGGTACCACACAATGGACTAGGGGAGAACCTAGTTACACCCAGACACGAGCCAATGTCGAAAAACCATTTTGACGAAATTGGCCCGACCCGGGGATCGAACCCGGAACCATCCGCTTAGCAGTCCGGTATATATACCGCTGCACCACAGAGGTCGTCATTAATTATTAGTGCATAATATCCAAGCATTATTCAGAAAAACTCCTAATAAAATAAACAATTTTGGCTTAATAAAGTAAACTTGGCACTGTGTCATCAATTGGTAATTAATTGAAATCTTTTTATTTATCTATTACTAAATTTAGCATCAGTAAACGCTCGGACATGAGGAAATTCCTAAATTCTTAAGTACTTATTTTTAGTACTTAAATTAATTAATTTAATAGGACTTGAATCTAAAATTAGGTACCTGATAAAACATGTCTACGGATATCAAAACTTAAACAGGAAATATTGGGACATAAATGTCTCACATAACTTAATAATAGAACTACTTAAACGATTTATCTGGAAACTGAGCCATCCGATTTTGTCTTATGGATATAGCTAGTTCAATATGCTTAATAATTAGGGGCTGATTTTTCAGATAAATTCTATTCGAATGATAGGTAGTAGTATCTTTTCATTGTTACTTTAGATGTTCGACGTACAACGAGAACATACGTATTAACTATCGCATAAAAATAATCTGTCAATTGAAAAACCCAATCTTAAATAGGGTAATTATTTATCAGTTGGACATTCTTATTAATAAGTAGGTTGGTTTACATCTCAGCAGTGTGGTTTGGAATTAAAATTATTATGTCTTTAGATACTTACTGAAACTAGAATATAATTATGAGGTTTGCCCATAGGCAGGTAATTAAAGAAAATATCGTGACAATGAAATAACAGGTAATCAATTTATAAATTTAGTCACGCGATATTTCTATCTTCTGTTACATTTGAACTATAAGGAAAATTGTACTAATACTGTTAAAGGTAGGTAGGATGAAGGCACAATTAGGGTTGGCAAAGGATTATAAATAAAACTTATGGCAAAACGAAGTTACTTATAAATATAAGGAATGATTTTCATTAATTTAATTAATGTAAATGCATTATAGCAATTCCACAACACATTTTATTCTTGCCCTTTTATTATTAGAGCCATTTTAAACCTACGTTAGTTAAAACAATATCTGTCTATGTCAACCAGCTATGTTATGTACCAGCTTTTGTTACTAACAGAGACATATTTTAACTAATGTAGTTCAATGTGCGTTCATAAATGAGAATGTAAAAATATAATATTATTATAAAAAAACTCTTTTTTTCAATTATATTTTAGTAAGTGCATGCAATATTTGCGTAAACAAAGGAAGGTTACTAACAACAGAGGCAATATATGTATAACATAGAATTTAATATTTATGAAGTGTTATGGCAGCCCTAGCGTGTATAGGTCACTTCCTCTTCATATAAGGATGTGCAGGAATGGTGTCAGCTACCTCTAATAATGATCCTTGACGAGTGTTGTCCTATAATAATAGCAGATCTATAACATTTACGCGATAAACATAAATGCTCTGAAAATTAGCTGCGTTTGTTAAGCTGTTGCGAAAACGTATTAAACGATTTACTTTTATTAATTTAGAAATTAAAAACTAAATTAAACATAAAAAATACATACATAATAAAGTTCATATCCACTTAAAATCGAGTATGACTTACGTATCAGCTCTCAAGAGAAATAATATATGAAGGTCGGCATTGTAAAAAATAATGAAAACAAAGATATACTCGTACCTACAATATAAGTGATAAGAAACGAATTATGTCTACACGCGGTTTTTTCGCGTGATTTCCATTGGATCATTTAACTAACTATAATATCACTTTGGCCTAATAAAAAAAGATTACATCAAAATCATAGTGCGTTTCGAGCGGCCGAACAAAAATCTTATATAACATAATCTTCATATGGTTTTAGCCTTCCTAACATAAATAGCATATTTAATAATCTACACTAAGTATTGGACAAAGCTATTTATTGTATAATGTGTTATTTCCGTCGCTTCGTCTGGGCTATTGTGAAATCCTTTCACAAGGGCACGACGTCGCACAATCAGTTAATTAAGACTTGAGAGGTTATACCCGCTAGTGCAACTACAGATTGTATTCCTGCTATCGTTTGGAACTAAAATCAAGAAAAAATAATAATAACTAATAAGAACTAATGGATAATGATTGAACAATTACACCGTTTTAAAAAAAAGTAACCCTAAAGGCTTTAAAACTAGTACCTAGCTTTAAATTGTGCTGTGTAAATATTAGATTTATTATTATTAGACATTATTATTATATTTATTTATTATTTATATGTATAAAGTATTTGCTGCATGAAATATGTCAAAAATGTACACTTTATCATTTATTTTTAAATCAAAACCAGAAGTGTGTTCAGAATGAAATTGTAAACGTATTTTTACAAACAATGCACATTCTTTTATGATGAACAAATCTGTAAAATAAAAACCATCATAAAATACATTGTTTTTATCACTACACGTGCTGAAAACCTTATTTCAGTCAAAGCAACAATTGAAAATCATCCTCACGATACAATAGGTTGAGTGAGAACTGTTTATTTAATAATTAGTTTATTAGAATCACATTATCGACTAGCTTAGCTGTGCATTATATTTAAAAGAAATCTGTCTTACAAGAAGAAAGTGTTTTTACTTTTATTTTGCTTTTTAAATTAAGGTTGCTTTCGCCCCCTATTACTGACAGTTGGTTACTAATGGTGATAATTTTGCAATGGCACTATCTTATACTTATTTTTATGGCTTCATAGTAACACTGTGTTCGTTATAAAAACAGTTTTAACACATAAATAAGACCGCAGCACTAAGACCGAACATCTTTTCGACAACCGCTGCAGGAATATTAAATGTTAGTGTTTGAGATTTTATATATTTTTTGTGTTTAAGATTTTAGGTTACTAGCATAGTAAAAATCTTATTGACCTTCTTTAAAAAAATGCGTGTAGTCTTTAGCTGACGTACTAATAAAGTTAAATACAAATATGTTAATTACTAAGTTGGTTCTTTATTAAGGTTGTTAAAGTAAGTTTGCCTGACGTCATTATTGATAAAAAGAAAAATGCAATCTTGTTCAATTCAGAAGTTTTAGCCTCGATTTGAACAAACAAGTAATTATAAGGTTTTAATGAGAGTTTTGTTTACAAGCAGATTTCTGTTGTGATTGTTTAGTAAACAATAAGCAATTCACTGCAGGCACAGTAGATAATCTCTTTGTTTAAACAAAAAAATAAGTAGCCTGACTACAATCTTAAAAAAAAAATTATAAGTATCGCTAAATGTGTTGCTAAGCGCTAATCCCGAGCACGGCTGAACCGATTTGGTTGATTTTTTGGTTGCCGAAGTCTAGGGAAGACTCTTGTGTAGAGTAAAACATAAAAAATTCGTGGGACAACTGTGAATACAACAATTTTCTTTTCCCATACAAAGTACTTTTCCATAGCTATCAACCAAACGACAAATAGAGCAGAGAGCAGAACAAAGTATGACATTCTAGAGTTACCCATATAAAAATATGAGTATTTTTGACTAATATATCTAAATAATATTCACCCTCGTAGGTAAGTTGATAGTTAAAGACTTTTATAAAGTCCATTTAGCACATTACGAGTAGAAAACCTAACTAATTTTAATAAAACTTTCGAGTCAATTAGAATTTTATATCATTATAGAATATATTGTATGTACACCACCATCATATTACCTATCTTTGTATGGCACAAAGGAATAAATCTTTGAATAAATTAGGTGGGAAACTATGAATGAACGAGGTGGTAATTGTATTTACTAATTAACGTTTCCTGTTATTACGCCATTATGAATTATATCGTGAGATAACTCTTTCACGTTAGGTGTTTTTTCGTATCAATGACTTTATCTTGATACTGACCTAGAGCCGTAAAGAGGTTGATAACGGTAATAGAAAAAAAAGAAGTAACTACTTCTTCTTATTATTTTTAAAATTATTAAATATAAATATTTCAGAGCAATCATGTGGTCCTAACCCAAACTAAGAGTAAGCTAGTAATATAAGTAACATACAAAATATCTACTAGGGGAGATTTTTCAATTAGATGAACATCTCTACATGCCTTTTGTCGATACCACACACGATAGTACCTACTTTTGATGATAAAAAAAGAGTACGGCTTGCTTCGTTTAAATACTAGTTTCTAATTTGTTGAAGAGAGAAGTAGGAATCTCCATGTGTTATTGGAAGACGATTTAAAAAAAAAAATGAAGTTTATCGCGAAGCCTTAAATAGTTTATTCTAAGGAAGTAAGATTCCATATCAAAGTTTATTGGGAGTTTTTTGGAATTGTATTCTCTTCGCTATTTTTTATAGTATTTAGGTTTTAACAACCGAAAAAATGCAGGAAGCCTTTTTAAAATATTATCTTGTTTACACGACAAACAAGTCTCGTAGGTTTAAAGATAAACATATCTTGTATGAGTATGATTTTTGCAAGTTTAGGTAGCCTATTTGAAAACTCCTTATCATAATGCCACTAAAACGAAAAAATACGACTAAATTTATTTTGCTAACAAAATAGAATTTAGTGATAGGAACCCTACCGGATCTATCAACCGAGATGGAAATCAATCTGAGATTGCGTTTAATCTTGAGACCGATATCCTGTGCGTGCCAAAAACAACGATCTACAAATGCTATCAGAGATTCTCAACTGGCTACAGGAGCTACAACTTATAATAGGAATAGCTGTAATAAACTAGCTACATTTAAACCATTATAAATCAAATCCATTCTCACCTGTAGTTAATAATACCGGCGACGAACACATAATTAGCATTGTACAAAGCAGAAAACATCACCGGGAGACACACCAACACATATATCACTCGCTGGTACCTTCCGAAGGATCCTAGCTCATGGATAATTGCACTCAAATCTATAGGATCTCTACCCTGCGACATTTTGTGGCGTTATTTATTATATTTGGTGGATAAACAAACGTTTAGAGTTCCGGTTATGGAATAGAAACATTTTGACTCGGACATAGGGAAAAATGACAATTTGAGATAAACAGGACTAAAAACCTTTTGACTATTTATGTATATGCACATAAATTGAAAATAAATAAAAAAACCTATTTAAAAAATCACAATAATTTCATGGTAATTCAACTGTCTTACTTCACTCGTGTTATTTGTAAACAATCAATGACTTATGGAACGTATGGACATAAAATGAATATATAGGTACACGTGCCAATTCTGTATTGGAGTAAAAAATGGCGGCAACACTGCAATTGAGAAACTTTACCATAAATCATCATGTTTTCATCATTTTTCAAACAACAATGGTCTAAAGGTTGTATTTTCCGTATAAATAAAATTGAATCGCTGTTGCTAAGTGAAAAACTCGAAAACGGCTGCACCGATTTGGCTGTTTTTTTTGTGGGGGTGGGAAAGGAAAATCGTTAAAAAGCACCAAGAAAATACTAAAGTAATAACAACTATTTCCTTTTCCCAGAAAATAACTTTTTTTTGAGAGTAATAAAAAAAATTACTTTGTTTTAGAGAGATAGAGAGTTAGGAATAAGGTCCACCGGGACAGCTAGTTTAATGTAAAGTCGTTTACACGAAAAAGCCAGCATCAAAGCTAATTGAGGGCATATAGGACTATTATCTATAAAAATACGGATGGTGATAAAAAAATCTATAGACGCAGAACTTCCTAGTAAACTACATCTTTCTTTTTTACTATTTTATCTTTACTTTAACTTTAGTTATTATGCGAGCGGAACTAACTTCCGAAATTGGTTCCGCGACAACTCCGCTGAAGTGTATCGACTCCATACAAAAGTCACGCATTGTCAATATTGAGTTTGAGACATCCGTTGCAATGCAATTTTATTTCCATGACAATAAGAATCATAAAAATCGTATCGATAGTATTGTTTAGTATTTTTTTCGTAAGCAAAACAAAAAAAATTAAAATGCATGCCATGAAATGGATTTGTTTTACAAAAAATGCATTAAACAGACGGATGAAGTTCGGCGTTCTAAGATTATCTTTTTGTTGAGATTGTTACTAGCAATGTTGTTCCATAAAAATAGCTTAAAACTCGTAGAAAGCAAGAAATGAAGAAAACCGTATTTTTGATTTATGACCGATTATTTGGAACTTTTAAAAGGAAAAGAATAACAAATTGCGGGTTAAAATTAGTAATGCCGAGTCACTGCCGAGTACCATCAAATTTTTTCATAGGCTTATAATTATTGTCAAATAACGTGTTTTAATTTTTCAGACGGTAACGATAACATTAATTGACAATATTAGCACGATTAAAAATAAAACACTCAGTTACTAAAGATATAAAATTTGAAAAAAAAGACGTGTACATTTTTTATTACCTTTAGTTGACGGTTTTTTTTGTGAATTGTAGTTTTTATTGCAAAAGATAAAAACAATGTAACTACTGCTTAAAACGTTGCAACTGCTATTGGTCATTCGTTGTTCAGTTGCCACCCAAGTTTATTTCATATACAGAGATTATGCCTTTTTAAAACAGGCATAATAAGCTACACCATAATCGGGATAAGTTAACCCTGCACCGCTATTCTGAAGAAAGAAAATACTTCGGTTTGGGCCCATAATGACTCTTATTTTGTACCATTGCATTATAATATTATTATAAACTGATGTTGATAGCAAAAATAACAAGACTTCAATTAATTTTTAATGTAAATTAAAAATTAAGATCTAGCCTATGTCACTCCCTGGTAACGTAGTTTTGTACTGGTGAAAGATTTTGGAAATCAGATCAGGTATACACCTTTGATTATTTAGAATGAAACACAAGTTTTACCTATTTTTGTCGTGGTTTCTAAATTATGCATAAATTATGACAATTTCCGAAATAAACGCTATACAGCAATAAATAATTTTTTACGATTCTCGTATGACTTCTTTCTTCACATCATATTATTATCATTATAGATTAAGGAAAGTATTAACTACAATACAAATTTATTACGGCAATGGTTAATCAATAAAAAAGAAAGATATTGAAGGTACCTAACATTTTTATGCTTTGTTTTTGTGTCCTTATAATAACAAAACATAATTGAATCAATATTAATATCTGATCCACTGGATAATTATTCTAATATTTTGACTCCTATATTTTTTATTTCAAAAAATCCGGACAAGTATCCCTAGCTATAAAAACAAAACTTAATAACTTAAAACTAAACTATGTAATTAGACATTTCTACAGCTTACCTATAGTCTATATCCCCAGCCACAAACAGATAGTTAGCTTGATAAACAGCACTGAACACCACAGGCAGCGCCACACATATCGTCGTCCATATCTGGAACCATCCGTACGACCCCAACTCAGATATCACAGCGTCCAAGTTAAACTCCTCATCTTTCACTTTCTCTATCTCCACTTTATGACCCATAGTTCCCCATACAATAATTTAATAAAGTCTTTCAAGCGTGTCTAACGCGCGTCGAAAGAGCAATGATAACAAACCTAGACTGATGCCTCAATGAATGCTTTTCCTGTGACGAGCCTTGAGATTTAAAGCACCTGCTAATAAATAACACTTCATCACACGATTGTGTAACTGATAATCTTATGAAAGCAAATGGTGGCTGGCAAGTTAGATATTTTTTTGGGTGTGGGTATTTTCAAAATGCTACGGCGTAGTAAACGTAGTAAGCGTAGACCCGTAGCGTACTAGTAAACGAGGAGAAAAAAATATGATAATAAATGTTATTTTAATTTCAGAAAGTTCTTCATTAATTTAAATTTAAGTCTAAAAAAGAAAGTGAAACTTTAGTTGGTGTCGAAAGTAGTAAAAGACACACGTATGTTAAAAAAAATATTTTAAATTATGTTTAAATAAAAACTGTACATTTATTTTGCTCATATTTTTATCATATCCCAAAATATATAAAGCAGGTGCTCAACGTAATGAAATTCGCGCAATTAGTTATTAAATTCCTTAAAATTATTACATGATACATATTTACAATAAGTTTAACATTTCTTTGCCTTCGATTTAATAAATGACTTGTAATAATTAGTTTTCGCAGCCTCGCTACACGTGGTTTGAATACTATAACTATACACCGTGATTCATAAGTAGGTGTAAATCTGAAAGTTATGGTATGAGTGTGATATGTTTCCTTATCATGTGGGTTTTCTCACGACGTTGTCCCTCACCGTTAGTGCGTGACAAACATGTACATAATTTGGTGAAAATACCTAATAAGTGGTTATAACCTAGTGGGGATCTAACCAGGAACCTTCGGTATAGTAGACCCGTTCCTGTTGCCCTTCCGTTACCGTTAAATATTTAATTAGAAATAACATAACATGTGCTATACCAATTCAGTTTTTTGACTAAACGCGGCACTTTTTAGTCAGGTTCTTGCATGATAAATTTTGTTTGGAATCACTCGACCTTAGAAATTAAAACTGATATGTTTAGTTAAAAGATGTTGTATGCTGTGTTTAACACAAAGGCTAGTTATTCGCAGAAAAAAAAAACGATATGACCAGTTTTTTCTGGTAGGAAGGTACTTACTAGATAGAAACTAATTTATCACTCTTTTCCGGCTTACCTTGATATATGGGACACTATAAATTTTATCATACTTAAGACCAGACACAATTTACAACGTTGTACAAAAAAGATAATAATTTCCTCAATAGAAAGAAAGTGCAAATAGATAATGTCAATAACATTACGTTATACATTTTATCTCACGAGTGTTAGATGATCATTGATTGTCCTCAAAATGTCAGATAAATTGTACTTCTTGATGAATTGCGTAAAATGGCCTTGAAAGATAGTGCAAGTAATGTAATAAATTTAGTAAATTTACGCTACTTTCCGAAAGCCCAGTCAAAGTAAAAACAAAACTTACTTATTAATGAGATAGCTCTGATTACCCAAATTTGCGGTTAGTTTCTGTTAAGTTTAGTTTTTATAGCTAGGAATGGATTGTGCAATTTAACAATAATTTTAATTAAATTTAGTAAGACCGGTAAATCTTTTTCGTGAGTTGAAAGTGAAATTAATGTTTGTGTAATAAGTCGGAATCAGAATCTGGGAAATGTAGGTAACTGTTTAAATGAAAGTGATACCGAGCTGCTAAAGAAACTAACACTCTAGCTTCTTATGAATCATTTATGAATGAATCTATAGTAAGATATTGGAACCGGCTATAAATCAAAGACTTTGCGTAAAGCAACTTTATATAAATTTTACCGGACTTTGCTAAACATATTCTCTCAAAATTTCGGAACTGAAACTGTTAGAGAAGGTGACTTAAGACAAGGCTAGAAAATGCATTTATCGGAATAACTTTATGAATTTTCCTCAATGCGCCCTGAGATTACCACCAAGAAACAGCTAAAAGGAGATATTAGGATTGTGAACAATAGAAATAACCCAGATGGTTTATATTTCAACAAACATTCGTCTATAAAGTTCTTCGAATAAGTGTTATTCTTGAAAACAAAATCAAAATCATCTATTTAGACCTACGATGCCACAAAGAAACACAAAGAAAGAGACATATTATTAATTTATGCTATATACCATCGCGCCAAAAATGGGAACCAAAAAATGGTAAACGAAGAAAAACAAATAATATGTAACATAATAATTTATTTATTTCTCATTTTTATCTTAAAGTTTTATATACAACAACATTAATGAAAGAACAACGTCTAGACGTACAACAACTGAATTATATAATTAAAATTTATCGTATATAATACAGATTTTACAGTATACAGATATCAGGGATTTGTTCATCTATATGCATGGAATTTTTAAATAATTTCCCTAAAAAGTATGGAAAGTCACTAGATTTTTTTATATGAAATTCTTTGTCTAAATTCTTTGTATTAATATTAATTATCATATATTGACAATACCATGCAGTTGATTTAAAATTATTTAATCGCATATTTGTTCGCATGTTTTTAGATATATTGAATTCTATTAAATTAATTGAACTGCACGTATTGAGAACTATATATGCAATTTGCAATATATTTCAGAGGCATTAAATAGGTAAGTAAGGAACATCGATATTGAATTAAAAAAAAAAACAAACTACATATATACTTTTTGTGAATATCTAAAGTGGATATATAATTTTGTTTCGTATATGTGCAATAATATATTTATTTTACTTTAAGAGGTAACTATGCATTATTAGACATATACAGATAGATTTAACACATATTGGTCAGTGTTAAGAAGTATTATATACAATATATCAAGTATATAAACACGCGATTGTATATAAGTATTCAAAACTTCACAATAACGTTTACATTTTATATATTTTGTAATAAAAATACCAAATAGTAAACCTACACAGCTTTTAACAACCAATTGAAACCTGAAAGGTACTAATATCTGAAAAAAAAACACATAACTTACTACATGTATTTTTAAACAAAGGGGAACTTTAAGTTATTTAAGATATAATTTTTGAATATTTTTATTACAAAATATGAAATGTACACAATTTCACAAGACAAATATATCCAAACACCTAGATAATAAGTTTCATAAAAGGTACATTAGGTAAAAGGATCGACTTTATGTGTCCATTAAATTTTAACTTGCATATGCATTATAATGAATCAATTTACATCAGCATGAAGATGTAGTAGACTTTACGAAAACTGCAAAATCCAAAAACAAATAAAAATGAATTACTTTTTATAATATTTTTTTTTACCCGCTATTTAATGACCACATACAAACATTCTTAATTTTCACATAATTTAAATTCAACGGACACATATAAATCTCTCCTTGGCCCACTAAATATTGTCGAACTACGAAACACGTCTCCATATTACATACATTAGTCTTTTTAACACTTATCTATATTGATTTTAACAAGTGACAGTGAGGCTACGTTATTTTAGAATTAGCTTTAAGTTAATTATTTATTAGTTAACACCTAACCGTGAAATGTATCAAACACTTAACAAAATTAATGTTATTTAATCCGTGTTCCGTTTAAATATAAAAAAAACATAATCATAACAAAACCTTAACCATAATAACTTAAATATTAAACCAAACCATGGCAGACATAATGCAGTAGTTTAGAATGCAATTTACATCAAACTTTAGACAATTTTAAATATAATTTTGGCTACAGCAACAAACTTTTAATTTCTAGCACATTACTAAAATTAAAGGAAAATATAGCTTTACGAGTGCTAATGAATACCCATAATAAATAATCATAAAATTGGTGGAAAAATATAACTATATTTATATTTTTGAATAATAATAAATGCTAGTTTTTAGCATCAAATGTTTAGTTAAAGCAATAGCACAACATATTTGTTTTAAAACACAGGAAATGGTTGTCAATTTACTGAATACCTTTGAACAGTCACTTACTTAGTAAATTGACAACCATTTCCTGAATACCTTTGAACAGTCACTTACTTTGTACATTTACGTGACAAAGTACTGTACAGTTACCTATATCGGACCTATTTACTTATCACCTTAATATGTAAGGGACCATTCAAATATAGAATAACAAATTTAAAAACTTGTTATAGTGTGTTTTGACTTTGCCAAACTTATGGGATAGCTTGTAACTGGCACAGAACAAAACACATTTTAACAATTTATCGTTTTAAATACGTTTTGTTAAATTTTAAGAAAAATAAAAGCTTAATAGTGTTTTTACAACAAGTACGGTTATCAACAAACAACTTTTAAAACAGCAATAAAATATGCACAAAGTAACATTGAGATTGTTTTTTTTAAGGTAACGTCGATTTAATTACAACCTACGATGAGGTAAACCTTCTAATGTTACATTTATAGACATCCTAGTTTTCCTATAGAATCCAAATTAATATATACAAGGTGTTTTGTATATATATGTAGTGAAATTGAATATAATAATAAATTATATTATAGGTATGTATAATAATTAAAATTACGACATCGCACGAAATCTAATTAATATCAGTTTAATGGCCAGAAGCAATAAAAATAATTATAAATAACGTCTAGAGTAGTCTAGTCGCTTTTTACTCGGGTCATAAAAATTATTACTTACCTTGTTTAGTATTGAACGCATAATTTGCAAAACACCTTATATTTATGCCGTTACCTTTGAAATCTGACCTAATCACCATAAAACCTTTACAATATAAGGAAAACAATTAAATTATTTATCACATTTATATGGAATTTTCGTGTCACAATATATTGCTTCTTACTATTTGCGAAAAACTATTTTATACACCAAAAAATATTTGCGTAACAAATACATCGTTGAGATAAAATAAAGCGTATGTTTTAAAATAAATATTTTATTACTTAAAAGCAAAATATATACACAGGTACCAAACATATATTGGTATATATTTATATTACAAAATTTCTACTATATTGGGTCTCAAAACTCTCATAACTGTTTAGGTAGCTTTGATGAATTAACGTATATTTTTAATTCGTATTTTAAAATACTTAATAAGTCTTTTATTGATATATTCAAAGCAAAGCCGGATAATTGAATTGTTTCATACATAAATGAGTATGAAGTCCCACACCACCACATATATGCATAAATTATATATTTAAGTTTAGTATCGACAAGTGTATACTTTCACCTATGTAAATTGTTGGTGTGTATTTACAATCATGTATACTTCACGCTACATACTGTATGTGTATACTTTTTACATTGATGTATACTTCCATGTTGAATGAATTAGTAGGTATACTGTTGTAATCATTTTACATATTATGTAAATGATCGGTGCATGATTGAATACGGCGGGTGTATGTGTGTAAAATGATCGGTGACGGATTGATTGTTGACTGTTATTGTATGTGCCCATACGATTTATTTACGTATTTACACTATTGATGTATGTGCATCTATGGTCAATTTATATAATATGTACACTTTGGTAAATGTGTGTATAATATGGGCGGATGATTATTCAATGCTCTGCGTGCGATCAATTTTTGTATTTACATTGTTAGTCTAAGTATTCTGCCGGTGTATGTATGTACATTGTCTATATTTGTGTATGATTGGTGTATATGTATATTGTCGGTGTTTGTGTATGATTGGTGTATATGTATATTGTCGGTGTGTGTGTATGATTGGTGTATATGTATATTGTCGGTGTGTGTATGATTGGTGTATGTATATTGTCGGTGTGTGTATGATTGGTGTATATGTATATTGTCGGTGTGTGTATGATTGTTGTATGTATATTGTCAGTGTGTGTATGTTTGGTGTATGTATATTGTCGGTGTGTGTATGATTGGTGTATGTATATTGTCGGTGTGTGTATGATTGGTGTATTATATTATATTAAACAAGTTTGGGGTGTGTGTCGGCGCGGGCGAGCGCGGCGGCGGCGGCGTCGGCGGCGGCGGCCGGCTCGTTCAACGCTAACAAAACGTGCGATAAACGCCGCCAGCCCTCCGAGCGACCTACGTTACCATATTCATGTTATACACTGTATTTACCATACTAACACTTTAATATTATGATGTGTGTTTATAAGCTAATTATGACGGAATGAAGGTAAGAAAAAACATCGTTAGGAAACACACATGGTTGGATGTGATACATTATGTGTAAACATCATAAACGCAGTCAGTAACGTGAATTAGGAATCAAGAAAAACAGCCACAAGTAAAGCGGTCAACTTTTACAAAATTTCATAATTGAACTTGCTAACAAAGTTAGTAGGTACTTTTTAATAAATACTATCCCATCATACTTAGTCATTTGGATCTTTTCACCTTGGCAAGACAGATTTTTTTTTAATTCTTTCATGCCTAATTAGTAAAGCTTAAGAGTTACAAATATACAAACTACCGACATTAGAGTTTATAATAACAATATAAAAAAGGATTTTAGCAAGATATTACTTATTCAAAAAAGTAGAAACTTCGTCATACCTTTACTCATATTTAGTACACAATCAAATAATTAATCGTATAATAATCGATTTGAAACCGATAGTTCAACACAGTCAATGACCTGAATAAATAAGACAGATTTTGATCGACACTTGTAGTGTCAAGGAGGCACTTTAAGATAGCTAAGATAGTTATTTATCATAAAGATAAGTATTTATCAATTTTTTATCGAATTTGAACTAGAGTAAAATAACTTTGACATAAAACACATACTCGTATAAAGAAGGTCATTAGACTGTTTTTTATGGAAAATAAACAAGAATTTTGATGCAGTTTGACTAAAACAGAGAGCTATTTGCAGTTTTCCTCAGCTGTAAATATGCAATAAATTATGTACAACAATTTAAATCTCTACTCTGCCGGTAAGCAAGTACTTTAATTTTCTTATATGTAGTAGTTGTTACTAGCTCAAAAACTTGGTTTTAGCAAATAAACGTAGTGGTTTGCTTAAAATAATGATAAAATTGTTTACAATTTTTTATACAAACATTTCGGACACAGAATTACTTGATCTAAAATGACTTATTTATAATATTTAATAGATCACTTACTTGGATCCAAAGCGACGGCCGATCGAAGATATTTCTCAGCTAATCGCAACCAACCGAGATGGTAGTATGCTGTGCCTAGTTATAATACGAAAACAATGATGATTTACCCAGTTACTTTTAACAATATAAGAAAGCCTTTACAACCTCTAAAAAAAGTTTTACATCCTTATTCAAACGTTAATAGTATCTTAACTAACATAAGGAAAAAAAGGATATCGATCTCGTCGTATCGTATAATTGGTACAAACAAAATATAATACTAAGCAACCATTAATCAAATGAAATCATCATTGTCAAAATATTTTTTACCAATTATTAGTGAAGTTAATCTTATATTTACCAATCCTCAAGTAAGCAAATCTGACATTCACCAATGTTCTATGAAGTTAATCTGATATCACTAATCTTCTCTAAAGTTAATCTTATATTTACCAATCCTCAAGTAAGTAAATCTGGTATCACCAATCTTCTATAAAGTTAATCTCGTATTTACCAACTTCCTGGTAAGTTAATCCGTAACTTACCAGTCCCCAGGTAAGTGAGCTACCACTTACCAGTCCCCAGGTAAGTGAGCTACCACTTACCAGTCCCCAGGTAAGTGAGCTACCACTTACCAGTCCCCAGGTAAGTGAGCTACCACTTACCAGTCCCCAGGTACGTTAGCTACCACTTACCAGTCCCCAGGTAAGTTAGCTACCACTTACCAGTCCCCAGGTAAGTTAGCTACCACTTACCAGTCCCCAGGTAAGTTAGCTACCACTTACCCGTCCCCAGGTAAGTTAGCTACCACTTACCAGTCCCCAGGTAAGTTAGCTACCACTTACCAGTCCCCAGGTAAGTTAACTACCACTTACCAGTCCCCAGGTAAGTTAGCTACCACTTACCCGTCCCCAGGTAAGTTAGCTACCACTTACCCGTCCCCAGGTAAGTTAGCTACCACTTACTAGTCCCCAGGTAAGTTAGCTACCACTTACCCGTCCCCAGGTAAGTTAGCTACCACTTACCAGTCCCCAGGTAAGTTAGCTACCACTTACCCGTCCCCAGGTAAGTTAGCTACCACTTACCAGTCCCCAGGTAAGTTAGCTACCACTTACCAGTCCCCAGGTAAGTTAGCTACCACTTACCACTCCCAGGTAAGTTAATAGCGCACTTACCGAGCTGCGTGAGCGAGTCGATGTGCGCGGGGTGCACGGCCAGCGCGTTCTGGAAGCAGCCGCGCGCCTCCTGCCACTGCCCGCCCGCCGCCGCCACCACGCCACGCTGGTAGACCGTATTGATAGAGGGATAGAGGCGGAAATCGTGTGTTTACGCCGGTATACATCGTATTGTATGATACGTGGGGTAAGTTTGTCACAAGGTTGTAAGCTAGACGTAGTTTTAGGGTGGCAAAAATTGTAGTCACTGTATTATTGACGTATTTAAATGTTGAATATTACAATAATTACCATTACTAAGTCTAATCCTACTTCCTACTTCATTACATAGTATAAATCCAAGTCGCTAATTCTGTCTGTTTGTATGTTTGGCTGCTAACTCCTCCTTAACCAGTTGAGGGATTTTAATGCGGTTTTCACGATTATTTTGGTATTTTTTTTCATTTTAATTTTTAAATAAAGAACAATCGGAAAAAGTTTTTTAAGTTAGCCAAAATTCAATGTGTCGTGAGCAAGTCGGCCAAAATTACACCATTGCGAAGCAAGGGCGGGTCGCTCGTAGATAATAAATGTACTTTATTGCACAATTAAACAGAAATAACACATTTTGAAGAAACTTTTAAGCAAGAGGCATACCGTATTGATAGAGAGATAGAGGCGGAAATCGCGTGTTCACGCCGATATAAATCGTATTGTAAGATACGTGGGGTGGGTTCGTCACAAGGTTGTAAGTTAGACGTAGGGTAGCAAAAAATGTAGTAAGTCACTGTATCATTGACGTGTTTAAATGCTGTATATTCACATTTTTTTATTAAAAATACCAGTTACAATTTTACTAATGAAAAGGTGTTCCAGCACATAAGAAACGACATAAAATATTACCTTTTCAACGATCTCGTATTATTTCTATTACAACAATCTCTACTACTCACCGTGTAGAACACCTGATGACTAAACGGCATGAGCGCCGCTGCTTCAGCCACGCAGCCCGCCGCCGCCGACACTCGCTTTAGTCTGGTGTTGTATACGAGTATTTCATATTAATTATCTATTGAAGGAATCAAAAATAGAAAACTAAGGTGACAAAAAAGTGAAAAACAAGTTTCGATAAACTGTTGCAGGTTAGACTTAGGTCTTTACATTTTACTTTTTGACTAAAAAACGTAGCCATTCAGCATCGGTTACCAAACAAATTTAATTCTAAATGTTTTCTAAATGAAACATCCAATTATCACATTAATCCTAGATGCACCATCCTCCCCTGAAACAAGCACTTTAATTAGTTGTTCCCTTATTCCTTATACCATCCCCACATTTCCCCGTACCGCCCCATACTTCTCCGCATCGTTCCCACACTTCCCCGTACCATCCCCATATTCCCCGTAACCTACCCACATTTCTCTGTACCATTCCCACATTTCCCCGTACCCTCTCCACACTTTTTCATACCCTCCCCACATTCCCCCGTACCCTCCCCATATTTTCCCGTACCATCCCCATATTCCCCGTACCGTCCCCACACTTCCCCGTACCTTCCCCATATTCCCCGTCCCGCCCCCACACTTCCCCGTACCGCCCCACACTTCCCCGTACCACCCCACACTTCCCCGTACCGCCCCCACACTTCCCCGTACCGCCCCCACACTTCCCCGTACCGCCCCCACACTTCCCCGTACCGCCCCCACACTTCCCCGTACCGCCCACACTTAACCTTACTGCCCCTACACTTCCCCATACCGTCCCCACATTTCCCTGTTTCCTCCCTACCTGAGACATATCTGCGCCCCGAGCAGCCAGGTCTCCGCGCGCGCGGCGGCCAGCGGGGAGGCGCGCGGGGCGGGGGCGGATAGCCAGCACGCGCGGACAGACTCCGCGCGGGTCGACGCTGGATATCACACAAAAGAACGATATATATTAAAATTTGACGAAATAAAACACTCAGATAATATCATCCGCTTGATATTAAACTCATTTTAACAAACAAAAATAGTTCCTTAATATAATCTATGTAGACTTGAAATTAAACTCATTTTAACGGGTTTTACGCATTTATTTTATTACTTTTGATTTTCCGACGTTTCGGCATTTTTGCAAACGAAAGTGGTTACGGGTAGACTACCCGCGTAAAACCCGTTAAAATGAGTTTAATTTCAAGTAATAATAATCGCGTAAATCTAAGAAGTTATATCTAAGTAGACGTAAAGGGTCGATGACTTTTCGAATACAAAAAACTCGGACACCTTGGCCAAATTGTGGATTTTCAATTTTAATATTATTTTTACCAAGATGTCCGAGTCTTTTGTGTCCGAAAAGTCTTCGACCCGACGAAAGGAATATCGATCTTCCCGAGACCATGGTATTCTAAACATACGCATCACGTAAAATAGCTTCTTTGGTGATTCTTACTTTTAAAAAAATAAATCTAACTCATTTCATTAACAAACCTATTTCAAATATTTTAAAGCTGTAGACACGGTCAATTATATATCTGACGTTGTTACGAAAGAATCAGCGGCTATACATTATAAACAATCTCAAACAACTAGTTTTTAAAACGAATTAGGAAGATGGAATACGTAAAAACATTTTTTAATACAGTTGCTCAAAAAGTGGCGTATTGCAGGGACGTATAGCGTTCGGGTTGTGGGCTATTACACACGCGTGCTTTTTTTTTACCTTTCCCGCACTCGTGCGTTCTCTTTCCCAACTGTCAAAATAATGTCTATTAAAAAGAAAAATTAACCAACCAAGAAGTTTTTACTAAAAAAAAACAAAAAGTTTTTATGATTCATGTTAATACTTACGTAGCGTAGGTATATTTCTAAAAAAAGCTACTAGTTTGTTTCGATATCAGATTTAATGATTTGATTGAATTAGTGTGGTTGGTTTCATTTCATTTTATCTCATTAAATTTCATTTTCATTTCATATCAACAAAAAAATCTAATGAAGACTTGGCTGTATGGGCATAGTAACCTTTGCCTGCCAAATGGGTGAAGAAAAAATGGCGCCATTTTCAAAATGAGTTATTTCGACATTTACGATCCTAATTTTATATTTTATTAAATTGCTTTATTTTTTCGCAACTGTATTAAAAATAGTCGTTCAGTACACGTGCGGAACCGTCATTGCAACTCGTCCCGCCTGTCAACCCTCGCCTTCGGCTGTGCCTCGGCTCGGGTAGACATTTGTCGGAACTCGTTGTAATGACAGCCTTTCCACACTTGTATTGAAATATGCTATTTTACACATTTCAACGTAATGAAATAAGTGAACATTATTTTATATACCGACTATACTAGCTATTACCCGGGCGACTTCGTAAGCGTTGAATTCGGAGTAAACATTCCTCTTGAATCACACTATCTATTAAAAAAACCGCATCAAAATCCATTGCGTAGTTTTAAAGATTTAATCATATACATAGTGTTAGCGGTAAAACAAAAGTAATCGGTAAGTGGACATCCCTAGCATTCGATGGACATCACTGGTTGGCGTCACTGCCGTTGGGCGCGGATTTGGATTGAATCGAATGGCGGCTACCTGTTGTATTTTCTATTAAGGGCCAGTTTTTCAATAGTCAGATAAATTCTATCTGACAGAAATTCAGTATGTTTTTGACATAAATACTTGACATATGTATGAAGTGACAATGAAAACATACCTCTTATCAGTCAGTTAGCATTTATCTGACTATTGAAAAATCAGCCCTAATTCATGTTAATTTAAAGAGATGTTTAATCTAAAGCCCCATAAATATTTTTGTTTAATAATAGGGACATAGAGACAGAAAAAGCGACTTTGTTTTATACTATACGAGCGACCCGCTCACGCTTCGTAATGGTATAATTTTGCCGACTTGCTCGCGAACCCTTGCATTTTTGCTAACTTAAAAAACTTTTTCTAAACGTTATTTATTTACAAATTTAAATGAATAAATACCCTAAAATATGGAGAAAACTGCATTAAAATCCGTTACGTGCTTTTACGGGGTTAGCAGCTAAACATACAAACAGACAGAATTAGCGATTTGGATTTATACTATGTAATGATAATGATGTAATGATAATGATGTGATGATAATGATGTGATGATAATGATGTGATGATAATGATGTGATGATAATGATGTAATGATAATGATGATAGTGATAATAATGATGATAATGATAATGATACTGACCGATGTCCCGCACACTGTGCGTGTCGTGCTGCGAGTCGGACACGGCGTCGAGGTGGTCGCGGTCCGCCTCCGCCTCCGCCTCCGCTTCCGCTACTGTCAACATTTGCAGCAGCTGCTTGCCTAGTGATAACGCCATCTGTGGGCGAAGTAGTTTAACTTTATTATTATTATTTTTTAATCAGGCATGCAGTTGTAACAACTGATAATGCCTGTATCCAGTTGTTATTGATTTTTTATTGTTCTCAAGTAGTCATCTAGTCTATTTTTGAATGTGTTGATGTTATCAGATGTTATTAAATTTTCCGGTAATTTGTTCCAATTAACTACAACTCTATTGCTTAGAAAGTATTCATGGGGTTTATTATATGATCGAACTGTCGAAAGTTTTGAGGCTATGTCCTCTAATTTGGGAGTTTGTATTCCTCTAGAAAATCCTTGGAAAGTTTTTTAGGCCGTAATGATTATTCAGTATTTTAAATGTTTCTATCAAATCTCCTCGTTTTCGACGTTCTTCCATTGAAGTTAGTTTTAACACAATTAAACAGATTAAGAATTATGTTGACTTTTTTTTATAATATAGCAAAGCAAACGAGCATGCGGGTCACCTGATGGTAAGTGATCACCGCCGCCCATGACTACCCGCAACACTGTGGGTGTTGGGGGTGTGTTGCTGAGCCTTTGAGGAAATTAGGCACCGGATACCGCACTCACCGAACGAAACGCAGGAACATCGTCCCTACTTCACGTCGGTTTTCTGTGCGACGGTGGTGTTTCACCGGTCGAGTCAGACCAGTATTCGCTGCAGACCACTACCACTCTTAAAAACGACGTATATGATTCTATGTAATCCTTGTGGGCAATAAATTTCTTTATACGTAATAATAAATAATAAATAGCCTATACATGTCCCATAGTTGAGCCCAGGCCTCCTTCTCGGATAGCGAGAGGGTTTGAGCCGTAATCCACCACGCTGGCTCGGTGCGGGTTGGTGGATCACATGATGGATTATCATCCAATCATGTGGGTTTCCTCACGATGTTTTTCCTTCACCGTTAGTGCGTGATAAACATGTACATAATTTGAAAAAGACCAAATTAGTGGTACACCCTAGTGGGGATCGATTCGATCCTTCGGTATAGAAGACCGAACCTGTTACCACTAGGCTGCCACGCACTTTTACGTAAACCTATTTAAAAATGTTGAGAGGTGTCAAGGGACACCCGGATGGAACGAAGTTCTTTAGTAAACACAACAGCGTATATGTTAGAACACGCACGGCTTGCTAAATACATTCAAACGGTGTGATATTGTAATATTAAAATATGATTTGCTTTTGAATTTATTAAAATTATGACGCGAACACTTGCTAAACACACAATAATGGATAGATTATAATGCGTATAACTTGGTTAGCACAATAATAAAGAGAGGTTATAATGCCTACTTGCTAAAAATATAAAAGCATTTATGATTGTCTGTATAAAATCTCTACTTAGGTACCTAACTCCATCAGCAATATCCTAAACTTGTGCAGAAACACTGTCAAGATTCATTATTAACCTGTGGGGGTGTCACGTAACTCGAAAATCAATACCTTTGATTTTTCCCATTTTATCGCATTTTACCCATTTAATCACATTTTTCCTATTTAACAACATTTTTCCCATTTAATCACATTTTTCCTATTTAACCACATTTTTCCCATTTAATCGCATTTTTCCCATTTAACCACATTTTTCCCATTTAACCACATTTTTCCCTCTTAATCGCATTTTTCCTATTTAACCACATTTTTCCCATTTAATCGCATTTTTCCCATTTAACCACATTTTTCCCATTTAAACACACTTTTCCCTTTTAATCGCATTTTTCCCATTTCACCACATTTTTCCCATTTAACCACATTTTTCCCATTTAATCGCATTTTTCCCATTTAACCACATTTTTCCCTATAAACCACATTTTTCCCTATTAACCACATTTTTCCCTTTTTATCTAATATTTCCATTTAACCACATTTTTCCCATTTTATCGCATTTTTCCTATTTAACCACATTTTTCCCATTTAACCACATTTTTCCCATTTAACCACATTTTTCCATTTAACCACATTTTTTCCTATTAACCACATTTTTCCCTATTAACCACATTTTTCCCATTTAACATTTTTCCCTATTAACCACATTTTTTCCATTTAATCGCATTTTTCCCATTTAACCACATTTTTCCCATTTAATCGCATTTTTTCCATTTTGTGTCATTTTCTTGTTTTTGAGACCTTTACCTGAATGGTTATTTACTGTTCTTAACTAAGATTTCTTTTACAATTGTAATTCCCGATATGACCCGAATTCCCGTTTTCTCTCAAAAAATCCCACTTAGACACGACTCTCGTTCACATATTGTGACCTGTACAGGTGTACTATATATTTTCCTACTTTCAAACATTTTTCACATCTCCCACTTCCCATTTACGCATAAACAATGGTAAACAATTGGGAATTAAATATCTGGCTTGCTTTATATAAAAGAGAGAGAGACAGACAGAGAAATATGCGCACGCCGCACAGCTTACAATAGCTTACTATAGCAAAAAGTGTCGTGACAACTTTTCGTGAGAATTTTTTCCGTGTTTCCCCCTTGCACAACGCGCGATAAGGAACTTCGTTCCAATATTGTTACGCTTGTCTCCCATTGAGGTAGACAAAGACGATGGATCGTCAAATGCTACGGTCCTAACACAACTCTTGCGCTTCTTTCACACTATCAATCAATAAGTTGATATAAGTCAGCCTAGGACATCCCTTATCGACTTTAACAAACATTACATACAGCACTAACCCTTTTCCACTTTTTCAATTCCTATATCACATTCTGACACTATTTTATCCTTCTCCGTATTTTGGTTTTGTTGACATTGGCCCCGATTCTGAAAACACTCTCTAAACTAAACTAAAAGTAACGCCGTCACTTTCCCATGCTTTGTAGAAGAAAAATACAGGTACATTGGTTTCACTAAATTTAGTTACACATCGTTGTAAAATTGAACGAAATGCGCTGAGAACTAGCCTTAAATTGCCTTCGCTCTGTCATAAAGCACGTACATTTTATGAATGTGAGAAGTGTCTGTGTGTGTGTGTGTACCTCGGGGTCGTGGCGCGCGGCGGGGTAGTGGCTGTGTGTGTGTGTGTGTGTACCTCGGGGTCGTGGCGCGCGGCGGCGGTGCACAGGTCGGTGTGGCTCCAGGCGGCGGCGGGGTAGTGGCTGTGTGTGTGTGTGTGTACCTCGGGGTCGTGGCGCGCGGCGGCGGTGCACAGGTCGGTGTGGCTCCAGGCGGCGGCGGGGTAGTGGCTGTGTGTGTGTGTGTGTACCTCGGGGTCGTGGCGCGCGGCGGCGGTGCACAGGTCGGTGTGGCTCCAGGCGGCGGCGGGGTAGTGGCTGTGTGTGTGTGTGTGTACCTCGGGGTCGTGGCGCGCGGCGGCGGTGCACAGGTCGGTGTGGCTCCAGGCGGCGGCGGGGTAGTGGCTGTGTGTGTGTGTGTGTACCTCGGGGTCGTGGCGCGCGGCGGCGGTGCACAGGTCGGTGTGGCTCCAGGCGGCGGCGGGGTAGTGGCTGTGTGTGTGTGTGTGTACCTCGGGGTCGTGGCGCGCGGCGGCGGTGCACAGGTCGGTGTGGCTCCAGGCGGCGGCGGGGTAGTGGTGGCGCGCGAGGCGGGCGGCGGCCAGCGCGCGGGGGGGCGCGGGGGCCGGCGGCGCCCACCCGCCACAAGGCGCCGGCGAGGCGGAGGGCGCCGCCGCATTCGGAGTGCAGCAGGAGGCACGCGCGACACGACTCCTAAGGGACAAGGATCGCCGTGAATAACTAACTATTAAATGAATTGAAATGACATGAAATGACTTTATTGTATGTAGGATTAAAAACTAATCTCTTATACATTGCCAAAAGCATAAAATCAAAAATAAAAAAGATGTCATGGGACACCCCTACATTCATTAGCAATGGCCGTAGTAGACAGAGAGAAAAAGCTGGCTTCAAATAAAACCTTATTTTTGACAACAACCTTGACCAGTGATTTATGATAGGCCCGCAGTAAGCGATGCCCGCGGGTGGGTGAATAAACAACGCTCGTAATAGTTGCCATCGCTGATGAAAAACTAGTGACCCAGCACTTATGAAACCGAGGTTTTATTCTCCCACGGTTCTTGGCAGGAAGCTGACTGACATAATATTGCCGAGATTCTAGCAAAAGCATACCATCAAAGGAAAATGTACTGAGTAAAGAACAATGGGCCGGACTTAACGTTGATGAAACAACGGAGTCAAACCCAAACAAGAATACCGCAATCAAGCGATCGATGCACTTTCGGATCCGCTCAGCCGTATATGGCTCAAAGGTGTAGGGTTAATGCCTCAGAACTAAAAAAAAAAACAAAATCTTTTGGAACGGGAGAGTCCGAGAGAAACCCGTCACATTAATTGAAGTAAGATAATGGTCTTCAAAGAGTTCTTTAAGACCCTTAACTAGGAAGTACGTGGTAGGTACCCTTCTCATCTAGGAGTTCAGCGATAGAAAAAAACACCAAAAAACTGAGCATGTTTCATGAGACGCAAAGTGAACAGCGAAAGGTTTTTCCACTGGTGCGAGTCAACGCGTACTCTTGTGGATGAATTACCTACCAATTAGGGACATTTCTTTTAAAATGAAATTAAACACGGTCAGAACTCCCAAAACTCGTTTCTCCTTAGACAAGCGCTAGACGCACACATTAAAATAATGACAAAAAAAACTCAAAGATATGTGACTGCAACTATCTTTTTACTACAGCTTTATTTCAAAAACTCACCATAGCCTCATTAAGCATGCCAAGATGCATGTACTGCAGCGCCAGGTAGTAGAACGCCAAGTAATCGTTGTCGTCCATTTGAACCGATCGCATCAAGTACTTTATACTCTTGTCGTTGTGCCGGTCTTTGTCTACACGCGCGTTGGTTTTCTGTTGACAAAATTAGAATAATATCATTATTTACGATCAGAAATAATTATTGTGAACTGCTTAGTTCCTGTAGCTAAAAATATAAAAAGATTTCAATTTTGCACTGGCAATATTAAAACAAAAAGAAACGGGTTTTAAATTTTGACATTATGTGTCAAAACATTGCTACACATAATGTCAAAACTTCAACAACGCCACCTAGCGTGTGTTTAAATAAAACAAGAGAAATTAAAAATTCTTTGAATATAAAAGAAATCATAAATTCAAATGTTTTATAAAACAACTACAAAAAAAATATTATGTATATCCGCATTATGTATATTTTAAGGTTAACTTTTACCTGTGCCTTCATTTGATACCCGATGCCCACGTATAGTAAACATCTCGCTAGAAGAGGACCTTCTAACTTCTCTTCGAGGGCCAACGCTGCTTTCGCGTGCTTTTTACCATCCTCTACCTGTGAGCAAATATAACTGTATTTATGAGAACAACTATTTTTATTAGCGGTTACAATAAAAGAAATGAATATTTTATCAGTTTTAATAAAACTTCCAACACTAATGGAAATTTTTTTGGGTAATAAGATTTTTTAATTTAGGTGTCAAAGGAATTCGATGTTTAAGCGTTTTTTTCTTCAAATACCGTATTCGCATTAGACAGAAGTTTGAAATATCTACGAAACTATGTCGTTGTCATTAACACCATCTATTTTCTAAGTCTTGTACCATAATTTCTGATTAATCTAAAAGTAAGATTAAATATTTTTCATGTCAACTAAGTTAAATCCTTTTACCAAATAAATGACAATTAATACTAGTAAACGAGTAATACTTTTATAAATAAATAATCACATAAACGCTTTATGTATAGCAAGTTCCTCATCTGCACTGTCAAAACACTACAACACTGTCAAAACCAGTCCCCACCCAGTTGGCCTTACAGCTCAAAACACTACAGACAATGTTGATCCTTACCCAGTTGGCCTTATAGCTCAAAACACTACAGACAACGTTGATCCTTACCCAGTTGGCCTTATAGCTCAAAACACTACAGACAACGTTGATCCTTACCCAGTTGGCCTTATAGCTCAAAACACTACAGACAACGTTGATCCTTACCCAGTTGGCCTTATAGCTCAAAACACTACAGACAACGTTGATCCTTACCCAGTTGGCCTTATAGCTCAAAACACTACAGACAACGTTGATCCTTACCCAGTTGGCCTTATAGCTCAAAACACTACAGACAATGTTGATCCTTACCCAGTTGGCCTTATAGCTCAAAACACTACAGACAATGTTGATCCTTACCCAGTTGGCCTTAAAGCACATATCGGCCTGCAGCAGTCGCAGACTCACGTCGTCGGGGCACAGCACGGCGGCGCGCGCGCACACGTTCAGCGCCTGGTGCAGGCTGGCGGGGCACGCGCCACCAGACACCGAGCGGGATATACCTAGGCCCAATTGCAGGGAACGTTTTAACCTCAGCCCCCCAAGTCAAGTGGCAGGTGATATTTGCGTTAGCGTTAGCGTTTCATACATTTTCATTCTATTCACTCGCTAACGCAAGTTTCTGCTGCCACTTGACTTGCTGGTTAGCTTCGGGTTAGCTTACTCAGGGGGCCTACCGCGTAACTAGCGTCGATTTGAACTCGACGTCGATAACTGTTTTCATTGGCTAGAGACCCGCCATTGTTAACAATTTAGCCTATGAAAACAGTTGTCGACGTCGAGTTCAAATCGACGCTAGTTACGCGGTAGGGGGCCAGGTTTAAATGGCGCCACCATCGATTGTGAGACTTCTGATTACAATCGATGATGGCGCCATTTAAATCTGAGTTAGCTAACCCGAGGTTAAAACGTTCCCTGCAATTGGGCCCTAGTGTTGTATATGGTATGAACCAGTGGCCGCCCGCGACTCCGTTCGCGTGGAAGTCGGTTTCCCGTGGGAATGAGAAGTTTTCCCGCGGTAAAAAGTACCTTATGTGTTATTCTGAAGTATAAACTATATTACTGTTAAGTTTCATCCAAATCCGTCCAGTAATTTTAACGTGAAAAAGTAACAAACATCCAGAAGCATGGTTTATAGTAGGTATTGTAAACGCGACGTGGAAAGCATAGTGGGTATTCGTATCGTGTAGAATGTTGAGTTCCAATTAAAATTCGCAATTAATGTTAAGTATGATTTTGATTTCTTTTTGATTTGTGTAGTTTTTAAGAATAAAATAAATGAAATTGTTGTAAAAAACTTTAATCCGTAATTTGGTTAAGTATGTGATGATACCTGATGCCAACATTACATGTCCACGATGATAATTTGTACTCTTGCCTTATATAATAAATTAACAGTTTTTTATATAGTGTTGAGAGGGCAGGTACGAGAAAATAATTTATATGTTCACTGAATGTACACGTTTTAAATTCTAAATTATGATTGTATAATTTCCGATAAGAGTGCTGGGAGTTTTTTTCCGCCGGCTTTATCTCTCAGTCTACGGTTAGGTAAAGTCGAAGTTTGTATCATTGACGTTCATTAAGTATATGTTGTATGTCAAAATCGAACTATGTCAAATTATCGAATTATAACTTCAGCTAATTACAATCTACTCAACATTCTATGAATCAATAATAAAAACACAAATCTCTATATACGTTTCTGTTTCTAGATCTGCGTACCTAAAGCCCTTTTTTTTAAAAGTACATCTTCAATTTACGATAAATAATTCTACCACACCTTGAATCAAAACTAAACTTATACGATAGTTTAAGAGTCACTGTATTTAAAACTTGTATAAACTCACAATCCGCGGCAAAGTAAGCGGTCTGAACAACGGCTGAGCCGGTCGAGTGGCTCAAACACACGCGTGGCTCACACTCAAAAAACGAACGCTCCAATGGCTGCGTCTCTAATACAAATTACTTTACTAGATATCTTGACAATAATAATTCAATTGTTACAGGCAGGCGATTTGTAATGGAGCTAAGAAGGTAAAGGTTGAAATTTTGGCTGAAAAATTGTATGTCAAAATCTCTATATTATTTAAAAAACGTTAAATTATGAGTGTCGGTAAGGTTAAACTAAGCAAATCGTTAGACGCATGTCAATATGATAAGACAAAGCAACAGTATTTTAAGAAAAAATATTTTTTTTAATAACTTATGTTTTGGTTTAAGGTACACAAAAAAGCGCATTGGAAAAATATACTCATAATGAAATTGAATAAAGTGTATATTAGTAAAACTCACCATTATTAGCATAGGCGGTGTTCTGTGAGTTATTTTGTATCTTCGAGGCGTTGGCGAGCGCTCGCTGCCTCCACACGTGCCCGCAACCAAACGAAAACTTCATAGCGCGATCTAGACACTGCGAACAGAATCCAGTTTTTTAACATACGACTCATCGGGTTTTTAGGTTGTTTTTCACCAAACAAGTTCATTCAGTTTGGTTTCATAGGAAATATGTACTTTGTATTTTTATTATGTAGGTAAAGTAAAAAGCATCTTATTTTAGAAAAACAAAATAGGAGTCAAATTCGAAAAACATAATTTGAAAAAACTTCGTTGCACGACAACACACATTTTATTATTAAACTATCGTTTTGTTGGGTCGACGACATTTCGGACACAAAAAACTCGGACACCTTGGCCAATGTATGGATTTTCAATTTTAATATTATTTTTTACCATATATTGGCCAAGGTGTCCCAGTTTTTTGTGTCCGAGATGTCATCGACCCGTTTTGTTTGCGAATAGATAGACACCGTGTATTTTGTACGATACATTTCTCAATACGCATCGCTGTACAATCATTGCAGCGATGTGCAGTACCCCACGTACCTCCAGCAGCGTGGCAGTGAGCCGTGTGGTCCTGGCGGTGACGGCCAGCAGGTCGCACATGTTGTTGGCGGCCGCCAGCGACGCGCCGCGCGCCGCCGCGAACTCCGCGCTCTGCGACAGCACGGCGCCGCGCGCGGCCAGCGCCTCGCCCAGCACCAGCACCAGCACCACCTCCTCCTGCACGCACGCGGGGACGAACTGTCCACACGCACCGCTACAATACTCACACTCAACCGACTATCCACCCACCAACCAACCAACACTACCTACCAACATGCATGCATTCATTCATTCATTCATCCACATATAGCGGCCAGCGCCTCGCCCAGCACCAGCACCAGCACCACCTCCTCCTGCACGCACGCGGGGACGAACTGTCCACACGCACCGCTACAATACTCACACTCAACCGACTATCCACCCACCAACCAACCAACACTACCAACCAACACTACCTACCAACATGCATGCATTCATTCATTCATTCATCCACATATAGCGGCCAGCGCCTCGCCCAGCACCAGCACCAGCACCACCTCCTCCTGCACGCACGCGGGGACGAACTGTCCACACGCACCGCTACAATACTCACACTCAACCGACTATCCACCCACCAACCAACCAACACTACCTACCAACATGCATGCATTCATTCATTCATTCATCCACATATAGCGGCCAGCGCCTCGCCCAGCACCAGCACCAGCACCACCTCCTCCTGCACGCACGCGGGGACGAACTGTCCACACGCACCGCTACAATACTCACACTCAACCGACTATCCACCCACCAACCAACCAACACTACCTACCAACATGCATGCATTCATTCATTCATTCATCCACATATAGCGGCCAGCGCCTCGCCCAGCACCAGCACCAGCACCACCTCCTCCTGCACGCACGCGGGGACGAACTGTCCACACGCACCGCTACAATACTCACACTCAACCGACTATCCACCCACCAACCAACCAACACTAACTACCAACATGCATGCATTCATTCATTCATTCATCCACATATAGCGGCCAGCGCCTCGCCCAGCACCAGCACCAGCACCACCTCCTCCTGCACGCACGCGGGGACGAACTGTCCACACGCACCGCTACAATACTCACACTCAACCGACTATCCACCCACCAACCAACCAACACTACCTACCAACATGCATGCATTCATTCATTCATTCATCCACATATAGCGGCCAGCGCCTCGCCCAGCACCAGCACCAGCACCACCTCCTCCTGCACGCACGCGGGGACGAACTGTCCACACGCACCGCTACAATACTCACACTCAACCGACTATCCACCCACCAACCAACCAACACTACCTACCAACATGCATGCATTCATTCATTCATTCATCCACATATAGCGGCCAGCGCCTCGCCCAGCACCAGCACCAGCACCACCTCCTCCTGCACGCACGCGGGGACGAACTGTCCACACGCACCGCTACAATACTCACACTCAACCGACTATCCACCCACCAACCAACCAACACTACCTACCAACATGCATGCATTCATTCATTCATTCATCCACATATAGCGGCCAGCGCCTCGCCCAGCACCAGCACCAGCACCACCTCCTCCTGCACGCACGCGGGGACGAACTGTCCACACGCACCGCTACAATACTCACACTCAACCGACTATCCACCCACCAACCAACCAACACTACCTACCAACATGCATGCATTCATTCATTCATTCATCCACATATAGCGGCTAGCGCCTCGCCCAGCACCAGCACCAGCACCACCTCCTCCTGCACGCACGCGGGGACGAACTGTCCACACGCACCGCTACAATACTCACACTCAACCGACTATCCACCCACCAACCAACCAACACTACCTACCAACATGCATGCATTCATTCATTCATTCATCCACATATAGCGGCCAGCGCCTCGCCCAGCACCAGCACCAGCACCACCTCCTCCTGCACGCACGCGGGGACGAACTGTCCACACGCACCGCTACAATACTCACACTCAACCGACTATCCACCCACCAACCAACCAACACTAACTACCAACATGCATGCATTCATTCATTCATTCATCCACATATAGCGGCCAGCGCCTCGCCCAGCACCAGCACCAGCACCACCTCCTCCTGCACGCACGCGGGGACGAACTGTCCACACGCACCGCTACAATACTCACACTCAACCGACTATCCACCCACCAACCAACCAACACTACCTACCAACATGCATGCATTCATTCATTCATTCATCCACATATAGCGGCCAGCGCGTCGCCCAGCACCAGCACCAGCACCACCTCCTCCTGCACGCACGCGGGGACGAACTGTCCACACGCACCGCTACAATACTCACACTCAACCGACTATCCACCCACCAACCAACCAACACTACCTACCAACATGCATGCATTCATTCATTCATTCATCCACATATAGCGGCCAGCGCCTCGCCCAGCACCAGCACCAGCACCACCTCCTCCTGCACGCACGCGGGGACGAACTGTCCACACGCACCGCTACAATACTCACACTCAACCGACTATCCACCCACCAACCAACCAACACTAACTACCAACATGCATGCATTCATTCATTCATTCATCCACATATAGCGGCCAGCGCCTCGCCCAGCACCAGCACCAGCACCACCTCCTCCTGCACGCACGCGGGGACGAACTGTCCACACGCACCGCTACAATACTCACACTCAACCGACTATCCACCCACCAACCAACCAACACTACCTACCAACATGCATGCATTCATTCATTCATTCATCCACATATAGCGGCCAGCGCCTCGCCCAGCACCAGCACCAGCACCACCTCCTCCTGCACGCACGCGGGGACGAACTGTCCACACGCACCGCTACAATACTCACACTCAACCGACTATCCACCCACCAACCAACCAACACTACCTACCAACATGCATGCATTCATTCATTCATTCATCCACATATAGCGGCCAGCGCCTCGCCCAGCACCAGCACCAGCACCACCTCCTCCTGCACGCACGCGGGGACGAACTGTCCACACGCACCGCTACAATACTCACACTCAACCGACTATCCACCCACCAACCAACCAACACTACCTACCAACATGCATGCATTCATTCATTCATTCATCCACATATAGCGGCTAGCGCCTCGCCCAGCACCAGCACCAGCACCACCTCCTCCTGCACGCACGCGGGGACGAACTGTCCACACGCACCGCTACAATACTCACACTCAACCGACTATCCACCCACCAACCAACCAACACTACCTACCAACATGCATGCATTCATTCATTCATTCATCCACATATAGCGGCCAGCGCCTCGCCCAGCACCAGCACCAGCACCACCTCCTCCTGCACGCACGCGGGGACGAACTGTCCACACGCACCGCTACAATACTCACACTCAACCGACTATCCACCCACCAACCAACCAACACTACCTACCAACATGCATGCATTCATTCATTCATTCATCCACATATAGCGGCCAGCGCCTCGCCCAGCACCAGCACCAGCACCACCTCCTCCTGCACGCACGCGGGGACGAACTGTCCACACGCACCGCTACAATACTCACACTCAACCGACTATCCACCCACCAACCAACCAACACTACCTACCAACATGCATGCATTCATTCATTCATTCATCCACATATAGCGGCCAGCGCCTCGCCCAGCACCAGCACCAGCACCACCTCCTCCTGCACGCACGCGGGGACGAACTGTCCACACGCACCGCTACAATACTCACACTCAACCGACTATCCACCCACCAACCAACCAACACTACCTACCAACATGCATGCATTCATTCATTCATTCATCCACATATAGCGGCCAGCGCCTCGCCCAGCACCAGCACCAGCACCACCTCCTCCTGCACGCACGCGGGGACGAACTGTCCACACGCACCGCTACAATACTCACACTCAACCGACTATCCACCCACCAACCAACCAACACTACCTACCAACATGCATGCATTCATTCATTCATTCATCCACATATAGCGGCCAGCGCCTCGCCCAGCACCAGCACCAGCACCACCTCCTCCTGCACGCACGCGGGGACGAACTGTCCACACGCACCGCTACAATACTCACACTCAACCGACTATCCACCCACCAACCAACCAACACTACCTACCAACATGCATGCATTCATTCATTCATTCATCCACATATAGCGGCCAGCGCCTCGCCCAGCACCAGCACCAGCACCACCTCCTCCTGCACGCACGCGGGGACGAACTGTCCACACGCACCGCTACAATACTCACACTCAACCGACTATCCACCCACCAACCAACCAACACTACCTACCAACATGCATGCATTCATTCATTCATTCATCCACATATAGCGGCCAGCGCCTCGCCCAGCACCAGCACCAGCACCACCTCCTCCTGCACGCACGCGGGGACGAACTGTCCACACGCACCGCTACAATACTCACACTCAACCGACTATCCACCCACCAACCAACCAACACTACCTACCAACATGCATGCATTCATTCATTCATTCATCCACATATAGCGGCCAGCGCCTCGCCCAGCACCAGCACCAGCACCACCTCCTCCTGCACGCACGCGGGGACGAACTGTCCACACGCACCGCTACAATACTCACACTCAACCGACTATCCACCCACCAACCAACCAACACTACCTACCAACATGCATGCATTCATTCATTCATTCATCCACATATAGCGGCCAGCGCCTCGCCCAGCACCAGCACCAGCACCACCTCCTCCTGCACGCACGCGGGGACGAACTGTCCACACGCACCGCTACAATACTCACACTCAACCGACTATCCACCCACCAACCAACCAACACTACCTACCAACATGCATGCATTCATTCATTCATTCATCCACATATAGCGGCCAGCGCCTCGCCCAGCACCAGCACCAGCACCACCTCCTCCTGCACGCACGCGGGGACGAACTGTCCACACGCACCGCTACAATACTCACACTCAACCGACTATCCACCCACCAACCAACCAACACTACCTACCAACATGCATGCATTCATTCATTCATTCATCCACATATAGCGGCCAGCGCCTCGCCCAGCACCAGCACCAGCACCACCTCCTCCTGCACGCACGCGGGGACGAACTGTCCACACGCACCGCTACAATACTCACACTCAACCGACTATCCACCCACCAACCAACCAACACTACCTACCAACATGCATGCATTCATTCATTCATTCATCCACATATAGCCAACTGTCCACACGCACCGCTACAATACTCACACTCAACTGACTATCCACCAACCAACCAACCAACACTACCTACCAACATGCATGCATTCATTCATTCATTCATCCACATATAGCCAACTGTCCACACGCACCGCTACAATACTCACACTCAACTGACTATCCACCAACCAACCAACCAACACTACCTACCAACATGCATGCATTCATTCATTAATTCATTTACATATCCGCGCTCTGAGACAACGCGACTAACAGACATATCAATGCAATACCCTATAACGCTTAAAATGTATCAAAATCTAACCATCCAACTACTACTCATTCACCAACATTTATGTCACTGCAGATCTATCAATCCACATTCTATTGTTCGTACTTTTTACTAAGTTTGTTGCGTATATTACGGACGTTACTTTGACATAATTATGCGAATGTAGATGGCGCTTAAATAATTGTAAATATATCTGTACCAATCTTAACTAAAATCGGTTCAATAGTTAAAGCATAAAAGCATTACGAACGGGTAGGGTTACCTTCGCTTTTACAATATTAAGTAAGAATAAGTAATTCATTAAAATCTGTTCAGCAATTTTATGCAGAAGTTCACTATAAATGCAGCCGTCCTTCTTACAATCTTTTATTTAAAGAAATTATACATATAATAAATTTAAAGATATTTCATTATTCTTATGTTTTCAATAGACTATTCGTTCTTAAACGTTTAAGTAACCAAATCAATCAATCATATTATAACGTACCTGATTGAGTCTAGAATATTTCTTAGGTTTCCACGGTCCTTCAGGATTTTCTTTTTTTCTCGTCGTGGTAGATCCTTTCGACTTATTCGGTGGCTCATATAACTGTTGACAATATCATAAAATGTAGCTTGGTGCCAAACAAGTAAAAATTTTTTTTATATGCAAACAATCATTTCAAAATACGTATTAGTATTAAAAAAAAACTTACATGTTTTGACACTAAATTAATGATCTCCCTATGTGTGATTAAATCTTCAAAACTACGCAACGGATTTTGATGCGGTTTTTAATAGACAGAGTGATTCAAGAGGAAGATTTAATTGTATAATAACATACATCTGGTACAGGGAAAGGAGTTTTACTTCTTATTTAACCCATTACGAAGCCGCGCGGATAAAAGCTAGTAATATAATATGTACAAAACAAATACGGGTAGTCCTTCTATGCCTGCCAATCTTAAACTAGACGTGCATTATGACTTACAATATTTTTGTGAGACCAAATTTATACCTGTATTTTCTTATTACTAATGAGAAAGTGATTAAAATATAGTTTGCATTAGAGCATATTCTCAGCATCGATTCCATCAACTTAAAACCTCTTTCAAAACAGCAAACACAATCATAATACCACATTCAGCCTAACAATTTTAGAGTGGTAGAGTCTAGCTGTAGGCTCTGTCTGCAGCGACTACTGGGCTGACTCGACCGGTGAAACACCACCGTCGCACAGAAACCCGACGTGAAGTAGGGACGATGTTCCTGCGTTTCGTTCGGTGAGTGCGGTATCCGGTGCTCAATTTCTCAAAGGCTCAGCAACACACCCCCAACACCCACAGTGTTGCGGGTAGTCATGGGCGGCGGTGATCGTTTGCTGCTCATTAAAATTCATTTATATTTCTCACCTCCCCGGTGACTCCTCTAAGCAGCACCTCGGCCAGTTGTCTTGTGAAGGTGAGTCGTAAGTTCTGCATCGAGGGGGTCTCCTCCGCCATTAGTAACTCACGATATCTAGTGAGAAAGAAGTTGGTTAATTAATACAATGTTAATTAATGTACACAATTTATGTAGAACAGTCGTTCCTAAAATGACAATTTGCAAGTTAAAATTTAATGATTAAAAATTAATCATTGTAGTTTAATGTTACATAACTTCAAATTGGCAGGAAACAAATTAGCAATTTTCTTATACATAGCAAATATTTGCGAGAATTCAAAATGAATTAACGTAAGTTAAAAGTGTGCTCAGTTTCTTTTTAATATTTGGATAATAGTATCAAACGAATAAATCTTTTGCTTTGTTGCCGTGTAAGAAAATGGTCAAATCATAAATGTAAAAATGACTAATGGCCGAAACCAATAATCTACTATAGTTAAAACCTTAGTAATTGGAAACTGCTAGTTTTGTTTTTGATGACGTGTTTCTGTCATTTCCATATCAACAGCTATCTACCATAGTTTATTGCGACGCAAAAACATGGATAATAGTTACCATAGTTACACGAATAACAAGGCGTTAAAGGTTAGTAGAACATTGGTTTCATCCGTATGTAGATCAAACAACATTGGTGTCCAGCTACAGCGAAACATTGAAATATTGTAAAGTCACCCTAATAATCCTACCTCTCGACGGCGCAGTTGAGGCGGCCGGCGCGCATGTGCAGTATGGGCACGCGCTGCACGGCCGTCTCCAGCGTGGCGCCCGCGCTCGCGGCCGGCGCGCGCTGCAGGTACAGCAGCGTCAGCGACGACGACTGCTCGTAGCAGCGGATCTACCGACGGGATAACAGGGTCGCAAAAAACTCGGACACAAAAAACTCGGACACAAAAAAACTCGGACACAAAAAAACTCGGATACAAAAAACTCGGACACAAAAAACTCGGACACAAAAAACTCGGACACAAAAACTCGGACACCTTGGCCAAAGTATGGTAAAAATTAGTATTAAAATTGAAAAACCATACTTTGGCCAAGGTGTCCGAGTTTTTTGTGTCCGAAAAGTCATAGAACCGAATATAATAGATCTCCAGACTGACACACCAAGTGTGTGGTTTTAAAGTGAGTGCGAATGCACTTGTATAGGTACCACATAATGGACTTCGGGAGAACCTAGTTACACTCAGACACGGGCGAATAACGAAAATCCATTTTTAATACAGTTGCTCAAAAAGTGGCGTATTGCAGGGACGTATAGCGTTCGGGATGTGGGCTATTACTGTTGTATGTTTAAATATAATATATTGGCAACACTTGTAGATTGGTAACGCAGATTGTAAAGATGGCTGACTCGATTAAATAAAGTGCTCCAAATTAATTAATCTTTTATTGTAAAAGACATTACATGGCGCTGAGGACAGGATTTGCAATATGAAACAAATCGAGAGGTATGAAAAAAAATTACAAAGTATAAGAAAAAGCTAGTGAATGAAAAAATGGCGACGAGCACGTTGTTGGGAGTATCAGGCTTAAAACCCCCGGAAAGTATGACCAAGTGCACGACAGAGGAGTTTAAAAGATTTAAACAACGATTCGAAATATATCGTATTGCATCAGGAGCTGGATCACTACCGCAAGAGGTGCAAGTGGCATTATTACTACACACCATAGGACCACATGTTTTAGAAATATACAATACATTCGAGATGGAGGAAAAAGACAAAAACGACTACAACAAAGTAATGAAAAGGTTTGAGGAACATTTTATACCTTTGAAAAATGAAAGCGTTTCATCTCATTTGTTTTTTACAAGAGATCAAAAACCAAATGAAACCTTTGATGAATATTTAACAGATTTAAAGAAGTTGGCCATGGAATGTGATTTTGGCACTATATCGGATAGATTAATCAAAGATAGAATTGTAACAGGTATAAGAAACAGTAAACTTAAAGATAGAATGTTGAGAGAACCAGACTTAACACTGCATAAAGCCATAAATATATGTAAGGCAGCAGAGCTGGCAACGGAAAGGATGAAAGAAATGGAAGATACAGTCACAGTAGACAGAATAAGGAATTTGAAGACCAGAAATATTGCTAAAACAGTAACTACGAGTAACCATGTCAAGAAGAAAAATGAGTTTCATCGTGCAACATTAACAAATTCAAACAAGCAATCGAATAACAGTCAGTGCTCAAGATGTGGTTATCAGCATTTACCTAGAAATTGTCCTGCATTTGGGAAAGTATGTATGAAATGCAAAAAAGTTGGACATTTTGCAAGAAAATGTCGAGGCACAAGAAGAATTCAAACAATAGAAACCGAACAACAACAAGAACAGATTTTATTACAGGAACAGGAGGAAGCATTTCTCAACATAGTTTATGTTAATAACATAAACAGTACAGACAAGGAGTGGACACAAATGGTTTATTTTACGGATATTAACAAAAAGGTAACTTTTAAGTTAGATACTGGGGCACAATTTAACATTTTATCTAAAGATATTTGTAATAGTATGGGTATTAACAAGTTTGAGAAAAGTAAATTAAAATTGTTAACATATAATGGAGATAACATTGCAACAGTAGGACAAATAACATTAAGATGTCAAATAGGAAAGTTAAATAAGTTCGTTAATTTTCAGGTTTGTGAAAGAAATTTTGTACCAATTTTGGGTTTAGAAACATTGCAAAGATTTTCATTAATTCAGAGAGTAGGACAAGTTAGTATAAATGAAATAGGTAAAGAAAATTCGTTATTTAGTAAATATAAACAAGTTTTTGAAGGATTAGGTAATATAAAAAATTATAAGTACAAAATAACATTAAAAGATAATTGGGTAGGTAAAATTGAACCTTGTAGGCATGTTCCATTTAAATTAATAAAGAAATTAAAAATTGAGTTAGAAAAGTTGCAAAAAACAGGTGTAATCAGTAAAATTGACAAACCAACAGATTTTGTTAACAGTCTCGTAATAGTAACAAAACCAGATAATTCTATTAGAGTGTGTCTTGATCCACAGTACTTGAATACACAAATTAGAAGAGAGCAAATTCAAATACCTACATTACAGGAATTGACTTCTAAGTTACATGGTAGTAAATATTTTACAACACTTGACGCTAGCAAAGCATTTTTCATGTTAAACTTAGATGAGGACTCAAAAGAATTGACAACTTTTAATACACCTTTTGGTAGGTACTATTTTAATAGATTACCTTTTGGTCTTTCATCTAGTCCAGAGGTTTTTCATAGAATTTACTCAGAGATTTTTAAAAATATAGATGGTGTTGAAATTTATATTGATGATATACTAATACATTCTAAGACTGAAAAAGAACATTATAAAATATTAGAGATGGTTTTACAGAAAGCACAACAGGCGGGAATAAGATTTAATAAGAATAAATGTAATTTATTAAAAACTGAGGTTAAATTTTTAGGACACATTTTGACTGAAAAAGGTTTGAAATTAGATGAAGAAAGGGTTAAGGCAATTTTAGAAATGAAAGAACCACAAACACAAAAAGAATTACTTAGATTTTTAGGAATGATTAATTATATTTCAAGATTTATACCTAACATTTCAGAAATATCATTTCCTTTAAGAGAATTAACTAAGAAAAATGTACCTTTTATTTGGGGTAGTAGACAGGTAGAAGCATACAATTTAATTAAAAAACTAATTACAGAACCACCAGTTTTAACATATTTTAATTTAGATAAACCAGTAATACTTAGTGTAGATGCATCAAAAGATGGGCTAGGAGCTGTTATTATCCAGGAAGGACAACCTATAGCATACGGGTCAAGGGCCATGACTGATACAGAAAAAGCATATAGTCAGATTGAAAAAGAAAGTCTTGCAATTCTTTATGGATGTACTAAGTTCCATCAATATCTTTATGGACAAAAGTTTACAGTCGAGACTGACCATAAGCCCTTAATTTCAATTTTTGCAAAGCCATTAAATAAAAGTCCAGTCAGGCTACAGAGAATAAGATTAGCTTTACAACCTTATTGTTTTGAAATATTATACAAACCAGGAAAAGAATTATTATTAGCGGATCATTTGAGTAGGGCATATCTTAATGATTGTTCCAAGCCTTATTGTATTGATATAGAAGCTCATGTAGCTACAATAGTTAACAGTTATAATATTACTGACAATAAATTAAAAGAACTAGTAGATGAAACAGCAAAAGATAAAGAGTTAAATTCTGTTTTAAAATATATTAAAGAAGGATGGCCAGAAAATAAAAATAAAGTATCAAGCGAAGCAAAAATTTATTATAGCTATAGAGATGAGTTAGGAGAAAGTCAAGGTTTATTAATGAAAGGCAACCAAATTGTAATACCAGTAAAAAAAACGTAAAGATGTATTAGAAAAGATTCATTATGCTCATTTAGGTATAGATAAATGTAAACAACTAGCAAGAAAAACATTATTTTGGCCCAACATGTCTAAAGAAATTGAGGATTTAATACAAAATTGTGACATTTGCAAATCATTTCAAAATAACAATAAAAAAGAACCTATGTTAGAAAAAGAGATACCTGAAAAACCATGGCAAATTTTATCAACTGATATATTCTTTCTTTACAGTAAACCACATATAATTGTTGTAGATGCTTTCAGTAAGTTTGTAGAAGTTAAAAAGTTAGAAAATTTATCAGCATATTGTACAATAACAAGTTTAAAAGAAATTTTCTCAGTTCATGGTATTCCAAATATTATTTATTCAGATTCAGGAGCACAATATACAGGATATGAGTTTCAAAATTTTGCTAAAGAATGGAGATTTGATCACAGAATTATAAGTCCTAAACATCACCTAGGTAATGGTTTAGCGGAGCGTTATATTCAAACAATTAAAAGAACTTTAAAAAAGCTTATATATGATAAAAAAGATACCTACTTAGGTTTATTACTATATAGAAATACACCAGTTACAGAAAGTGGCAAAACACCTGCTGAATTATTGTTTAATTGAAATATGAATACTGTAATTCCTAGTTTAGACTTCAAGATATTTAATGAAAATGTTTCACAAAAACAAATGTTAAAACAGAAACAAATAAAACAAAAAATGTATTATGATAGAGGTGCTAAAAACTTACCGGATTTGACTATAGGTGACAATGTTAAAATACATGATGAGACAAATAAAAAACCAATGTTAAGTGGTATAATTTTAGGAAAAGGGAAAGGACCAAGGTCTTATAAAATAAAAAATGAAAATGGAGATGTAATTGTAAGGAATAGAAAGATGATTGTTAAAGGAGGTAATTACAAGAAAAGAGATTTAATTGATTATAATGATGTTAATGTAGAAAATAGAAGTACAGAAAATAATGTAACAGAGAGAGAAGTAATGGAAGATAGGAATGGAGAAAATAATGTGGTTAGAATGAGACAAACTAGATCAGGTAGGAATATCAAAATTCCATCTCATTTAAAAGATTATAATATGTCATAGTTTTTAGTTTCTAAGAAAATGTTTGTTACAATGTTTACTTAATAAGAGTTTTGTTTTAGTTTCATTAAAAAAAAAGAAGTTGTTTTCTTTAATTGTTAAACTTAGTGTAAGCTTGATAAAGGGAAGGATGTTGTATGTTTAAATATAATATATTGGCAACACTTGTAGATTGGTAACGCAGATTGTAAAGATGGCTGACTCGATTAAATAAAGTGCTCCAAATTAATTAATCTTTTATTGTAAAAGACATTACAATTACACACGCGTGCTTTTTTTTTACCTTTCCCGCACTCGTGCGTTCTCTTTCCCAACTGTCAAAATAATGTCTATTAAAAAGAAAAATTAACCAACCAAGAAGTTTTTACTAAAAAAAAAACAAAGAAGTTTTTATGATTCATGTTAATACTTACGTAACGTAGGTATATTTCTAAAAAAAGCTACTAGTTTGTTTCGATATCAGATTTAATGATTTGATTGAATTTGTGTGGTTGGTTTCATTTAATTTTATCTCATTATATTTCATTTTCATTTCATATCAATAAAAAAATTCTACTGAAGACCTGGCTGTATGGGCATAGTAACCTTTGCCTACTAAATGGGTGAAGAAAAAATGGCGCCATTTTCAAAATGAGTTATTTCGACATTTACGATCCTAATTTTATATTTTATTAAATTGCTTTATTTTTTCGCAACTGTATTAAAAATAGTCGTTCATTACACGTGCGGAACCGTCATTGCAACTCGTCCCGCCTGTCAACCCTCGCCTTCGGCTGTGCCTCGGCTCGGGTAGACATTGGTCGGAACTCGTTGTAATGACAGCCTTTCCACACTTGTATTGAAATATACTATTTTACGAAATTGGCCCGACCCGGGGATTTATCCCGGAACCATCCGCTTAACAGTCCGGTATTTTTTTTTTGTTTTTGTGTTAATTATCAAGTTTTGCAAAAAGTCGTAGAACAAATGTAATTGGGATTGATGTAAAGAAGCCGCCTGCAAGAGGTGATGCGCTAATTACAAATAACCCTGTATACCGCTGCACAACAGAGGACGTCGTTGTAATAGTAGGCTAATTTTAAATGGCTTTTTCTTCTATATTGGTGAAGGAGTGCTTATAGCCTTATTTAATCATCTTCTATTGCAGAAGATTTCTGTAAGAGTCAAAGCCTCTGGTGGTTAGATAAGTCAATGCGAGAACGGCACAACCTGCTACTGCTGACAGATGAGCTATGGTGTTTTTACTTTTACGTTTTTTTTTTAAACAACATAGTATTAAATTTTATAAATATCACCAGCATTCCCTAAATCACCTTCTTTGATTATAAGGGGGCTTCAGAAGTGCTAATATAGTAACGTAGGCTATTGTGTATCATAAATCTGAAGTACACAGCCTCAATTTAAAATATTAAAAAAATTGTGTAAATCGACTAAAAAAGGCGCTTCATAGGTTTCGCACACAGGCGCTGCTGAGGGTCGGCGCGGCCCTGGTTATAGCAAGTTAAAATGGCGATATTATCGTAACAACAGAATTTACTAGTATTATGTTTTGTAAAATAATAATACTAGTTAGAAACAGAATGAAGAGTTGAAATTTAAAATTAAATTAACTCTGAGTTAATGTGAGTGAAAGAATTTGTTCGTTGTTTTAATTTTCGTCAAAATTAATTTTTTTTTATAAGTGTAGTTTCAGGCTTCTCACCTATTTTGTTCATGTTCAATATCTTATACAATATTGATATCAACTGACAAAATCACAGAAAAAGTATTGTCAACAACAATGCCTTAATTAAACACTAGTTTGGATGCTGATGATAAATCTGTGTTCATAACATTTTTACTAATGATAGCATTTTAATATTATGGAATATTACAAAATGAATGAAAATGGACATGGATAAAACATATTTCAGTATTTAAAGATAATAATGAAAATTTTCACACATTACCTAAAACTAGTGTTGTTGTTAAGTTTACTCTGTTATTTTAACCGTATTATAATATTAATATACTAACTGTCTCCATTTCTTTCTCCGCCTGTTTGAACTTGCTGCTGGAGCCTGGCAAATCTGTCTGTTCCAAACATAGTCCTTTAATGGCAAATGATTCCGCCACTATCCTTAAACTCCGGCTGTAAATTTAAACAAAATTGTGTACTATAATCAAATTTTAAATTTGGTCACAGCTACAGAAAATCGTCTTAGTTCAATTATATGTTTAACATTACATTAATAGTTGTTTCCCAACTTTTTTTAAAGAGATTAATTATGTGACTTAACATCATACACCAGAAGCTGTGTCTTACTAAGGCTACCATTAGGGCTTACTTATTGTCATGAGAGTTTAGCCACTATTAAGAACATATGCTTAGTTTAAAATCTCTTTACAAGACTTGTCTTAAATACATTCAGCAATGTCAGTATAGCCATTGTTTAATCAGAAAATACCTGTTAGCAATGCAACATTAATAACTCACTTTTTATTTTGAGATAAAATTGTTTTGTATGCTGCTGTTTGAAATAAATAAAATACAAAACAAACCCATGACATCATCACTAGTACTATCATTGAAAATGTAGAATGTCTTCAAATGAAATATTGTATATACGGAATGTAACAATTATATATTTATACTAATGTTTTAGCTAAAGTACTAAAACACACAAATATTTATCATATTATCACATACTATACATACCACCACACTTTTATATGTATGACAAATTAAATAACAACAAGCTTAGTTCCCAGGTACTTACACTGTCAACTCCTTCTCCTTTAAAGAACTTAATTCAGCTAGTTTATAGTTCTTTAATGTGTCTTCATACTCCCCACAAGCGTAATGAAGTTTTCCCAACAACAAGTGAGCGTCCAGGGCTACTCCCGCTTTCTTTCCCTGCTCATCAGTAGCCAGCGTGAGGTATCCACGGGTATCGGACAACTCTCTTTGAGCTCTTTCGATGTTTTCCTTCGATGGCGCCCATTCATCCAGGTATAGCTCAAGCTTACCTTCTCCAATAAGGAAATTGGCCAGGCTTTCTGTAATTTGTTTTGATAGACATATTAGTTTTTATAAATAAAAAAAGATATCATAAATTGGGTTTTAAGTAAATTAAAACATTATTAAACATACAATAGAGTCAATATAAAAATACATAAGAGAAACTGAAAGGAAAGCCTTCAGCAATTGAAAAGATAAGATAAGCTGTTCAACAACAATTTTCACTAAGAAAATTGAACTAATTCAACAAGGTATCAATTAGAGCAGTAAGTATAGCTTACGCACCATGTTGTGGAGACCTGGCTTTCAGCTGTTGAGCCAAATCCACTGCTTTCTTCCAGTTTGACTCTTCACGACACTTTTCGATCTCTGTCTCATAGCCCCGTAAGGTGTTTTTACTACTCCTCGAAGTCATTTCTACAAAACTATACACCCTCCTACGTCACACCATTGAATTCGTCAGCCACTACACTTATTCAACATGTTACAAAATCGCATCAAAATCGAATTTGTAAGATTTTCCCTGAAATTGAAGGCCAATTTTGACATTTAGATTATAATGACATAGGAATGTAGGGAATGAAATTGACAGTTGACAGATGACAGTTGATTGACGAAAACAAAGGAAGCGTTCAAAATAAATGTTTAAGTAGAGTTTTACACGTCATAGCAATATCAACATACATACTTAGTATAAATCCAAGTCGCTAATTGTGTCTGTTTGAATGTTTGTCCGCTATCTCCTCCTAAACTTCACAACGGATTTTAATGCGGTTTTAGCCATCTGTTAGGGAATTTATTCATTAAAATTTGTAAATAAAGAACAATTGGATAAAGTTTATTTAAGTTAGCCAAAATTTAATTCAAACATCAAAATAACACCACTGCGAAGCGTAGGCGGGTCGCTAGTAAAATTTTAAATACGTCACAATGGCAGATCCACGCAGTAAAAAAGTGACCTAAAAGGAAGGAGATCTATAAGATCTAATAAAAAGAGAGCCAGTTTTATGTTTCGAAGTTGTTAACACTAGTAGATCAATAAATCGCTACCTTATTCGTTGCAAATGTATAAAATACCTTTTTGATCATATTTACCGTTACTCGCATTGTTACGTATTTCCATGACAAGGCTAAGTAAAGGATACTGACTTTAACCATACCTTTAACCATCTACATAGGTACATACCTCATTTACCTACAACCTATCAGGCAAAATAATATTCACACTTGTACAGTTAATTATTTCACACCATTCACACCCAAAAATAGGTAGGCAGGGACTTGGGTAATTCTAGCTCGGAGCAAGATAGGAAATTGCTTTCAGGCTTCATCGAAATTGCTTTGACGCTCTATCAAATATGATGGTTTGATTAAATATCCGCTTTAAAATGTAATCAAATTCTAATTTTTATTGTCGTGTTAAACATTAAAATAACAAATTTAAAAAAAAATGAACAATTTAACTTGTATTGTATTTGTCATAGCATTAGTAAGTAAGTAGATAGATACCTATTGGAAATATTATAATTTCTAGATTTATTATAAGTATCTTCTACAAGTAAAAAGAAAAAGGACTTAATCGATATCAGACGAAAATTAAATTAGATAGCTTTTTTGTATGTATCTAGGTTCCTTCCTTTGCAGTTCTATTCGGCGCACCCCTAAAGAAACTTATCGTTTACATAATTATACCTATAAATCCTATAATAATTATCCGAGTATTGTCTGTAGTTTTGCCCACCGTGGGACCGCAGCCTTATCGCTTAGATGTAGGCACAGTGGGTCAGGTCGCTTGGTGCCAAGGGCGAGGTCCTGCCCTGCGCGATCGATGCTAAGCCGCGCTACCTGAGATATACCTCTACTACTTACTCTTCATAACCAAGTTAACCACGTTTCGCAACTTACCTACTTTTTCGAATATGGATACGAGATGACATATCAAAACTAAAGCACGCTTAACTGGTAGGTAGTCATAAAATTACCTGCTACCATATCAAAAAATAAATATACTTTAGTGTGCTGTTACTACAAAAGGAACTTTTAAAAGTTCAGTCTACATAACTACCATCAAAGTACCTATCGATAGCGGCTTGACGATGTGACAAACATTGACAAGAGCCCTCCATCGAGCTTCCCGTAACGTTGAAAATGAAGTCAAGAGATTTATAGACCTTGGACGTAGTTTACAAAGCTGCCTCTCAAAGTATACCGACTATTGATCCCTACAATACCTAGCTTAAATTCATAGGTAGGTTTTTTATTGACAGCCTAAATATTAAGACTTTTACTTAACCGACTCCTGTCCCGTGAGCGCGTCATGAAGAAACCTTCAGGGAGGCCCATGACGCGAGAGATGCGTCATTAGAAAATAGTTGCAATTCATATTTTTATTTGATTTAATCAATAAAATATCTTATTTTATATAAAAATTAACTCATTAGGAACACCAATATCAAGGGCCACTATTTTTTTTTGGAAAATTAAATTGCCAGTGGTTGTCAACCATAGGGTGACCCTATATGTACCTATATGGCTGCTGTTAGGTGTTGCTTTTTAACGAACGTTGATAAAAGCGAGAACTACTCAGTTTTAGATAACGTATTTTGTTTTACTTTCTAGTGGGCGAGTCTGTCCTTATTAGTAGTAAACATATAAGAAAATCTCTAAGTTACGTACCTATATTGTGTGTTGAGACCAATTGGCAAGTCATTTAATTGACAATACTAAGGAACTTAAAAGAACCGCAGTAACCTTACTAATATTATAAACGTGAAAGTTTGTAGTAGGTATGTATGGATGTTTGTTACTCTATCACGTTAAAAATACTGAATGGATTTTCATTAAATTTTACAATTATAACTATAGCTTTTACATCAGAATAACACATAGGCTACAATTCATAAAGATATTTCCTTAGTATTGTGTTAAATATCAAGTAGGAAAAAATATTAAGTAAAAATCTACCATCTACGAGCTATTCTGTGGTGCGAGCATGGAACTTTTTTCGTTCGTTAATATCGTTAATTTGACGTGCGCTGCCAAAACCGCTAGATTTACACATGTAATGGAATGTTTAACTTAATGTATTATGGAAATGTTTAACTTAAATAGTCCTACAAAAGGACGAAGTCGCGGGCGGCCACTATTAATAAATAAGATTACACCTACCTACATAATATTTAAAAAGACAATGATCGTGGTAAATCCGTGTTTTTTTTTATAAATACTTATCTTTTTGTCTGAGAGCAGGGACTGATACCTACTGCTCTTTGAAAAGTATCTAAAACCAATACCTACGACTAAAATAACGTTACCATTCACTGTCAAAACTCCTATTTATTCTACCTAAAACTTTCCCTCATAATGTGCCACTGAGACCTAACAAAAGGGAAATTAGAGTCTTCTTTTAGTTCAGTAATTCCCCAGGCTAACCAAACTTAGATTATAAAACCTTGCTGAATAACATGTTTGTATAGTATCTGTGTATTCAAGGCCCAAGTAATAATAAAACTTTCGCTTTATAGGTCGGTCGCGAAACCACCAGAGTAGGGGAGGGTAGGTAGAAAAAAATAATTGTATTTAACTTTGTAGACTAGATAATTGCAAAGTTTGTATGCTGCACAGCTGCCTTCATAATTATGAATAGCTTGAATTGTACAAATTGAGTTGTATTCGTTTATCCACCCTGAAACAGCTACCCTAAGGTGGATAATCGGGAAAGCGTGTTCATTTATCCACCCTGAACGATAGGATAGGGATTCCAGGACATATTGCTACCGAGTAGGTCACCAAGATTTTTTACTGTTTTACTAAATGGAATTGTAATCAATGCAACCCTGTCCAGTAAGAGCTACTCACAATGATAGCTTGCATTTTGTATGAGTTTATAGTTAGGCCGAATCTGTAACTTCAATCGGAAATAAAGCTCCAAATCGGGTATTGTAGTGGCCAAAACGCCCTGTGCCCTGTGTGTATAAAGGTACATAATATGTAGGTATATTATACTCGTAGTTTTATGCATTTGTGGGAGTAATGTACCTTTCCTTTTTTAATCAATGAAAAATGAAAATAATAAAAAGTAGACCTTATACACATAAATTAGTTTTTTTTTTAACTTAACCCAAAAATATAATAAATTACATAAACTTGGAATGATTCTGTTCATCCTATAGACAGCACCTGTCCAATTTAGAGCACTATCAAATAAACGATTGAAAAAGAAACTGCCGCAATAGTAACTAATACCGTTAATTATGAAAGCCATTGAGTGTTAGCTGGTTTGAGGACAAGGTTTTTGCTTTACAATTATGTCGGGAATAGCAGAAATGCATTACTTTGCATTTTATACTTACAATAGCTATAGGACCCAGGTAATCGTCTGCAATATCCTTCCCAAATTCGGTTAGGCCGTTTTGATGACAGTAGAATATAGTCAAACATTTTGTTTTGATACCTACTTGTTCCTTCTGTCAAAGTGACATCGTCGAGTTATTTATGTGTGAACCAAACAACGGCAGTTTACCATTCGAATAAAATCTGCACTAGTATCTGGAAGGTTCTGTGCTAGTCATCTATAATCTTAAAGTAGTAACTTGAGAGCAAAGGTGAGGCGAGTCACTAGGTTAAATGTGAAACCCAATTACACAGCCTAAACTCATTTTAATAAAATTTGCTGTACAGAAGGAAGGCTACGACCTGGACACAAATTTGATACTGTTGACTCTTCCTTTGCAATAGTGTAATTTTGGCTATATTGATAACTTCAATTATTCTTTAATTTAATACTAATACGAAAAAACTAACTCAAATATGGTGCATATGCAAAAAAATACGTGGTTTAAGAGGCGCAAGTGGGACCAATAGCGTAATCGTACTTTATAATGATATTACTGTTAAAGTAAGTATCAAAAAAGCAAAACCTTAAGCTTTTTAAATGATTTAAGTTCATAAATTTAAGTTTTTATCACACTTAAAATACCTACGCAAAAAAAAAACAAATCAATATCTAAAACCGAAATATAAAAGCATGCATACGCTTAAGTCATCAAATTGTACGTAGGTAACCGATTTATTATTCTTCAAACAATAACATTTAACACGTTGCAAACTTTAAGTTCAAGTCAATGTAGAGAAATGTGCTATTATAATTATATTTTATTCGCCACTTTACTTGGGGTAAGAAATCGGAGGTACATACAAGTGACTTCCAAATATCCACCCCGTTCAGGGTGAATAGATTAACACTCATCTCCAAATATCCACCTTAGGGTGGCTGCTTCAGGGTGGATAAACGGAATAAGCCGAGAAATGTAAATAAAAAGAAGTAAGAATACAATGCGATACTTACTTTCAAATAGACTTAATAAGGAAGCTAGGCGGTACTTACTTACTCTCCGAAACACTTCTAGCCATAATCACATTCACACCAACAACCTTTTATATTAGTCAATTGATATTGAAAAGATTAGGTAATAACAAAAACAAAACTAAACAGTATCAAATGAAACACGGATGCTTATTGACCTAAAAATGAAGAAACATTTATTTTCAGTATGTCTTTTGTAAAATTTAATAACAGAATCGATCGAATGTGGTAAGAGTACAACAGAGCGGATTACTTTTCATTTCGATAGAATTAGTTCACCAACAATAGAAATATAATAATAATTTGTCAAGTCATTTATAGATACACATGAATGCAGTACCAATAAATCTAATTTATTCATTTACCGAGTTAAACATGTAGGTAGGTATTATGATTTCAATGTACAGTAAGTAACGCTGCCTGCAAGCAGCGCGCAACACAAGATACACTTTTTTTTGGGATTTTTATCATATTTTATTCATCACGTACTTTATAAATATCTCATACTTGAAAAAAATTTACAGTAAAATGTAGTGAGCTGAGAAGAAGCTCGCACGCACACACATTCGGTCAAGTACCATCACATGGCAACGCACACCTATTCGTTTTCCCTTTGTACCGCTACAGTTCAATTTTTCTTACATAGTTAAATTAACGGAATACTTTAAATCTAAATAAAAAGAAGCGAGGCGAGCGAGTCCGCGGCACACAAGCTCGCCGCCCGGGCTCGCTCGCCCCGCGGTTACATTACATTATATACCATATAACTGAAACAAGATGACAATATTTAATTTATCGCAAACACTAGAGAAATGCAGGTCCAATACGATGGTAATATTACGTGTGTCATGAAACAAAATGTATATTTAAATTCTCTGCTTTTTACACACACACTAGTCGGCGGCTCACTTCGATGTCATCATTGTGACGAATTCTGAAAACAAACAAACACACGGTCTTAGAAATTGATCGTCTTCCTCCCAACATCTTACAGTAATGAACACAGGATAGAAATAAGAAAAGATATTCACATAAACCCTTGCATAACATGTTAACACAAATTTTACACACCAAATTAAAGAAATGAACGATGCACTATTATGAGTAACCATCTAATGTTGCAATACCAATTACTGAGAAAGTACAAAACACCCGTCTTACAGGAAGCCGAATGTTTCGTCAGAAGGACATAGATGAAGTCGTTGCAACTTCACATGCCTCTACAAGGGGATTATGTGAAATACCACCCTGTTCTTAGAGTTATATTAGTAACAGTATGATATATTGGCACTCGATCGATGGCCCGTGTTACAAGTAGTGTGCTAGAGAGACAAGCCTGTACGTATCCGGTACACTCATGTTTGCTGCTCGTAGATTCAACGGATAAGCTGCAAGAAACAAGCTCTTTGCGCGGGACAGGTGGTATTTCTAAAGTTAAACAAGTATTAGACACATGCACCAACTAAAACAGAAGGACGTCCCGTGGACTCGAGTGTAATTTTGTCAAGTGACCGTGGAACAGACAAAATTGCAGCCGATCCAATGGTGAGTGAAACACAATTGGTATAATCAGGTGATAGGTCCCAGACAGAGTGAGGGCGTGGGCTTTAGACGACTATTTACAGCGAATCCATATCGTCAAACCATATCATGACGCGGCACCATTCTCATTCAATGTAATGCAAATTCGAAGATAGCCGTGTCAATAGAATTCATTTTCCAATATGGATCAGCTAAACGTTCGTCTCAACCCAGGCTGGAGTGTGGTTGTGCTGGGGTTTGCTAACAGTCCAAGGTAGAGTTAATAACGAGCAGCAAAGCACTGAGAGTAACACTGACTTGTACCTATTGCAGTACCGACGTAGGCCGTTGTCTCATTGCTACACTACTATGGGGAAATTTCGAGAACACAGCGTTACTGTCGAGTCTTTTCTCATGGTTAGTTAAGGGTCTAAGGGCACACTAGCGGCTGACTTCGCCGCGCCCGAATATGAGTTTCGCGAGTGCATGGAAGTCTGCAAGAGAGAACGCTCGATGTCATAAGTCGGATCGCCGCCGGTAGAGACCCTGCAGGCGGTCAAGTGGAACGGCGGATTGCAGCCTCATTTGTCACTTGGCTAGCAAGCTTCGGAGTGGGGTGATGGTTTTCATTACTCTACAATAGGGGACTTGCTGAATTAGTGTCTTGATCATTTCAAACAATCGATGTAAATGCAATTGCAGTATTTGAAAACTAGACTGTTATATAAGTAGCAAAGAGATATTTTTGCTCAGACCAACACTGACTTGTGTCTCAAATCGTGATATTTAACTTACTAAAGTGCAATTGCATTCAACAACCACTTAATGCACTAGTATTGGGTTTGCACATGTTGCATGCAGACAAGTAATGACAATGTGACTGCCTAACATTTGCCAATCTATTGTATAACATATCTACCAATCGACATTTAGCTCTCGACAGCAATGTAAGGAACGCGACAGTGTATCGATAACGGTGTTTAAGTGTTTACTTTCCACGAGCTTGTGTACTAGACTTGCTTCTTTGTGATCTATTTTATTACCTGTTTGATGTGCCTATACACGACATTTGTTTAAAATAAAGACAATGTTTGGCTCTCATGCTTGCACTGTGATTTAGATCCTAAGCACTTCAGGTGTGTTTTATCAGTAGTGCAGATTTTTTACCATCACCTTTTGTTATCCATCACCAGAGTTGGAAGAACTTGTGCTCATTTCCTTAGCTTCAAATGCATTCTTATGTCTATATAATTAGGTTAAACATAAAACAATAAAATACGTACTACAGCTATTATACAGCTATACATACGTATATGTATCTTGAGTTTCATAGACCGCCCAGTTCTTAACAATACTCATAAAACCCTGGCTTTTATTACAAGATATGAGAAGTGGGGCGCGTCTTGGAGAATTGAAAGAACTTTAATAATTGCACGGCTATCGTTTCATCCAATTTCATCGAAACACGCAATCTAAGACAATATGAAACTATTTCTAGTTGCAATAAAACTTTTCAGTATACCAGACTATTTTCATTTACTTCGTTCATTAAAAACAATCGCTTAATTGAAAATAACGTATTCAATTGCAAACTACCCTCACTTTAATTATACATTTGTAAAGCGACTCTACAAATCCAAAAGAACGTTTTCAATTTCAAACTACCCTCAGTTTCGCATTAAAGAACATTGACCGTCCACAAATGCTCGATCAACTTATTTTTACTGCCGTTCGCAATCTACTACTCTACGCTTTTGTATTCCTTAACCCGTCATCAGCGTAGTCTCGTGAATCATAGCTACCCTACGCTCTCGTGCTCTCCAACCTCGTGACTCACCCTCGTAATTGACCTGGCCGTCGCCGTCGATGTCGGCCTCGCGGATCATCTCGTCCACCTCCTCGTCGGTGAGCTTCTCGCCGAGGTTGGTCATCACGTGGCGCAGCTCGGCGGCGGATATGAACCCGTTGCCGTCCTTGTCGAACACGCGGAACGCCTCGCGGATCTCCTCCTCGCTGTCCGTGTCCTTCATCTTGCGCGCCATCATCGTTAGGAACTCGGGGAAGTCTATCGTGCCGTTGCCTGCAACCGGTCAAAGTGCAGGTTTAGTCGTACTGTTCGAAAAATACTAGTTTCTTGGTGTGGTTAGGATTTATCAGCAAAATACATTTTGATGAAGACTCTTTAATAATTCCAGAAGAATGTTTGTTGTTAAAGAATTGGTTGAGTAACATTTACTTTAAACGTACCATAATAAAGTTATACTTAAGGTATTATTTAAGATTTTAAAATCCTCAATACAGAAACTGACCGTAACGTTTAATTTAATATGAAGTCATTACAAGTATGGTATTTAACAACACCAATTATACAACAAACATTTATGTGGAATATTCTTATTGTCAGATATGAATAGCCCCGAGGACTCATAACAAAGTAATAAAGCCAAACTACACAAACTATCGCCTAGAATATGTCTTAATAATTTATTATGAAGGTGACCTACGGAGTTCATTGTTCACAAAAAAATATTATTCGTAAGTGAAAAAATATATAACGTATCTACATTTTATTCACTCCGGTCCGACTTTATCTAAGCATTGTAGTAAAAAGTACATGCTCCGTGATAATAAAAAGGTTCAACAACCGAGAAAGACTGATATATTATGTGCTCAAAATGGAAAAATCAAAGAAAATACCGTAGATACTGCAAATATTATTCTAAAACTTTGCGCTTTCATAAAGAAACATGCCATGTTTTTGTCATTTCTTTGCGCAATCATTTTAACAATATTGTCTCAAATTGAATGTTACGTTCAATAAATGCTTAACGTGAAAAACGTAACCGTCTTGGAAATCAAGATTTATTTGTAAATATCGTTCATATTTAGAACATTATTCTTGGTCGTTCGAGATTTTCTGGATAGCGTATAGTGGCGTGCACAAAGATCGCAAATTGCCCATTAATGTGCCATAAATATCCGCAGAATTCTGCCGAATACCGTGTTATTGTTTGATTTAAACTTGATTCACGAAATCATTCGTCTTTTAGAGAATCTGAACTGCTACGATACACATTGGCTAAATAGTTCAAACATCGTATAATTTTCTACAAAAAATTCTAAACGTAGAAATTCGCTCATTAAAAAAATCCTTTCTACTTGACAAAGCTTCAAAGCAATCAACATTAATTGGCAAAATAGTATTTCAGTTCGCGAGATCAATGGGGATCATCTCGCGGGATAGATCGCGCCGCATCTGGGGTTAACGCGCCGGGCTGCTGTCAAAAATAAGTTTGGGTTAAGTTTGGCGCGTCTAATTGCGGTTTAACCTTTGCGTTGTGATCGAGTTCTATTAATACCGGCCGCGCGAATCGGTGATCTTACGAGAATGCAGGACGCATTCTGACACCCGACTATAGTATTGGGGGTAAGCACGCACCTGGCAGCCTCAGAGCACTTGCTAATCGTCTCTGTCGTCGTCAGGACTAACTGACGAGAACCAGTATCACACGATCGTTAACCCGAAAGATTCATTTCCCGTAGAACCCATGTCGAATCAGACTTGACGATTGATTTAATTTCCCAAAGATCAGACGCGTCGTCATATAAATATACGAGTGTTGGACGGGCAATAATTTATACCAAGTTCTAATTAGGGATGCTATAGTGGGTTATTTGTTAGCTCAATGCCAAGGTGAGCTGTGGGAAAAATCGCACATATGGTATATGTTGCGGTGTGGGAGCCGCCACAAATCACAATAGCCAGTGGGCGCCTTGAACCAGCATCGATTCATGTTTTGTTTCCATATTACTGATACCATACTACCACTGTTGCTGGCTAGTAGCCTCTGCTTTCCAATAGCAAAAACCAATTGTACAAGATGTCATGCGTCTTATTTATTGGAATCCAGTCCTACAGATCACTTTCTCAAGCCCAATATTTTTTGCGTCGTCCAATCGATCGAGCGTCAACGATCAAGCAAGATAAATCGATCAACTTTTACGGGCGCGGTGCCGGCGCCGTAAATCATATCCGTGCACACGTCATTGTATTCCAGCTAAGCAAACATTCAGATAATAACGCAGACATGTTTGATACACGTGTCGTAAATTAAAAATATGTCAAAACAAGGACTCTTAGGTCACTGCTGAAAAAAGACACTACTTCTGCACATTAAATCGTGATTGGAGAGTAATAAGAAAAACAGAAGTGGGATAAGTAATTAGAGCTTTGCACGAGCTCCCACCCACTACCGATTGCACAATATATAAACACCAGCTACACAGTAATGCGTTATTGAAGTCAACAAGCGCTGTGTACCGCTGTAGGAAATTTAAGCGTTCGTATAAACAGCTGGTACCGAGGGGAAAGTTTGATTCATTTCGTTTTGGATTGGCCGGTGAACCCCGCAAATAAACTACGCCCACGGATCTTGAACACACCGGCTACTTCGACTGTTGCCGGTGATGAACGCAATAAAATTGTCTCGAAAAATATATTGCTTGCAAGATTTATTCGGTAAAGGTCCGTTTACATTGAATTGTAACAAACTATTTTACCCAAGCCTACATCCCGCCTTTTATGGACATGGAACTTAATTTAATAGGAAGTCTTAGCAAATATTTTATTTACAGAGTTTGCTGTTGACTCATTGAATTGTTAGGAGGTGATATCAGCTAGATTAGTTAAGCTAGAGTGACGTGGCTACACAAAACACCATGATTGATGATGCCCTGCAATTTTGTCATTGAAAATGGTTAAATTTTGTTTGTCAGTCTGATACATTTAAAGCCGTCTATAAACGAAGAGTTTAAAACAAGTTTGTCGTGTAGCAGAGGCCAGCAAGGCCGCATGACTCAACTCGTCTGTTAGCGATCAACCGCCACATTCCATATAAGATACGAATTCGCAAACTTATTCACCATGTTTTTAATTTACCATCTTTAAAAGCCCCTCGCTAATGTACGTTAATAAAACACTAAATGCGAAGTTGCGAGAAGGGAACCAGCTCGTGATTTGATCATCAAGCCAAGCAATTATCGCGAGCAGCCAAAATGATAAATCAGAATCATGATCGACACTATTTGGCGTGGGCATCAGACAAATGTTTCGGTACAAACCGGGAGAGGTGATCGCTCCGTTCAATACATCCACCAAGTGCACTGACCACTGCGCCGGTACAACATCAAAAGGAACGCTATCGCTCAATAAAATCCCAATCAGACCTGCGAGTGGATGAAATCACAAAACCCTAAGCGAAAGCCACTATTTACGGACGCAGAATGATTTCTTTATGCAGCGGCAGTGCTTTCATAAATCGCGGAAGACGATCAATATAATATCTGTTTATTTACATTAGTAGAGTAGAATGAGAAATGACGAGGACATATTTGTTGGCTAGAGTCGCTGGTGTAGTCGAGTGTCGAGGTAGGGGGAAACCGCGACCGGAGGGTCTGGCAAGGAGCCAACACAAACTGCAGATTCACTGCAACACGGGCTGTAGACGAAACTGTATCAACATTCATATTACAGTACCTCTTCTACTGTTACCCTGTTAATTAATCATTATAAAACATAGATTATGGTTCAGCAAGGAGACGGGCATCGCAACATTGACTCTTGATGTCGAATTATCGTTGTTTACATCATCTATATCACAGACCCGAGACCCGTGACTCCAAAGCAAAATGGCGCCTTGCCGCAAAATCAAGACAACAATAGGCCAAATACTTTATTAGAAACGAGGGCGTAGTCCCCGATGTGACAACCCGCTCAGTAGATACGCTTGGCAGCCGGCCAGCGACTCTTATCACTGCTTTTTACACGATGACGCTACCTTTTGGCATTTAATAAAATGTTTCAAGCATTTAAATTACTATTTAAGATGTTAGAGACATATCTACAATTAAAATCGACTGCGTTATAGTTAGAATTGAGATCATCGCTTGAAGCGACCGTGTCACTGCCAATGCTTACTGCAAGGACATAAATTAGGATAACAGCGGGCCGTAGCAACTACAATCTGACGAAATGTTAGACCGAGCGCGACCGCTCTCAAGGCCGCTCACCGGCGACGACTGCGTCCGGACTTATCTATACAATTTATAGCATAATGCGACATTACACGAAAAACAACGCAATTTACAAACGCCGGTCACGATCACGTTAACCAATAACCATTCAAATAAGACAACAACGTCCGAAATGAAGTAGGAAGCTATTGAAGAAAATACGAGTAGCGTCACTAATTGAAGAAACTACAAGAGAGTATTGTGGGCAGAAAACAAATGAGATGTCGTGAAAACTGTCGAGGAAGGACAATGGGTGACGGAGTGGCGCGTGAAACACATGATAATGCCGCAAAAATGTCGCGCTGACGTATTACTGCCATCAATTTCACCCCAAGAACCATGGAATTTTTCCATTGTCCCTTCCGCTTTATATGTACGAGAGAAGGCAATATGGCTACAGCGAACGCCACGGTCCATAAACGCCATTGTATTAGGGTTTTAAAAAGAAATACACACCAAACTTGGCAATTTCTTTCGTTTCCCGAAAGACGGAAGCCAGCAGTACATTTTAACATTAAAAGCCTCACCATGTCTACAAAATTAGGGAGGAAAATTAATTTTACGAGCGCAATTTAATTTTATGTTTCCGCAACGCAGCAGTTCTAAAACATTTTCACGAAATTGAACCGCGAACAGTGAAGGGTACATTTATCATATTATTTGCCGGTTGTGTTGACAGTGTGTGTCGGGTGTTCTCGCAACATAATTAGTGTCTGTATTCGACGGCGGCATCGAGTCGTGTGTTGTCTCGGTAGGTGTGTGTATGTGTCGGTATTTAGGCAGCATCTAGCGATGAATCGTCTCGATCTATATAGACTACCGGCTAGCGGCCCAACTCGATCGATCTTGGGTTGCTTGACCGGCCTGTAACCTATTTTTATTGTGATCCCAGATTAGAAGCGTAAAGAGGCGCATGCGTGCGTAATCGTATAGCGACATATCCGTGTCACAAATGCTCCCTTTACGACAAGGCACTACAACAGGACAGACTATTGAATGAATACTGCATATTCGATCATAGTCCGATATAGAATCGTAAAAAACCTGATTCATATAGTGAATCATTCAACAGGGCAGCGTGCATGCAGTCAATATTATAGTGCGAGAGGTCGATTCAGATCAATAGACTCGAGACTCACGATTCGCTTTAATAAACTAGCTAATTGGTCTCTCGCCGACGTTACAACTAGTCTCGAGCTGTCGTGCACCTGAGAATTGAGACTGCATAAAACATTTTTATGTAAGCCGTAACTTTTCAATTTGCATACAGAGTACTTATGTCTCGAGCTTAAAATAGGTAGACTTGCAGAATTTAGAGCGAAATTTGCATTTTAGAAAATCCGAGAAAAAGCAAATAGTTGGATTAGGGCGACGGTAGACGGGGATCATTCTGAGGTGGTTTCGTGAATCTCGTCACCCAATTTCGTGGGCGGTATTGATCGTCCGCTCGGCTGTCAGCTGAGGCGAGGTACTCGTAAATCTATATCACACCACCTCCCCGGGGTGAGTCGATACTCCGCCGCGGCGTGCCCCGACGCCTCATTAAACTTATTGACGAGGCCCGGCTCGACTTCTACTAGAGTACGGGGAAATAAATCATCATCGTAAGCAGGTTTTTCTTGTCGCGCCTGCGTGTGGTCCGCTGACGGAACGAAACTGCGATTTCGTTGGAGGCATTGTTCCCAAAATAGCTGGACAAAGCTTGAGTAACGACGAATGTGCAGACGTGATTCTGCATACTGATCATTGGTGTGTCAAAACAAGAAAAATATTGCTGATTGATTGCCAGTACGTTGTGTTTACTTGTAGATGTTAACATGAAAATTGTTATAAGAAACCGCGTAAAAACGGCGTAAAAGCTCCCCATAGAGGGTCAATGAAACTTGCGTTGCATTCGGTGGTCGGCCACGCGCCGCCCACGCACCTAGCGAAAATCCCAAAAACCGCCGGCAAATATACTCCCCGCACTGGCGTTCCACCAAAATAAACACTGTGACGTACACCTGTCAACTGAATCTGTTACAACACACTAGAGCAGCACGCAAAAAACGTGACCCCATCTCCGAACAAAACATATCACAATTTATCTACGGATTATTTTATTGGAACGCTTTCAAAGTTTGCACATTTTTCCGATCAGAAATTAAACGTCAAATGGTTGTTTACGAAACGACGGTGGATTGCCAAAAAGCATAGTCTAGGAACGCGAGATGTAAACAATCTATAATACGCTCTCTGGAGTCGTTAAAATTACAATATCGCCAAACATACTCTATGGAAATGTGCTTACAACTGCATAATACCTACTGAATAGCGTAGATCTGGCAAACGATACGTAAAAATAGTGGCTACTTCAGCACACAGGTTTTTAATTATTAGTTTAATTTACATTCTTGTCATGTTACCTCACAGATGCTAGGTGTCCCCACGGATATATCGATGTACCGTCAATCGGGTCACGTTTTTTAAACAATCAAGCACCGGAAAGATGACTGTCCACATAACAGGCCGCCATATTGTATAAACATCACTTCGAATTTGGAAGCGAATGAATCAATGATGACCAAATCAATGCGATTTCTCGAATTGACGAAATGGAATAAATTTTTTATAACTGTTCGAAGTCGAACGTGTATCGATTTAGCTTATCAGATAACGATTTTGTAGTATTAAGTGCTTGTATCGCTTACACGTATGGAAGTTAGTTTATCAAATAGGTACCTACACAATAAAATATTTTATTAAAAATATTGTAATAATAATTCAGCTTTTATCCTACTAATATTATAAACGTGAAAGTTTGTGAGTATGTATGGATGTATGTTTGTTACTCTTTCACGTAAAAACTACTGGACGGATTTGGATGAAAATTTGCAGTAATATAGGTTATACATCGGAATAAAATATAGGGTACTTTTTACGGGAAAACATCTCATTCCCACGGGAAATCGACTTCCACGCGAACGGAGTCGCAGGAGGCCACTAGTTGTGAAATAAAAGCTTAAAACGCACTAATGTGATGAGGTAATTGGCGTAAATCCTTGGCCTTTAGTCTTTTCCTGACAGTACTTACATATTGAACTTTTGAGCAATACATAAACTATTATTTACTAATGAGTCAATCTATTATCTTTTAGTGTCAAAAAGACACTTGGGAAAAACCACCTAGTGGTAGCTATTTTTTTCTTGTAAAATATCCATGACAATAATAATCATCTACTACAATTACCCTATTTTATGGGCCCTATTAAGGTTTTTAGTACTTTGTGTTAGCATGATACTAATTAATATATTTACTCTATTTAAGTAACATTACGACCACAAACAAGCCACAAAGCTATAGAGTTACCTTCAATTACCATAACAGGGATATTATTAACATCGCTATTACGCAGTTCTGTAAACGTATGCGCAATACGACAATATGCACAATGGGTAACTTACATTGTGTTAAAGATAACTGCATTATTTATGTTTATAAATAAGTGTGACGACTAACTTGCGAACGATACATATCTTTTGAGATACTTTGACATTAAGAATAACATTATGCGCGAAACTTCACAAAAATAAACCTTATCGGGGAAGTGAACACATTTACCTAAAAGTAATTATCGTTTCGTATATGTGACAAATTTCCAATCTCAATCTCAATACCTACAGTATTTCTAGGTACATAGTTTGCTCAAATAAAAACGAATAGTTCTCGAAGCGATTGTAAGCTATATCATTATCATTTTCCTCATTCTAAAAATACTTTTCCCGTAACAATTGAATTGTTATTAATTCGCAATAAGGCTGTTGGCAAAATCATGGCATAGTGCTCAATGTTTCAGCGCGATTAAGTATTTAATTGACGTATAAAGGTCAGTCAGCCGATTGACTCGCTTGTTTAACCTGACATAAATATTATATTGACTGCCCCCAGGCCCCATTCTGGTGTTAAATAATACCACGCTGTTAATATGATATTGATAGTAAATTTATGGAGGTATTTTGATACAACGTTTAGAAAATGGATAACAGGTGTTGACTGTTTGACGACCTCTGTAGCGCAGCGGCATAAAACATATATCGGAAAGTTTGCGAATGATTTTTCGAAATTTGATCGTGTTTCGGTGTGTGTCAATTTTATGCATGCTCACGCTCTCACATTTTAGTGACTGTCTAAATATTTTTGAAGAATTTTAATAACTATAAAATACGTGAAAACAAAAAGATGTTTAATATTCGCAATTAACGTATACGCCTTTGTTGGCTTGTGCAAGTAAACAAAGTTAAAAAAGTGATAACATTAGTACGTACCTACATACAGTCTGTGTCAATATTTACAAAGATAACAATTCTTTGTTTCAGTGTTTAATAACGAGGTTCGTTGACTCCACCACCTATCGCAAATTACGATACCGTTAACTTTTACTTCTTAAATTAATTATCATCGAAGAAATTGTTAATGAATGCAAAGTTTCTTGAAGTAGACGCGTGCGCCTGTCAATTTTGTGAAAGTCCACACGACGAATGGTGAAAGTTTAAATCTTAAACTGGTAGTAAAACTGACATCGATACCGTGAACAAATAAAGTGACATGTTTTGTAACCAACAAACATGTAATTTCGTGAATTATGAACTTCAAGGACGTTTCGTTAAAAAACTACAAGATTTTGTTAAGTTAGAAAGGGAGAGGGCAATGGTTGTGCAGTTCACTGAACTAAAATAATAGTACTTTCAATTATTAAGACTGCATCAGTGTATAATTTATAGAGTAATTTCTAGCAAAAACGGTTTTATAGAGAAGTGTTTGGCTCCATATAAATATACGCGCAATGTTAAAATTTTGAGAAGGTTTCTTGGAAACTTTATGTGATTGCAAATAAGAATAATGGAATAATCTAGTAGTATAGTGGTGTATTCTTCAGAAAAATAAAAGTAGTTTTTTTTCAATATATTTCTTTGATAAGAATTTGATAGCGACTGATTAATTTATAAAATGTCTTTAGGTAATCCTAAGTTGTCTGACTGATAAGATATAGTCATCGATTATTTGTAGTTAGGCAACCTAATTCAATGTTCAATGTATCAAGTGATACAAAAAATCTATTCTAAATAGCATACCTTTAAAGCTAAATTATGAACACAATCGATTCAGAAGACTGACTTTGATCGCAATCGGTGGCAATTCCATGTTGGCACCTAGGTTTTTAGGTTGGATCCCTTGAACTCAGGCTTTTAAAACTATAAGAACTTATAGGTAAGTATTATTACTTTCCACTGTTATCTGCGACACAAACTAAGTAGTCTCTCCGAGATTCTAAATGCAAGTAACATTCAATGCCGTGTTTTCACATGCGATACGACGCAAAAAGATCGTCGTTTGTTTTTTAGCTTCCAAAATCTAACCTTGAGTTACCGTGAGAACACGGCACAATTGCCGTTTTTTTTAATCTAGTGTTGTAAAGGATCTTACCGTCCGCATCGACTTCATTGATCATGTCTTGTAGCTCCGCCTCCGTGGGGTTCTGTCCTAGCGACCGCATCACGGTGCCAAGCTCTTTGGTGGTGATGGTGCCATCGCCGTCCTTGTCGAACAGTGAGAACGCCTCTTTGAATTCCGCGATCTGTTCCTCTGTTAGTTGATCGGCCTGGGGACATAGACGATTCGGTTATAATTGAGGTACTTACTAGATAAATTCAGCAGATATACCATTGCTATGTGTTACAGTTTAAATCGAGTTAGCCCGAAGGTAATAACACTAAGATACACAACACAACATCACTCTAACAGCATTAAACTTGAATTCAATACTAAAACCAGCATAAAAACCTTCGACTCAATGTCAACATTTCGCTGACTACCCCCACAACCCTGAGACAACCGAAGAAGCCATACGAGTAGTCTATTTAAACCTTTCTTTGCCCTTACACCACGCTTCAAATAGGTTGCAGAAACCTGACAAATCTAGGTTAGTCTGCTCCAAGTTAATGATAAAACCACACGAAAAAAAGGAAAAAAATACGTACGCCCATGTCTGCTTATGCCTTTGAGTATTAGTGTGAAGAGTTAATAGTGCTAGCTAAAACAGGTGTTATCAACAGCGAGATAAGAGTCAGATTACGGTGTAATTGTTCTTTTGGCCTTCAGATGCGTCACACTGCGGAGTAGAAGCGATAACAAATACCGCATTACAATCAATGTTATCAATAGAATTCCACTAGAACCAACCTAATCAGCTAAGTGTTAATCTTCATTAACACTTAAATTAGTCATGCTTGTTCTAGATCCAAGAGGCTAGGTTAAGTTCAGTATTTTTTTTAATTCTGCAATTTTTTTCGCTAGTTTTTTAATTGGCAGTGCAATAAAATAAGGTAGGTACTCATTTTACAAATACTAGTTGTAAATGTTTGTTGTGACAAACCAATACAAAACAATTTTCATTTCAGTAGATTCTGCAAAACTACTATCTGATAAGACAGCTGTTTGTGACATTATCAAATCTTAAAAGTAAAGAATAACATTTGCTAACTTTTAACAAGATAGACGTAACACATACATAAATATAATACGAAAAAGGCATTTCATATAAAATACAAAATTAATAAATTAGCAATATAATGTGTTAATGAATTAGTCAGGCAAGTTTTCAAGTAAATGACTAAGTCCTGTAGTAGGAAGCCTAGAGGTCTAAATTATGACAAGATGATATCATCCAAGGTAGTTGCTTTATATATTCTAGAGCTACTAGTTTATTATTCTCAAATTCTAGTTCTTTTCAATAGTTAAACATTTTTTTTAATGTAGAACTATCTTTGATATAGAAATTGCCTCTCTCTTTTTTTCTCTTGTTTGATAATTTCAAGCAAATTTTATATTCCACTGCGAGAAGTGGAGCCGAGCTGAAAGATGAGATTTTTAACTGTAATAGTTATATATTATTTTGTACAAATGATATTGCTTTTGATTATTTCTAACACTGAGCTTTGATGAAAATGACATCATCACTAAGCCCTGCACTTTTTGGTACATAAATTTAATAATATCAACTAAGTAGTTAGAATTGAAAACCAAACTAGGTATATAAATTTGTTACAAGCAAATTATCTGAATAATTTGAACAAGATGGTGAGTTAGCTAATACTAAATAAGTATTTTTTACAACAAGCAGCCTTCAAAACCATACTTAAATCACCTTGCATGCAAATAAGGTATTGTGATCTCAATCTTAATGGTATAGGAAGCTTGTCCAACTATGAAGCATCATAGATGATCTTTTCAGATACATAAAGCAGGAGTCACATCTGTATTTATAATTTTTATGACAATAACTTTTGTATTTTTTCTTATTGTGTTTTGTTAGACTGTGGAATAATAAAATAAATAATTTATGAGTAGCATAACAAGGCCATTTGAAAACTTATTTATTACCTTCTATTAGTATGCAGCAGATTGAATTGCTTGCTATTGTAAGTATTGATTCATTTAGATAATATTTAAGTATACCTTTTCAGAAACTAGTACCTATTTTACAGAACGGCAATTTATAAACAATGCTGAATTATCTAGATTCCTCAACCTGCAAAGTGACAGTAATAAATCTATATAATTGATAGAAAACAGTTTCTCAGAACATTTAATCATTAGGATATCAAAATAATTACACTTTTACAAGAAAACTGATTAATAATAATTACAAACTGGTATCGTGGGAACCTAGAGTAGCTATTGACAGCGGAATGGGGATGTCGGTAACCAGGTGTTGCATACATTCTACCCTCCAATTTGTTGGATCATAGCAGCCGACGCGATCAGCGCAGCGAGCGACGAATTATTCACCAACGGACCGCCAACAATGCAGCCATTGTTCAATGCCAAACTACACGAAAGCTAGCGGAACCCGATCAACGAATTGCGTATGAAAAATATCAGCACAGTGCGATGAGTCAACCGTCCGTTTGACAGCCAGAGCAACGATCGATCGAAACACCGGCCCGGCCCGCCCATACACCCGCTAACTCAATAAACCACTTGTTTTCACCACCCAAAACTAACTAGACTCCGACCTAACAAGAAATCGCGACGGTTACGACCCACCAAACGTCATTGCACACCGGCACCACAGACTATCTATGGCGATCGACGACGTTTCCAGACATTTACAACGTTGATTCACTTTAACTACCCAACCGCACAAGTAATATCTTCACATATCTCAATTATCTTCCGAGTTCAATCTTCGTTTCATCTTTAGACGACGTCGACGATCCGCAATGCGGTAAAAAACGGCCATCACAATAATAATGGAGGCCGTCATCACTATAAACACCGATCCATCACAATCCAGAAATATACCCATGGATATAACCGTTATTGTATTCTGAACGCACTATCTACACCTTTTAACGAAAAACCACTCACCATTGTAGATTAACTTGGATTATCTGGAGCTACACTAAAAAAATCACAGTCTACGCCGCAAAAGCGACCACACGGACCGACGGTTGAAACGATACTGCCGCCCTCACTCGGGCGAGCGGCAGCGCCGAGAAACTCGCGACCGCGATTCGTGCCGAGCTCGCTCGGACCGATTCGTTTAGAATCGACTATTCGATTCTCCGTATTCTCATATCCGAACTCCGGTTGGTCACAAACGGTGTTGTCCCGCGCTGCGTTTGAATATTTTCGTTATGCACTTTGTATATTCCGTATGTCGAAGTCCATGTCTCGGGACGCACGGTACGGGATTAGATATAATCCGCAAAGGATAGTGGGTTTTATACGGGGCGGGTGGTGCGGCGTGGAGTGGCTGAAGGCGCGCGCCGATTGGCCGCCGCGCACCTGCAATGCGTCACTGCGGGCGCTCCAGCCGCCACAGCCCGCGCCGCCGCCGCCGCCGCCGCTCCGGCGCGCCCTAACACACCCTCACGCACCACTCACACTACTTACCAAACACATTACGCTACTATTACTACATTCTGCATTGAACACTTAACAAAACAATTTAGTTCCATTATTTACCTTAAATGAAAATATGTCGCAGGATTAAAACCGTTAATTACATTAGGAGTTAAAAATTATATGAAATTATTTAAGGAATAGGTAATTATTAAACTCGGGAAAAACAATATCGATTTATTGACCGTTTTGAAAATGTAATCAATGGCTAATCATAAATGAATAGGAAGTGACACTTCACTTCACCCGTCAATGACCTTGTCACTTTTGTTTACATCCGGAGTCAGTTGTTTATATATTATCATCAAGTTGTTTTTTTAAACGAAAATGCCGCACACCTCTTTTTTATTTTCGATTATATTGGTATAAGAGCAGTACCTTTATCTAACACTAGACAGCAGTCAGTTCCTATTACCAGATAGGTAGTTGCAGGTGTAATAATTTTCAATTAGGTAGGCATCTGATACATGTTTTTGCATAATTTACAATGTTCGTAATTTAAAATCGCGAAACATGAACAACATACTTAGGACCCGCTGCTTTTTGTTTTATTTGATATTTCTCTAAGAGATGGGATAAAATAGCCTGCAGAAAATCGTGAGCAATTGTATTATTTTGAGTTATTGCTTCAAACTAACTGTAATGATTGTAGTTTCCATTATCATCTTGGGTCTTAAGTAGGTACTTACATACATAACTGGTCCTAAAATATATTTTGATTATTTCATTAAGACTTTAAGTAAACATGATATGTATCTACTTACTTTATTTTAAAGGTAAGTTAATTTATACGTAGGTACACTTAATATCATTAAAAATATAGGTATATCTACATACTTTAAAAACATTAGCAAATTAAGGGGAGTGGAATAAACGCGTTAACGCTGACAATCAAGTAATTGGGTTTCACCTTCTTTTTGTAATTGTATGAACATCGACGGTAAAAAATACGAGTTAAGTCATTCCGGTTTTTTGGGCAAAAATTAGGTACTACAGGTAAAATATTATGAGTTAGTACTCTTAAGATTATTCTTAAATTACATTACTGAAGGTAGCTACGTTAACAGATAGTGACAAAGGCTATTATCATTTCCACGCAAGTGAAGCCGGAAGCGGAACACTAGTTTAATATAATTATCATAAAAGGGAAATGAACGTACAATATTTTTCGTATTCGTTTGCCTCATAACTTACGTTTTTGACAAACACTTTGGTTTTCCGAAACGACATTGAAATTGTGGCCTATTTAGTTAGACCCATACCAATCTCATTTGCGTAAAAAGCTGCTACGTTGTAGATAAAACTTTGGGAAAACCGTAGCAGCAATGCTATCTATAACCTCGCAATGCGATTAAACTGCTACGGAAAGACACTTTGTAGAAGGAACATATTATAGTATCGAAGAAAGTAAACAGGAAGGTGGTTTGGCTGTCCTTCAGTACCTACTAACTTAATCTTTGTTTTTTAGTGAAAGGGTCTGTTTTAAACGCTATATGTGTGATCGGGGTTTAGCGCACCGTGTGGGCCGTAGTTTCAACCTTCATACTGCCAGTACAGTAAAACAGCCCAATCACAAATTAGTTTAACTTGTAGCCATAAGTGACGTCCTTCCTATGAGCGTTTGAATTGCCTTAACTTAAATAACATCTGCTACATCTTGTAATTTTATCGTCGGGTGTAACCGAAAAATTGCGCTTCAAACTTATAGGTATTAAATATTTCCAATAACCATAAGTTTAATTGTAAAATAAGTAACCGATGGACTCAGCAAGCTGGACCAACTGGCCGCCCCCGCTGGCAGGGTGTCGCGGCGCGGCTGCCAACCGGAGACATTTGGCAAACTGTCCTGGCACCCACCACTGAGCTATAGGGGCTGCCGGCTTATTGCAACTTACTGTTGCAGCCATTACGGAGTTTTGATTGGGTGATTTATATAATGGTTGAGCTGTGATTTCGTAGGTTCAAGTGTTAAGTGTGTTTACAAATAACTTATGAAAGAAATTATACAATTTCAAAAAGAACACCTCGAGAAAATACTGTGTGACGATATGATGTAAAATTTTCATAACATACATTGTGTTTAAAATGTATGTTATGATATGAAAGGTATTGAGTGATGACATTCTCAAATTAATCACTTTTCACAAATACTGTCAACTATGTACCTACCTACTACAATTACTGTAATGTCTCGTATTATCTTTTTTCATTTATATCGTCGTTTTTTGAATTGCTTGGCCAAACACTCTTAGCATGAACCCACATAAGAGGCATTTTAAAAACCGATGTAAAACATATTCGGTACAGCTATTACAACCGTTGCGTTGACACGGCTCTGCACTTCGCAGCATTATGAATTCCTTGCAGGGAGCTTGTTAGTACGTTTCTTAGAAAATCATCGTACTGATGACAGAATAAGTCCAATATTTTGAGGTATCTTAAACTTAAATATTATATCTTAAACTTGCATCTGCAAGAGAATTGTTTATTGGCTTCTATTTTGTAAACTCTTGCGGGAACGTCCCAGTGTACCACAATATTTTTGACCCATATATCCGAGCGTCTGTACGTTGGGTAAAGGAAAATATAAATAATTTGAATTGGATGCTTTTTTTCAATTTAATGGAATTTAATTGGATGCTTTGTTGTAAACAATACTTGATTAAAATTGCTTTAAATTGTGACTCAAAAATTGAAGCCATATGGTCAAAGGTACATTTCAAAGCAATCAAAGGTTAATTAAGGTTCGTAGGTATATGATTTGTTCATTGTAAATTATTTTTAATTTTCAATGCTGACCGTACTGGTATTTGAATAAGCCGACTTCTGAGCATCTACGTCACTATAGTTACCTGTAACACCAGGAGTACCTACAGGAGGTAGCTTTAGTAAATGTCAAACCAGCGGCAACTTGACTGCTAAAAATATATACAAAACCTCATTGTTATAGCCTTACCAAAAACTTAACCTTGGCACAATGGCATCACAGCCATTTAAAAAAAGAAAAAAAAATCTTACCAAGGAGGTGAGGTACCTAAGTTAACATGATGAATAGAATCTTGAGGATTTCTTCACAACGTTTTCACACTAAGGACTGTTCTAAGTATTTTTGGTTGTTTGGTTTCTAGGTTACCATGAAATCAAGAAGTTACCTAACTGCAATCCAACAGGTCGCTACTTTACTTCTTCTGTTGTAAGGCTGCGTGCTAGACTCAACGGCATTGGTGCAGGCCACACCCTATCTATTACAACTGCTGAACTATTTTACTTTGTATTAATTAGAAGTCAGGCGCTGTAATTACTGGAATCAAACGTTGTTCATGTCAATCCTAAATCTCTAAAGATCTCGAAATAAGTTGTCAAATTCTACGGGAGAGTCTTTTGATTTTAGTTTACTTTTTTTACAAGACTTCGTACAGTAATTTGTGCTTGCCTATGATACGGTTAAAGCTAAGCTTTAAATAAAATATTAATGTTTTATTTCACAGTTAATTTGTTAAAGGTGTTAATGAAATTTGCATACGACTACACAATTTCATTTAAAAATACAAAAGTTAGCTTGCTGTCGCCAGGTTCAAAACAACTGGGTACCTAATATTAGAGTTAAGATTTGTTTGCTGATTTTAAATTTAATAACCAGTAATGAAACTTAATTACTTACGTCGTAAATAATAGTCTAATAAGAAGTTAGTTCAAAGTAAGAAGTGCAAGGGTTCACTAATAAAAATACAATTTATTTAAATATTTTTTAGAATTTTAGGAAAGTTTTACACAAATATGTTATATGTAAGTATGCCAAAACTAAAACGCATACAAAGATTATTACTGATCATACTTACCTACTTACTTTTTATTAAGAGTTGTTGTAGGTACAACATGCTTAATAGCCAAAACGTCATTAGCACTCTACACAGAAAAAAAAACTGCCACGCAACCCTAACATGCAAATGGCTCTCGTATTTAAAAATAATAAAACTTTCCTTTGTTTTTCTAAACCTACTGCGCTTACATCCGAGACGCATTGCACCAAAATTAGCATATTAGATTGCAAAGTTGCGATTTTTCCGCAATTAACCGGCCACACTGGGGGAAACCGTCATTAGGGCTGTACCAGAGGTGTTTTATGACATATAATTGCTGCTACTGGCATTGTAAATAAAAAACAAAGTATGTTGTGCTGAAATGTATGTGTTAAGAGGGAAATAAATAGTGTTTTAACTCGCGAACGTTTCGTTATTTTTTTCCACAAAAGTTAATCAAAAACTGACATGATACTGACTGAGATTTAGGCTTACCTAACAATTTTTTATGTTAATTAATAAAATATTGTTCTGTATATGACATGTGTCTGAAACCAATTAATAAGTCAGTGGCCAGGATATTGTTACTCCACTCCAATGACCAATATCCAATATCGACGGAAAGGCAATTTAAAGTTTAGCCCCGGTATTAATGAATACATTTTGATTCTATATTATAAGTTAAAATATGATTTCTCTCTATTCATCTCTATGACAGCTTTTGGAACTAATAAAGACAGTAAGCATAGGTCAAAAAGAGGGGGATTTTAATAAAAAAACGGTGTTAATTTTTTTTTTGTTATAACTACTGAAATTAATGTTAACAGCCTTATTTGCAAAACGCACTTTAAATTACATTAGCTAATATTTGTTTTGTCCTTGTCATTTAATGATAGCCATAGGTTCATTATCTTCGCTCTCGCTCTAACAGGCAGTGCTCCATCTCGTAAGAGCGAGAGCGAAGATATGGTGATAGCTTATTTAAATGACAGGTATTTTTTTTTAATAACTGTATGTCTACTGAGCTTTTGTAATATATTTAAAAGGGTATACTTATTTAAAAGAAAAACTGAAAGATCCCAATCATAAGAATACCCCGAATCCTCTACCCAAACTTAGAAATTTTTTTTTTTTCCTAATTTCTCCCCCTTAATTAGTCAGTATTAATCATGGGTTATCTGCACGCGGGATTCGAACCCTAATGATGGGTGTTGGTCGCGGGATCAATGGGAATCAAAGACGTTCAATGGGTGTCTTGATAGGATAAATATAGACGACAGACTGGGAAGGAAAATGTATAGTTAAACTTATATGATGTAAGTATGTCTCTAATATTATAATGAAATATACCTAGGTAATTAAAATAACATTACGCAGCTTCGCATGTGTCAACTTGAGATTTTTTTAATGTGTTTAGGTAAACATTTGCAATTTTTAATGAATTAGCGAGTATGTTATTCTGGGTTGTAATCTATCTTTGAACAAAATTTCATCCAAATCTATCTTGCTTATTTCACGTATTCGAATAACGAACATACAAACTTCTACATCCTACTTATATCATAAACGTGAAAGTTTATAAGTATTATGGATGTTTGTTACTCTTTCACGTTAAAACTACTGGACGGATTTTGATGTTTACAGTAATATATAGGTACACCAGAATAAAATATAGGGTACTTTTTACCACGGCAAAACTTCTAATTCCCACGGGAAACCGACTTCCACGCGAACGGAGTCGCGGGCGGCCACAAGTTTACAATATTAGTTGGACCCCAACTCTGAAGGCTAAGGCTGGTAAAGTTTCGCTTATTCAGAGAGAAGCCAATCAATCACAGAATCCTCGTTTCGCTGCATCTCAACGACGCTATCTGTGGATTGTCGGCATTAACTTACCATGGATCACAGACGAATTGATCGCCGTATATGGACGAAAGACAATTAAAATAATGAGTTTAAGTACTAGTACTAAGGAGTTCACACACAGAGCAGGTAATGTAAAGATGTATACACACATGATAGAACACACAACAGCTATAATGTATATTTTTACATCTTCGTACCTTAAAGATACGAAAATATACGAAAATTTACATTAATATTTCGATACATCTTAATACATCTCAGTACATTTTCGTATAGGGTGTTCAAAACAGGGTTACCAACTCCTAAACTAAAAATAGCAAGTAACTCGATGGGTTCATAGTATTATAAAATTAAATATAAGAACACCCTGTACAACACCTTAGCAGCTGAAACGTGCATCAAGAGGGATGTATACCATTGAAATGAAGGGAAAGATACATTACATTACCTGCTCTGTGTGTGAACTCCTTTAGGAATAAGTATATATTTCTTTCCTACTGTATGTAGGAATGAAATATATATTTAAATATGGTAAGATGGCATATGGTCTACTCTAAACGCTAGTTCTACAGAAAATAAAAGGTAATAAGTACTTCGATTTTTGTTATTAAATATGTGAGGAATATGTGTGTCTGTATTTGATGTGTATTTAGTATTATTTGCGTGTTATTCCTAAGATTTAATTGTAATCAAACAAATTTTTTACGGCTTATTTACTTATTAAAGTTTTATTTATTTCCTACGTTACGTCATTTTTGAAATACCGTGGTCACGTGCATAAAAAGACTATTTTTGGTCGACAAATTAATACAAAAAAAAACATAAACTACTTACACATAGAGCCATGTTCACGGAGATTAATTTACCATAAAAACAAACAAAGCCTTGAAATAGTAAGACTAAAGACAAAAACCAACTATTTTCAATTAATTAGAAAACGATCAACTATTTTGCAATATCTCAATTTATTAAATAAATACTAGACTTATTTGTAGTACTATCATATCCTAGAGTACTTATCATTGATCAGTATATCCCACTGGAACCCAGATCACGTACGAGACAGTATTTCATAACAGAACATTGTTCGCGTTTCATGTTGGTAGCTTAAAGCTGTGTGTATAATTGTGGTGCATTTATTATATTATACAAATAATGCCGTATGTTTAATTATATACATAGTATAAAACAAAGTAGCTTTCTGCCGTATGTGTGTCTGTATGCTTAGATCTTTAAAATTTTGCACCAGATTTTGATGGGGTTCAATTTGAATTCATGTAGTGAACGTATCATACCTTATTGTCCCTTTACTAACAGCCTACTTGGCTTAAAGATAAAAACCATTTGATTTTATTAATAATAACATTTCACTCAGCACAACTTCTGTTTCTTTAAATAAAAATAGGGTGTATGTGTAATAAATAGCGTTTTAAAATATATGATGGATAATAAAAGTTGTTGGTCTCTTTGCTTGTGCCCAACAAGTATATGACTTAAATTGTATATTGTATAAGTCTGAAATTCTTAAAAATGTATTTTTTTAGTTTTCTGTAAGAGTCTGAGTTATGCTATTTATGTTTTAATGAGCTTGTTTTCATTATCTAGACTTTCTAGACGAAAATTCGCGAGCCTTTTACCGTTTGTTTTTTGCCAACGAACCTACAGGTAAAAAGTAATATTTATGAACTTTAATAAGTAATGGTAGTAAAAAAAGTGTTTCATTTGAACAAGTTGACATACCAACCTAACGTTGTTCTTCTTTTCTTAATGTAAACCCTATGTGATTCTTGCTAGCTAGGGTCGTAACGACTGTACCAGTTCCAAGGAATCGTGTGTTATCAGAAACAAATGAAATAAACGTGTAAATTATATCTTAAGATGACTTCTTATTTATATAAAAATATGCTATAGAAACAGAACTTACGATCAGTAATAAGTAGTGAAAGTAGTAGCATCAGTTGGAGCGATTTACCACATGACAGCGGACCATTGATAGGAGCTCCTGTGTTTGCAGAACTTAACAATATTTTCTTTACTCTGGGTTGGACGAAACTTGTATGCAGATTAGTATACTTTTTATCATCAAATCGACTTTTCAACCTAACAATAAATAAAACAAATTGAAATTCGAATTCAATTAGTGTGCTTTATTATTTACTTATTTTGTTTGAAACATGCTACTTTTTCGTAGCTATTTCAACCAGTAAATACCTGGCAAATACTGCTCAGGATTATCTTATTAAACATTCTCTTTGTTTACGAAATGTTGTTAAAATTTTGTCGCTTACTAATGAAAAAGGACCTTTATCACCCTCCTAACACGACTGAATATTAAACGGGTCACATTTCATAACTAGATAACCGTAATTAGTTTTTCCACTTTGTATAAAAGGTATGCTGTTATATTCATAAATTTCATGTTATGGGTGGATAATATTACACTCGTTGGTAGTTCCGTGAAGTTAGAACTATTTTATTATCTTTATTTAAGTATGGAAAGGAAACAGCTACTTTCATCTTTCCGCCCTTTCCCGTGGGAATAGGGTACTTTCTTGTGGTAAAAAGTACCCAATAAGTATATGTCTATCTTTATTTAATGTTTTATTTATGTCCATTAAGTAGTTTTTCTTGAAAAAGTTAAAAACACGCATACTTACTACAAAACTTTCGAATTTATAATATTAGTAAGGTTCTTCTTCTTCAGTTTTTCAGTTTGACAGTGGGTTCCCACGTAGAGCAATTTGGTGCACAGAGTACTTAAACTTTGTTTTTTGCAAGCCAAACGCGACCTTATTACAAGCGCCTAAGTTAAGCGGTTTAACATACCTACATGCAGCATTCATTGAATGATCGGTGACAGTTTAACCACACGATTAGACACTTAGCTCGTCGCAATTATCCGTGTCCGATGATATCAATTTCATTAACATTACCTCTCTAATCGTGGGGAAAACAATCTAATAGATAATTATAAAAATATATATTAAATTCGATGTATTGCAAGATCGAAAAAATGTGGAAACAAAATAACAACGCTATTCTCATAACGCTATGATTTCAAATTAAAACTTCTACATAACCTTATTTTCAACTACTAAGTACCATACACACGTACACTCACACGATTTAACTATTACACCTTAATTCAGCTCAATTCCAAATACAAAACCTGACCTTAACCCAATCAAGTGGCTTGCTATTTCATTAATAAGATCATTAAAACCAATCGGTACTTGCTAGCTTATAGTAACTATACTATACTTAACTGTTAAGCTAACGATGTTTGATTTCGTGACCCTTGCACCCCGCCCCCGCCCCGCTGGTAACCCCGCGGGTCCACGCATGCGCAGAGGGCCTCACTTTCTAGTACTACGGTAAACACGCTTACTTTACTCGAAATCGGCTTGGAATAGAATTTCTCGGGCTCAAACAGGATCTGTTTGAGGCAAAAGGTATATGATTTGAAATTATATAATAGAATTAATGTGAAATAAAAAAAATGGTAATGTTATTTTTTATGACTTTTTAATTATGAACAAAAAAAATATATTGAAATAACTGCAACTAAATATATTGCTGCTTTAAATAGGTTTATCTCAGACTTTCATCTTTTCCTTACAGAATAATTGATTTAATACTGACAGTGTATAGGTATTATACAAACCAACTAATTTGGAATCGACTGCTTAGGTATGATTTACGATGCCTCACACGTCCGACTTAAATCATATCTGATTTTCGGTTGCGTTAAAATAAGCTAATGGAAGTGGCTACAGAAAAAGATGAAAATCTACCTTGACATTTGAGGAACGAGCTCTTGAAGGTTAGTTTTAACTAACTTAGTAACTGTCTTTGAAACTTGAAAGAATCTCCAAGCTACTTCATTGGTTTTATGAATCCTTTTTAGTACCAACTTCTTAGTACTTACCTATCTCTAATAAAGTCATCAAGAAGCAATAAAAATTCCGCTTCTTTAAAACCTGAGGCTTAAATCGCTCAATTTATTACAAAACTAGCCTTAATTATTCTCGATCGCAATTGGACCGAATTCTCATGCGAAAAGTCACTTTAGTTCGTCGCAACAAGATTTCAATTCCGCCGACTTTACCTGTCCTTTCCTGGCCGCTTTGTATCGTGAAAACTCAATAAATGGTTGCCATTTAATTTTCGTCGTTCGTGTGTGACAATAGGGTTGCTTTCCGTTTGTGTGTTTGGAGGTGGAAAGTTAGCAAAGCCTTAGGAAGGCTTTGTGCCCTTTGTGCTTGCTTGGATGGATCTAAAGGTCGCATTTGTGGGAGATAAACCGTTTGTAAACGTCTTGACAGGATAGTTAACACGTAATCTCTTATTTACTTAGTTCATTACTATTATAATAGCATTTGTACGAGTTAATTGGATTTTCTACTGGAATTTGGCATGTGTAGGTTTAGTGTTCTAATCAAAGTAAATTCTGTTATACCTTCTTTGAAGTTAAAATAAATAGGTACCTACTATAAAAGGTAAATGGATATTTATTTGATAAATTATTTATAATAATGGCCCATAAAACCGCATGACGGTATTATAAGACAATTTTTACTCCGATGTATAGTGGAGGTCACTATAAGGCTGTATTAGCTAGAACATACCTTATAATAAATACTTGTGTATGTTTACAATTTAAATGAAACAATACAATTCAATAACTACCACCTGTCGGTTCTGAAGAACGTAAACTGATCAAAAAGTATTTTATTTTATTTATCTATACTAAAATTATAAAGAGGAAAACTTTGTTTGTTTGTGTTGAATAGGCTCAAAAACTACTGGACCGATTTTAAAAGTTCTTTCACTATTCGAAAGCTACATTATCCACGAGTAACATAGGCTATATTTTATTTTTTGAAAAAATCAACCAGAAAAGTTACTCATTTGCGTACGCTGCCTTAACTATAAAAGATATAACCATAAAATGTTCTAAGCAATTGAATATCTTATAGATATCTACAAAAAAGTCCGCGACATACTATACTTATCTATTTCGAGTGAGGCACAGTAACTATTTTTTTATTTAAAAATCATGTTTTTTTTAAACGACATTTAAACTCGTTTATTTTACTCATGCTATTAATCCTTATCAAAATAAATTATTTCGTCACTAAGTTCAGTTTATGTAGATAATATTTGGTCTTTGAATGATTAAAAGTGGACGTTTGGTTTTGAAATTAAGGTGAAACTATAGGCCGCCTGTGACTTCGTTCGCGTGGAAACCCTTTATAACAACGGAATAATATTGTAAAGCACTGCAGCACCCTTATCACATGCATATGGTAGCTACTGCAATAAAGGCTAACATGGCTTTCACTTAAGATATATATATATTTAGGTACTGCGAAGGGGTTTTTGTAGGTCTATCCTTACTATAATATAAATGTGAAAATGTGTATGTCTGTCTGTCCGTCTGTCTGTATGTTCGCTACACGTAAAAACGGCTGAACCGATTGTCTTGATTTTGGAATAGGGATAGTTCGACACTCAGGGAAGAAGAAAATACGATAATTTTACTGCGGGAAAAAGCCTCATTCCCACGGGAAAAAACATTTAGTTGCGGGTGAAACCGCAGGGCGGAAAGGTAGTTACAAATAAATCCATAAATTTTTGAACAAAGAAGCACCGTCGCTTGACCTACAACCTCGTGAAACTGCAACAGAAATTTCGCAGGACACTATCTACATTACAGTTACAATAATCGTAACACTTCATTCAAAAAGAAAATACCAAAAGAATAAATAAAGAAAAATCACTTAGCGCAGTGTCATTTCTCAACACAGTGTCAGTCATACTGTATTCATTGCATTTAGGTCTAAGTTACTGCAATAGGCAGGCGCGCCAACTAAATCTACATAGAAACAAAGCCTTGCCATTAAAAAAAAATCCGTTGGCAAGAATGTAAGCGGCCAGTGCCAAACTTTCAAGACTGCATAGAGTATTTATGCTCTTAAAATATTAAAAAGGTTTAAATGATATTTATTTTTCACTCTTAAACTTTTTTAATTTTGTGTAAATGGTTTTCGGTTTATAGAGTCTAGTTTAGCTTCACTGTATAATCAAATTAGGGAAATTATACAAATTGTATCGTAAAGTGGCCGTTGGTATCATATGAAATAATTTATGGTGTCATAAATGATTCAAGGCTTGTCTGTCATTAATCGATTTTAATTCAGAGTTTACTGTATATTTTAAGGGGGAATTAAATGTATAATCACATTATGTTCTCAATTACTCAACATTGTGCATTAACTATACGTATAATGCTTATTTAAGTATGAAATAATTTATTTCTCTTTCGAACGATGAGTAACTAGTCTGCCCTAATAAGTATTTATAGGAATTAATTCAATCAGTTGGAACAAGTTGATGTATTTAAGATTATTTTTATTCAACTAACTAAGATGTACCTTTGAAAATAATAGTTTATAGTTACAGTTATAATAAAAATAAATTTCCAGTTTTGTATAGAAATTGATTTAAAATTGAAAGCTTGAATATTGTTCGTTAGTTTGAATTCATTCGTTCAGTATACCCTTCTCTCTCTGCCGTATATATTTCTTCTCACTCTCGGGACCCCATTGGTTCCGTGACCTATTTCCTACAAATTAACTATTCAAAGACCCGAACTAGTAAGGGCTTTGTTTTAAAACTACGTGTAATCGATAAATTGACAATTTGTTTAATGGTGTCTTGGTTGGTTTAGGGAACTGATTTAATAGATTCCATTTATATAACTTATGTGTAACTAGATCTGTATGGTTCCGCAATAAGGGTATTAATTGACTCTGTTCTAGCTTTTCTGCGGGAAAATAACTCATTCCAATCAGAAATGTAATCAACAAAGCGTGAAACCGCAGGACGGAAAACCAAGTATAAAATAGAACACAGATTATTTTTCCAAATAATTGTCTTATATTAATCTTAATATTCTTAATTCAGTTCCTTTACTTTTCAAATCTCAGCAAATCTTTTGAATAACCCGCGAAATGTCTCTCTCAAGCGTAAAGCCTGTAAACTTTGACAGGTAGGCTCTTACAACGTGACTGCCGCTAAGGTTTTACAAAATCCTTACCTCAGGGAAAATAGGAGCTTATTCTGCCTCACAGAAATTACAGGTAAAAGCTGGCGCGGAAATTAACTTAGAAATCAGTCAGCCGTTCAACTTTGTATAAGAAATAATACAAGCAAGAATTATCTATTTATTAAGAAATAGATGGTTATGAAATGAAATTGCTTAAAGAAAATGTTAGAAACGAAAACCTTACCTTCTAATTCTAACTACACTGGAGCAAGAAGGAAGCAAATATAACTTAGTAAAAAATAAGAGATAAAACTGTAAAGAAAAAGCCTTCTTCTCAAGCCAACCCTCAACCGTCCAGCCAATAAAACGGAAGCTCCTAACTACCCTCTTTTTCGTGAAACTTGGCACGAAGGTATATTTCTCAGAATTGGGCGAAATATCTTCCTTTAGAATACAGCAAGTAGGTGGCAGGGCGGCGATATATTTTGTTATGATACAGTGGAGCGGTCCTCAGTGGGGATCCTAGTACATTCAGAGCAAGAATAGCTCATAGCAAATTAAATATGCTGACCAGTATCTAAAATAAGGTTAGAACTTCAATTTGTAGCAAAGTATAGCAGAAAGTACTTAGATAGAGTTCTGTGTTCGGTAGTGTGAATAAAAATTTGAAAACGAATAACTGAAGCCCAAGAAATTTCGTAGCGTTTTAGTACGTAGTCGGCGTAGACCACGCGTAGACACATGACCGTAGCATGTCGTAGAAGCGCATATTTTTGAGCGGATTTCGTTTACGATATAAGAAAAGAAACAGTCGAATAAGAGAGGAACATAAGTTTGACCGATAACTATATCCTGTCATGTTATCCTTGTTGATTTCCCGAAAAGATAGAATAATTTGAAAAATTACTCATCTTTATGTTATAATCTGCTATATTTTTTCGCTGTTTCAACAAATTACAGTAATGCTATCCAATAGTTTTTTTTTAGTTTAAATGTAGGTATTTGGTCGCCGTGTGTACATTTCCCTTCATTTTATTTTGCTGCGCAATTTGAAAGGGCCCCAAGGAAGGCGATCCCGCGTTGCCGACACTGACTCAAATAAATGTTCATTTAAGGTTTTATTTGTTGCTTGTTTCTACCCGCAATAACACCCGTTTGATAGACGAACAAACGTAGTATAATTGTAATCAACGGAAAGCAATGGAAGGGAATAAATGTTGGATTTTATTATTGGAGCGAAAGAAATGATAAACATCAAATTTATTTGATGTTTTCATTCATTATCATCAAACTAGTGGCCGCCTGCGACTCCGTTCGCGTGGAAGTCTGTTTCCCGTGGGAATGAGAAGTTTTTTCGCGGTAGAAAGTACCCTATGTGTTTTTCTGATGTATGACCTATATTACTGCAAAGCTTCATCCAAATCCAACGAGTAGTTTATACGTGAAAGAGTAACAAACATCCTTACACCCATACATACTCACATACTCACAAACTTACACATTTATAATATTAGTAGGATAGCAGTGATACATTACTATCTATCCTCACAAAACTATATCAAACCTCATTCAATCGCAGCGACTCCAATTATCTTCAAGGTTGTTGTATATTTCATAAATTAATATCGTGATTGTTATCGTTTGATCTAATGGCTCCTGGTTCTATAAACCAAGCTTCGTGGGATTCTTATCATGAAAGGATGTAATGGAACCAAGATTAATGCCACTGCAATATTCAGAGGTATTTAAATTTGGGATATTTGAATTTTAAATCGACGAGCCTTTTTTGGAAGGTTCGGTTTGCGGTTAATGAATTTACATTTTGTGGAATTATTTATTTAAAATTTAAGTTTATTAACGGAATGTTACGGGTTTATTAATCACTACTAACTGTTTGCAGAGTGTTACAGTTTGTGTAAATATTAGAAGTAACATTGTTTTATATTTATTTTGTTTCAAAGCACGCTGTGAAATGTATCTATTTCTGTTTATTCATATATCAAAGTATACAATGTATTTAATTCTGTATAACTATGCAATTTATATTAAATAAAGATAAATAAATATGGATCTAGTTATAAACGGGCGTCTTGGTTGAGTTAGGTATACGGAAGGAACGAAAAAAGAACAAGTTTTTTATTGCACGTATTTATTAAGTTGTCATTAACTGACTTTTCAGAAGAATATATCATAGCCAATTTTTTAAATTTTAATTTGTTTATCTGTAACCCCTTTAATTCAATGCAGCCTGCAGAAACCAAATATGTTCTGAATATTCGAAAACCAAATAATATATTCACCTTATATATCGATTCCAGACGACGCGGTATCCGAGATTACGTAGAGTTATTGAAATTGCCAACCAATTGTCATTACATATTCAAATCCGAGGATACACAAATAACCATTGTGTTCGCAGAACGAATTGTGTTATCTCAACATACATTGTAAAGCTTTGCTTGGATTTGGAAATTAAAACGATATACAATAAAATATAAACGTAGAAACAATAAAGGTTAATCTCGCTCATCGCAGTTACTTTTTCTTTTTTTTTCTACAAAATTAGATCACGGTGAGGTAAATATATGGTTACCAGTGGCCGCCCGCGACTCCGTTCGCGAAAGTTGGTTTCCCGTGGGAACGAGAAGTTTTCCCGCGGTAAAAAGTGATCTATGTGTTATTTTGATGTATAACCTATATTACTGTAAAGTTTCATCCAAATCCGTCCAGTAGTTTTAACGTGAAAGAGTAACAAACATCCAAACATCCATACATACATACCTACATCCATACATACTCACAAACTTTCACGTTTATAATATTTGTAGGATTTGTATGTTTAATAGTTCTTATAGATATCTGAATGTTTCAACATCAAGGTCGCAGAGATTTTGGTGGTACCTATACACTAAGTACACCTGTCACTTTGTAGTGCCAATCAACAGCCCTCTGAAGTAACTGTGGCTTCAAAGTACCTACTGAGTAACGAAATTGCTCTCCGCCCACGCCATTTTACTTTCTTATACATCACATGACTATATATTCGTACATATGTGGTAGTATGTATACAAGATTAAATAGTAAAAGTAACTTGAACAAACTTTGTATTTTTATTTGATTGCGCGTTTGTGAGTATGGAAACTGCTGGACCGATAAATTTTTTTTTTCATCATAAGAAGAAGAAGAAGCCTCTTTTTCTATATGGAATAAATAACAATTGTATAACCTACTATAAAATTATGATGTAACCCTGAATATAATATTTTCCAAAAAAACGTCTACGAAATTATTAAGCATTTGTGGTAAAACTGTGGGAAGGATCGATTCTTGAGTACGAAATTGTTGAGGCAACTGAGTGATATTTACAAATACCTATAACGCACCATGTATGGAGTATTTCTATACCTTATATGTTACATACAGTTGTATATCTCCTATAATGTGTAGGCACCGTGAATGAAATATTGTATTCATAACGGAGGTCTTGGTTGAAGCGCAAGTCAATTTGCTACACAACAGTTAACAACCGCTATTATTTGAATACGCCAAAATTGTAAACGGTTCGCCATGAAATTGGAAGCTGTTATGTATTCATGACCTTTTTCATACAAAATAAAGCCATAAATGTAATTTTGATCGAAAAGCTAGTTAGCTTATAAAGTAAAAGTATATAGAACTTTATTTGTAGCTTACTTACTTTTTATTAATCATTATAAAAATCCAATTGAACAAATTCCCTCAACTGAGAGTAATTCGTTTACGTTTTATCATCTTTTTACGTTTTTCCAATTTCCAGCTAATCGTCTCGGAAAGCTCGAGTTTTTGAAGCGTCGTTTTGTAGCAGTAACTTTGAATGTTTTCGCCTATAAATGTAAAAGTGTTTCAGTATGACAGCGAGCCTTTTACAACTTCCAGCAATTTAGAATGGCAGCCGAGCTTCTCCCGATAAGGACATGGTTTCCGCAGTCCGCATTGTTATTCATCCGCGACCTCTTTTTAGACGTTTAGGAGCACGCGATGCCGCATCTTCCCTCCCTCTCGCTCGACCAGCATCTCTCATTAATATGTATGAGACGAAGAGAGTTTTGCGGCAGCGGCTCCGTGCAGAGTCCTTCGGGGCCTCTCTGTCTGGCTTACGGAAGAACCGCGGGAGTGAGTGAAAGGAATGATGCGGAGCAACAGTTGTCGCTGGGTGGTATCGATCGCGCAGAGGCCACGTGCGGGCTCGGAGGCTCGGCGGCGTAGTTTTCTCGTTGATGCTCGTACATACCTCGTCTGCCCTTTGTTGGTATTCATAGCACCTTTTTGTGGAGGCAATGTATCGGTGACATCGGCGGGGCGGAGCGGTAGTAACAATTATTGCTTCATTCGTTTCTCAGCGGAATAAAAGCGAACGTGTGGAGTCGAATGGGTTCTTTGTTGTGTCGCAGATCACGCCCTGTCGTCGTTTATACACAACCGCCACTCGAATCACCTAATTGCTGTTGCTCGCTTGTTTCCCGTTCATTAGGCTAACTGCGACAGTACCGACCTACCAATTCGTGTTTAATATTTTTATTCGAATACATTTGCCAAGGAAATTGGTGTGTCGACCTTCCGCCACGCCAATTTTGGGGTAATTTTGGTAATCTGTCTGAAATAGGTGGCCTTGGGGTGTGCTGGGTCAGGCGGTGGCTGGCACGGGGTCTCCGTGGCCCCGCGCGGGGGGCACCATGCCCCCGTGACCCCGGGGGGCACTGCGGATGATGCAATGCGTACGCGACTCTTCCTTATTTGTTTCGTGATCTCGATAGCGTTCGTGTCATAAAAGCCATTACCCCGTCGTATTAGTGCCTTCCGAAATACGAGGATTTATGAGGAAATTACTTACAAAAATACTGTTGATATTCTCTCGGGAGATATATAAAATTCCTTATTTAGATAGATAGATGATAGATGAATTCTTTATTGCACACACAAAAATATAAAACAATTACAATAAAGCATAGGAATATAGCAAAAGGCGGTCTTATCGCTAGCAGCGATTTCTGCCAGACAACCAGTTAAGTTAAGGACAAAACGAAACATTAAGGTAGGTGCAAATACCTAAACAAAAAGTGCGATGAAAAGTACATAACAAGTATTATTTGGTATACATTTATCTATCCTGTTTTATCCAAATAAATAAATAAAATTTACACAGAATACCTACGTAACGTTATATATATATAAAATAATACATATATATATTACATATACCTACATATATATAAAATAAAATAAAAATATAGAAGTATGTACATATTATATATTAATAGTAAAATAAATACCTAAATGTCAATAATTAACAACAAGTTTGTAAAATGAAATTAATGCAAAACTATAAATTAAGAAATTAATAAGGCGTAATTAAATTAAATAAAAATAATTAAATAGATAGGAAATGCTCGACAACATTTTTTTTAAAACATGTATATGAAGTGGCACACTGAATATGGAGAGGCAAAGCATTCCAAAGTTTTGTCGCCAAAACGGTGAATGACCTGCTGTAAAATTTTGTTACACTCAAAGGAATTATTAATGCCCTTATTTATTATATGTTTATCTTATTTTTTGTATAACATAGACACAAGATCAAAATTTGTGTAACCAAACAATGCTATTTTGAAAACTGTAAATTGAACACAAAACTGTTGTTTCTTCATGACAAACCTTACAAATACGAAAGTTTCCACCGTCGAAACCTAATTGTTTTCCTTTTCCTTATTCAACATTGAATTTCTTGAACTTCGCGAAAATAAAAGTTATAAATATAATCCAAGTTGGGTACAATTTCAAGTTACTAACAAAAATCCTTTCGACTTCCATTTCACTTTGCTAAAGTATAGAATTCATTAGTGAAGTTATAAGTGGATTCCCCGGGTTTATTACATGGGATCGATCGCGTGGGCACGGGGCTTCGGGAGGTAGACACTAACTGACGTACAACTTTACTACTAGTTCTACGTAGACAATATACTACCTGATTTTCATGTGACTCTCAACCCAAAGTTCGAGTAATATTGCGTAGAGTTAATTAGTATTGAATGGATGCTTGTGAATTACCCATCTGCGCTTGCTTACTGCAAGAATGTCACGCTTGTGAAGTGTTATAATAAGCTGTCATTTTAATAGAAGATGACCACGACATTATATTTCGAGTTGCAATGTGCTTCAGAAGATCGGTTAACTAGCCATAGATACTATTTCAATTCTAAGAACTCTCAAGCATGTTAATATCTCTTTTATTGCTTTAGGTTTACCCTTGTGGTTACCGTTTTAAGTGGCGTTAAAAAATGCTGTGGTTTTTTTGTGATATTATACCTAAAATCTATTACCTACATTTCATAAAAACTATAAGGTTTTTTTTTATATGTGACTGAAAGCACCTTCTACGTTTTTTTGTTAGGGAATCTCAATATTTTGCTATTATGTAAAGGTTATAAGACTATCTGCACCGGTAATCATGATCATTTGCATCTGTACCACATCTGCACCCACACACAGAAATACAACCTTAAAAGCATCTTACCTACAAAATCACGACAGTACCTTCTCTATAGCATTTTGTCAAATATAAAACAAATCCTACTAATATTATAAACGTGAAAATTTGTGAGTATGTATGGATGTTTGTTACTCTTTCACGTAAAAACTACTGGACGGATTTGAATGAAACTTTACAGGTACCTATATTAGGTTATAGATCAGAAAAACACATAGGTTACTTTTTACCGCGGGAAAACTTCTCATTCCCACGGGATACCGACTTCCGCGCGAACGGAGGCGCGGGCGGCCACTAGTATAATACATAAATAAAACAAGCAAGCATTTGCACGCCACGTCCTTGCCCCGGCGTTTATTCAATACTGTCGACATTACTTAGGGTATTTGGCAAGTTTCGGTAGAATTTCGATTTCTATTTAACATGAATCAGACGGTTTGTAGAAAGCAGTATGACTTTAGACACGAATAGGTACTAACATTGAAATTATATCCATTGAAAGCAGTGAATTTCTAAGTATTTCAATATTTATTTGCACTGAATTTGATTGAATTTTTTTCTGTAAGATTACTGTACAAAATAATACTAAGATCATACCCACTATCACTACATAGTATAAAACAAAGTCGCTTTCTCTGTCCCTATGTATGCTTAAATATTTAAAACTTACAGAGTACAGAGAAAGGATTTTTACTCCGAATTTAACGCTAAGCCGCGCGGGTAAAAGCTAGAAATAAATAAGCTATCGATTCGATTGTAAGTTAGCTCCTAAAAGCATAGATAAAACTTAGTTTTTAGGGTGGTGACTATAATTATCACGATAAAAACGGACTAGTATTCAATAGAGTAAGAAAAACTAAAATCGATAGTTTTACAAAACTATCTATAAAGAGCAATTACAAAAGTAAACTATTAGATGATTCTATCTCCGTAATTACGCAAAATCTTTGGTTAGAAATGAGGATTAATGTGACACCTTGTGTCAATTGACTCGTTATAATAAAAATCTCCAGACTAACACACCAATTATGTGGCCCTAAAGTAAGTTGCAGTAAGCACTTGTGTTATAGAGATTTTACTTTTAATTTTGCATTATAAATGCTAATTTATTATTTTGAAGTTATAGATACTGGAAAAAGGAACGCGGGCATCCGAGCATCGCGACTGGCATTCCCAGTCTTTAGGCACACATAATTGGTGTGTTAGTCCGGAGATTTATTATAACGAGTCAAAGTAAACCAAAGAAACCATTTCGTTTCGAGATATTAAATAACAAAACAAAGCAACTCATAACCTTATGTTGCATATTTTATAAAATGTATATTTCGGTGCACTTTTTACAGAAAACAATGAGAATGTCTCTTACATATAGATCTACCTACTTTCATCTATATAAATGCGATGGTATGTTGAGTGGCGAGATAGAGGTATTCCATCACTGTAATAGATTCATATTTTGTGAGACCCTCTGACGATGAAAAAATATACCGTACGGGTGTGACGGACTTTCTTTACAATTATAATAATTTGTTTTGGTGTTGCAAATTTCTTGTTTATGGTCAATAAATCTTATTAAAACCAAAACTACCGTACTTAGGAGCTACAAAGTAAATATTTTATATTAATACTAGTGGCCGTCCGCTACTCCGTTCGTGTGGAAGTCGGTTTCAAGTGAAAATAAGAAGTTTTCCCGCGGTGAAAAGTACCCTATGTGTTATTCTGTTGTATAACCTATATTATTGTAAAGTTTAATCCAAATCCGTCCAGTAGTTTTACGTGAAAGAGTAACAAACATCCATACATACTCACAAACTTTCACGTTTATAATATTAGTAGGAAGTAGGATGTTGTAATTTTGTAGTTTATCAATATCTGTTGAATCTACCTATTTCCTTTTTTTCTTACGAACATGGTAGGTAATTTTTCTAAAAACTAGTTACACAGATTTAATTTTTGCAAATGTCAAAGATTTCTGCAACACTTTCCTTTCTCCTGTCTGTCTCAAATAAAATGCTTTCGTCGAAATGATTTGAATTTTATTGCAATCATATTTCGCGAATCTTCCCCAGTTATCTGTCTTGTTAGAAGGAACATCTATAATAATGTTATTCGCATTCCTCTTTGAACACGAAAAAGACAGAAATACTGAGATGTAGAGGAAAATCTGCTTCTAAGAAGTGAAATGTTAAACAATTTGCAGTTTCACGAAAAGGTTTAAGGGATGAAGTCTCTGGATTAATGAACATAATAATAAAACAGCGTTGATATTATCTGACTTATCTTCTAGCTTCTCGGATATGAAGAAGGATGGATTTGTGATTTCAAATGATAGGTGTAGAGACCATATTTAGAGGTTTAATCCGTACTAATACCTATTATAAATATGAATGTAACTCTGTCTGTCTGTCTGTTTATTACGCTTTCACGCCTAAACCACTGAACTGATTTTGATGAAATTTGGTATAAATTGTAATGAACTTGGGAAAGGACATAGGGTACTTTTTCCCGCGGGAGAACTTCTCATTCCCACGGGAAACCGACTTCCACGCGAACGGAGTCGCGGGCGGCCACTAATATGTTTATCATTTGAAAAATACCTAATTAGTGCCACAGCCAAGGTGTGGGATTTGAACCCAGAATATTTGGTTTTGTTTACGCTTTTAATAATGTTCGTTCTTGACGAAAAATTTGTTTCTTTTACAAAATATTAGTATTATTTTTTATTCATATTTATATCAGCTTGTTACAATCACGTTTTTCCGAGAAAAAGATCCATGACAGACGAATATCTCGTTATAATGATGTAGTTACTACGCGTTTTGAATAATTTATTTACTTATATGGTACCTGCCAATAAAATTATGTTTATTTTTTACATCATGTTATTGAATCGAGAATTTATTATGGTGACTAAACTTATGTAGTTATAACTTAAAAAAATATTTCTTTGGCTTTATGTGCGATTTAACTATTAAAAATAGAGAGATATAAATCTAAGAAGTGCTTAATTGCGACTCATTATTAAGTCCAAAATCTCAATTCAAAAACTGGGAGAAAGTCAGTTATCATAACTATCGAACAAGAAAAACAAACGAAAAGCTTACAATAACAATCAGAATGTCATCAATCTATTTCAATACAGATTAGGAGAAAAGCTCGTATCTATCATCATTATGATATTGTAATCTATCATTTGGTTGATCTTAAATAGTGAAATGTAAATACAAACAAAAGAGGCTTCCCCTTTTTTGCTTAAGCTAATAGATTATTAAGCATTTAATGTAAAAATAAAGTAAAAATAAGCTTTTCATTGTTATTGATCTTGCATAATATATTAAGTATCTTTTAAACTCATACATTTTTAAATTTAAGAAAGTATATTTCCTCAAAAATTGTTAACTAAATCAAGCAGTTGTTTTTCCTATAGATAATTATTTTGTGCTTTTGAGAACATCAAAAAACAAAACCTTTGTATAATATTTCTGACTTCAACCTTCGCATACCTTTTGTCTAACTTTGGTTACTGACCCTTAGGGCTTTACACCGAGGTAAGGCAGAACGTTAAGTTAGTTTACTACAAGACTATGAACAATTCTCTGGCTGCTCATTGCGGTTTCATTTCATTGTATAGAATAATATGGGTGCTTACCATACTAATAGAAACGTTGTTTTATGCGCATTTAGATTATACATAAGTGAAAATTTAAATTTGGCACGGACCACAAGCTAAGTTGTTTTAATGTAAAATGTGTTTATATTTTACTAATGACCCGCCCACGCTTCGCAATGGTGTAATTTTGGCCGACTTGCTCACAAAATATTGAATTTAGAGAAACTTAAAACAACTTTTTCTGAATATTCTTTATTCACAAATTTAAGTGAAAAAATTACCTAAAAGATAATGAAACCCGCATTAAAATCCGTTCAAAGGTTTAGAAGGAGTTGTATGTAATGATTGACAAAAAACAAATAAAACTACCACTTGCGGTAGCGTTCATTATTAGTCACTTATTAGTTCAATACAGTGTTTGATACTGTTCTGGATTACCTAAATAAAGATCTTGGGGGTTTATTTGCATATAAGTTAGGTATTGTTAGAACCTAATACATTTAAATCTTATATCTGCGAGAAAATAACGGACTCCACGAGTTGCTTGGAAGATGACGACAAAATCGTGTTTCTTTCCACACGCCGTATCCATACAAAATAAGACAGAGCATCCTCAGAAGGTATGTTTTCATCACTGAATCATGCTGGAGTGGAATGCGACGAGAATATCTACTTCTGGTGGTGGTTACTGCTGGTAGTGATATTGTAGCAGATTTGGTAATTACCATATCAAGTTTATCACAGGAAAGTTTTCATATAAATGTGTCATATCCTCACTGGGGCGGCGTGGTGGATCGCTTCAGTCCCTCTTGCTATCTTAGAAGAAGACCTTTTTCAAACAAGTGAAGCTATAGTTGTTATTTTATATGTTTTAAATTATATTATATGTTTTAAATCTGGGTACATTAATTCTTGCGCATTTATAAAGAGGATTATCTAACCCAGCTCTTGCAGCATTTCGTTGCAGTAGCTTAAACTCTTGCGTCAACATTGAGTATTTCCAACTGGCAACCGCCCAGCGACCTTCCCCGTCCTCTGGATCCAAGATGGCCGCCTGTCACGTGACATTTCGGCGCGAACCGCGCTCCCTGGTGGCACCACGCAACATTGTGTGAAATGAAACACACCGCACTGAACACTACTTTATTACAAGTAATAAACCCTGTTTCAGTAATAAACCTAAGATAAAGGATATACTCCTTTTTATAGTCCTCTTTGAGCTAATTTAAATGTAGATGTAAAAGTCTGGACGTCTTAAAAACTCTTTCGAAGTTGTCGGATTCTTGACCTTTGTAAAGGGGTGGGTTTGAATCTTTAAAAACCGTTTTAAGCTTTTGTTAAGCCGCTGCGCTGTTTCAGGTGGAGGATTTTCGTTTCGGATTAAGATTAACTTGAATATTAAAGAGGAATGTTAAGGATTATTTTACTACAAAATATGATGCGCGAAAGATATTTAACTTAAGATAGGCTTAAGTTATTAATGTGAGCTGGTGGTAATCGGATAAGCAACTGACGAAACGTAATGATACACCACTTCTTACATTTTATTGTATCTTTCTACGAGTCAACTACAAAAGCTATGGCACGAAAAAATGTTTTCACTAAAAAGAAATAAAATTTGGTCAACGAATGTTAACTGATAAAAATCATTACTACTAAGAGTTTACAACAAGAACTGTGTTTTGTTCGTCAAAATAAATAAATTACAGAAGACAACGTTTTTTTATTATATAATAAAAGAAATATAATTAATATAAAATATTCAGACAAAACTGCGGTGTCAAATAACATGAATCAACTTCTCGTTTCCTCAAATCAAACATTTCCAAACACAAACTCAAAACTTTATCCCAAATAAGATAATTTAATAAAAACACCGTAAAATATCTTCTTGAAACGTCTCGTTTCAGCCAAATTGTGCCGTAAATGCAAATTATATTCGGTAGCTTTAATTTCTGGACGAAATTAGTTTCTTAACTAATTGCCGTTCTAAATGGACTGTAAAATTAAATACCATAGTGCTTAGAAAGCTAATTCAAAAGAAAAATTGAAACACATTAAAGGTAGCTTTTCATTTCGTGTTTTTTTGTAGTTGAAGAAATTATGGAGCAAAGAAAGCCTAAGTCATTAATTTTAACAACGTAAGTCGTTAAGTTTACGCAGTTTGTTATTGTAAGCACTATTTAAATTAAATTGTTTAGTTAGATTTATATCTTATTCTTCATTTTCAAATATATTTTTTACACCCGTAATAAATTTATTTGCATCATTATTACATAGTAGAAATCCAAGTCGCTTATTCTGTCTGTTTGTATGTTTGGCTCCTCCTAAACCAGTTGAGGGATTTTAATGCGGTTTTCAACATTGTTTAGGTATTTCTTTCATTTAAATTTGTAAATAAAGAACAATCAGGAAAAGTTTTTTTAAGTTAGTCAAAAATCAATGTTTCGAGAGCAAGTCGGCCAAAATTACACCATTGCGAAGCGTGGGCGGGTCGCTAGTAAATCATAAGTTCGTTCAACGGTTTCGAACACTACTAAAAAAAACTATCAGTTTTTTTTTACCTGGAACTGTCAAGACATAACCTCTAAATATAAAGCTACGGCTACACACACAGAGCGTCGGTTCGGAACATTAGTTTCATTTAGTCTAGTATTAGGATGTACGGTGACACTGCGCACATCATTAGCGTGGCCATTAGCCGGGGGGGGTGTGGAGGCAGTGTCAGCGGTGAGGAAGTGCGTGAAATAAAATAAATAAATAAAATCTTTTATTTTATCATTAAGTTATTTAATTACATTCGATGAAAGTCAAAATATCGATCAGCTTATCATCAGTAGGCCGAGAGAAAAAAGTGGGCGGAAAAAACTCAGCAGTCTTTTGTCCAACACGAAATATACAAAACCAAGGCATACAACTACACCAAGACAAGATAAAACTTAAGGTCACAAGACGCTAAAATTTAGGTAAGAAAATATAACTACTGTCTCTTGAGTCATGTCTTGGTCTAGACTAGATGATTACAGAGTAGTAAATAGTTACCTACAACACGACACAATCTAAAGAAAAAGCCTGTCCAGACATCAATTCCACGCTTTTTTATCAACTCGGGAACTCTAGATAGCAATTAACTTTCCTCGGTGTTACTTCCAAGTGTAAGTTATGTGGAAGTCATTATTATCAAGCACTACGATCTTAATAACTACACTTCAAAATATAAGAAATATTTATTTTTCTTATTTCAAGCTAAGTGATCACCATTTTTATTTTATGACAGCTGATAAATTGTGGCTTAAACTAATACGTTAAATGGACAAAGACAATTTTTAATTTATTATACTGAAACTACTGCCTTTACAGCAAAACAGAAACCAAATCAGTGTTGCCTATAGTCACTTAGGTAACCAATAACACCCAAGAGATCGCAATCATTACATAGTATAAATCCAAGTCGCTATTTGTGTCTGTTTGTATGTTTGGTAATGCGGTTGTCGCTATCTTTTAGGGAATTTATTCATTAAAATTTGTAAATAAAGAACAATTAGAAAAGGTTTTTTTTAAGTTAGCCGAAATTCAATATTTCATGAGCAATTCGGCCAAAATTACATTGCGTAGCGTGGGCGGGTCACATGTAACTTATAAACCCGCTGTAACTCAGCCCCACCCTCACGTAGTCGTCGCTAATTTAGGCAAACATTCACAGTAAGCTGCCCTGTTTGTGTTGCCAATCCGCACGGTGTTCCTCAACTAAACAACTTCGCTGGCAACACCGAGTATTTGCTTGTGGGAATACTGTGACCCTGAGTACTTAGGCTGATTAAAATTATAGTGTACACGTTTTTTACTTTTTATTTACGTAGTGTAAATCCTCGTGTCGTAGTATGAAGCAAGTCGCTATTCGTGTCTGTCTGTTCCACAACCGTTTGGTAAAAAAATAAATTAAAAATGATGTTACACCTTGAACCAAATTAAGTGTGATTGCGAAGCTTGTGCGAGTAACTTGTATCCATACGTCTTTAAATTAGTACCTTGTTTGCGTTCTACTGTTATAAAAATGTTTTTTTTGTTGATTTCAAACACTATTATCACTTTTCAAACGAGGTCACAATATCTAAAACTATGCAATATTTCAATGTAGATATTTTTAATAAATTACGTTAGGTTGTTAGGTGTTACGCCGTAGTTCTTCGTAGTAAGACGTAGCGGCGTAGCGGCATAGCAGTATAGACGATAATTACTGCCACGGAGCTACGTAGCCACATTCGTTGCGTAAATTAGCTAATTTATTTTTTTGAAATAATACTATTAATTAGTAACTCAACTTGACTATACACAAATTTTAATGTGTATCTCAAAATTAAGTTTTTATTTTTATTTTCAAGAACAAGAACTAAAACATTTTCCTTCCCACTAATGTCGTCTTAACAAATTAATAAGGCCGCTGAATACACATATTAGTTTGACTTGATACGAATTAAATACACACATCAACATCGTCTAGGGATATTTTGAATTTACTTAGTTTACTCAAAATTTATTTAAAATAACATACAACATGTATATATTTTTATAGCTTTATCATTAATTAATTATCAGACTACATTAACAAAATAAAATAAATATTTTTTGTGTAAAAGTGTTTTTTTTAAATAAAGAAAAAAGTGAAAAAATGTAAAAGTAACAATTAATGTGTTTCTCAACGAAAAGTGAAAAATAATCAGAAAGTATTCAGTTTTGAACGGTATTGTGAAAAATCTGTAATCAGTAAAACCATCCATGAAGTTAAAAACGGTCCTGCAACGTTTTTTATGCTTTGCATTAAGTTATCCAAGTCAGGCTGCGGTATATTGTCCCAGGTCCGGCTAAGTGGCAAAAAAAGATGTTCTTACGTCGCAATGTTTGTAGCGAAGTTCCTTAAAGCTCTTTTTTGGAGCATATCCTACGTGTATTTAATGGGGTTTAGGTCAGGCGACTGAGTGGGCCAGCCTAGGACCGATACGTCGTGCTCCTGCAACCAGCTCGTCACCACTTTCGCTGTGTGCGGACGGGCTTTGTCGTTCATCAGCGTGAATTCTTGGCCCATTTGCAGTTATTCGGGGTAGATTATTGGTTCTAGCACCTTGTTACAATATTTTTCAGCTGACATGGTGTTTCTGATCCAAACGTGGTCTGTTCTTCCACCAACAAGAATTTTCGCCCAAACCTTAATTGTCCCGCCGTGGTATAGAAGGACTTCCTGAGGGTGTCGCAGACGGCACTCACCACCAGGAACTCGCTAAACACGTACTCTACGCGTATCAGGATGGAAACCGAACCGTGAGCCATCGGTAAACAACAATATGAACCACTGGTTATCTTCCCAGAGCAAATTTTCACGAACCCACTCTAGCCGTTGTCCACGATTTCCTCGGCGTAGTGCTAGAGTACGAAGCGGTCTGCGAGCATGAAGATTAGCTTCATGGAGCCTTCTCCTCACAGTTTCATCACTCACAAGCAACTGGTGCTCTGACTAAAGCCTCTGAACCAACTGCATGGCCGTAACATTTGGTTGCCTTCTCGCGGCAACTTGGTCAATTTGCAAATATCGGTCTTGTCGTTGAGTGGTTAAGTGTTTCCCGCCTGGGTGCACGATAACATGACCATAACCTTCATATCACGTTTTGTCTTGTTCCCATCTCCTCAGCAATATTCCGTTGAGTAACCCCAGCTTGGAGCTTGCCTAACTGCCCTTAACATTTCTTTCCTCGTTCAATAGCCCCGCTGAATAATGCACACAATAACATTAATTGATAATTTACCGATAACTTGCTATAAAACTTAAATTTGGCACAAAAAAAATACAAAAGTTACTGTAGGTAAATGAAACCTTCAGACTTCGCTACCATTATGCAGCATAAACCATTTGTTTCTAATTTTTTTTTCAAATTCAAATTTAGAATCGTTCGACAAGGTTTACAAAATAAATTTTCTTCAAAAAAAATTAAAATTGGTCAGTATTTTTTGAGTTTAAGAACTTTATACAAAATATCCCTAGACGATGTTGATGTGTGTATTAGAACTATCAAACAAAAAACAAACCAATCAAAACCACACATCAGTTCACATTCCAATTTCGAATAAACAAACATGGCGATTCGATGACGTCATACATCATGCCCCTGGCAAGAATTTTATACGAAATGGCGACCGAATATATTTATTCACGAATTATGAGTAGCATAAAATGTCTGGGTCCTTTTTTAGTTGCGCAGTCGACCGTAAACATGAGTATGAAGTCTTATTTCGGGGTCGTCGTAAACAAAGAAATAAACTAGTTTCTCTGCTTTGAATTTATGAGAGGAAATTGGGGAACGATAATCTAGATGTTTTTTTGTCTATGTGTAGGTTTTTTTTTTATTTTGTTTCGGTTGAAATGAACATTTGTCGAACGTTATTGGCTTGAATCGTATTAAATTAAGCATAGCAGATATAATTTAACTTTTATTAATTAAGTTGCTTTTGACACGAATATGCTCTTACTAAACAATAGGCAGAATGCTTTTTTATAAAAATAAAATATTAAGTACTAGTGGCCGCCCGCGACTCCGTTCGCGTGGAAGTCGGTTTCCCGTGGGAATGAGGAGTTTTCCCGCGGCAAAAAGTACCCTATGTGTTATTCTGATGTATAACCTATACATTACTGCAAAGTTTCATCGTGGCTAAGGTTTTTGTTACATCATATTTTGCAATAAAACAATATTGCGACGATAAATTGAGATATACGAGTACCTACGCTATCTTATATTTTAAGTTAAATTTAACGGCACTCGGTGAGCAAATTTGATTTAAATCGAAGTTTAGGGAGTCAAACAACGTGACACGAAATTTATATCAATTAGGATTTGTAAAATATCTTACATTAAAGCTTTGTATTCTTGCAGTATCCAAACATAGATAAGTGGTTTTCGAAAAATCCAATATTTTTGTTTAAGAACGAAATATTGCTTTTGAGTCAAAACCAACAGAAAATGCAATGACGGATCGTATGAGCAAATCGTTTTCAAACGGTATAAAATGACGTAAAAATATCTAATAAAATCTTTACATATCCATTCGTTATTTGTTCTTATAAAACCGCAAAGATATCTAATCCCTTCCCTTACCTACATCAAACCCAAAACAAGATTACTTCACACCTTCAAATCTCAATTTAACTAATCAACCCATTACTTACGTAAACCCACCTCAGAAACAAACACATATGAACTGCGAACCCAATTTCCTAACGTATTAAAATTTCCATAAGTTAATTACGCAAAGTACTCGCAACTAGGCTACATAATAACTCGCTTGATTGAGTTCCGTTCAGGGATGGTAGGAACTTATCGATTTTGAATACTGAATCGATTTTCAGCTGTCGATATTTTTGTAATCGAATTTCTCATAACCACTTAGAAAAATGGAAAATAAGAGTAGGTATCATTCACAAAACGAAAATATATAAAAGATACCTTGTTGTAAAATTTCATTATTCCTGCCTTAAATATTTTATTTTTTCAATCAAACATTTAAAAAGTTAACAAAATCGATATCAATTAAATAGATATTTCACTAAGTCACATCCCTAGTCCCGTTCCAACGATCGATACACTCACTTGGCCTCACAACTTCAGCTTATATAAAAAAGCTAAACGATAAGGAAACTTTGTAAAGAAAAATATAAGTTACTTGTAAACGAAACAGGAAATTGTTCGGAATAATTCGCAGGAAGAGTTTTAAAGGGAAATGATTATTAAAAAGGTAAAAAAAAAAAAAAAAAAAAATCATTTATTTCATCATTAAGTAACTTAATTACATTCGATGAAAGTCAAAATATCGATCATCAGCTTATCATCAGTAGGCCGAGAGAAAAAAGCTGGCGGAAAAAAACTCGGCACTCTTTTGTCCATCACCAAATATACAAAATCAAGGCATACAACTACACCAAGACAAGATAAAAACGTAAGGTCACAAGACGGTTAAATTGAAGTAAGAAAATACAAATACTAATTCTTGTGTCTTGTCTTGGTCCAGATGCTAACAGAGTAGTTAATAGTTAGAATAAGACACAAATAGTTACAATAAGATACAATCTAAAGAAATAGCCTGTCCAGAAATCAATCCCACGCTTTTTTATCATCTAAATAATCTTTAACTTTATAATAAGCCTTTTTACATAGTGTATGCTTAACATGTAATTTAAATTTATTAAAAGGTAAGGATTGAACTGACTCCGGGATTTTATTATAAATATGTATCGACATACCAATAAACGATTTACTGCTCTTGGCCAATCTATGTTTAGGGACCGCTAATTTATTCTCTTGCCTAGTTCTTACAGAACAATTTCCGACACGATTTGCTTTTCGCGTTGTAAATTTATCAATATTTTTATGAGTATACAATATATTTTCATAAATATATTGCGACGCAAAAGTTAGTATATTAATATCTTTAAATATTTCCCTAAGAGATTCCCTATTTCCAAGTTTATAAATGCCGCGAATAGCCCTTTTCTGAAGTGCGAAGATCGTCTCAATGTCTGCAGCGTTTCCCCATAGCAAGATGCCGTAAGACATTATACTATGAAAATAACTGAAATATACAATCCTGGCTGTATTAACATCAGTTAGTGAGCGAATCTTCTTGACCGCAAACGCTGCTGAACTAAGCCTACTCGCTAGTTGTGAGATGTGGGCTCCCCACTGCAATTTACAGTCTACAGTTATTCCAAGAAAAACAGTAGTGTCTACTAAGTTTAATCTATTGCCATTAAGTTTCAAATTTGAATCGACTTGTTTAACATTGGGTGCAGAAAATTTAATACATTTAGTTTTCTTATCGTTAAAGGCTAGATTGTTAACATTAAACCAGTATACAATATTAGAGAGAGCATTATTTACGTCGTCATAATTGATTTTATGTCTATTAATTTTAAAAATTAATGATGTATCATCAGCAAATAACACTATATCATGATTGTTTCCTACCATAAAGGGTAGATCATTAATATAAACCAAAAATAGAAATGGGCCCAAAATCGATCCCTGAGGAACCCCCATACTCACAACCGACCCTGACGACCTTTTACCGTTCACGTCAACCTTTTGAGTCCTATCATTCAAATACGAAATCATAAGTTTAAGATTAGTACCGTTGATACCGTAATGATTGAGTTTTCTTATCAATGTATCGTGCTGAACGCAATCAAATGCCTTAGACAAATCACAAAATATACCTAAAGCGTCTTGCGACTTTTCCCACGCACTAACAATATTAACAATAAGATCAACACCTGCATCAGTGGTTGAACGACCTTTTGTAAATCCAAATTGTTTATTATGAAGCAAATTATTTTTATTAAAATGAGCTAAAAGTTGGCTTAAAATGACTTTTTCATAAATTTTACTACATGTAGGTAAAATAGAAATTGGCCTAAAATTAGAGGGGTCTGTAGTACTACCCGATTTAAACAAAGGAATGACTTTACTGTGCTTCATCAAGTCTGGAAACTCACCACTAATAATACTGTTATTAAATATTTTTGCAAGGTAAGGAGCTATTATATCTATAATGGAATTGATAATTTTTACTGATATACCCCATAGATCCGTAGTTTTTTTAATATCTATTGTCTTAAATGTTTTTAAAATATCCCCGGTATCTATTGGTTGAAAACTAAAACTTTCTTTACACTCACTAACATTATTTCTAAGTAACGACGCAGCTAATACGGGCGATGCGTTAAGTGATTTGGTAGTCGAAACTGGAATATCAGCAAAGTACTTTTCAAAAGCTGTCGCTAAATTTTCGTCGGAAGTTATGACAGTGTTATCGATGACGAGCTTAATTTGATTTTCGCGTTTGTTATTATTTTTTCCGGTTTCAGAATTTATAACGTTCCAAGTCATTTTTGATTTATTAGAGCTATTTTTTATTTTGTTACTCAGATACATAGACTTAGCTGCAGTGCATACTTTTTTAAATATTTTAGAGTAATTTCTAACGAACTGGCAAAAACTATCATTTTTGTTATATGATTTTTGATCATAGAGATCGTACAACTTTCTTCTACTGATGTATATACCAGTAGTTGCCCAGTCACAAAACGATTTACATAGTTTTAAATTAATTATTTTAGGTATAAATATTTTCTTATGATTTTTATTTATAAAAGTACTCAAATTCTCATATTGTTTATTAACATTTTTAGAGTTGAAAACATTAGGCATCTTACTAGCGACGCTTGATCTAAAAGTCTCTAAACGTTTCTCATTGACGGGAACAACTATTAATTTCCTATTAATCTGTTTTTCTCTCTGAATGATGATCTGGTGATTTAGCAATGCTTTCTATAAAAGGAAAAAAGGTTTGTTTTCGGATTCAGCCTCTCTCCAATTTTTTGACTGTTTCCTTATTTGGTCAAATATAAACATTCGGTTGTCGTTAGCCTACTCTTATAAAAATCAGTATGTCAATATTTTTATTATAAAATCAACGAAAGCTTTATTCTAGGATGAAATCTCTTTCATTTCGTAAGATAAAAAATTGCCATAAATAATAATAATAAAGATAGAATCAAAAAGATCTATCGATATATTTGAATAAAGCAAAGGAATTATTTTTAAAGGTTATTGAGGTATTAAAGAAATAATATAGATGAAGAAATAATCTTTGATTTCAACAATATAAAAGCCTAAAAAAAATTAAAATCAACAAAAAATATACTATATTTAATTTGATGGTATTTTCAACACAATTCCTAAACGTTTTCAAACATTTAAAACATCATCCATACACAAACAAAACCATCAAACTTTACAACTTAAACCAATGCAAAAACAATTAAAAACTCTTTACTAACCCAACAGCATTGAACCTTTACTCATACTTCTATCAAATAACCTTTAAAAACCTCATAAAGTACAGTAACACCGCTGCATCTGTACTGTACGCAATGCGTCAACCAGTTCGATTTGCCTCGAATTGCGCCGACCTTGCTCTACTGCCCTGCCTGCATTACTCTATATCTACACGTATATAGCATACACTTTCCCTAGATTTTACGATCGCTCCGTACAGCTTGTCAGGGGAAATTAAGCGTAATTACAAGCTTAGATTACTGTTGTTTGTGATTTTATAATTATTATGAGGTTCGTAAGTTGGGGTAAGATGATACTTTTAAATTTTCTCAGCAATTTGTTTGATTAAAGTCTTGTTAAGGTTTATTATAGATTTCAAAGTAAGGAATATCATAATTACATCATACTTAAATGGAAATAATAAATACTTACCAGTGGAGAAGATATACCAATTTTGGTACTAAAAACCTAAACGTAAACCTCTTTTATGACTAGGGTACGTATTTCTTATAGACATTTAGAAAAGGCATATAATTTGTGAAGTGACTCCTTAGTTACCAACGAAGTCTGAACCCCTACAAAATCTAGGATAAGTCAATTAGAGTACGGTACTTCTAGATTAGAAAAAAAACTCTAAACCAGGGCGTTTTGTCTAAAAGTTACTGACCCAGTTTGGACCATAAAGCGGTAGATAATAATTGAAATCAAAACTGTAAATTCTTAGATGGGAAGCAAATAAAACGATATTTCAATACTAAACACGCCCTTACCTATAAACGTTATTAAATGCGGTATTAGTCAAACAATAATTTTTCACATATCATGACAACCTAGGTATAATAGAGACGGAACATAATGTATTTGGTTAAAAAAAAGATCATTTAACCAGATATATACCTAGTCAGGTACGTACACATATCATGCGGAACTGTTAATAAACTTCTTCTTGGTTAATGTACGTAGCGACATCTATCTAAAGACGGTCGAAACTTTAGGATTCGAAACACCAGGTAGCTCTAGATACTATTTCTGTGATGGAATTGAATTTAGTGCAGTTTTAGTAAATATTCCTTTTGAGTTCGATAAGATATACGTTATAGCTGAACTCTTCTATTTTTAGTACTTAATAAAAAACTGTTTATTACTGCTAACACCATAGTATAGCATCCCAAAAGCCTAAGGATTAGATGAAGCACACAGTGAAAGTCCTTAGTTAAATCCATGAATAAACACATAGCCAATGTATGAGCAAATATTAAGAGCGAAAATTAACTTAGACAATTTCACATCATCATTATTTCCAAACACTCGAATTCAATTATAAATACACTCAATTCACTGCACTTACTTGCATACTACTACTACTATACTACTTGCACTTAGGTACCACCTCTTTCTCCAAGTTTTGTAGTTGGTCGAGGTAGGGTAGTGGCCCAACTTACCCACGCCGCACCGGCCGCTTGCTATCAACTGATTGATCAGATGACTAATCATCATCATCATTACATAGTATAAATCCAAGTCGCTAATTCTGTCTGTTTGTATGTTTGGCCGCTATCTCCTCCTAAACCAGAAGACGGATTTAAATGCGGTTTTCGCCATCATTTAGGTAGTTTTTTCATTTAAATTTGTAAGTAAAGAACATTCAGAAAAAGTTTATTTAAGTTAGGCAAAATTCAATATTTCATGAGCAAGTCGGCCAAAATTACACCATTGCGAAGCGTGGGCGGGTCGCTCGTGTAGGATAAAACATAAAGAGGAAAACCAACTTAGACAAATTCGCAAACATTTTATTTTGAAACACTTGAATTCAACCAATAAACATTATAAATACAGTCAATTCAGCACGGCTTGCACGGCTCCTCCTCCTTCTCCAGATTCCTCAGTTCTGCCAGGAACTGCGCGAGCGTCCTGGTGGGTCTCCCGGACATGCGGCGCGGGTCGAGGTAGGGCGGCGCGGGCGCGTGGCTCAGCTTGCCCACGCCCGTGATGTCCAGGTGCAGCCACGGGCCGCACACGAATTGCTAATCATCATCATTATCATCATCATTATCATCATCATTATCATTATCATTGCATAGTATAAATCCAAGTCGCTAATTCTGTCTGTTTGTATGTTTGGCTGCTAACTCCTCCTAAACCAGTTGAGGGATTTAAATGCGGTTTTCGCCATCTTTTAGGATATTTTCTCATTTAAATTTGTAAATAAAGAAAATTCTGGTAAAGTAATTTTAAAATTAGCTAAATCTCAACTTAACGGGAACAAGTCGCGCCAAATTACACCATTGCGAAGCGTGGGCGGGTCGCTAGTAATAAATAAATAATAATAAATATCCCGACTTACACTAATTATGTGGCCCTAAAGTAAGTCGCAGTAAGCACTTGTGTTATAGGCACCACATAATGGACTAGGGAAGAACCTAGTTACACCCAGACACGAGCCAATATCGAAAAACCATTTTGTCGACATTGGCCCGACCCGGGGATCGAACCCGGAACCATCCGCTTAGCAGTCCGGTGTATATACCGCTGCACCACAGAGGTCGTTATAATGAAGGAGATGCGAGGTGAAGACAGGAGTCATTAAGTGTCTGAGGTGCAGAAACCTAGCAACTTAATGCATTGCTAATTAAGTTTTAACTGCTATCAGCACTGTGTCATAAATGAAAGGCAAAATGAGGGATCCCGATGGGAAGCTCAAGTAAAAATATCACTATATTAGACTGATTGTTCCACTAAGTGGGAAACACAAATCACGTTAACTACATATTAAAAGTGAATTACTTTGCCCTTTATTTACTGGGGTCTTCTTCATTTCCCACCTAGGTAAAATCTAACTCCCTCAACATGGCTTCGACTAGAGGTAATACTGCTTAGCTACTTTCTGGATATTCAACAGATCTTTAATATTCTGGCACGATACATGATATATCAGATAGTGGTGTTATACATATTTTATAAAGCATACTCCGTGTTATTTGTGTAGACAAACAAGAGCACCGCGGTTAACGACTGGAGTCTACCAAGGAACCGCTCTAAGCCCTATGCTATACAACGTCTATACCAGTGACTTTCCAATCAGAAATGACTAATGGCTACATTCTTCGACTATTTCTTATAAATCTTATATTGTAGCAACCTTTAATAGCCAATTCTAACAACTCAACACTACAGCTGGCTTACGAGTGGAGGATTTATATAACGTTTACAGTCGCAAAGTATTATTACTTAGATCGCTGGATGTCTTAGAATTACAAAGATTGAATAAAATATCGTAATTCTTACCCGCAAGAATGCAGCTCCAATACAAGGCGTAGCTTTGCCCGATCCTCTGTTTCTCAAATCTACAGCCATGTCTTCTGTTATACAAAAAAATATTAGTTTTTAGTCATCAAATAATAAAAATATATTGATCTATAAAAATAAGTATTTGTGACATGAACACATGTTTGTGTTTTGACTACAGATGTCTTATGATCATGTACGAGTTGTAACTAATAAATCTGCATATGTATTTACTGTTGCCTTAAAAGGTGCACAGATACCATCTATTTCTATTTATAATGTTTCACAGTGACACTTTCCAAGAGTTATAATTTTGGTGCAAAAACAAAAGATATTGTGTTTCTCTTGTCGCTGTAGTATAGCCAATTGGAATGCAGTAACGATATTTTATGTTCTTATACAATTACACGACAAACTTATTAATGCAATAGTGAAAATCTAATTAAAATCTGTTATGTATTTAACGGATATACATTCATCCAAAGACATACATGAATTTTTATTTAAAACTATAAAAAAATTAAGTCCTATATTGAAAAGCTAACATCGCATGTTTCTAAACGTCACATTTAGCCTACACAACTACACTGATATTGGCCCCGATTCTGAAAACACTCTATAAACTAAACTAAAACTATCGCCGTCACTTTCTCATCAATAGTATAAGACAGAGACAGGTAATTAGTCCTGTCAAACTAAAATGTGTGTGCATTTATGACACAGCGAAGGCAATTTGAGACTAGTCCTCAGCGCATTTCGTTAAATTTTTCAGTGATGTGGACTAAATTTAGTGAAACCAATGTACCTGTCTTGTATACAAAGCCTGAGAAAGTGACAGCGATATTTTAAATTTAGTTTTAAAAAGTGTTATCGGAATCGGGGCCATTATCAACACTCTAACACTGGGTGTATTTTCTATCTGAGTATCATAATCATAATCATCATTTATTCATAATTTAAAGATTACATGTCAAATAAAGGAAATACAATTACAAGGTCAATAATAAGTCAGTGAAAATAAAATAATAACAATGTCAAAGCAAAAAAAAATAAAAACGATAATAAGAATACAAAAAAACCGTCCAAATTGAGAACCTCCTTCTTTTTGGATGGAAGTCGGTTAATGAAATTTCGAACAATAATACAAACTGGGGTGTAAAAGAACTACTTCCGAAAACATAAACTGGACATTGCTGGAGGGGTACTGGTTACGTTTTGAGCAAAAAAATGTTTTTATGATTGGAAGAAAAAATTTTATTTTACGAAATTGTACAAAATTGCATTTATACTATCAGATTTTGCGATGATTTTAAATAAACAGGGTTTTAATTTAATTTGCAATGTAAATAATCGCACCTGAACCAACAGTTGATGTGTGAGCGATGATTTCAAGCGCCGAATATGACTTTTCAATCCTTAATAACTTTTTTAAATTGAGTTTTCTGGGTATGCTGTTAGTGAATTTAGTTACTATTGAGGCTCTAGTAGAATACATGGTTTCAGTTTTCGGAAGTGGTCTTTTTACACCCGTTATAGTATCTCACGTGTGATCTGGTCGCGGTAGTAGTTCCACAGCGGCAGGCGCCACGGGCGGTCGCCGGCGCACGCCCCCGCGCCCCGCAGCGCCCCCCACACCCGCCCGCTGGTCGAGAACGAGCCGAACGCGCCCCCGCCCATCGCTAGCAGCACGCCCTCTGTATATAGATAGGGGGTCAAGACTAGAAGATGAAGAGTTTGTGTGTGTATTGTATGGGGGCGTTAATACGGTGATAGTAGAAGGTGAAGAGTTTGTGTGTGTATTGTATGGGGGCGTTAATACGGTGATAGTAGAAGGTGAAGAGTTTGTGTGTGTATTGTATGGGGGCGTTAATACGGTGATAGTAGAAGGTGAAGAGTTTGTGTGTGTATTGTATGGGGGCGTTAATACGGTGATAGTTGGTGAAGAGTTTGTGTGTGTATTGTATGGGGGCGTTAATACGGTGATAGTAGAAGGTGAAGAGTTTGTGTGTGTATTGTATGGGGGCGTTAATACGGTGATAGTAGAAGGTGAAGAGTTTGTGTGTGTATTGTATGGGGGCGTTAATACGGTGATAGTAGAAGGTGAAGAGTTTGTGTGTGTATTGTATGGGGGCGTTAATACGGTGATAGTAGGTGAAGAGTTTGTGTGTGTATTGTATGGGGGCGTTAATACGGTGATAGTAGAAGGTGAAGAGTTTGTGTGTGTATTGTATGGGGGCGTTAATACGGTGATAGTAGAAGGTGAAGAGTTTGTGTGTGTATTGTATGGGAGCGGTAATACGGTGATAGTAGAAGGTGAAGAGTTTAGCAGCACGCCCTCTGTTATACACGGGGGCGGTAATACGGTAATAGTAGAAGGTGAAGAGTTTAGCAGCACGCCCTCTGGGTATACACGGGGGCGTTAATACGGGTAGTAGAAGATGAAGAGTTTAGCAGCACGCCCTCTGTGTATGCCCCCGTGCGTTAATAAGGTTATAGTAGAAGGTGAATAGTTTAGCAGCACGCCCTCTGTGTATAGTGTATAGATAGGGGGGGGTCAATACTAGAAGATGAAGAGTTTGTGTGTGTATTGTATGGGAGCGGTAATACGGTGGTAGTAGAAGGTGAAGAGTTTAGCAGCACGCCCTCTGTTTATAGATAGGGGGTTAATAATGGTATGGTAGAAGGTGAAGAGTTTAGCAGCACGCCCTCTGTGTATACACGGGGGCGGTAATACGATGATAGTAGAAGGTGAAGAGTTTAGCAGCACGCCCTCTGGGTATACACGGGGGCGGTAATACGGTGATAGTAGAAGGTGAAGAGTTTAGCAGCACGCCCTCTGTTTATAGATAGGGGGTTAATAATGGTATGTTAGAAGGTGAAGAGTTTAGCAGCACGCCCTCTGGGTATACACGGGAGCGGTAATACGGTTGTAGTAGAAGGTGAAGAGTTTAGCAGCACGCCCTCTGTGTATACACGGGGGCGGTAATACGATGATAGTAGAAGGTGAAGAGTTTAGCAGCACGCCCTCTGGGTATACACGGGGGCGGTAATACGGAGATAGTAGAAGTTGAAGAGTTTAGCAGCACGCCCTCTGTTTATAGATAGGGGGTTAATAATGGTATGTTAGAAGGTGAAGAGTTTAGCAGCACGCCCTCTGGGTATACACGGGGGCGGTAATACGGTGATAGTAGAAGGTGAAGAGTTTAGCAGCACGCCCTCTGTTTATAGATAGGGGGTCAATACTAGAAGATGAAGAGTTTGTGTGTGTATTGTATGGGGGCGTTAATACGGTTGTAGTAGAAGGTGAAGAGTATGTGTGTGTATTGTATGGGGGCGTTAATACGGTGATAGTAGAAGGTGAAGAGTTTAGCAGCACGCCCTCTGGGTATACACGGGGGCGGTAATACGGTGATAGTAGGTGAAGAGTGTTTGTGTATGTACGCGCATATCTCAGGAAGTAATGGTTGGAGTGGAATGAATGTTGTGGTGTTGAATGGTTGATTTAGTGAGGAAGGCTATAGATTAGATAATAGTACGCTAAGATTAAAAGGAATGCAGCAATGGAACGTGTTGCATTTTTGAAACATCGTGTCTGTATTTTTTGAGAAGGAGTGAGCGGACAAACAAACAAACAGACAAAATTAGCGACTAGGATTTATACTATGTAATGATGATAATGATGATGATAATAATGTTGATGATAATGATAATAATGATGATGATGATGATAATGATGATGATAATTATGATGATGATGATAATGATGATGTATAATACGCACTGGTGAGCGTGGCGACGTCCACCACGAGCCCCGGCTTGTACACGTTCTGTCCGTACACCAGCGCGTCCGCCATCATGAGGCGGCCCTCCATGTCCGTGTCTTCAATCTACGCCAGTGGATTGACATTATTCATTTTAACGGATTATAAGTAAAAGTTTTTATGAATTTATTCCTTAAAAAAATCACTAGCGTCCCGCCCACGCTTCGCAATGGTGTAATTTTGGCCGACTTGCTCACGGAATATTGAATTTTGGCTAACTTTAAGAAACTTTTTTTAAAATGTTCTATATTTGCAAATTTAAATGAATAAATTTCCTTAAAAAAGGCGAAAACCGCATTAGAATCCATTGCGTAGTTTAGGAGGAGATAACGGACAAACATACCAACGGACATAATTAGCGACTTTTATTTATACTATGTAATTATAAAAAAAAAACAGTCGCTCCGTTTATTTTTCAAATGTTGTGGTCACAGATCCTCCGTGATCCAAAAGTTGCACACAGTACATACGAGTGTAGTAAGAATCTATTTTCGTCATCAGCGCCATCTATAAAGTTTAAAAAATCAGGTCCGTTTCTGATATTCGCCTTACTGAATATAAGGACTTAGTTTTAAAAGCCTTCAGATCAAAACAGTGTTTAGGATTCAGCAACCAATGCTACCAATTAGAAACATTCGCTTATAACTTTTTTATTTATCGTTCTACGACAAAAAGTTACTGGACCAAAATTGTAGAGAATTTAATTTGCAATTAAAAATCTTTATAATTCTTTTTGTCAGATAAATAGTATAAGAGATACATCGTAAAAACCATTTCCGTGGGACAAGGGTGGCGACCCCACAAACTTGGTTTTAGCTTTACTCTAAACCCCCTACAATTCAAAAAACAAAATTGCGTCTTCAAAAAAACGCAAGGTAAGGCCTAAAAATGTAGCATTTCAATGGAATACCTACGAAGGAAATCAAATAAAACAGTAGATTATAAATGACCTGTATGGAGAGTCCGTTGAGCGCGCGCACCACGTCGCCCACCTTCATGCACTGGCCGCTGATCATGTTCTCGCACAGCGGGATCACCGCGCACACGTTCACTCTCTCCTATTATAACAGTGGTGTTATAGACATTAACTTTAAATATTATATGAAAAGTAGTGGCCGCCCGCGACTCCGTGCGCGTGGAAGTCGGTTTCCCGTGGGAATGAGAAGTTTTCCGGCAGTAAAAAGTAATCTATGTGTTATTCTGGTGTATAACCTATATTACTGCAAAGTTTCATCCAAATCCATCTAGTAGTATTTACGTGAAAGAGTAACAAACATCCATACATCCATACTCACAAACTTTCACGCTTATAATATTAGTAGGATTTGAATCTAGTGTTGTTGCGGGTAAAGAAGAAAGACTATAAACGAAAAGTCCAGTCAGTAGAGAACAGTCGACAAAAGTTCCTAAGACTGAGAAATCACATTCACGTTAAAGTTATGAAAAAGCGATTGTTTACCTTTAGAACTTTAGTTGAACACTTATAAATCTATTTCATACTTATGTATTACTAGTGGCCGCCCGCGACTCCGTTCGAGTGGAAGTCGGTTTCCCGTGGGAATGAGAAGTTTTCCCGCGGTAAAAAGTACCCTATGTGTTATTCTGATGTATAACCTACATTACTGCAAAGTTTCATCCAAATCCGTCCAATAGTTTTTACGTGAAAGAGTAACAAACATCCATACATCCATCCATACTACTCACAAACTTTCACATTTATAATATTAGCAGCATAGATTTAAATCGTTAGATAGGCCCTTACCGCAGTGAGACCGTGCCATGTTGTGCCACAGTCGAAGTGGGTGAGCTCACTAACCTGAGATCAGTGCACCCAATGTAGTGCAGTGCAACTAATGTAGGAGAAAAAGAGATGACACTATTTTCTCAGTACACTTGTTGTGTATAGATTGATCAAAAACAATGCCACAGTTTTTGGTGTCGGGGCCTATCTAACGATTTAAATCTATGATTAGTAGGATGATAGAACCTTGGCCTCGGCGAGCGCCCGGATGGCGGCGAGCGTGACGGCGGCGCCCGCCATCGACCCGCGGTTCTCCTTCATGTCCGAGCGGTTCTTGAGACACAGGCCACCGCTGACGCAAATATACAGGGTTATTTGTAATAAGCGCATCACCTCTTGCAGGCGGCTTCCCTACATCAATCCCAATAACATTTGTTCTACGACTTTTTGCAAAACTTGATAATCAACACAAAAACAAATTTGCGCGCTCTGTTATTAATTACTCCGTATTTTGTAAGAAGTACTAAACCGACTACACCCCCCCCCCCTCTGTCGCCCGCGCGCGTGCCACGCTAGTTGCGTGCGCGTAAAGTAGTTGACAGTTCAGAGGCATCTAATAAATTTGTATGGAAAAACTTATTTAAAAAAAATATTAATATAAATTAGTCGTTGGTTAAATGTTGTTGGGATCGATGTAGAAAAGCTGCCTACAAGAGGTGATGCGCTAATTAGAATAAACCCTGTATAGTTATAACTCAGGTAACATTTATATAGATGAAGTAACGATGAACGATGGTAAATATGATATCGACGGCGAAGTACCAATAAGGAGGTATCTGTCATTTTTTGAAAAATTCACTTTTTTAACGTTTTGAAATGAAAGTCCTTATTCCGATATTTGTGTTAAATCTCCTATGCATATTTTGAATCCAACAGATAGGAGTTATAGGCACTTCGCCGTCGATATGTGGAATGTATGCAAGTGAGATGTAAGTTATGTTAATTTAAAATTAGTTAAAACTTGTGCAGGATTTTGATTGGCAAAAGAAAATCTCCCAAAACAGACGCTTCACAGCATAAAATTATGATTGGCTGTAGTTCTATTTTCATGATTTGTTTAAGTTATTGTCAAATCAGTCTGCGTCATTCAGTCAGACGCTTACTCAAGTCACAAAACTGCAATCTTGCCTGATCAATCAACAAAAAATTCCGAAATTGTTACGGGGTTAATTTACAAAAAAAAAACTCGAGTTTCGAAATTTAAATTCTATTCCATTTCCAATTTCCAGCCACACTGCTGCCTATAAACTTCCTCTCACCAACCTGTCAAAAGTGACCCCCTTGGCCACGACCAGCACATTAGACTGACTGCCCCCTCCATTATATTCGCACTCCAGTAATATCGGCTCCTCGCACGAGCCGCGAGCCACCATTAGGAACGCCTCCATCTTGTTGGCTTCGATCCACGCGCGGTTCCGAGCTGTCACCTTGACACCCAGGGGACAGAGGACGTCGAACGCGGCCTACGGGTTAACAATTGTAAACATGTTATGTGTATTTTGAAAGTAGATAACGAGACTGAAACATTTATAAGGATGCGAAAAAGGAAAGAAAGAAACTGCCGAAATAATTTATTGAGAGGTTTTTTTCTTAACTATTTAAAGTAAATAAAAACACGTAGATAGGTAGGTACTTATAAAGTTTGATGACTATATTTATATTCATTATTTTATTAAGTTTAATATTATCTTTTTATTTGGGGCGGAAAGAAAAGAAATCAATCATGAAAATCGATTCATCCGTACTTATTCATCAAAAGTGTTACTTTACTAAAGTCTCTCTTTAAACTTGATTATTTATTATTTAATTATTTAAAAGTTCCACCAATCCGTACAACATACATAAACAAAAAGCTTTAGGGGAATAGGAGCTAAATCCTACTTAATATTATAAACGTGAAAGTTTGTGAGTATGTGAGGATGTATGGATGTTTGTTACTCTTTCACGTAAAAACTAATGGACTGATTTGGATGAAACTTTACAGTAATATAGGTTATACTTCAGAATAACACAGGGACAACTTCTCATTCCCACGGGAAACCGACTTCCACGCGAACGGAGTCGCGGGCGGCTACTAATAAAACATAATTTAAAGAACTGTAGGTTCATTCTACCTGGGCGAAGTCGGAGGGCGTCATCTTATTAGCGGGCATGTCTGACAGGTACCGCGCCCAGTTCTGCGCGCGCGCACGCGTGCGGCCCGCCGTCCACAGTTCCATGTCTACGGTGCCGAATGGAACCACGGTGTCTTTACGCTTCTGCTGCTTGAAGTTTTTGAACCTAGAGATAGAATTGAACTTTTATAGGATTATTCCACTATGTTCACCCAGGTGAACATAGTGGATTTTAAAGAGTCCTTTGTTCACATTGGACATTGGAGATGTCATTTGGTAAGTGTTAGAAAAGGAGTTAAAAGAGCAAAACGCTTATTTTACAATAAGCTTTATTTTGTAATTTGGTAAAAGAAACATGAAGAGGAACTGAGAACTAATAGTTTAAGTTTTGGTTTTGGAGATGGCATGAAAAGTTGTTACTTTTGGAAATAGCCGAAAATTCTTAAAAACGAATAAGAAATTGGATTGAATATTTTATAGACTCAGTAAGCTCTTTACAAATATTTTTTTTCAGATGAAAACCGTACAAAATTCATTATTAATTCATCAATAAGACACTAAAAGACAGACATACACACAAAGAGACACAGTTTTTGAATATTTAGGAAAATGGCTGGCGACCTTCTTGGCTTAAGTTCTCATGCCAAACGAATGCTGACTACGCCCTTGCTTTACTGTATAATACACCTACTCATAAGTCGAAATGTTGATAGGTATAGTATACAAATGTCCCTATGTGTAACAGGTACACATTAAAAATAAATGTGTAGCATGTCAGTGTATATGTTACGGCTAATACCCGAAGTGCGGCTACACCTAGTTTTAGCCGGTTAGAAGTGTATTTTATATGGAAAACTGCAAAAAAAAATTAATCCTATGTATATAAAAACTGACTTCAATTATGAGTCGACGGAGCATAGCGGGACTCCTTTTTCTGGATGGTATCAAAAAAGTAACCTAACTAACCTAACCTATTGATGTTCTAACCGGCTAAAACTAGGTGTAGCCGCACTTCGGGTATTAGCCGTAACATATACATCAACTGCGTGTGTATGTATAAGTATATGTTTGTGATGTTAATCATATCAGTGTACAAGCGACCCGCCCACGTTTCGCAATGGTGTAATTTTGGCCGACTTGCTCACGAAATATTGAATTTTGGCTAACTTAAAAAAAACCTTTTCTAATTGTTCTTTATTTACAAATTAAAATGAATAAATTCCTTAAAAGATGGCGAAAGCCGCATTAAAATCCGCTGTGTGGTTTAGGACGAGTTTGCGGCCAAACATACAAACAGACACAAATAGCGTCTTGGATTTATACTATGTAATGATAATGATAATGATGATGATGATGATAATGATGATGATAATGATGATGATGATGATGATGATGATGATAATGATAATGATGATGCTAAAGATAATGATTATCATCGTGTATCCAGTACCCGAAGGCGGCGAGCGTGGCGGCCTCGGCGGCGGCGTCGCAGTGCGCGGGCGCGGCCACGGCCACCACGCGCGCGCCCTGCGCCAGCGCCGCCGCCGCGCCCGCGCCCACGCCCCAGCGGATGTTCTCCTGACATACACATAGGTAGACGGTGGAATAAATACTTACAGGTCAATAAGAAGTACGTGAAATCATAGAAACAACTAGAGTTATAACACTTATGCCCGTTTTCACCGACGTTCCCTAAAATTTAGGGGGTAGGTACTTAAAATATTTTAAAGCGCTATAAAATCGCTTTTAAGATTATTTGTTTGTGTTAGTATTTGCTCTCGTTAATCAAGAAAAAATTGGGGCCAAATATTTGCGTTTAGGTGTGGTTTAAAATTTGTTAGGTGTCCCTTAAATTTAGGAAACGTTGGTGAAAACGGCCATAACAATAATAAAATGTAAATCAATGTATTGAAATAAATATTCATGTAAAGTCATTCAAATGCTCAAAGTTTTGTTCAAATAACAAATTTTTAGGTTCAGTTTTAAAACGATTTATTGATAAAACCTGTTTAATATCACCCGAGAGCAGGTTATAAACTTAAGGACTCATAACACTCGTCAATTATAAAGTTTAGCTAGAAGACTCGAAGTTAACAGGATGTGCAACGCAATTTGATACAAAACAAGCGAGCGTAGGCAAAGATACCAACTTTCTGTAAGGAACTACATGTACGGCCAATCGTTATGGAATGACATGGGTGTACGAATTATTTGTCGGTTGACGGAGATATTTTTTATTTAGTTTAGAGAGTGGTTTCAGAATCGGGACTGTGGATTCTTTACCTCTTATTTCTTTTTTTAACGGAACGGAATCGCGTCTTTAGTTTGCACTTTAATTTTAATAAATTATTTTCATCAAGTTTTGTTTTTTTTGCATCCTCCGTCTGTAGCATACGTATTTAACCCCTACAGTTTATTATACTTTATTATTTATCGTTGTTTATACATATAAAACCCGCAACATACCCTTCCCTCGTCGAGTTCCTCTAGCTTGTTGAACCCCGCATCGGCCGGCCCGACCGACGCGAGCGCCACCGTGGAATATTCCGGAACTAGGTCCGACAACACGAACGCTTTGCCTAGCTTCATGTCGCCAGACAACCTGATGAAAATGGTGGTGTTTTCTACAGGGTTATTTCTAATTAGCGCATCACCTCTTGTAGGCAGCTTTTCTACATCAATCCCAACAACATTTAACAGACCAACAAAAAATAAGTTTTTCCATACAAATTTAGGTATTAGATGCCTCTGAACGGTACAATACTCTACGCGTACGCAACTGGCGGCGTGGCAGGCGCGCGGGCGACGGGGGGTGGGCGACCGGTTTAGGAACTTCTTACAAAATACAGAGTTATAAATAACAGAGCGCGCAAATTTGTTTTTGTTTTTTTGTTTTTGTGTTAATTATCAAGTTATGCAAAAGGATTGATGTAAGGAAGCCGCCTGCAAGAGGTGATGCGCTTAATACAAATAACCCTGTATAGTAATAACACGATTTTTTTTTATATCTTCTCAAACATCATGTCGCATACGTGATTTAAAATGCATGCAGCGCCATCTACATTCCTAAATACCACAAACATATGACTTTATTAGAAATTATTATTAAACTAGATAATAATATGTCGTTACCACTTAATAAAGATAAAATAAAGAAGATAATGTTTAGCAGTTGATTGACAGAACTCATAAAATGGAAGATAAAAAAATGCTGTACCTAAACAAAATGAGTTTTATCAATTCTATAGAAAAAACAAAGAGGCTATCTCTATTTATCTTCTTGTATTTAAAACTAACTTTACTCATATGACTCAAATATATGGTATAAAACAAAAGACAACTATCAAATAATTATGTAGGTAGACACCCCCACCAGTAGAGGCAAGCTATATTTCCTGCTCACTGAATTTAAAATTGTAAATAGTGCACTTAAGTAGGTACCTCAATAATGGAAACTTAATATTTTAACAAACTCACTCAGACAAGTGTTGCGCCAGCTTTCCATTAGACATTTGATCTATTTCCTGAGCAGGTCCTGTCAGTTCGAAGGTTCCGTTCTTCTCATGAACTCCGATCACCAGACCTTTCTATAAAAAGACGAAATCATATCTTAAGTCTATGGATTAATAGTTAGGTAGGTATTTCAATATAGGTAAAACATCACCAAGCTAGCAAGATCTACCAGTAATGACTAAGTAATGAAACTATGAACTTGGTGGCTCATTGCAATCTCTTTATAGAACTAAGAGTTAATTAACATTGGCTGAAGTTAGTCCTTACAAGAACCATGTGTAGCTAAGACCACAGTCAGTTTAAATGTATATGTATACACCTACAAAGCAATATTTTCCAAACGTAAATAAAAAAGTACAAAATAGCATTTATAATTCCTCACCTTTTTCCCTTGTTCTTGGCTGCTGCCCTCACCAGCTCCACAGGAACCTGGTGTTTCCGTACATGGTGAACTCGGTCCCCCATCACTCTTTGTTCTAATAAGAATCCTGTACTGATTGAACCTTTTATGTAATAATCTTCCACTTGTTATAAATTTAAAAAATCCCATTATAAAAAATATGAAAAAATGAATGTGTGAAAAATTTTGGCCAACTGGATTGTGTTTATAAGTCTGATGAAATTTGTGAAATTGAAAAAGGAATAAAGGTACTTACATGCTCACTTTTGTTTTTAAGGTGTTCCCAAAGTTATGAGTATTTAATCTTCTTCCAATTTCTTTTATGTAGATTTTTCTTTTATGTAGATTATAAATTAAAACAAATTCTTTGTTCATGTTTTATTTCCAATGTTAAGTTTAAATGAAGTAGTTTTAGGTACATGTCTTAAAGTAAGGGAAATTCTAGTATCTCTACAATAACTAGTATAACAAGCATATTTTTCTGAACACATGTTTAAGTTAAGAACAGTTTCATCTAAATAATCAACCTTGGTTTCTTCTATACTGTGCATATATTTGTAAAATAGATCATCTTGTAATACTAAAAGGCTCCTAGGTTCAAGGAGAAAACAAAATTTTGGTTCTAGTACTTTAGTGTCATCACCCGAACTTGGTTCAAAGAATTTTAAAGTTATATGTGATCCAACAGATATAGTTGTAATTGTTGGATAGAACAGTGATCCATCAAAATGTGGCATGATACCTTGTCCAGGTAAATACTCATTTACTAATACATGATTAGGTTTCTTTCCATCCATCAGGTCTAAGGAGTGAATCATGTCCAGATAGTGCCCCAGCCATGGAGGTATGGTCTCAGCAATCATTCCCTTGCTGTGTGGAATCCCTCCCCAGTTCTGAAGCCGTCTGTTCGAAAGTTGCGTCCACTTGGGAGTAGGCGCGGCGTAAATATTCTTTAAAATAGCCTTTTCATCACTTTGACTTATAAATTCTGAGACATAATAAGCTGTGTGAGGTGCCTGTAAAGTTTTTGGAATTTAATTTACTAATGTACACTTTTTGGTTTTAAATAAATAAATATTGCAATCTAATAAGCAAAGATACATACCGAGAGCACTTTATATTTTTCTATGTCTTCTTGAAACATTTTACACTAATAATTACAACTTGTAACTGCCGTAGTAAATGTCTGTTATGTTTAAATTTCAACAATACTGATGAAAACTGGAAAATGCTTGTAAATAAAAAACAAAATAAAAAAAGTGAGACACAAGCCAAAACAAACAATATGTCAATGTCATCAATGTCACTAGTAAGCATTGTCAATAGAGTTTAAAAGCATGAAAGTGACTAGCTTACATTACAAATACTAACAGAAACTGGCCATAACTCCCTTTAAATTGTTGGCTAATAACTATAAAAATAAAATAAGTGGTATCTTTAGTGCTAAATATGAACGACTTCCACCATTGCTGCGTTTAGTTTTTCCTTAATATTATTTGTATTTTATACAGTTAAGTAAAGTATAAAAGTATACTCTCCTTTTGTTGGAAGTAGATTTTTTATATTTATGTCAATTTTTGATAAACTTTTTTAATATTTAAAACATTTTACATTAAAATAATCGTATAGTTGGACATTCTTTAGGTAATAGCTAAACGCAATCACAGCTAATTTTTTTGACAAGATAGGACAGCAGCAAGAAAGAATGTTATTTGTTAAATATTTTTTGTAAATAATTGATAAAAGGACCATCGTAGAATGTGAACATAATGGGTGGGTGCATCGGGATTACTAGAAGCAGAAGCGGTCCGATAGAAGAGTCGTCGGGAACGGTGTCGCGGCCCAATTCGGGTACGTGTGGTGTCATTCATTGTCGCTATGGAGCGTGCATTAGTAAACTGAGTTTTATTGCAGGGGGTTTGAGGAAGAATCAGTCCCTGTGCCATGAGACAATCCGGTGGAAGTCTGACGTACCGTTGACGGAGGGTCAGTTGAGGAGTAAGAGGGATGAGTTTTGGGACACCGCGCCGGCTTTCGATGGCCGTAAGGAGATTTGGGACGCGCTACGAGCAGCCGCGGTGGCTGCTGAAGCCATGGACTTCCCGTTAGCGCAGGCCATTCTTGACGGAGCCTCAGTTTCTGTGCCCAATGGCTATCTCACAGAGTGCTATGACGAGTGGGGCACCAGATACCAGGTCAGAGCCATATTCTTTACACTACCTGCCTCATCTTCATATATTCTACTGTTAACTAATTTCTTGTCTCTATTAATAATAAACCTGATGCCCTTGTCAACCACAAAATTGTAGATAAGCATTTTCCTCCTAATTAGTTATGCAGATGATTCTATTATTAATCTTTGGGTTCCAAACATATTGGATTGAAACATCATAATTAAAAACTGTCTACAAGTTCATAATTTATTCATTATAGTGTTATTGATTTGTCAGTGGGTAGGTGAGTCATCAATTCACAATCAATACATATAAATTGTCATAAACAAGGTACTTTCATGTACTTACTTGTTGAATCAAATGCAATGACTTATACCGCTATAATATTATAAATACTCACCATTTACAAAATGTGTATTTCCAATTGTTAGGCTCTTCTTTCGCATACTTTAGAAAAAATAATAAAATATTTAAGTATTAAGCATGGAGCTAAAATTTACCAAATTTCTTAAATAAATAAATAAATCTCATCTTGAGCAGTCATTAGATATTTTATTAATTCATATTTTATTACTTTAGTTTTTAAATACCATAATCATAGCGAGACAAAGGTTCAGTTATTGGGAAATGAATGGGTGTTTTGCACTATGAGAACAACTTATGTATATTTTATGATTAGAATGTAAAATAAGTGATAAGATTCAAAACATTGATAAAATACTAAAATATTTATTTCAAAAATAAAGTTCCAAACAATGTCATTTCTTATGTTAGCTAATTGTTATGTTACCATCATTGATGACATTGATGTCCTATGTTTTCCTCTATTTTGGTTTATTTCATTCAACTGGAAGATGAATTTATTACATTAATTATAAGTATTTTATTATTTTCCTCTAGCCCAGCTGAGAGCATTTTTTAAAGTAAACATTGTGTCCTTAGCTCAATATCTGTTTCTCCACTCTAATGTGTAAACAACACTAACTGTGTGAGCAAAAAAATGAAATTGAAGCACAAGCTTATATTATAAATCTCAACTAAATTGGGCAGACCTAGGAATCAAACAGGGAACCTATTGCAGTCCAGTATAAACACTGCTAAGATCGAGTCAGACTCGCGCATGAAGGGTTCCGTACTATCATTTTCTACCAGTTTATTAAGATCGAGTAAAAATTGCTTAAAAATTACGTTTGTTATATATGGGAGCCCCCCTTCAATATTTATTGCTATTTAATTATTTATTTTGAAAGGTAATATACTAGTAAATATTCTGTGAAAATTTTAAGTGTCTACCCGTTACCGTTTTTAATATTGATTAAATAAAGAACAATAAAAAAAAAACTCAAAATACCTAAAATTCAATATTTCGTGGCAAGTCGGCTAAAATTACCCATTGCAAAGCGTGGGCTAGTACTTATTTATACAATTCAAATTTTGAACAAAATTTTTTTCATCCATCTTCTTAAATATTCATACTATTTGTTTCTTTACAACCTTTAACCCATCAATTACCACCAGGTGCCCATCTACTGCCTCTCGCCCCCCATCAACATGGTGAAAGAGACCAGCGGCCGGGACTCCCCCGCGGAGTGGTCAGAACCGGTGGAAGGAGGCACTGAAGTCACTTTGAGACTCCGGCTGTCAAACACATGCAAGGATGTGGACTTGGCGGTGTACTCGAGGCATACTATCACTCAGTGCAAGAATAAGTTGCATGTAAGTGACCTTTATATTAATGTTTGTTCAGTAAGTTGGTTTAAATTAAATTTTTGTGTTATATTTAGAAGTGTAATCTTAATAGTGAACATTTCTTAGTCAGCATATAAATGGTTCCTAAGTATAGGTACCTATTCTAAAACTATTTGCTAATCGTAAGAGTGTTATCGTGCTTAGGTACAGATATAAAATAAACTTCCTATTACGTTATCAATACAAATGTTTCTGCTTCTATTAAAAGATATACTATCTTTTGCAGGCGCAAGAAAACATTGAGCCCTGGAGGCAACGGTGGTTCTACGGTGGAAAGCTCCTTGGTGACAAATTACTGATTGAAGAAGCAAAGATCACTCCGGGCTACATTGTGCAAGTAATTGTTAGCACCGAGCCACAACCACCAAGCTAGTTGATCAAACATTACTGGTGTGTGACAGTGGTAAGAATATAGATTACACAAATTGATGGAAGGAAGCATTGAAAATCATCTGAACGCCATAAAGTTTAATTTCAAATGCATAAAGCTACAAGTATAACCGTAGCAGTTGAATGGGTTTTAATTATAAAATGCTTTTTCAATCTTCTAACCTTGTGAACAGACTGGATTTTCACAGTTATTGAGTATAACATATATAATGTAGTGTGTGGATTTTGCTTTTAAAATTCACATGTTTACAGCGAGCTATTTGACTGGCCTATATTTGATGCAATTTCCTTTATTTATATTGTACAAATTAATAAAATATTTATCGCTACGATACCGGCTGATTAGTGTTCTTATTTTATTACGTGGCAAATATTTGGTCGAGTGAAGTTTAGGTTTTAAATTTAAAAATATTATTACTGTTGATTTAAAAAACTGTCATACTGAAATATTGGTCTACTTTTGAACGCAGCCCCAGTTGTTTTACTTACTAGATAATCAATTTGTCTGTAAATAGGATACATTTTGTATATCAAATTATTTGTAAGAATATATTATTATTCATATCTTCAGATAAGATACACATTAAACATATTAATTTACGGTGTAAATTATTTTAATGATGTTTATAAGATTCTATCTATAAATAACTAAATGTTATTAATTAAACACTAGAGGCATTTGGGCTTATTATTATTTCTTTGATTTCAGTTAGTCAGGGAAATAAGAGGGCCTAGAAAATAATTATATTATTTACAATTAAAGATATATTTATTATATTTTAGACTCAAAACATCCTGTCTTAAATAAACTCAGTTCTTGGGCAACACTGAACTTATATTTAATTATCATTATTATACATGTCACCAACAGGCCCCAATGTTAATATTTTTACTTACTTTAATGTTAAGAAACTAGATATATTCTAAAAAAAAATATGGGTTCTTGAAAAATTAGAAATTATTTCCGACCGTTTAGAAGCAAAAAGAACTACAAAACTTAAACTAAAAATTAAATACCTACCAAGTCTATAAAAAAATACTCTGATTTCTATCATAATTTAGTTTGTACCACATTATTTAACTGCTTAACCAGTGTAAGTAAAAAATATCCGTCAAAATAATGTAGAATTTAAAAATCTACTGCCATGTTATTGTGATTTTGCAAGCATATTTAATTCATCATCGTTCGCATTTTTTTAAATAAAAATAGTTGATTTAATACAATTTTGTTACGAATGTCATTTGTAACGCTTCCGTACACGATAAAATAAAGTTGCCTTTCTAAAATTTATTTTTACATCTAAATTTGCTAAAAACTTCTGCGTAACTAACCCATCGTTTATGTAAGGCTGATCAATTAATTTTTTACAAGCAATGGTAAATAAGATCAACAAAATTTTTAAGTTACTTAAATCAACTTGTTTTTTTTTGACACAGTCGTAAATTGATTTGTTTATGTAATCAAAATAGTTGAGCATACTTTAGGTACTTAATTTTGCGTTGATCATATTTGTACTAAGAATTTAAAGAACTTTCGCTGATGAGCCTTTCAAAAATTATCGGTACAGTCGTTTATTTTCACTTCTACCAAGAGGTACTTTATTATTTTGGTTCAAAATAATCTAATCAATTAACTTATGTACTTATAATTAACAGCATATCATAATTATCACCACACCCATCTAGGTAAATGCATTACATTATGGACTAAAAAGTTGAATGTATAAAATTGGTAACGCGCAAATTTAACTGAATGTTATATAAGTGATATTTTTAAATTAATTAGTGTTAAGTATCTTAAAATATTTATCTTTATAGTTAGTTAATTAATTAAAGTTCAAATTGTTTGATCGACCATCAATAATCAAAATACTTGCAATTAAAATGTGGATTGACAGAAGTAGAAATTGAAATACTGACCAACTCGTCAAAATAATTGAAGTTGTATAATTTTCTCTTCGGTGTTTCCATATTTTATTATCAATGTACCAAAATGGAACTATTTTCAACTCGTGAATGTCATTATGGAGCACGCATTAGCTAGAGATCCTACCAATATTTTCTGAGTTTGTTACCGTTGTACTGCAAAGTAATTGTTTAATTTTTAATACGCAAACATGTCGGTGTTTTAAATTTAATTGAGATTTAATATCTTTATTATAAAATGGTTATGTGCGGTTTGTAAATAAAGGTATTCTCAATTTTATGGGCGCGTTTTAATTTAACCACTTGTATGTATAGTTTTTGTGTTGTTTTTTGTCATATTCCATACATAAACAAAAGATATTGTTACGAGCTGGGGTTCGGGACAGAAATGAAAAATGCCAGACTACGTGTTTATTAACACACTCACTCACTCACTCACAAAACACTCACAAAACACTCACAGTAGTTATGCACAACACAACGCACTGAGATTCGCAGGTTCACTAATCGCACTGTTAGTTCCGTAATCGTAGCCAAAATAAGACTGACTACGCGGCGATGGGCCGCGCCTTTTATACTCCAAACAAACAAAAAGAAACATTCTCGATTAATCCTAATAACTCGCGAAAGAAGTAAACAAACAAATTATTCCGGAAGGAACACGTTAGACAGCTTTCGCCCTTATGCGTAAACAATAGAGGCTTTATTGGCTTGCACTCGAACACAATGGTTGTCGTTCAAACGTAGACACATGTAGATAGTTCTCGATCGCGGCGCGTGAGCAGGTAAAAGGTTATGGCGCGTAACACTGCCCCCTCCTTAAGAGATGCTCGTCCCGAGCATCGTCACTGCCATGGTACCGCGCCAAGCGATCCACATGCACCACTTTGGGCGCCCCTCGAGGCTCCTTCCGAATCCGATACGTGATGTCGTTGATTCTGGTCACCACACGATACGGTCCGTCCCATTTTGCCTGAAGTTTTGGAGACCTTCCTTTGCTGCGGGTTGGATTGTGCAGCCACACCAGTGATCCTTCAGCAAATCCAGGATTGACAATCTTCCGGTCGTAACGGGTCTTCATTTTCTCCGACATTAGCTGTCCAGATTCCCTGACGTGGTCGTGGATGTCATTCAGCTTTTGTCGCAATTCATTTGCGTAATCAGTAATGCTGTTTGGTGTGTCCGGTGGAGTTCCCGTAATTAGATCTGCCGGCAGTCTCAGTTCTCGTCCGAAGTTAGCGAAAGCAGGGGTGACGGTAGTGCTCTCGTGGACTGCGCTGCGGTAAGATAGCAGGAAAGGCTGAATGTGCTTGTCCCAATCCCTTTGCCTGTTTTCTACCACTCTTGCGAGGTATCTCTCCAGGGTTTGGTTGAATCTCTCGACCATTCCGTCAGACTGAGGGTGATACGAGGTAGTCCTGGTCTTGTGGATTCCCAGCACCCGGCAAGCCTCCTGGAATATCTGGGACTCGAAATTTCGTCCCTGATCACTATGGATTTCCAGGGGTACTCCAAAACGGCAGAAGACCTCATTGACCAGTTTATCAGCAACTGTGGTAGCTTCTTGATTAGGAATGGCAAAAACTTCTGGCCACTTGGTAAAGTAATCCATGACCACCATGAAATACTTGTTTCCACTTTCACTCTCCGGGAATGGTCCAGCAATATCCAGGGATATGCGTTCCCATGGTGCTCCGACGTTGTATAGTTTCAGTGCCCCTCTGCTGCGTGTGTGTGGTCCTTTAACAGCCGCACACCTTGTGCATTTGCGGCACCAGTCCTCCACATCGTCCCGACAGTGCAGCCAGTAAAATCGCTCACGAATCTTTAAAAGGGTCCTTTTCACTCCCAAGTGTCCTCCTGAGCATCCATCGTGATACAGCTGCATAATTTCCGGAACTTTGGCCTTTGGAACAACCATTTGAAGATGACACTGGTCACCTTTTGCATTTTCCCATCTTCGGTGAAGGACTCCATCTTGGACAAGGAGGCTGTCCCATTGCGACCAATAGCCCTTCATGACTGCGCTTCTCCCAGCGATGTGACTCCATCCAGGTCTAGGCACATTAGCCTTAATCCAATCAAGTACCGGCCCGATGTCGTTATCTTCCTGTTGTGCACGACGTAGTTCTTCCTTCCAGTCGCTGTGGATTTCAGTCTTCAGAGCTCGAACTGCCAAAGTCTCTTTAGGCTCTTGTCTGACGCAATGTTTACGGGCGTTAGAGCACTGTCTCCTTGAAAGTGCGTCTGCATTCCCATCGTGTGCCTGCGAGATTCTTGGGGCCTTGTTAGAACCAGCCAGCACTCGCTCCGCAGTCCTGGCGTTTACTCGTTTCCCCTGCGGCTGGACATCATCCACCCGCACCTCGTGCCCTCGTCGTTGGTCTAACTTCTTCGGGCAGCTCCACCTTAGGTGTCCCCTGTCCCCACAACCATAGCACCTGGGGGCTAATCTTTCGCGTCTCCATTGTGGCACTGGTTGTACCACTTCCCTGATGCGATGGGGTCTTGGGTCTTGGCGTACCGCCTCCACCTCCAATGCGTGAGCCAGCGCCTCCTTGAGGGACTCGTGGTGTCCGAGTCTCACCGCCGCTCGAACTTCCAGGTCCCTTATTCCGTCGACAAACGCCTGGACTAGAAGGCCGTCGACGAGTGAAGGCGCTGACTGGTACGCCTTCCTCACAAGTTTCTCCACCTCCAGGGCCCACTGTTGTAGGTTTTCGGAGGCTCGCTGCGCTCTATCCTTGAGCTGCGCTCGGAAGACATGTTCCAAATGAGCGTCGCCATAGCGGGCCTCCAAGGCCTCCATCAGCTGCTCGTACGACGCATCCGTCCCAAGGGCCTCTAGGACAGTGAGGGCTTGGTCACGCAGGCCCAATGTAAGCGCCGTGAGAGCTTGCTCCTTCGTCCAAGCGTTGGCTTTCACAACGGCCTCAAACTGTTTCCGGTAGGCCGACCACGACGATGTTCCATCAAATGGTGGCACCTTAAAGCCTCGACCCGATGAAGGAGTTACTGCAGGTGCCGTGATCCCATCTGCCACCTTTAGGACGTTGAGGTTCTTTTTGATGTCCGCCAGCTGGGTCTCCGCCGTTGCGATGCGGGTTTCGTGGCACTCGAGCCGGGTTTCGTGGCACTCGAACCGGGTTTCGTGGCCTTCCAGCTTTTCTTTAATAGCGGCGATGTCCTTGCCGATGACAGTGCGCAGATCTTTTATGAGCAGGGTTTGCTCCTCCTGTCGCCGCACCTGGTCTTCTTTGTTGCGCAACATTTGCTCCTCCAGTCGTCGCGCATGTTCTTCCTGTCGCCGCACCTGGTCTTCTTTGTTGCGCAACATTTGCTCCTCCAGTCGTCGCGCATGTTCTTCCTGATGGCGGGCCTGTTCTTCTTTGTTGCGCAACATTTGCTCCTCCAGTCGTCGCGCATGTTCTTCCTGTCGCCGGGCTTGTTCCTCCTGACGGCGAGCCTGTTCCTGTAGCAGCGCCATCAACGCGGCTAGGTCCGATGACGCCGCAGGTGCCGGAGGCTCCGAGGAACCGGCCGCTGCTTCACCAGTGAAGCGCCGATGGTCCGCTTCTTGCTGGCGCTGCTGACTCCTTGTGCGGGCCCTTTCCGCACTCGGCGAAGTATCGTCTTTCGGCATCACAGGCATTTTTTCCATCCCCGCTTCTGACACCAATTGTTACGAGCTGGGGTTCGGGACAGAAATGAAAAATGCCAGACTACGTGTTTATTAACACACTCACTCACTCACTCACAAAACACTCACAAAACACTCACAGTAGTTATGCACAACACAACGCACTGAGATTCGCAGGTTCACTAATCGCACTGTTAGTTTCGTAATCGTAGCCAAAATAAGACTGACTACGCGGCGATGGGCCGCGCCTTTTATACTCCAAACAAACAAAAAGAAACATTCTCGATTAATCCTAATAACTCGCGAAAGAAGTAAACAAACAAATTATTCCGGAAGGAACACGTTAGACAGCTTTCGCCCTTATGCGTAAACAATAGAGGCTTTATTGGCTTGCACTCGAACACAATGGTTGTCGTTCAAACGTAGACACATGTAGATAGTTCTCGATCGCGGCGCGTGAGCAGGTAAAAGGTTATGGCGCGTAACAATATTTAAAAAAAAAGTATCGTTACAAGTTTGATAGTATTGACACTTAGTATAAGTACATATTTTTTATTAAAAATATACACAAATTGTGAAAGCAAGAAATAGATGTTTCTTAAATTCTTAAATAATGGATTGTAAGCAGGTAGTTAAAAGTAAGTTTAGATACAAATTCATACTCATTTATTACATCAACTTAAAAATATTTAACAAATGCATTTGTTCACAACACATTGTGTGTTTACACCTAAAGGACAAACTAAAGGAACTGTTTTCTTATACACCTAAACCATAACTCAAGACAAGAAATCAGCCTGAAAAAGTAGTACCTAATCAAAATAATGTTTAACGTCGCGCAAAAGACACCCGATGTTGGAGTTTATTGTCTTTTCAATTTCAGTGCATTTTTATAAAGTTAGTTTTTTTTTATTAGGTAAAAAACTTTTGCAAATAAAAAAAACGTTAAACTGGGTCAAATTAACTACACTTGAGAGCAATAAAATCGCACACCTGCCAATATTTACTTAAAAGTTCAATATTTCTATTATTTATAACTTACTGCAAATAAAAGTTACATAAAATTAAAGCACATAATGTACGCTTTTGCAGGACACATAAGGGGTTGGTATTAACCTTAAAAAACAAAACAATATCAACACAACAACAACACACCCTTAAATCGCTTAGTGCAGGTAGCGCTACTTGCGCGACTGTAGCAGGTATAAAATGGTGCATTTTTCGGGAACAGTCATCATTTGCATACCAACGTCCTGTGTGAAAGGTTCTCTATCGATTATAACTCAAACCGAAACAAGAAAATGGATACCAGACCAGAAACAGCCGCTCAAGTGGTTGCCCTTATTGAATCTGGGCTAAACCAAAGTCAAGTGGCTCGACAGCTGAATTTGAGCCGATACGACATTCGTCGCGTGTACCATAGGTACCAGGAGACTGGTGGCTACCAACGGTGACAAGGATCTGGCCGTCATCGTGCTACAACACAGCGTGACGACCGCTTTCTCGTGTCTTCAACTTTAAGGAAACGTTGCTTGAACTCAGTTCAACTGGGACAGCGGCTCCAAGAAGCTCATGAAGTGCAAGTCAGTCGGTGGACAGTCAGAAGACGACTTCGTGAAGGTAGTCTGACTGCACACAGACCAGCAAATGGACCAAAATTGACCCCAGCCCACCGACAAGCTCGCCTTCATTTCGCTCGAGAGCACTTGAATTGGACCGAAGAGCAATGGAGCACCGTCCTGTTCTCTGACGAGTGCAGGATGTGCTTACATGGCAACGATGGACGAGGAAGGGTCTACAGAAGATCAGGGGAGCGATTCGCTCAATGTTGCATAGCGGAACGTGTCCCCTATGGCGATGGGTCGTGCATGTTCTGGGGAGGCATATCTCTAGAAGGGAAGACTGAACTTGTGTTCATCACCGGACCGAATACTGGCCGTCAATCAGGGGGATTCACTTCTCAGCGTTACATTGAGGAAGTGCTCGAGAGCCACGTGCAACTTTTTGCTGGGTTTATCGGCGAAAACTTCCTGTTTATGCAGGATAATGCAAGACCGCATACGGCTACCATAGTGTACGAGTACCTTCGAGAGGTAGATGTGCCCGTTATGGAGTGGCCAGCTCGAAGCCCAGACCTTAATCCTATTGAGCATTTGTGGGATGAACTGAAAAGGAGAGTTCGAGACCGAGATGCTGCTCCAACGACACTACAGGAGCTACAACAGGCGATCACAGAGGAATGGGACGCCATAACACAAGATGACATCAAAACTCTTGTCAAATCTATGAAAACTCGTATGGAGTCAGTGATTCAGGCAAGGGTTGGAAACACCTCGTATTAATAAATAAGAAAAAAAAATACTTTTGCCTTTTTTTTCTGCATTTACACTTTATTTAACAGCTAAGAAATTCATAAAAAATGTGCCCTTTGAATTCTTACCCCTAAAATCATTAAAATTTGATTTTTAAACACAAATAAGGAATCAATGGATAGGTATTGAAATAGACTATGAATCTGCATTAACAAAAAAATTACTTTGATTAAATTTTCTTTTGTTTTTTCGGTTTAAGTTCCTAAGTCACGTATGTGCGATTTTTTTGCTCTCGAGTGTATATCAATATCACTATTGCTTCGGAATTTGAACTGATCCAACCTGTCTTTTACACAATGATATAAATTACAAACTTTGGTATAAAGAAAATCTTAAGAAAGACGCTTCTATCATTTGTTACATTATTTGCCATAGTTTTCCTCTCTATCAATTTGTCCCATACCACTTAACACATACACATCTATCCCACTACTTAGGTATATATTTAACAAGTTTGATCTCATGGGTCAGCCATATGGCCAGTGATAGTAATATCAGTGAGCCGGACTGGTGGCTGGCAGCCAGCGGGGTGGGCACGTAGTGGAGTAGAGTCATGATGCCCAGAGATACCTGGAAGTGATATTTGTTATAATAAGCTAGAATGAAGGTGGGATTTGATTGATGAATGAATAAACTTAAGATTTAATTAATAGGTAGACTAAGGCTTGCGTACGACGACTTTTTATAGTAATGCTGTTTGTATCGATTCAAACGCATTACTATCGCGCTACTGCATCGCGACTGTATCGATGCAACAGCGCGACCATTTCAGACGACACCGGTGAAAGAACCGAGAGAGGATGTCCCGTGAGTGTAAAACCGAGTATCAGTTACTATCGCGTTTGTATCGCGACAGAAGCGCGTCAGTATCGCGGCAGAATCGTTGCTATGTGGGCGAGGGCACACCGCCAGCGACTGTTTCTCGACTGTATGGCTTTAAAAATGCTAAATATTGGCCCCGATTCTGAAAACACTCTCTAAACTAAACTAAAACTATCGCCGTTACTGTTCAATAGTATAAGACAGACAGGTAATCATTTTAGTCCTGTCAAACTAAAATGCACGTGCAATATGACACGGCGAAGGCAATTTTAGGCTAGTCCTCAGCGCATTTCGTTCAATTTTACAATGATGTGGACTAAATTTAGTGAGACCAATGTACCTGTCTTATTCAAAAGAGAAAGTGACAGCGATATTTTTAATTTAGAGAGTGTTTTGAGAATCGGGGGCCATTAAATAGAGGTATTAAAACTGGGGTTAAATATACCTGCAGCCACGCCATGGTTCCGACGGCGGCGGCGGCCATCTTAGCAGAGCGGGACAGGGGCGCGCGGCGAGACAGGAAATATAGCGCCGAGGCTGCTAGCAGGGTGCTGGTACCTACACCAATTATATCGTAATGTAGGTGTTGAGTTTACAGGGTGTAATCGTATAGTGTGCACAGGCGATTATTCCGCAACTATTACAGCTATCAAAATACTTTAAACAGATATAGGGCCTAAGAAAGTAAAATGTATAGGAAAGTTTAATGTAAAGTTTTAGGATATTACTCGTTTTTTTTTTAAAAAATTATTAGTGTTATTTTACTCATTAGGTAAAGTACTTTCGACATCAGTTTTTAAGTATTTTGATAACTGTAAAAGTTACGGAATAATCGCCTGTGCACACTTTATACATTACGATTACACCCTGTATACATGTATTAACTAGGTATTATAAGTTAGTCTAAACCTAGTTTATGGCTTAAAAGGAACAAAACGGGTTCAACACTTTTTTGATAAGAAGAACAACAAATAGAAATCAGATGAATTTCTTTAACAAATAAGGAAGACTGTAAACTTGCCAATAGGCATTTTAGAATCAAATAGTTTAGTAGGCGATTGAAGACAATAGTTCTATTTTAAATCGCTTTAATTATATATTTTATTTCTTTTAATACAAACTATTATTCAAAAATGTAAAAAATGTTTAATGTGAAATTGAATCATGATAAAAAAAATAGTATCTTAAGTGTTATATGTTTTTTTATGTAATATTATTTCAATACAAAAGCATCAAATCAACTCACCTAATATCCTATGATCAAACTGCACCGTGGTGGGGTTTTCAGTGAAATTCCTGATAGCCGGGGAGAAGGCAAGTATATCCTCCGGGATCCAGTTGTCTCCCATTTTAGGAAACGAATTGTAAACCAGACCCGCGTCTAGACCTGCTACGAATGCTCCTAGAATGAAAAATATCAATCTAAGTAGGTAACAAAAATGAATTACGATAAGTCTATTGTAGACGTTAAATGACTTGAAAATCAGGTAACGAATATGTTTTGGCCGTAAAAGGGGAGACCTCCCAGTGCTAGACAGAATACAGGTCTAGGGCCAAGCGGGGCCACTGAGAAGATTTCGGAAGCCATATATATGTTACGGCTAATACCCGAAGTGCGGCTACACCTAGTTTTAGCCGGTTAGGACATCAATAGTTTAGGTTAGTTAGGTTACTTTTTTGATACCACCCAGAAAAAGGGACTCCGTCGACTCATGATTGAAGCCAGTTTTTATATACATAGGTTTAATTTTGTTTTTACAGTTTTCCATATTAATAACACTTCTAACCGGCTAAAACTAGGTGTAGCCGCACTTCGGGTATTAGCCGTAACATATATACTTAACCGCGCAAAAACACTTTGATAGTGTGATATAGGATCGGCCTTGTGTTTAGGTGTCATTTGTATGCGTATCGCCGGGAAAGAATGTTGGCGACGATAAGCCCCATCTATGTCTTTATTTTGACGACCTCTGTGGCGCAGTGGTAACTATACCGGACTGTAAAGCGGATGGTTCCGGGTTCGATCCCCGGGTTCGGTCGGGCCAATTTCGTCAAAATGGTTTTTCGACATTGGCTCGTGTCTGGGTGTAACTAGGTTCTCCCCTAGTCCCTTGTGTGGTACCTGTAACACAAGCCCTTAATGCGCTTACCATAGGACCACATAATTGGTGTGTTAGTCTGGAGATTTATTATTTATTATATTATTATATGATCTTAAAAACTACAAAACGTGTCATTTTAGAAACATAAATTTAGTGTCATTACTGAACGTAAATAAATATTTAGAATTAAGTCAATCTAGTTTTCTTTCTATCTTTAACACTAGAAGCGACGACCCGCAGTCATTTCTCGGTAAAACCAACGCCCCTGTGCACTGAAAAAGCCCAACTACATTTTTTTATTGACGAAACCGAAGAATCGCACAGACAATTTTTATAACAAAAAATTAATTAGGAATTAATATTTAAATAGGTAAAATAGGTAAACTATCTCAAATCCTTTACTAAATTATTTCATTACTGCCAATAAGTTGGAAAAAATAAAAAAAAACACACTTCCAACTTCAAAAAACCACCCTTATCTCACCTGACAGCGCCGTCACGAACGCCATCGCCTTCACCCCGTGCGCCAGTGACGTCACGCCCCTCAACCCCGCCACCCTTCCATACACCGCCCCCGCCGGGAAGGGTCGTAGAACTTTCAACGCGCCCCCTAACAGCCCCGTGTATAGTATGAACGCGAGGCCGAGGTGGGAAGCGAGGCGGTATTGGGACACTCGGGGAACATCTGAAGGACCTTGGAAACGGTCTTCGAGACCGGATTTGACCATGTACCAGCCCATTAGACCCTGGGGAATGAGGTTAAGTTCAGTAACATATAAATATATATAGTCTACTATATAAACTAATATTATAAAGTGGAAATATTTGATTTTTTGTTTGTTTGTTTGAAATGAATAGGCTCCGAAACTACAGGACCGATTTAAAAAAATCTTTCACCATTCGAAAGCTACATTATCCACGAGTAACATAGGCTTTATTTAGATTGATTATTTTGGAAAAAATAGGGAATTCCGTAAGACATTGCCACGGGAAAAACCATTTAGTTGCGGGCGAAACCGTAAGCTAGTAATAAAATAAAAAGGCCTGAGTGACTGACTGATTCATCATCGTACGAGGATAAACTATTCAAGTTGGAGACATAAAATTTGGGACAAGCATTTCTTTTATGATGTAAGTAGGCACTAAATAAAAATTTATAAAAATTCACTAAGGAAATTCAATTTAGCTGCGGGTGAGACCACAGGGCAACACAAATAAAAAAAGTAATTTTATAGTCACTTTGCCGATGTTAAAATAAAAATAGGGTCTAAGCAAAAACAATCAAGTTAAAATCTAATTACTAACTAGAAAGTGTTTAAAAAACACCACTACTACCTGAAGCAAAGCTGAAAAGTAGCAATTAAATTATACCTTCTATTATTATATATTTTACTCTCATACTACTAATCCTACGAATATTATAAATGTGAAAGTTTGTGAGTATGTATGGATGTTTGTTACTCTTTCACGTAAAAACTTCTGGATGGATTTGGATGAAACTTTGCATTAATATAGGTTCTACATCAGAATAACACATAGGGTAGGTACCTACTTTTTACCGCGGTAAAACTTCTCATTCCCACGGGAAACCTACTTCCACGCGAACGGAATCGCGGGCGGCCACTAGTATTATTATAAATTAGGAATTCCACATCATAATTACCTGAGCACCAACCAACGCACAGTAAGCCGCCACCCTGATCTTCATCCCCTTGTTCAAGTACCCCCGCATCCAGAAGAATGCAGCCGGGAGAAACACCGCAGCCCCTATACACCGGCCCCAGGTGCGGTGGGCAAACTCCATGAACCAGATCCACTTGAACTCTGTGAGGGTTATGTCCTGGTTCTTACTGGGGGGTCATAAACAATGGAATTAAATATCATTTGAAAATAGAAATACAAAAGATTGTAGCTGCCTCCTTCTTTGGAAGTTATTTACAAATTGACAGCAGTTAGAAATAACGCTTTCTTAAACTTATTTACACAACTAAGTTGAATACTACTGCTGATGAGCCTTTAATTATTAGGGTTTAGTCATGTACTGTGTAAATGTATCAAATTAAATAACTTTTAGCAATTTATGGTAATAGACATACAAAAAAAAAAAAAATAAGTAAAAATGTAATTACTATTTAAACTCAGGAAACTGTTGGTACTTGGCAAACTCTGTCTGCCACTCCTCTTGAGTGCGAGGCATATTCTCTCCTAAGAGTTTCCACGTCACCATTGACAGTCCGGACTCTGTCAGTCTTGTTACTCCACCTAGGGATATCGTTATTAGGTATACTTTGTATATGTTGCAAAACATATTAGAGGTTTATGTAATTTCATTAAGGATAATAGAAGAATTAACAGACGATCAAGAATTTAAGTTTGCATGTTGAAAAATTAAATTATGAATATTTATATATTTTTTACTGTTTTCTTGTTTTGTGATTATCAGTGTTATGGAGATCTTATTGACAAGCGTAATAAATAAAACTAAATATAATATTACTACAATTTTATTTTAAGTACTTATCACAGGTTATAAATTAAAATACACATTACTGAAAAATAATGAAATAGTAGTTGATATTATTTTAGTTTATTTATCCCCCTTATTCGTCTCCACTATAACATTGATAACATAATACACACTATACAATAGAATTAGCAAACCAGAGACCATACCTAGCACCACCGCCGTGAACACCATGCCGCTGCATCCCAGTAGCCAATAGCCAACAAGTTTCTGATTCTTTGGTTTTGGTGTAGACGAGCAGAATCTTGCAATAATACCGTTGGATTTTATTATATCTGTAAGCTGAAAAAGAAACAAATGTTATTTTACGTTGTCTTTTTTTTTACCGCAATTTAAAAACAAAAATTTAAAGCAATTTTACCTTATTGTGACTGACTTTGTTGTATTTTGCAGGAGTAATCAACTGTCGCGCCACTACTTGTGTGTTAAATCCATTTCGCACATTCACTAACAACTTGCTCTGGACACCTCTCAGTGACTGAGAACAGCGGCAAAGTTGAATTATATTCAACATTTTGATGTTCAATGCTGCGGGAAAAGTGATAAGTTACAAAAGGTTGTGAAATAAATTTGGTTTCATGATTTAAGAACTTCGTATTCAAAAACTTAATGAAATATAATTTATCCTCAACAGAAAGGATCAGTTTTATCAAATTTGATGTAAAAAAAGATGTGATAAAATAAAATCCCAACTTACCGACTTCTTACTTAGGCATACAGCCCCGAAAGCAATGTGTCTGAGTTAACCTCTGGTCTGTATAGGCACAGATCTGCGCACCCACGTTATATGTGTTGGCACAGATATGTGCTCCGTATTAATACCATACTACCTTTGTCACATTTTACTCGATTTTACACAATATCATCTATGAAATAAGACTTAAAATGGATTGAAATATATTCTCAATGAATGAATGAACCACAGTCATTTGTCGTTTCTGTCAAAACTTCACCGTCAACGTCATAAAACCGTTTTGAATTTCAAACTTTTCCGTTCGCCAGTTGAGATAGTGAGTGCGCGTCATTACGTGAAATATTGCTAAAATTTATTTTCCAAATAAACCCGCATAAATGTTATACTAACAGATAGTACATATCTTTGTCAACCAAGAATGATAAAAAAGTTCGAAACTAATTCGTAAATAATTAATAAAAATACATCATTACGAGCTCCCTGTCGAATTTCAAGCAATAGCCACAATCAGATGCCTCTGGAATGAAAAATATAAACAGGACACTCATAAATAATAGCTTTTTATATTCATTAGTTATCTAACTTCTAAAATAAATCACAATATAAGCGTGCCTGGAGTAACAAGTAGAAAATAACAAACAAAAACAAACTCCTTGCGCTGCGCGCGGCGCGCTGTCTCGTGACCTTGCACAGACAACGGTATTTCGCGAACACGGCGGCTCACATAGTAGAGGTTAATGCCTAACACTGTTGATCCCGGGTGAATAGGTTATGCGATAACTTAAATTGCGAAACTTTTATAGATAATAATCTATAAAAACTCAAAATGCACCGCAAAATACTGTATTGTACAAATCGTGCCCCTTCCGTATATTTTATTTACTGCAATTCTGACATTGACTTTGACAGTAGTGTCAAGTATAAAAAAATATTCAAGATTGCGTTCCTAAACATAAGTCAAATTTTAATGTCATTTTTTAATGTTAAAATTCATGAAATATAAAGGTTTTTTTTTGGGATTAATAGATAGGTAATCAATGTCGCCATCTATAAAACCCAAACCCAAACAAAAAATTAAACGAAAAGATCTTCACGATCTTATATAATTAAACCTTTCCAGAATCGTTGAAAAAATGACATTCGATTACCATTGGCTTACTTAAAGCCTAGCAGGTCAAAAAAACTTATGCCCGTTTTCATCAACGATCCCTAAAATTTAAGGGACACTTAAAAATTTTCGCAGTCCTATAAAATAACTATACATAGCTTTATTAATTATATTTTACTGACAATTTGCTGTCAGTTTTTATTTATGTAAATCGAGAAAATTTTGTGGCATAATATTTACATTTAGGTGTTGTTTAAAATGTGTTAGGTAGGAGACCCTTAAAGTTAGGTGATGTTGGTGAAAACGGGCATTAAATTTGTAAATTCAGCGAAAAATAAATAAATATGCTAAAATAAAAATTAACTTTGTCAGCTGTAGAGAAAAGTTAAAAACGATAAAAAATAATACTTCATATTATAAAATCAAGTATTAAGTGTTTATGTTTGATATCGTTACAGTAAAATGTGTTTCATGCGCATGATTCTTTATTGTTTGTCAGTTTGCCACACAATCGTTAGCCTTCCATTTCCTTATAATCATTTGCTAAAGCTTTAACGTTATTGAGAGCGCTTGCGAATTCGCCTTCTTCCATGCCTTCTCCGACGTAGTGATGGACAAAGGCCCGTTTAGAATACATAAGTGAGAATTTTCTCGCAAGTCGAAGCCAAGCGACTCGAATGGAAGACGAGTTGGATACCATCACTACCGCACGTTGGAGTGCTGCGAGATCTCCCCCCGGCACAGTTACAGGGGGCATGTAGTTGATACCAATCTAAAAGTAAAGGACATCAGGCATTCTGGTCTAAAAAAAAAAAATTGCGCGGCCAGAACTACGAATATTTCAAATAGCTAGGCTAAGTAGACCTTAAACTAGTTCTGATGAATTTAACACTGTAACTACGTTTTCTGAGTGGTTATTTAAGTTTTCATACGTAACTCATAATAATAAATAATACTTTTGATAATTCATCAGTATTTAGTTAACAATGCAGGCCGGCTAATAATACTATTATAGACATGCATATTGTGTCAGTGGCTTGATTTCGTTTTGGCCGCTCACTCACATTACAAAGCTAAACGTGTCGAAACAGGTTTTGTGCCATTCATTTGCCGCCCGACGAAACGAGACAGAGTGATAAGGGAAGAGTGAGAGAAACGATGCTCTTCTTACCTGCTGGGCTGCTATAGTTTTGTTTACGAATTATTTTTATTTAGTTATCCATTTGACGTACGTTAGATTGGACGGCTATCCCCTCGTAACAAGATTGTTGTTAACGATTGTTTATAGTTATGTCATTGTGCATTCGATGTGGTATTTCTGTGCGAAATCGCAGGAATTATGTTTGGAGTACTCGTGTACAGCAACACAATGAAATAGCACAGTTACTTATACAAGAAATACAAGACCGACAGGTAAGCTTTAACAAGTTATTAACGCAAAATAACGTAATACGAGACGTGTGTTTGTCAAAACGAAAACAGTTTCGTTGGCGCAGTGGTTAGTAGTACTGCCTACTGCGCTGAAGGTCGTGGGTTCGATTCCCACCCAGGGCAAACATTTGTGTGATGAATATAGATGTTTGCCCTGTGACCCTTGGTGTTATAATTATCTATGTATGTTTATATAACAGTCTCTGATACCTTTATTCTGAAACTATGTCTAAAGAATTAAAATATATTATTTCAGGTTAATCCAGAGAACTTCATTTGCCGCCCTTGTTGGCAAAGGGCTGAAAGAGCCTATCGGCGTCATATTCAGGAAGGCGAAGAGGCGGTCGCAGACGAAGCGGTGGAAGTAGAAGTGGTGGACGACGTAGAAGAACACCAAGATAGCGAAGAAGATGTTGACAATCATCCTGTTTCTTCGATGTTCATAGATGATTTAATTCGTGCACCAAATACATCGAGAACCTGTGTTTTTCAACATTGTAATAACGAAACTCGCCGCCGCATACCTGACAATGTTAAGGTTAGATTGATATGTCGGTACAATTATTATATACCTGAAAACGCGCGTGTTTGCACAGAACATCTCGAACAGGGTTCGTGGCACGATCTCCTTGCACAAGAAAATAATAGTCACCGCTTTACGCCTAATCAAGTTAGTGATATCGTGATGCTTTTAAAAGGGCGCGTCAACACTGATTTTATTGATTTCGACGACTATGAAAACATGGATCCGAATGAGTTCCAAACCTGGACAGGCTTAACTGCGGAACAGTTTACGGAAGTACTTAATAGTACTCCTAGTTTATCTGCACGTGCTAACAAAAAAACTATATTAGCGGCTTTGTTGAGTAAGATGAGAACTGGAGACTCAGATAAAAGATTAGCCAATATCTTCAAAACTAGTGAACGAACGTTCAGGCGTATGTTAAAAACAGCAAGGGAATCATTATTAAATGATTTTGTGCCCATCCACCTTGGCTTCGACCATATTACGCGCGCACAGGTGGTTGAAAGAAATCTTTTATTACCGAATGCGCTATTCGGTAACCCTGATGCCAATTCTGCAGAAAGAAGAGCCATAGTTGTGTGTGATGGTAGTTATATTTACTTACAAAAAAGCACAAACTACTTCTTCCAGCGAGAGTCGTACAGTCATCATAAGTATAGAAATCTCCTTAAGCCATTCCTGATAGTTTGCTGCGATGGTCATATAATAGATGTGCAGGGTCCATATGCAGCGGTAACGTCTGACGCTACTATAATGAACTCTTTATTGAATAGTGAAGACAGCGTCTTAAATTGGTTTTTTCAACCCAATGACGTGTTCATATTAGACCGTGGATTTAGAGACTCGGTGGATAACTTAGAATCCAATGGATACATTGCTCATATGCCTGCGAGCAAACATGCCAATGAAACACAACTTACGACGATACAGGCTAATAAGTCAAGGCTTATCACCATATGCCGGTGGGTAGTGGAAGTTGTGAACGGGAGGCTGAAGCGAGATTTCCGATTGCTACGATATGTATACAACAATCGGGCATTAGCCCATTTGTTCGACTATACAAGAATTGCAGCGGCATTAATTAACGCATTCCACATTGTGATCGAAGACAATGTACATGCTTCGACAATACTCAATATAATAAATGAACGATTGAACACCAGAAACCATCTATCTGAAATTGTTGAAAGATACAATTATAACAGAAGAAGAGCTCAATTCAGACTTATGTCAGCAGATATGCCAGAGTTTGAGGACTTTCCACGCTTGGAAGAAGAAGAGCTGTTTCTGTTTGCGCTCGGTATTTATCAACTGAAACAGGCTAGATGCTATTACGGCGAGCACGTTCAAGAAGATGGCTCATTTATGATAGAGCTCTTCAGAGAACCAGACCATGAGCAGTTAAGCGAATTGGAAGGAAATGATTTATGGATGATTCGCGCAAGAATTCAATCCAGACATGTACGGGCTAGGACATACTATGTTTATGTGGTCATAGATAATGCTTTAAATGGACGCGAAAGCATCAATCATTATTACTGTACATGTCATATTGGAAAGCGTACAGTCGGCTGCTGTGCACATTGCATGACAATTGTCTGGTATTTAGGCTATGCAAGACATCGACATGTAATACCACCAGCACCAGGCCTTGAAAATGTAATAATGAGAACTAATGATTAAATACAAAAAAATGTACTTTGTTGTTTTGTTTCTTATCCCCACCTAAAATCAATTATCTACATTAAAATAACTTGCAGAAGATTAAAACTTAAATACTTAACAGCTTAAAAAAATAAACGGAGTACGACGCCTTACCGCGTATCACCTCTTTCCCAGTACGGCCCCTTTCCCACTATGAACCCTTTCCCAGTACGACTCCTTTCCCAGTATTACTACTTTCCCAGTACGGCTCCTTTCTCAGTATTACTACTTTTCCAGTACGGCCCCTTTCCCAGTATAACTACTTCCCCACTTTGAACCCTTTTACTTTGCCAGTAAGACCCCTTTGAATGCATTAAGACTTTTAATCTTTTTTATAACTTAAATAACTACTTATAAAATGCAGTTACAGGGTTAAGTCCATATTTTTTTTTAGTTCTTAATATGGCCTAGCTATTGAAAATAATCCTAGGTCTGGCCGCGCAGTTTTTTTTTTTAGACCAACTATGTATGGATTTTGCCTGATGTCCTTTATGGTTTAGAAGTAATTTACAGATTCGTGTAATTTTTTATTCGTGTTTAACAAAATCCTCACCTTAAAGCCAGTTGGTGACCAGTTAACAAACTTTATAGTTTTAAGGGCTTTTATTTGATTAATTGCCGCATTTATATCGTTTCCATTTATATCTCCCCGAAACAATAAACAGCACGACATGTAATATCCTGTGTTAGGGTTGCATTTAACCATTTGATTTGCTGGCTCAAAGCAGGCCATCATTAGTTGATTGGTAGTCAGCTGTTCGTGCATCGCTTTTGAAGGCGCGACGAAAGGCGCAAAAGTTACCAATGGAAAATGTATTCGTGGGTATGGAATGAGATTGGTTTGGAATTCTATTAACTCAACATTCAATGACCCTTCAAACCTCATAGATGCCGTCATGCACGAAACTACCTGTTATACAAAAATAATGTTACTTTAAAACCTACATCACTTTAAAAGTTTAGCTTTAGTCGTGGTTACCTGAGCAATAAGTCGGTTTAGATTGGTGTATGTAGGTCTCGGCGTGTCCAGTAATCGACCCAAAATATCATAAAGGGCTTCGTTATCAAAAATAAAACACACATCTTCAGAGTCCATACAAGAATGTGTTGTCAGGACCGCATTATATGGTTCTACTATGATAGGAGAAATTTTCGGTGCTGGATAAATAGCAAACTCTATTTTCGATAACTTTCCATAGTCCCTTACTAAACCTTCGAGTAAAAGTGCAGTGAAACCAGAGCCCGTCCCTCCACCAAACGATCGGACTATCAGAAAACCTTGTAGACTGCTACAATCTTCTGCTGCAAGTCTTATACGGTTTAAAGCTAATTCAATCATTTCTCGTCCAATGGTATAGTAGCCTCTAGCAAAATTACTAGCAGCATCTTCTTTACCAGTTAATAAGGACTGAGGATGAAACAGCTGTCGATAAGCACCAGTTCTTATTTCATCTGCAATAATGAAGCAATCATATCAAATCGTGTTGTTTCTATACCTGGAGCTTTACTTCTTTTGGTAAGACAATTATTTACCTATCACGGTAGGTTCCAAATCAATCATGACGACTCTTGGAACAACCTTTCCTGCGCCAGTCTCGTTAAAAAAAGTGCTGCAACCGCCGTCAACATTGCCATAAGGACACATACCATCTGGTCGAATTCCGTGTTCGAGACAATAAAGCTCCCAACATGCATTTGCTATTTGGACTCCTGCTTGACCAATGTGTATGTGGATTACTTCTTTCTGGAAATGGTACACACCAAATAGTAAATAAGCATAATTGATTATTATTTTACCTACGTACTTACTTTTATTTTTATATTTAAAAACCTTCCTCACCATTTTATTACTATTTATACATATGCTAATTAATCATTTTACTTGCACTCTAAATTTTGGTTATATATGTAGAATATATTTTTGTGAATTTATATGATTTATTTACATTTTTAATTATTATACCCTAAATAAACATGTTTGATTAAAGTTTGACCGATTTATGTCTCGCTGTCTGGATTTTTGTCAACCGTTTTTTTACTTCTGGCGACAAACCGCAAAGGGTCGTATTGGTCCTTAGAGCATTTAAAGCCTCATTTACACGATACCATTTTCTTGCCTGTAGCGTACAATTATGTCGAAGCAATACTTGAATTGCAGCGTATAAACAACATGCCATATTCTTTCTCTACTAGGCAAGTTTTGCATTCAAAAATGTTCTCCGTTTAAACTATACATACAATATTTTCTTGTTCAATACTTGCCATTTTATCCGAAGATGTCCAAAACTTGAATGAAAATATTTGTCTGAGCAAATACGGTCAATTCTTGAAGCAACGTTCCAGTAAATGGAACAGGAACGTACAAGTCCATGTTTAGACAAGACAATTCTTGAAAGCGATAATCTCCTTACCATTATTGTATAAATGTAAACAAAACACGCTGGCAATTATTTCTTTTCAAGATTTGCATGAGGCTTAAGCCTCATTTACACGATACCATTTTCTTGCACGTTCAATAGCAATAATTGAAAACAATAGTGGAAGCGCAATATTTGCATTTCAATAATTGTAAGCAACTGTTTACACGTTGATATTATTTATAAAGTTGAACGCCATTATTGAATGCAAATCTTGAAAAGAAATAATTGCCAGGGTGTTTTGTTTACATTGATACAATAATGGTAAGGAGATTATCGCTTTCAAGAATTGTCTTGTCTAAACATCGACTTGTACGTTCCTGTTCCATTTACTGGCACGTTGCTTCAAGAATTGACCGTATTTGCTCAGACGAATATTTTCATTCAAGTGTTGGAGGTCTTCGGAAAAAATGACTATCAAAGTCAAGTGAGAAACCTATTGAATACAAGTATTGCACAAGAAAATATTGTATGTACAGTTTAAACCGAGAACATTCTTGAATGAAAAGAATATGGCATGTTGTTTATACGCTGCAATTCAAGTATTGCTTCTACATAATTGTACGCTACAGGCAAGAAAATGGTATAATATTGAAATGCAAATATTGCGCTTCCACTATTGTATTCAATTATTGCTATTGAACGTGCAAGAAAATGGTATCGTGTAAATGAGGCTTTAAGGTTAAATGCTCTAAGTATTGGTCTTACTTTTTATGGTAAGTTGGTTTAGTAAGTTGGTAATTATACAGGGTGTCCCAAAACCTCTAAGCCCAAACCTCAACGTGAAGCGGAAACGGAGTGATAGATTGTAACTTATAATTGTAACCAACATGAAAAAAAAGAGACAAAATCTGTGCAGTTTGAAATGTATGGCCATTTCAGATAAAAAAATACATTTATGCAAGCGGGCACTGTGAACTTTGAGTATTTAACTAAAATATTATTATATACTTAAATAGAGTAGGTATATAGGCTAACTACTCAAGGACTACGAAGGTTGCGCGAAGCCTTGATCGCGGAACGACCCACCTATGGTTTTTTTTACGAATTTTGCAGGAGATTATCTCTATAGAAGACGTGGTTGGCGGCGAAAACACCATATTAAGGAAATAATGAAAACAGTTCTAAGTAAATATAGAAATATATCTTTTTGTATTCATTTTCCTGAATCGAAACCCCTGCTTACGATTACTACTAAGGTTAAAATTGCTATCAGCGCGCTACTTGCGTGCTAACAGTCTCATAAATCCTTGATAGAGCGCACTGATAGCTATTTTGAACCGAAACATACCACTTTATTACCACTGTCAAAACAGACAAGCTCATGTCAACTTCAGAAAAATGATGGAAATAGGCATGATGACTGTGAATAAAATACACAAAAATTATGCTACCATCTAATGAAACGTAAATAAAATATTAAAAAACAACAAGTGATTATTATAAATTAATGCGAGATTAATTTATATTTTTTAAAAATAAATCTACAAAATACGACAGTCCGCCATGATGTTCTGAACGCCAAATGACGTCACGTTAGAGTAAACAAGTGATCCAAACCTATGTTTTCTTTTTCATCTCGTATGTTTTTCGGATTTTATTTACGATCTACCTGTTTTCAGAGTTCAGTTTTATTTCTTGAGCGTTTTGGTTTAATAACTTAACTCATGGAACTTGGAATTTGGAAGAACGTTTGTGTTTGCACTGTGTTTAGTCAAACGTGACATCACAATCGACGCCATGACACTTAGGAGCGTTTTGGTGGGAATTCTTAAACATAAAATTTTAAATTTATTTTTTTCATATAAATCATGCTTTTTTTCCCGAAATATGATATTCTTTACAATAAGTATATATTTCTGAATATGATACAACAGTTTTTCAAAATCTGTCATCATGCCTATTGGATGTCTGTTAGATCAAATATCGATTACATAAAAAGGAATTTATCGAGATATAGTTGGCAGCAGAAGGACAAAGAACATTAATAGGGGATATGCATAAAATTTTAAATGGCCTAAAACATTTTTTTCTTGAATACTTATTATCGTTATATTATAATGCAAAAGTTTTTTTTTTAATTTATTTATTATTTAAACCCCTAAAATAATATTTAAAAAGTGCAAAATAAGGGAGCGAAATTCAAACTTCCAAAACGCGCCACCATTGGTCGAACGTAATGTGACGTCATCTGACACGACATTGCATTCATCAGCGTCGAAACTTATACTGTTTTACAAGTTTTTGTGAAAAAAATAAATAAATTTAATCTATATTCTTGTGCTGTTTGTAATGAAGTTTAGTTTAGATTGGTAGTGAATCTTTGACGATGACTGAAGCTGGTTCTGTCATAGCACATTAGGACAATCTACCGAGAACAGGTGCATTTATGATAGCATATAATTTTGCATCTGTCGCGTCTCCGAGGCGCGATGTGGGTTGTGGTGGTACAGCAAATGACAACCCCAGATTCTTCTTTGATATTCGATTTAATGTGGTTTACAATTTGATGTTGCGTGTTCAACGGTTGGTTGGCAAGTAAAGTTGTACAAAGAAAAGAAACAATAACTAGACCAAATATGTAGTTGAGACGTATTGCTATAGAAAAGACGTAGGCGCGCAGACAGCATCGAAACCCGATTATACGAGCGCAGAGATCAGATGATGTTACATAGTATATTTAAGACCATAATATAGATTTTTATTCATAAATGCACACAGCAGTTTACTTAAAATACACCACAACATTTACATATTGACACAAAAATATATGAGGCAAAACTCCTTTCTTCAACCGTAGAGTACATTTTTCTCCTTGCTCTTTTATTAAATTGTATTTAATATAATTTTCTGTATCTTCCTTTACCTGGAATAAATCAACAACCATAAAAAATTCGTAAAACCACAACATAAAAGTTTTAATAGAAAGTTATAGGTAGTTACTGATCTTTTCTTATAGGGTAGGTTAATTTTATACCGAATTTTCTAATGTTCAATAGCTAATGCAAAACTTACTTTTTACCAATTCACATTAAGCTGTATATAAATAAAGTATACTTTCGTTAAAATGATCTTCACAACAATATGAACAAGATTTAGGAGATATATTATCCCTTCTCATCACCTTACACGACCGTCTTCGTATTTTCGCATGACTTGAAATACGAAAAAAACACTTTCTCGGGTGTTTTTCGAATAGTATTTGTGCACTTCGGTACTATGCAATACTTATAAGATAATTTTTTGGCTTCTTCCATGGTTTTAAAGCTATTAAAACTGTTAATATGTATGAAATAACTGAAAAGTTCATAGTAAAGTCCCACTGGACGTGTCATGTGACGTCACGCAAAGCGCGCGCAAAATGGCGGCGTTTCAACTGCTCTAATTTTTTCAATGTTTTAAAGTTCGTTTTTAAAAATATCTAGAGTATTTTGAAGATTTTTTATATTTTTTTCTATGTTATAATGTCGTAAACTATTAATTTAAGGCAAGAAAAAAAAACATGAATATCCCCTATTAAAAGTATAATACGAGTACAATTTTATAAAGTTAATAATCGATTAATTTTGTGAATTAAAGCCTCATTTACACGATACCATTTTCTTGCACGTTCAATAGCAATAATTGAATACAATAGTGGAAGCGCAATATTTGCATTTCAATAATTGTAAGCAACTGTTTACACGTGGATATTATTTATAAAGTTGAACGCCATTATTGAATGCAAATCTTGAAAAGAAATAATTGCCAGCGTGTTTTGTTTACATTGATACAATAATGGTAAGGAGATTATCGCTGTCAAGAATCGTCTTGTCTAAACATCGACTTGAACGTTCCTGTTCCATTTACTGGCACGTTGCTTCAAGAATTGACCGTATTTGCTCAGACGAATATTTTCATTCAAGTGTTTGACGTCTTCGGATAAAATGACTATCAAAGTCAAGTGAGAAAACTTTTGAATACAAGTATTGCACAAGAAAATATTGTATGTACAGTTTAAACCGAGAACATTCTTGAAAGCAAAACTTGCCTAGTAGAGAAAGAATATGGCATGTTGTTTATACGCTGCAATTCAAGTATTGCTTCAACATAATTGTACGCTACAGGCAAGAAAATGGTATCGTGTAAATGAGGCTTAATTGATTAGTGCAATTACCCATCACTAGAATATCACAGTACGAAAGTAAATAAACATTTCTAAATGCAAATCCAACAAATTAGTATAAACCTTGCTCTGTCTAATAAGTAACTGAATAAAACAATGACATACTCTGTGCTATTAACCATTGTAGTTGCATTTTATGGGTGCCTTTGGTTTTTTGACTCCTTTTTTAAAGTAAGTACCGTAAAATTGCATTTAAAACATCAACTATTTTGTTTATAATACTTACTTCTTTCTTTTTATTTCAGAGTTGTATGCACTATCCTTACTTCGCATTCCTCGAAGGTACGGGTTTGAAGATAGGCATTTTTAATTTTTCTTGGACAACCACAGCATTTAACCGTCAAATATTCGTTTGTAGCAAAAAGTTAACAAGATTACTACGAAAGTGGTTCTATTTTGGATGTTACTTCACATTGTTTCTATTTCTGCCATTTTCTATATGGACACTTCTATCACTGGCATTTGAAAACATGTACAGTTCATTAGGAAATGCAAATGCTCCAGAAGTAAAAGCTTTGCTGCCCGGTGTAAACATCCCAGCATCAGATTTCTGGGTTTATTTTCTGGCTGTAGGTATAAGTACAATTATTCATGAATTGGGACATGCTATGGCAGCAGTAGAAGAAGGAGTCCAGCTTATAGCTATTGGTTTTCAAGTTTTTACCATAATGCCTATTGCTAAGGTCCATTTGTATACGGATAACATGAACAGTATTAACATAATGCAGAGGTTGAAGATTATTTGTGCTGGAGTCTGGCACAACATAGTACTAGCATTTGTGGCAGTGTTGCTGTTCTTCTCTAGTCCAGTGTTGTTTTCAATTGGATATGAAACTGATGTGGGCGTAAGAGTAGCTGGATTTAGTGACAACTCTCCATTAAATGCAGATAGAGGGTTAAAATTAAATGATGTGATTACATCAATCAACAGTTGTGATATCAAAAATTCAAAAGATTGGTCTCATTGTCTGCATATCGCTTATGATCGAATTGGGATTTGCACAAATGAAGATTACCTCACAGAGCATTCAGATGATATGACTTCTGATGCAAGTCAATGCTGTCGTAAGAATGACATTCACAGCATTTGTTTTGAATTTGCTCTAATAAAAGACCCAAATGAGATGGTATTACCAACACAATATGTTTGTCTGAGACCTAGAGATATGATAGAAAACAAGTTAACAAAATGTGTAGAGCAGAAGAGTTACAGGTGCCCACAGAGCACTCATTGCCTGAAGCCAGTGTTGAACAATTCTACTTATTTGATAGTTGTTGAGAGGAAGGATAATTCCCCTATTTTATACTTGGGACTTCCATATGATTTTCACCAGACTGTGCTAGTTGATCAATATTTTCCTAGAAATATATTATTTTCTCTCTTTTCTCCAACACAGTTAGAAAAACTTTTAAAATATACATTTATATTTTCATTAGGCATAGGATTTTTAAATGTGATTCCTTGTTATGGCACAGATGGACACCACATTGCTAGAAACTTGATACAGCTTCTAGCAAAAGCTACAAATAAAAGTAACAATTTTGTAAATTTGGTAACTGTTATAGTTGTATTCACAGGCACAGCTGTAACTGTACCTATTCTTATTTATTTGTTTTATAAAGCAATCTATGAAAATATGTAATGTACATGTAATACACATGAGATGGTTTTACAAAATTTGTATGAAACAAAATAATAAAATGCTAGTCAGTACATTCTGATAACATTTATTTATTTTTAGTGTATAGGTACCATGAAAACCTCTATTTTAACTAACTTCTTTGATTAAATATCAACTATTACTTAGTGTTACAGAGCTTTGCAAGTTATTGAGTGATTTTTTTCCATTGTAAAGCAAAGATTTAATTATAAATTCATTTGTATGGTGCATATTGTTTCGGAAGTCAGTGCGCGCCCAATCGCGGAGTTCCGCGCGGGTTTTTTCATCAGGAATCTTCCTTAATGTCCGAAATACATCTCTGTATAGTTTTATTACTTCTTGTCGTAGCATAAACTGAAAAAAAAATACATTTAGGTTACACATTTGTTTGGAGAAATTCAAATGGTATTCTTTCCTAAAAACTCACCTGTTTCAAATCTAAGGCTCTCCTCGGTATTTTAGTCACCATCGTGTCATATAACTCATATAGATTTATCAAAGTTATTTGGAACTTTTTACTTAATATTTTAAAATAGTTTATATTTTCTCTACGTATTATTTTCCTTCCTCCTACTCACAAAACAATAACACAGCTGATTTTGGCATCTGTCACATTGACGTTGACAGTATATATAACCATGATGGAAAAACTTATGATTGTGGTATTTTCCTATATAGTAATTGGCCATAATCTGAAACGAAGTTTGTAAAAAGGATCCCGTCAAAAACATAAATGTAAAATGAGATTCAAGTCCAATATAATGTTCACAACAAAAGAAGTGAGATCTAAATGGGTGCCAAGTTCAATGGTCAGTCAATAAATTAATTTATATCAACATAAAATATTTTAAAACAACTTAATTATAATTTCTTCTTATAACTTAGGATAATTTATTGAAGCTTAAGGTCTGACTTGGCTAGTTTGAAAATACTAATTTATTACCTTCATTAATATAAACATGGAAGAGCCCTTAGTACGATGGCTATTTTCTACCAGCAAGTCGAAGTTACGAATAATAAGAGCTTACAGCTTGCTAAGGCTGTGACTTTGACTTACCTACTTGAGGAGAATTTCCTTATACTTATATAGAAACTCAATGATTCGAACTTTTCCACTTAAAAAAACATGGTTTATAAGAAAGTAGGTTTGGTTTGGTTTATAATATTCCATTGTTGTTTCTTCCATTTACTTTTTAACTTAACTTAATAAAGTTGAATAAGTAGGTACATTCCTTAACCAACGTTTTATACTGAATCCGAAAATATACATTTTAGAAAATATATTGTTTTTCGTATGTCTGTTAATGTTCAAGTTAAACTTTAAGTAAGTATCTAAGTATTTTAAATACTTACCTAGTTGTTTAGTTTTGAAATATAAAAAATGAAAAATTAAATTTACTAACGTTTGGGGGAAACGTGCAAGAGAAATGAAATAGTCGAAACGTTTTAAAAGCTTTATATTTAAAGCATAAAAGTGATTTTAATGTTATGTGCCCACAGTCCGAGCACGAAAATATGACTGAGTCTGGAAGGATGCTGTCAATATCTCCTTGTTTCTTCTTTAGAATCTACGAGTATTTAAATAATATAAAACAATAGCTGCCAGTATTCCAGCAATAAGTATCCTACATAGTGCTTATGCACATTACAAATTTTCAAAGGACTGGTCTTATTTAGCTTATAAATAAAGTAATTAATTTTGACCGGCGCGGCGCGGCATTTTGCCCAATGTTATCCCTGCTAATATTATAAATGCGAAAGTAACTCTGTCTGTCTGTCTGTCTGTCTGTTACTCTTTCACGCCTAAACCACTAAACCGATTTTGATGCAATTTGGTATGAAGAAAAAACTGAGCTTGGGAAAGGACATAGGGTACTTTTTACCGCGGGAAAACTTCTCATTCCCACGGGAAACCGACTTCCACGCGAACGGAGTCGCGGGCGGCCACTAGTAGTAACTATAGGTAACTACTCGGTTAAATATTTCCTTTATAGTTTAAGCTAAAATGTTTGAGGAAGTTAAGACTTAGCTGTAGCTATTTAATTATAAAACAAATATAAATATTTTTTTTAAAAATCAGTAGCTACATTGCAGCTTCGCCATTTACTTTTTAATTTACTTACACATTATGGAACTTTTCAACTTTTAAAACAACCAATTTAAATTTATTTAAGTTATTTGCGCGGGCATTTGTTTTATTTGGTAATGGAAAACAAAAATCAGGCTCTATTCGACACTAAACTTCTCTTGCTATACTGAATTTATCATTAAAATCTATAAGTTTGCTAAACCGAGCATCAAAAATAAAATTCACTTAATTATCTATCTATTTTCTTTCGTCTGAAAAAATAAAAAGCATAAAAAAATCATAAAACTGTTTTCAATACTAATGAAAGAAAATCAACCCATTCAACCAAAAATATTTTAAACTTATTTTCCTATTTTATCTTTATTGCAGTCGAAGTAGAAGCTTTTTTCATGTTACAGCTTTACTACCATACAAAAAACAGTGCGCGTGCGTGGAACGTCATCCCTTGTTCAATCTGAAAGCGCGGGAAAAAAGAGCTTTTTATTTCTTGTCGGTCAATCGCGCAAAGTTTACCGCGCGGGGCAGACGTGTCCGTTGCTCTCTGAAATTCGCGCTTCATGCACGAAATGTTTACGCGTCGATTGTAAAAAAAAGTTTTATTTTGTGATTAATGAACTCTCTTTAATAAAGTGATTACTTTGTTATAATAATGGACATTACAACCCCTGCAAATAGTTCTCCACCGGCTCCGACAGTCAAAAAAGAAAATGAAGAGGAAATCAAGGTAAGTTTTACAATTTTGTAAATTGCGAAGTAACTTTATTATTTTTGGCCGGCTTTGTCTGAAAGCAGATGATGATTTCCGTTGGAATAATACGATACTCTCACGGTTTCATGTTATTGGCAAGCAGCCTGTTTTATCTTTCTCGTAAAAGGATACCAGTATGCTAACAGAGTCGTATTTTTAAATTTGATATTTCAAATCAAAAGGGGACCAAGCCGTACAAAGGCTGTTATTCGGCGGGTAACATGGAATAAATTACTCGGTGTACAATTACAATATTAATTACATTTTGCGATATACAATAAAACTCGTGTAATATCACGTTTTTGAGGCCTTTTCCAGCCATTAAAGTGTGTAATACGATATGTGAAGCGCGCTCGGATCTCAGTAACCAGAGTCACTGGATGTTTTGATAATAGATATAGGCGGTGTGGATGTGTGCGTGTTTGTGTACACGGCGAGCCGGCCGAGTGTGTGTGCGGGGTAATTTTAGACGTTCCTTTGCTCAAAATGTAACTGGAAACCGTCCCAGGCCACAAGCCGAGACGCTTTAATTTATTGTATTTATCTGGTTATCTTAGTTGTATAATGCGACATTGTAATTGTTGTCTAGTGTGGTGTATTCGCGCGGTTTACAAAAATAGTTTTGTCATGACAAGTCAATGACCTCGTGATGCGGTGACCACGCGGTGGTGACGCCACGGGACACGCAAATAATTGTAATGGCGAAAGTTTGAGGTCGAAGCAATTTATGTAATGCGTCTAGTCAGATGCTCTGAATATCTACTAATCGCTACAAATTCAGCCTACTCATTAATCGAGGCCTAGAAACTAAAAAAAACTCATTGGCGCCTTGTACAATTAATCTGACCCATCCGTTTCCAATAGGAATTCCAAAACTAAAGACTTTCTAAGATTTTTCTGTGGAAACCGTCAAGCCCCGTTCATGCTTTCTATCTACCTACCAACAAAACAGCGCGTAATCTTCAGTTGGGAAAAACTGAGCAAACTTAAAACCTACGCTACAGGTCGAAAAGCCCCAAGGAATCATCGTGTTTAGTATGTTTTATATTTTACTAGTGGCCGCCCGCGACTCCGTTCGCATGGAAGTCTCTTTCCCGTGGGAATGAAAGAGTTACCGAAATCATTATTATTAACGTTAAAAAGTAAAAACTGTAGGTACCTATATCCACAAACTCATTCTCATCAACCACGTAAGATTTTAATACGGTTTCCATCATCATTTTATTCTTTTTTTTTTTAATTCTCATAAAGTACAAAACAGGAAAAATATTGGGAAGTGTACACCCGTGTGTAGCTTGGACAGATCACAGGTTAAAAAAAACAAAACGGTGTCAAAATCCAATTCGTATTATTTGAATAAGGAAAATACAGCAGTAACTTTCACGTCTCAAGTTACTGGCTGAATAAATAAAAATCTACGAGCTAGCTGTAATCAGATACTGTATTCGAGACAACGATATTTTAATTATAAAGTTAATTAGATACCTATCCAGGCGCCATTAGCGTATCCAATTTATTATGTTTTTTTAGAAGACTTAGGTGTAAGTAATTTTTACTTTCATTACCCAACTGCTACAGAAGAGAGAGTTATGTTTTAGCTTTGTCTTCGTTTTGAAAAGGTCAGCCTAGCTGCAATCTGCAATATGAGAACAAAATTTAAGATCGTTTATGACTATGCAGTGGGGTTGAGCTTGTTCATCATTAATGGGCTGTTTTCTGTTCCATAACCTTGTTTTTGTTCACTTATGATTTTTTTTATTTGGGTATTCCCAAATTTTCAAAGATTATTATAAATTCCTTAGGTGTTTTCGATTAGTTTATGATGTCTTACAGATAAATAAACAAATGATATCCTCTTTTTACGGTTTGTTTTCATTTGCCAAGGTTTTATGGTATTCGTTGATAACACGATTTTCGCTGCATGCAGACAACACTTTGAATGCATTCAAATTGGTTATTTTCTTACAATTCGATTTAAATGTAAATTTTAACATTCCAATCAATCAAAGTTTGCATCGTAGAACAACCTGATATAAAATTGATGTTGTCAGTTAAATTGAAGCTAACATGCAAATAATTTGAATTCCCATTTTGCAAAATGGCACTACGTTGTTTGCTTTACTCGGAAATATTTTTCAGTAACACTATTTTTTCCAACATTTGATTACTTTGAACCCAAAATGAATTATAGCAGGTACCTTAACAAACTGTAAACTAAAACTCGACCTGTAAACTAAAAATAGATGAGATAAATCAACCATCTAGATGACATTTAACATTTTAAAATGACCTTTTCTAGTTATAAGTTTGATACATAGTGTTTTTTTTATTTTCGATTCAAGCATTTAAATAATTCTAGCCTACTTTATTTTTAAATTATCATAGCTTCCTGCTATTACAACAAAGAAAATTGCTTTTAATTAGTTAGTCTGTCTTAAAATTGAGTACCTATATAATGTATAAAATATATCTACATACAACATGTGCCGGTGGTAATGCGGTTTAAGTTTAGATTTTTGCTAATTGGCCTGTATCATACCTTTTTAACTCGTACGTATCCTTAAAAAACAAACTGTTTACCTACCTATATAATTTTTACAATAGCACTGCAACCCGAATCTGTACTCCATGGCTCATTGCATCATCACCCAGACAAAATATAACACAATAGGCATTCAAAACTTAAAAATCGATGACATCTCATTAGTTGTGAAATCGATACACTTAGCAACAAAATGCCCCAGATCTTTTCCACGACCTGTACAAAATGTCCACGCGGCGCGATTAATTGTGGTGACATGAGGTATATCTGAGTTGGGGCTATATGGCGCTTAGTTGCACTATACAAGTCAAGGACGTTTTGTTGAATTTACTTGTTCTTTTAACCGACTTCCAAAAAGGAGGAAGTTCCCAATTCGGCCGGTATTTTTTTATTTTATTTTTATGTACGTATACCGTTTTTGTTTGATGCGGAATAGTTACGAATTGGTCCCATAAAAATTTTATACAAGTTAGCCCAGTAGATTTTATTTTATGTGCATTTTTTATTTACTTTTACCTATCCCGATGTCTGAAATCAAATATCGCAAGTAAGATCCACTTCCCGGTTACCGATTGAGCTGTAATTTTGTAAACGTATGTAAATTGGATGACAGTGAAAAAATATTATGACATTGAGCTGGTCTGATGATGGAACCGAAAGGTGGCCCGATAGGAACTCAGTAATTAAATGACAAAACTCTATCGAGTTTGGGCTCGTTTGATTCGTCTTGACGAGCACTTTCGTGCCGGTTGTAACTAGGATCCTCTAGGGTCCGATGATGGAGCCAGAAGGAGGCCTAACGAACTCAGTAGGTACTTACAAAAATTCATATTTTTTTACGTAAATACTACTGGACAATTTGGATGAAACTTTACAGTTGTACAGGTTATAGGTAAGTACATCAGAATAACACATAGGGTACTTTTACCGCGGGAAAACTTCTCATTCCCACGGGAAACCGACTTCCACGCGGGCGGAGTCGCGGGCGGCCACCATTGACAATAAAACAATACACTAAAAAGTATTAAATAAAAATGACTACGTTAAAAAAAAACAACAGGACTAAAAAGTTAATAAAATTTAAATTATTGTTTGGTACCTACCTTTATATCCTCACGGGTAAAGCCGCGTGCGGAAGCTTAGTAGATTCAAAGTGAAAAGTAGTAAGTTATCTCATAAGTTACTCTCTCGACACGAAAGGTATGGAATAAGTCGCCATGTATCTAAAAGTTGAATGTATAGTAGATTTTTTTATTTTGTAAAAAACAGCGCGCTGTTCCTACAATTGAATGCGTTTTTCACCATCCTTTAGATAATTTAAATTTGTAAATAAAGAACATTCCGAAAAAGTTTTGTAAAGTTAGCCAAATTTCAATGTTTCGGGAACAAGTCGCCCAAATTACACCATTGCGAAGCGTGGGCGTTTTCAGATTGATAATTCAAACTCCATTGCAATGAAAGTTTATATCCACCGTTGTGCCACAATGTGCGAAAGCCGTAAAAGTCAATTTTAGTTATCATCTACCTACTTTTACCGATGAAAAGTAATAATGTTTCAATGTATGCTTCATTAATAGTGTACCTTATGGTCTAAGAGCCCGCGTCAGCTAGACATATTCCAGACCTTCAACTACTCGTACTAATAAAAGCTATAAGCTGTGATGTAAAACTACACCTAACTCGGTACTCGGGTACCTATTCAAATCTCATGTAAGTGATACGTTGCTACGTGTAATGCGTTGCGTACGTAGAATGAGACGACATCGGCCTTGGGGGACCTTGGGATCTTTAAATATGTTTCTGTGCATGTTTTCCGCTTCTTACAAATTCGGATACTTCTTCTTTTATTTTTTGGGGTGGAATTATTTTATCGAACTCATTTCAATACAATATTTCATTTCTTTTAAGTATAGGGTATGCGGAAAGAAGATCACTGAACGTTCTTTGTAAGGGTTTTATGGTTCATTTTTCTTTGGTCATCCCTTGACCAGAATTTCGACACCAATCTTTAGTGAATTTTCTGCATGATACAAAACGTTTGTCTCTTCTAGTAAGTGTCTTTCTACATTATTTTAAGTTTTTCCTTAGTTATAGAAAATAAATAAGTAATCGTAAATGCCCATTTATTTCGCATTCGGTTATTGCAATATTTTAATTTATTATCATTATTATTTCATTGTTTTCTTTTCTTTTTGACTTTGTCCTTATTTTTATTGACTTGCATTAAATGTGTTATTTAATTTTATTATTATTTTTGGATTATATTCTTTGTCATTAAATATTATTTTTTATTACTTATTACTTATTATTGAAATGGTTGAATCAGAGAGAATGCCTTTGGGAATTGAGTCCATCAGTATACAATTCAGTACAATACACTTTAAATGTAAAACTTAAATCAACCTATTTGTGTCATGCGTAGGATAGAAAAACGAAACCGTTATTCCGAATTCAAATCCCCAAATCAACCATTCGCGCACAGACTATAATGATTATCCAGCCGTCTTAATTATCACGCGTTGCATAACACAGCCTCATCCATCCTACACGGAATATCGAGTTGCCAGTATAATAATTAAATTGTATATTTTTAATTATAATTTGAGGCACAGGTTTCGATATCCCGGTGTAATTATTGTAGTAAGTTGCTCGATACCCGAGAGCGTAGTCGTTAATTTCAGGGTAAAGTGATACGCGGTGTAAAGTGAACTCATCAGTTCGGAATTTTGAGCAAAATTAAAGGGTTTTGGGGAAAAGTGACGGTTTTTGAGCTAGTAGTAGGTATTGTAAAACGAACTTTAGCTGGTTTTTAGAATAGTGTTTGAAATTATAAGTAGCATGTTTGTTGATACATTAATTCAAAATTTATTTTATTATAATGTTGGCACAAACGTTCACACTTTGAGAAAGTTGCTTTTAAAGTTCAACAGTGTTTTTTGTTTTTTTTAAACTTAAAACTACACACGTAGGTAGTCAAAGTAGTAATTTTTAAGATCATTCTCAACTTAATCTGCTGGTGCCTCGTTTACACGTCACCACAACTCGCCTCCCGCAATCACTCACGCGTCAAGTTGCCGTCGGCGGGCGATTCCGCGATTTATTAACAATGCTCGCATTATTCAAATTTAATGGTTTTTTAACAAAGCCCGTGATCGAACCCTAGTTTAGTGCAGAACCCGATCCCGGTATAATTAACGGCAGTCTCGGTCCGTCATCTGACGCTGCTTGCGTCACGCTGGCTCCCGTTTGACGTTAATTTCGTGTAAGCTGAAACGTCTGGCTGAAGCGGAGCTATCTGACAGTTTTGTAATCTATGGGCTTGTTTGTACGGTAGTGAAGCTAGGTTTTGACTTCGAATATGAGCTTTTTAAGATAATATAGGGTTCCTGCTCGTAATTAAATCTGACGTTACAGAAACTACGATGTATAAAGTCTAAACTTTAAATGTACGGATCGAAATATTAGATTGTTGTCCTAATACATTTGAATAACAAACATTATGTGGATTAAAATACGTACGTATAGACTTAATAAGTATGTAGATACATTCAAATTCTTAGAAAAGAAGCACAAAGGTATCGTATGATTCATATAAACTTGGTAAGTACCTGTTTGAACAAAATGTTTTCCTGCTTTTCCAGTCGTAATTTGTAACTGACTAGCATTTCTTAACTTGACATAAATTTCCGATTTATAATAGAATTGGCGCTTCCTTTTTAATTAAAAAAAATGTTTACTGCAAAATTTAATACTTATCTGATTAAGTATCAAACAAATAAACTTTCATATTTATTATATGAGCAGGATATCTACACTTATTTAATTAAAACAAAATTTTCTACCATCCAAAGCTTAAGACAACAACATTACTCAACCCAATTATCGTACTTACGTTATCGAAATTAAATAAAACTTTTAATAAAAAACGCAGTCATATAGCATAACCCATTAGTTGCCGCGACCCCATGCAGTCAGGCCGGTGTAACCCGACCCCCGCACCTAACCCGTCGACTCTTCAATATCAGTGACATCTGACACCGCCGCCATTTATTTTTGGTCGGAACGTCAAGTATAGTTGTCGCAATCCGTCGCCGATACCATTCCGTATCAGGATTAGTGATGTCTGATGTGATGATTAAATAAATGAGTTTTATTCGTCTTCGTCTTATTAACCGTCCGTACGCGTGGATCTCGGTTTCCCGTGGGAATGAGAAGTTTTCCCGCGGTAAAAAGTACCCTATGTGTTATTCTGATGTATAACCTATATTACTGTAAAGTTTCATCCAAATCCATTACGTTTACGTGAAACATAGTTTTTACGTGAAAGAGTAACAAACATCCATCAATACATACTCACAAACTTTCACGTTTATAATTAGTTTGATATACCTAACAAGCAAATATTTTTTTTTTTTTTTTTTTTTTATTATAAAAATACAGTCTCCACAGACTCGAGGTCCGTGTCTTTTTTTACAATTACTATTTTTCTCATTATTATAACAATTTAAATTATCTCCGCTTATATAAATAATATTAGTTTTTTGTTATAGCTAACAAGCAAATATTTAAAAACATAATTTAACTAACCATTGTTTTAAACAAAACCCTAAAACTCGTCTATTGGTAGGTACTTACGTATTTTCTTTACGTCTAAAACCATTTAACACGAGCTTCGAAATAATGTCACTAGTTTCGTAACACAAACAAACGCATACGAGTAGAGTTGCATTCGCACGGGTATCGAGCAAGTGAGTGCAAACACGTCATTTTTGTTTATAGCCTTTGAAAGCGACATACCAAAAATTTGCTTTGTAACCGGAGATCCGACGGTCCGTTTTAAAAGGAATGTACGACTTGTGTTAATAGTTGGGTGACTTGGATTATGATCGTCGAAACTAACGGGAGGTTAATTATATCTATAAGTAAGTTTAATTAAGTGTTTAATTAAATTTCCATAAACGACGGTGTTTTCATTTTATTTATTTGGAAAATATAACGCTAACTTTATTTGGTAAGTTTTTTAAGGCAGTCAGCTACATCTATCATTATGCTAACGATCTAAAGAAGATAAAATTTAAATTACATATTCATTATGCAGGCGGCTGTACCTACCTACCGTTATGCCTTTTTTACATTGAAAAATAATTGTTTTTACTCTGTGTAAAGTAACAATGTGAATAATTTCCTCATCATTGCAGCGAGTGAGAACCGCGCGATCTTTTTACAAAGGTGCGCTCTCATGCCGGTGAGTCGGTGTTGCCAGTTTACCGGTATCTCCCGAAACTGCGCTACTCGTGTGACGCGACGGCCGCTACACTATGCACCAGGAGTAATGCACAGCAACCCGACACGCTCTTTGTTTCGCACCCAGACGTTATAATGAGAAACATATGAAACAAAATCGATCCGATATACGAGACGTAACATTACCCCGCGGTTTTTGTAGCTCGACGCGCCTTTGTGCATGCTGCGTGAGTTTAGATTTATTTTTAGTTTGAAGAGTAAACATGACGCCTTTTGAAAGTAACTAACGTTGGTAACTGGGGAGAGGTTTATTGTTTTATTTTGGGTAGTATTTATGTTACAAATATTATGTCGCAATCTTATTTGAGCGGCTTTTTTACTATTTTTGCGGCAGTTTAGCGTTGTATATAAATTCCAGTAAGAAACATATTGGAGCATGTTGTGTATGCCGGTGAGCAGTGTGCAAGGGATCAGATTACCGATAGTGTATCTCGCTACACCAGCTAGGAACCAGTAACTGACACCGCACTTTGTTTTTATTCTGCCCTGCGTGGGCTGCTCTCGGATTTACTGATTTTAAACACTTACAGTATTGAGTTGTTTATTTGAAACATGAGTATTAATAATATATCCTAATCAAAAGTACATAGTTTGAGTTTTGTAGAGTTAGTGTTCTAGCAAAAAGATGTTATAACACTTGTTTTTGCTCAATGAACGCAATAATTTAAACAATACGTTTCTTGTGCCTTAGAAACCTGTTGGTAGGTTTATTAAAAAAATCATTTTTATTTCCCTAACGGAATCTGGAATATATTTTCTTGTGCATACCTACACGAGTGACCTAGCCTGCGAGGTGATCAATGGCTACACGTCCCTTACTGCAATATATAAAAACGGTAACGGATCCCTTCGATATTTGTTTCCGTGTAGGTACATTAGTCGGGTGATCATTTAACACGGAGCATTAGGTAAATTATAAGCTCGACTAGTCGTCGAAACTTGATATGTTTGTTGTAACGCAGTAACCGTCGTGCGATCTAATCACAGTATTCCGACTAGTTGACTAGTCAGACTAATGCTAGAGGGTGATGTAGACTAGTCCACGAGACTAATGCTAGATTTTGAATAACAATTAAGTATTAATTGTTGTAGGCTCTTTATTGACGAGCTAATAATAGGGGAAAGATAATGACGGGGGAGAAATAATGAACCGTGTTGAGCATAGGTGTAGACTGCTATTAATTGAAACACGATTATTTCAGTTTAATTTGTGCTAATTGAAATTGAACTTTATAGTCAGTCTGTACAATTATAAAGAAATATTTTTCGTTTTGAACGTCTATGTGTATGTACAGTTTTACTAAAATAACCTTGCTAATGACGTCTGGTTCGCACAAAGTAGCTATCAGCACAGTTTATCAAAAATCTCGGGTTACGTCTTGTTATGTTAAGTGATTATTGCCGTTTTATATTCCATAAGTAATTGATGACGTCGTTCAATACCGTGTAACGTAAGACAGAGTATGATTGTGTCAGTTACGAAGTAGGAATGTTGTTGAATGAGATCATACAAAGTTAATAATGGTTCATTTGTTCAAGGTCATTTCATCTTCATTAAATTAAAAACAAACTCCATATCGGAGTTACTGTTCTCAACGTTAAGCCAATTACCTTTTTCATTACAAATTTATACCGTACAAAGACTATAACACTATAAAATCAAAGCTTACATTGAAAGTTTTCCACTCTGGCAACACCGACGCGTGTAAGTCGCTGCCGTATCGGGTTACACGAACGCTCCTAAATTTACCTTTGGCCAGCTCCCGCCATTAAAAGCATTTATGTTATATTCGATATCACAATATCATGGACGGATCGTGTTACATGTGATCGCGCTTTGATGAGCAGCCACCGACTTGCTACTTTGTGTTACATGCTGTCGCTAGCTAAAGAAGAGATTACCTACGTTATTTATTCGACGTCACGCTAAGGCACTAAAGATAAAACCCAATACAAAGAAGACACTGCTTCGAAACTATACCTACATATAACTATTTTATCCTCAAATCTAAACGTTTCTTCAGATTTAAGTGAATAGGTCTTAGAAGTATATATTAATAGGGTTAAAACAAAATTGGGCAATAAATATTAGATATTTTTTTTTTATTTCTATGTATAATAAAAAAATATTGTAACACTTGAGTTACGGCGATTCTAACTTTTTTATTATTATTATTATTATCTAACAGAGTAGGTAAATAATATCGGGTAAAATACGGTTATTTTTTCGCCGCTAACGACACTTCACTATAAACTATTTTATGATCCATATTATTATCAATGTTACAACCTTGCTGCAGATTTGCCAAGAATTCAATTGGCTTTGCAAAATTTGTTTATGATTGATAGGTACCTAAGATTAAAAAAATGATTTATTGATAGTTATAAGGAGCCGTTCAATTATTTATTTTTATTTAAGGTAAAAAGAAAAAAAATGCTAAAGTATTTCATAGTGCAATCGGTTGGTTGTTATATTGGACATTTCAATTAATAAAGCGAAAGCACCTTAAAAATACTAAGTCAGGGTAGTACGAGACATCTAGTTCAGATTTTAAGTGTATTTTGCATTATTTGTCACTAGAAAAAAAAGTATTTTAATAATAAATGTGACTGTAAGGGTGTAAGCTTTTTTAAAAATATATTTACTTGTTAATATATCTGTACGCTATATTTGACGGTACTTCCACAATCGATCAGTTGTATTTCTACGAATTACGAACTAGATATTACACAAAACGAGCTACCATTGTTTGCTTTCTATTTTCCGGAATATCCTGATGCTCTCTAGTTATAATTTCTCCTTATCCAATTTTACCTATAGATCGATAGGACTCCAGCGCAAACCAACGTAGGTACATGTCCGATACAAAACAGAATAATGAGTATTCAATTTACCGTGAGCGAACGTAATACCCCACCAGCCAGCACGTTCCGAACACAGAATATCGGATACCCGCGATAATTATTACGCAACTAGCAACACTGAAAATCGAAACGTCAGATTTGTGCTCTCAAACGAATTTTGCCTATAGAATTGAGGCAAAGGTAACGTTACCATGGAGCCTTCGTGTGTAACGTGGTAGAGTTTATCTTGGTAGTGTTTTAAACGTCTCACATTGTCCTTTAAAGGATCTTTTTGTAATGTGAGTCCAATTATCTTGTAGCCTGGTCATCTTGCCCCCTGAAACCTTAGCCAGGAGTATGAGCAAGGAGCGTGTCATGCTAGAACCTTGTACGACATTAATTAAATCTGCTCTCATGTTTGTCAAAGGAGTTTGTATGTTGTTTAAGTAAACATTAATTTAAATTAAATTTAGTTAGAGCTAGGTAAACATCCTTTGTTTAAAAACTAGGTATTTATTGGTTGTTTTTTTCACTATATTTCGATTTCTAAGAGTAGTTAGGTACCTGCCTAAAGTTAAGAGTTTTTTTATCTGTCGCCGTTGAAATTGGATTTAAAAACATAATTCATGCGTCTGTCTACTGAATTAATATTCGCAGCTCGAAAGTAGGTAGGTATTTCACTGGCTGCAAAAGGCTACTTACTTACAATTTTTTTTGTCTAGCAAAACTATTTTTATGTTTTTGTGTTGTTAGTAGTTTGCAAAAAAATATTTCTCTGAGTTCCTAATTCAAACTGTAGGTACGTTGTTTGTTACATCGGTGTTTGTTAGTTAATCATTTCGATAATGTATTGTTATTTGGGTAATCCCAAAAACAATATGGAATGCAACTCATACGCGTAGCATACAGTGTCGGTTAAATACGAAACCAGCATAAAAACACCTACAAATTCTTATTACACCGACTGAAATTAATCACAACAAAGAAATCCGAGTAAACACCCATTGCATCGAATAAAGAAACAAATTAAACACGTTTAATTTCTGATACGTAAACGATTTCAATTTTAAGTGACACAGATATTTCTTGTTGCGTTATTAAATCGCGACATTTAATATATTCTTACGAATTTAAATGTATCTTCAAAAAGAGGTCAATCTTGAGCTGTGTGTAATTTTAATATGTCCCACACGTGTTTTTATTTACAGATGTTTATATTAATAGCGATTAGTTTATTTTTGTTTGGCCGTGGTAAAGTGAAGACGTTAAGTGTTAGTGGAAGTATTTAAATTGCTGATTTGTTGGCTATAAGGACGGATATTGTAAATATAGAGATCACGATATTTTATCATGTTATTCGTAAATTCTTTTTATTTACCATTCTGTCTTCTTTTTAACGGTTTTCCTTTTTCCTTCTTGCTTGCTAACCGAAAAAGAGGAATGTGCTCAACTAGTGGTACCAAAGTGGAACGCGTGGAAACTACTTATTATTATTATTATAACGATCATGAATTAGGCAAATCGGTTCAATTAAAGTTTCTTTTTTCTATGTGAATATGAAAATCATAAGTAGGTATCTTCATTATTAACTGCCATATAAAAACACAGAAACAGTTAAGCAAGTTTACATGTCACACCGATTCCTTTATCTTCTATCCTTATTTTCAAACTCGCAGGCTAACTTGTTACCAAATATTTTAACGTTGCTTTAAATATTTAAAAAAAAATCGCTGAAACTTCATGATCGTGTACGTATTGACCAACCGATAAACCCCAAACTTCATGATCTAATATGTGTACGTATTCATCGACCAACCGCTTAAAACCTCTACAGCATATGCCCTCCCTCCAGGAGTTCGCGGAGACAGCCATGAACGAGCTGCTGGGCTGGTACGGCTACGAGCGCCTGGAACTGCGGCGCTGGGCGGCTTCCAGAGCTAAAGACGCCAGCAGTCCCGACCACCCGGCCGAACAGAAGTCTCAAGGTAAGACCTGGAGGTGATTCGGGTCGACAACATTTCGGACACAAAAAACTCGGACACCTAGGCCAATGTATGGATTTTCAATTATAATATTATTATTTTCCATATATTGGCCAAGGTGTCCGAGTTTTTCGTGTGCGAAATGTCGTCGACCCGGTGATTCATGAGGGAAATTTCAACGATTTCCCGGTGATTTATGTCGCTTGATGAAATGACCAAATCATAAAACTTTAGGAACTCGAATTATCAAAATCGGACTACACTGTAAAAAGTTATACAAAAAGTATATAAAAAGACATAAATTTTACGCATCGACTGAAGAGTTTCCTTCGTTTTTTTCGTGGGATGATGAATAACAAAACAATAAGTAGTTCTTTTAGAGCTCTACGAAGGGTTTCAGAAAACCTTCCATATATATTATTTTTTCAAAAACCCTTCAGCAAATAAAAAATCTATTACCAAAATAACTGCGAACTATATTTCTATTTCCTGAAACTGGTAACACCATATCCCAGCTGCGTTTATTTCTTTGAATTTTTATTAAAATTCTCCCCATAATCGGAAATATTATACTTCACTTAGTTCTCCCTTATTTTATTATGATTTCATAGGAAAACACAGATAAAATCTATTTTGAATCAGGATAGGCGAATAAAAATCCAGTTGATGAATTAATTTTCGTGGAACAGCTATTCCCCTTCCTAAATGCAGTTATTGCAAGTTAACGTGACTGTACTCTAAACGTTTATCTAGGTAAAATTATATTATAAAGTTAAATTTGTGTTTTTTATGAAGGAAGCTAGTAATATCTTGAACTTGGATTTGACTGGAGGATGTTTCTAATTTAATTGTTACAATATATTAATTATTATAAAACATTTCCTACATGCGTTTTATACATTGAATTAGTAACTTTTTGTTTCTTTTTGTACGAGTAGGTACTTCTTAGTTTTTGAAGATGTTAAATGTAAATAAGTAATTTGACTTCTTAATTTGTATAGGTAAAACAAACTAGCCAAATGCTATCATGGCATTCCGATTATTATAAACATTTATGTTTTCCATTGCTTGGTCGAAAAAACTGTATTTTATTTCTGATTGCGGCATTTTGCTATCGTTCTAAGTTCCAGCTATAATGAGCGACTTGTAAGTATTCGGTTTCTCGTCGGTCATTGAGTATTTTTGCATTCAATACTTATTTAAAATTAATTGGGCATGGTAACGTGAGTCGGATAGAAAATATTAATGCAGAAAACAGGATAATCTTTCGTACCTTGTTAGGAACTTTATTTGCTTTGCTTGTTTTTATTACTAACTAGTGACCCGCCCACGCTTCGCAATGGTGTAATTTTGCCGACTTGCTCGCGAACCTTTGCACTTTTGCTAACTTATAAAAACTTTTTCTAAACGTTCTTTATTTACAAATTTAAATGAATAAATACCCTATATGAAAAAAACCGCATTTAAATCCGTTACGTACTTAAGGAGGAGTTAGTAGCCAAACATACAAACAGACAGAATTAGCGACTTGGATTTATACTATGTAATGACTAGCGACCCGCCCACGCTTCGCAATGGTGTAATTTTGGCCGACTTGCTCGCGAAACATTGAATTTGTGAAACTGATTGTTTTTTATTAACAATTTTAAATAAATAAATTACCTTAAAGATGGCGACCGCATTAAAATCCGTTGTGTGGTTTAGTAGGAGATAGTGGACAAAAATACAAACAAACACAATTAGCGACTTGGATTTATATTATGTAATGATGAAATCGTCCCCGTAGAAGGAAAAGTAACCAACTAACAAAATGTGACTTTCGAGAAAAACGCAATTTAGTGTATTTTTTGTGGAAAATTCGTCATATCTTTTTTATTTTAAAAGATATAACTGTGGTTTTTACATATAATGTAAATAACGGTTTTATTTACAATATGTAGTTTAAAATTTTAATTTTTAATGCACATGAGCAAAGATAAATATTAAAAAAGCAATTATCTATTTTTCCCTCTTCTCAGAATTGTTTTTGTTCTTTAATTGGTTACTTTTTCATGTGAGTTATGTATTTTTCCTACTCCATAAAGCTAAAAAAATGTTGCTGACGATTAGGATAAAAGTTGTTATCTAATTTTTCCCTTTTTTATTTAAATAAGTGAATAGAAGTTAGGTGATTTAAGTATGAATCAATTTTATTTTATTTTTATAGAAATAGATAAAAATATATCTTAGAAAAATGAAATGGTCCTCAATAGTAGTAGTGGTCTTCCATAGTACAAAAATACTTATTAAAAACAAAAAAAAAACGCATAATCAACTTCATTTTAATTTTTAAACATCTTTACTTGCTGAACTTTCATTAGGGTAAACCGTGATAGATGCCCTGCTTTTTTTAGAGCGTCGTAATTTTAAACCTAACCAAATAAGTTATCATAGATTTTCTCAGTAGTTTTGTTAGTTTAACTATTCATTCAGCTTTAAGAACTGTATTTGTTTCTCCAGCTATTACGAGTTCAGCACAAATTAAGTTCTTGCGAGGTAATCTTTTCAGGAATAGTTGCCTACCCTTATGGATGCCTCGCTATCGAATCTATCTGAGCAGGATAGTTACCTATAGAGAATAGACCTACCTATAAAATAGTCAAATTAAAAAAGAGTTCACAATGTTTGCAAAATGTATTTTTTATACAATTGTTGGAATAATGTTATAGTACAGGTAAAACCATAGTTAGAGATATGCATTTCTTTGATCATAAATAATAACAGTTTTTAAGCTACAACTGACTTTAATAATCTGACGAAATATTGATCCCCTCGTTTCAATGAAACTAAGTTTATGACAGTATAATAATATTATTGCTGGGTATTTTTTGGCCTTTTACCTTGCATGGCAAATACTGTTGAGGCTTGATAGTCCTTGCCGGTCCTATAATATCCTTCTTGTGAATGAAAGTACACAGTTGGAAGAAAAGATGTTTAGACTGTCATCGGGTTTTCTAAAAAGAAAACTAGATATATCTTAACTTACTATGTCATCAATAGGGCGACCAGCTATTCAAGGTGATTTTACTTGTTTCGTACAAAAGTTCCTCGTTAACAACATTGTAACCGTCAAAAGTGTATCTAACTATACCATATACTCAATATCTATGAGGTATTTCCAGGTCATACAGACAGTCACACCCAGAAAACTAAGAGATGATAAGACAACTTTTTTGTTTGAAGGAAATTTAATGCCGAACCGCATAGATAGTTAAGAAACATTTGTTAGCAGCCGGTGTAATAAACGACGACACTTGCTGCAAAAATGTACATAGCATCTATCTATCTTTTGAAAATTCGAGGCTATTATCCTTTTCGCTAGATATAGTTGCCTCAGTAGTTTAGTGGGCTCTTGTTTCTGCACTTGGACTCAATTTTGGTTCTTTGTGCGTATTTTGCTACTAAGAGTTTAGCCAGCCTAACTACGTAGGTAAAGAAGCGCATAAGTCCCCGTGGGTCTTTCTTAAACTTTGTGGAGTGTCCTTGGGTTATCGAGGATTTGTGTATTCCAGGATGGGGATTCTATAAGGGGAGGTTTCTTCAGTCTTCATGCAAGCTTTCTATAGTGAACTATCGGTGGAACCTACATTAAATAGGTGTTTGTTGAAGGCAGTATGACTGGTGATAAACGAGGTTATGTCTACTCTGGCAGAGCACAAAAACGCGGTCGGGTGATGGCAGTACTCCCTTCACAGCCGTCGGTCTGTTCCAATCGATTGTTTTTTCGATTTACGATTTGTTCTCACAGATAAGGTCGGAAAAGGCTATAAGGTATCGGCGACGTTGAGACAGGGCCTAATGGTGTTGCTTTAAGCCAGTTCATCTGCAACGCTATTGCCGTGAGAACTACGATGCTCTTTAATAACCATTCAAGTGCGACCTTAATTGTTTTTGCAACTTTCTCCATGCCTAATTGAAAATCGTTTATAAGTCCTGAGCTAACAGCTTCACCTTCAAGTGACACTATCTGACACTATTGGAATATTACTGTTGGTAACTTTTCGTGGATGTAGTCAACTTATTTGCATAATCCAATGACCTTTACTATCGCGATCGCCGTTATAGTCACCAATAGAAGGACAGCCAAGGACTAGGGGACTTCTTATTTGTCTCATCATTTGAAGGAAGAGCAAAGCCTGAATCAGTACTTTCCATGCGTGGTAGATATTTTCTCTTTGTTTTACAAATAGCCCATGGTACGTAACGTGGAATATTCTATTCAATAATCACACAGCAATTATATTATTGTAAAATAATTTAATTCAGTTCGTTCAAATGAGTAAATTCTTTTTTCGTCAGATTATCAGTTGTAGCTTAAAAACTGTTGTATTATTTATAATTACGGAAATGAATATATTTAATTACTAAACTTGCCTATAGTAGGCCACTTTCCAGCTCAGTTATTCCATAGCGAGCTATCCATAGGGGTAAGCAGGCACCTATCCCCAAAAAGATTGTTTTGCAAGAACTTTATGGAAGCAAAACTCGTTATAGCTTGAGAAACAAACACAGTTTTTAAAGCTATATGAATAATTAAATAATTGTATAAATTGATAGATTATACTTATTTAGTTTTCAGAATTTCTGAAACGCGCCAAAATAACTAACTTACTAAACATTACTAACGTTTCACATGTGCGTACCTCTCAAGTGTCAAGGAAGAATTCACTAATTACACTTAGTTATTATTTTTGGCTTATCTTGGGTTATCTAAACCTGAAAATATAATGGGAAAAACAACCAAAATGCTTTGGGTAGTTTTTAAATAAGAACAAGGTTTATTTTTCTTACATAATGTTAGTTGTGTAATTTTGCCTCCCTATTTCTTTAAACATTGCGAATTATGTATTTGGGCTTCTAAGAGGATATTTTAATTTCTAAAGTAGTTAGGAATACGCTGATTGGTCAGAAAGATGCGCTATATTATAATGCTAACGAAAATACAATAAAGTGAATTTTGTCAAAATGTTAGTTGGTTACTTTTCCTTCTACGGGGACGAAATACGACCTTAAGCGTCCTTAAGCAAGCTATATTGCTTTAACTGGATTTGCAATTTGGTCGCTTTGTTAGTGCAAATTGCCCTGTCCATCGTAACTAAAAATATGATTTAATTTCTTCTTTTGAGTAGAGGTCTCCTTGTATGGACATTTATACAGCAAAATGAGGCTGAGTGCTGGTGCATTAGTAGAGTGAATCATTGTTTAGGCGATCTATGATCTGCGAGCCTAATTCGATTTTGTTATCACCATATGGTTCTCATCATTCTTTGCTCTTTACCTTTACGCCTTTAAAGTTTAAACAAAGTTTTAGTACCTAGCTGCTAGCGGCAAATCGAACAAATCTGATTATTTTCCTATGGATTCTGACATTTATAAATGACTAGTGGCCGCCCGCGACTCCGTTATTAATATTAATAAGATTACGTAAAAATAATAATGTTAACGATGTTAAAAACAAATAAAACCTTCATCCTTTAGTTTATTTAGTTAAACAATTTTTTTTTTGTTTTCCTTATGTTTTTTAGTTTATTCTGACCATGTTTCAATGGGAACGTTAGGGTAAACTATTCAATTATTAGCAAGCTGTTGCCAAAGACGATGTGAATAAATTGTACCTATTTCCTGTTTTCTATGGAGTATTCCATAAGATTTTGGCATTTAAAATAAGATAAAAAAATTGGCAGCTTATATTTATTAGAGTTTTGTAAAGATTTGTTTTATATTTTGTAACAGTGATTTGTTTTATATTTTGTAATACCTAAGAGGTAAATGATTCGAAAGCTATAGATACTAATATAATAACGTGGTAATTGACCAAAACTACGGTATCTACTACATTCTGAAAAAGTTTTTTTTTTACCCGTAGTAAGGAACGTTATTGGTTGTGGAATGACGTAGTCGTTCCTATTTTCGCAAAATTTACTTTACTATGCTAGATTGATATAGATACATAGCTGGCTAACAACTGACCTTTCCACCTCTCTCTTCCAGACGAGTGTTCGTGGTGCAACAAGGCGATCACGTCGGACAGTGGCGCCCTCCAACAGGCGGGCGCGGCGTTTTGTTCAGAACTGTGCTTCAGCCAATCCCGGCGGGCGAACTTCAAGCGAGCGAAGACTTGCGATTGGTGCAGGCATGTGAGGCATACGGTGGCCTACGTTGACTTTCAGGTAGATATTTTAAAGTTACCCATAAAAACTGCATCAAACTGGATTCATCAGTTAAAATTCTTCGTCATCTTTTAATGGTTAAAAAGACAGTAATTGATAATTTGATGGTGACTAACTTTCAAGATAATAGGAATTATAATTATGGCTCTTCTGTTAAATTATTAACTAATATGAAACAATATAATAGTTAATTAAAATATGGTATCTTTGCAGACTGTGCACTATCTGTCGTAGTCCTATGTTGTGTTTATTCATATCACTATCTTAAACAGTTTTATCTCCACTGTTTTTAAAACAATCAAAACAAATGTTATCATTGAATTTGTTATTCTTTCAGGACGGAGCCACCCAACTCCAGTTTTGTTCTGACAAATGCCTCAATCAATACAAAATGCACATCTTCTGCCGAGAGACGCAAGCGCACCTTGATCTCAACCCGCACTTGGTCAGCTCGGCGTCGACCTCCAGCCTCATCACTCCGGAGCTATGGCTCAAGAACTGCAAGAGCAGAACCCCCTCCCCACACTCAGACAGATCAAAGTCACCACCCACCGAGAAACAACCAGAGAAAACAGACCAAATCAAACCGAAGTCGCCCAGCCACCAAGAACAGAAGTTACCTGTGATCACGGTCGCGCCAACCGCGAAACTGATGAAGAAGAGGGAGGAACGCAAGTCGCCCGAGTCCAAAAAGGAGCAGAAGAACAAAATGAACTTGAGGAAGCGGCGGACGTCGAAGTGCTCGGCGACTGTGACGTCACAAGCCCGGCACAGCTCGACCCCCAAAGCCCAGGATCTCAGGATGTGTAGTCCGTCGCTCGACGGCTCGTCCCCGACGTCCACGGTGTCCCCCCCGCACATGAACCCCCCGCTCCCCCCGCCGCCTTTCCCCAACCCTTTCATGCAACCGAACTACATGGACTTTCCTCCTACCGAGCGACATCCGATATTCCCTCCTAGATTTAACTTCGCACCACGCCCTCCTCTCCACGAGAGACCACGAGTACCTTTTAATTTTCCCCTTTTTAACCAAACCCCGCCAGTAACAATAATGGTACCGTACCCGGTAGTCCTGCCAGTCCCCATACCAATACCGGTGCCTCTACCACTCACGTCGTTTCTACGGGCGCACTACACGAACAAAGTCAAGCTGGAAAATAAAAGTGAAGATAACGAGGGCCCCCTGGATTTCACTATGAACAACGACAAAAACAAAAATGAGCAGCCATCGACTAGCAGTGAACCCAACAAAGACATAGTTGAGGAAAGAATCGTGTTCCACGAAAGGACAGCTAGCCCCACTGAAAGACTTGAAGCTTCAGAAAAAGACGAGGGTTCCCCAGAGACTGGCAACCCTGAGCAGACCCTAACCAAATTCAAAATTACTCGAATAGGCAACAAGATGGCCAAAATCGTACCCAAAACTCGGGACATTTCCGAATCTACCCGCCCTCTGAGAAAACGGCGAAGACTTGTTGACGTGCCCACTGAAGACGACCCAATAATTCCTAAAACAAGAAAAATAGTAGAAGTTTGAGCATTTCACATAATAATAGCCTATTTACCTATGTAATACATATCACTTTCGCATAACATAGTTTCGGGATTCTCTTTGCTAGTCCTAGGTATAAGCGGTGATTTAAGATTATCTGTTGAATGCATTGTAAATGTGATACTATTAGTAACTTATTTAACTTCAATGTATATTGAATTAAAACTTTAATCTAGGCTTTTTAGTTTTATTGTTACATCTATCTTCTATCAGATCTGTGAGTAGGTACATTACAGAGAAGTGTGTGTGACGTAAGAAAACAGCTGTGAAAATATTAATAATGAGTCATTTTAGACTAGATATATTTAGGGCAAGAATGACAGAATATGATAGAGTGCTTCAAACCATTTATTCGAATCGTCACTTCAATATAAAACAGAGCAAATCATGGAAAAAATATTTAATTCCTAATCATCAACATATTACTTAAAAACTAAACAGCTTTAGCTGCACAGATTCAATTCTGGATATTTTTATCATTTTGTACACTGTTATCTGAGATCAAATATTAACATGCTTAGTTATGCATTCCGTTTACAATTTGAAAATAATTAACACATTACTGGTTTACACATCTATAAGGCATACTGGCATTGACAAAAGAACAGGATACTTTAAAAGCGTAGATACTGCAGATACATATTTTGATATTGATATACTTTATTGCTTAGTGTTGTACAAATCCCATAGGGTTATAGCACCATCTAATCCTCCTGCTGCCATGATATTAGCCTTCCAAAGAGAAACCTTCTCCGTAGAATACACAACGTCTTGTATAGCCTGTCTGTGTTCAGTCAAAACAACAAGAGGTCTCAAAGAGAACCATGAGAATATACGGATGTGACCATCCCATCCTCCTGAAGCAAATACTTTGCCATCTATGCGACTCTGCACTTTGTTGATTCCTGGGTTTTTTATGGCAATATCAAGTTTGAGGGCTAAGCTTAAGTCTTTTCTGCCTATGCTAAATATTTGTACATTGCTCGAGGTGTTTCCGATTATGCCACGTTGTTGTTCAACATGGTAGTCAACAGACATAGGGCATTCTTTAGTCTGTAACTTGCTGATGCATTGACTAGTATTAAGATCCCAAAGAAGCAGCCACCCTGCCTCATAGCCCACCAAAAGACAGGGTCGGTTGCCTGGGATTTCAATGTACTTCAAGCACATTGGATCTCCAAGTTTCGCATTAGTTTCTGGCTCTAGGCATCCTTGTTTTTCACCAGAAAAATTGAAGATGCTGACCTTAGAGTCCTTGTCAGGTACATAAAGTGTTTCGAGTTTTGTATTGGCGTCAAATCTACAAAAACCTGGGTAATCGAGGTCTATGGCGACATCTTCTTCATATCCCGAGTTGGTGAGGTTGAAGACTTTTACTTTGCCGCCTTTTTCTTGGGTGATGAGCTGAGAATTTGTGTGGATGAGATGAAGAATGGGAGCTTGACCAACTTGAATCTTTTGTTGCACGCGATTTGTCTGTAAAAAATAATAATATTTTAATATCAATTCTAGTACGATTAAGTCTATAATAAATTAAAAAATGTTTTGATTCTAGAACCGGCGTGGGCACTAGGAACCCGGTTACGATTGTAGGTCAAATAATGAGGGTAGGTAGTAAACAAAGAAATGTCGCGCAGTTATAAGAACGCAGTACAAAAACGTAACGAATTACAATTTAAAATCTTATTCATGAAGTTTAGCCTCACCTGAAGGTTGTATGCGTAAACATAACCGTTTTTCGAGCCGGCTAAAATTCGTTCAAGTCCGCCAGGTAGAAAGCTAAAAGCCAGTGAATATACCGGCACGTTGTCAACATTTCTAATCGTATAAACTGGATCTGGAGGTAGTAACGCCATTGCTGGTCAAGCTCAAACCGAAATATGCTTTGGAAATTAGAAAATAAAATAATAATAAAATTAATCAAGCCATCAGAAACTGAACCACAACTACGCACAACACAAAACTGACACAAAAATAAAAAGTTCACGGACTTCAAAGATTTTGACAGAAGCGTTCAAAAACTTACAACCCAGATAACTTGATTGATATCTTGTTGCAGCAATAGATATCGAAATATATAATTTGACTTCAAAATGTAAGCTTGTAAAAACAATAATTAATTTTAGAAACATCATTCTTGTATATTTCATTTATTGCCAAAAATGTAAAGTGATTTTATGTTTCTAAACGTAAAGTAGTTATTCGTTGTAGTAATGTCAATGTCATCTTGTCATGAAGTCAAAATGGTTAAGTTCGATGTGCCCAATTTTTCGAAAAAATTTATGATCCTTTTTCAAACACGACTTTAAAATCGCGTTCAATTTCAATGCTTTAGGTGCTCTACACACATTTTTTTTTAGTTGTAATAGAAGGGGTATTGAAATAATGAAATGATAAAATATGCATTATTTTAATTTGAAGCAAAATCACATGCTTTCGATAAATGTTCTATAAAGATATAAAAGTTTTATTAACATTTATCTTTCTAATTACATAAGTCAAAAAAATAATAAGATTTTATTTACTAACTTACAATAGTATAAAATAAATTAAATATAAAATTATTGTTGTATTTTGACCAAATAATACGATGGTAAATATGTTAAGTAGGTAGGTATTATGGTTTATATTACATGAAAACGATTTAATATGTGTTTATACACTGTGATTCTATGTAGGTACCTGAAAAGTATGGTAGAGTTTGTGAAAAAATTTAAATAGTTGTAATAGAAATTTATTATGAATAATTTTATAGTAGACTAAAATCATCTGTTTAAGATTGTAATGCAAAAATATCCACTTTTACTAATAAAATAATATATTTTAAAATCGGTCTGCGCATTGTTCAGAGCAGATATGCTTAGGATAGACAGTAAGCCACCCACTTATGAATCATCCTGCATGTGTATAGACGAGAAGTAAAAGGAAGGCACAGCTTGGCGGAAACAATATTTTTAAATCATGAATACTGATTATGTTTCGAGTCGAGCGAGCGAGTGGTTGGTTAGATTGTTTCTTTCTTTCACTCTTTCTTTGCAGTTTCTACTTGTGACTTTACCGAGAAGTGTGTGTATATTCCAAAATGATAAATTTCTGAATGGAATGCGTTAGTTTGTGAGTCTAATAATGGGCGCCAAGTGTAAAGTAAGGCCGATATAATCTCGACCGTCACAAATGGCTGGGGAATCGCTTCTCAAATCGAGCAAGCTATCCAAGTATACACCGTACAGAAAGATCTTGTATCATAGGTTTTTTGTTGGTTTACTTGTGTTTATTGTGGTAACGTTGGTGATTGTTGTCCTGTTGAATGTTTTCGCGGGAAGTGCTCCAAAGAAGAACGTTCATGGTGCTGTCAACTTGGATTTCACGAAGGCGGAGTTGTTCCGCCTTGAAAATGGGTTGAGGCAAGCTGAACCTCGCTTCGTGAACTGTTCTTTTTGGGACTGTTTTGATGTGTATCGATGTGGAAAGGGAGGACACAATAAGGTAACCCTGTATATCTATCCACTGGTAAATTACCAGACTGAGGATGGTGCTGCAGTGTCAGGGTTATCTAGGGAGTTTTTAGAGATTTTAAATGCTATAAAACATAGTAGATATTACACTGCCAACCCTGAAGAGGCCTGTATTCTGGTGCCCAGCATTGACACACTCAACCAACAGTCATTTTCTAATAGTCATGTGGCCAAAGCTCTGCAATCACTCAAATTGTAAGTAAATACTAATGTTTCCTTTTATAAGCATAAAAAGTGAGTTAATTCAACAGATTTTTTTATCTAATTGAATTCATGTTGTGTCACTGAAATATTTACAAATGAATTTAAAGACACATTCATAAAGATAGTTGTTGAAATATTACTATTTTTCTAGCTGGAATCATGGAAAGAATCATCTCATATTCAACATGCTGCCGGGCTCCCCACCAAACTACAACAAAGTTGTTAACCTCAACACCGGGAAAGCAATTATAGCAGGAGCCGGATTTGACACCTGGTCATTTCGCTTCGGTTTTGACATATCTATCCCGGTCCACAGCCATATCGCTCATAGAATAGATGACAAACAACCTGAGGAGAAGAAATATCAGATTATATCTGCACAGCTGAATATTCCACAAGACTATTTGGTGGAATTACAAGGAATTGCATCCTCTTCAAATGATCTTTTGCTTCTAGACCGTTGTAGGTCTGAATCGGGCCTGGATCATAGAATACGATGTGAATACACAACCGGCAATCAGTTTCACTACCCTCAAGTATTGAAAGAGGGTATGTTTTGCCTAATAGTGCGTAGTGGGAGGTTGTCACAGGCTATTTTATTAGAAGCCTTAGCGTCACAGTGTATCCCTGTAGTGGTTGCGGACAATATAGTGATGCCGTTTAATTCCCATTTAGATTGGAATAAGCTTGCAGTTTTTGTACCTGAAAATAATATTAGGAATATAGTTAGAATTGTCCATTCAATAAGTAAAGAGAGGAAAGGAGAGTTATATTGGCAGCTGAGATGGGTGTATGATAGATATTTCTCAAGTATTAAGAAAATGACAATGACCACTCTTGAGATTATTAATGAAAAGTTATTTCCATTATCGGGACGGAGTTATGAAGAGTGGAATATGCCTGAACACATTGTAAGTTATTATTTATTATTACTAATTCCTACCTACTTATTTCTTAAACCCAGATTCAAGTTGTTTTCACAAATATGAATAGAATCCTAAACATGATAAACTTAATATTCTATAATATTCCTGTCAAATTTGACAGCATATTATATTCCACTTATTTCTATACATTGGTGAAAAAATACAAGTACAGCCAGAGACAAAAACTTTTATAATAATAATAAAGTGTATCAACATTCTGAACTATGTTTAAGTTGTCAATTCACAGTAATCAAAGAGCAATAAAAATGCATCACAACTCTGTAGAATGTAAATGTGACGAATTTCCATAAAGTTATGAGATGTCATGCATTGTATGCAGAGTATCCAGCCATTGGTTAAATTATGATGGCCACTTAATTTACTGGCATTAAATTGATGCCATATAGTTATTTTATGTTTATTACATCCTTAATCAGTTTTATCGATAATTTTTCTCTTTATACAAAGGAACTTATATTTCTTATTTAAAAATGTTACTAGCTTTTGCCCGCGGCTTCGCACGCGTTAATTTCTGAGTAAAACCCCTTTCTCTATACTATGTTATTATACATATAAACCTTTCTCTTGAATCAATCTATCTATTAAAAAACGCATCAAAATCTGTTGCGTAGTTTTAAAGATTTAAGCATACATACTATACAGGGTTATTTTTAATTAGCGCATCACCTCTTGTAGGCAGCTTTTCTACATAGATCCCAACAACATTTAACCAACGATTAATTAAAATTAATATTAAAAAAAAATAAGTTTTTCCATAAAAAATTATTAGATGCCTCTGAACGGTCAAATACTCTACGCGCGCGCAACTGGCGTGGCAAGCGCGCGGGCGACGGGGGGGGCGACCGGTTTAGGAACTTCTTACAAAATACAGAGTAATAAATAACAGAGCGCGCAATTTTTTTTTTATTTCTTATTTTTGTGTTAATTACCAAGTTTTGAAAAAAGTCGTAGAACAAATGTTATTGGGATTGATGTAAGGAAGCCGCCTGCAAGAGGTGATGCGCTAATTACAAATAACCCTGTATATTTTATAGTGATTAACCTTTACTGAGTGTTCATGTAAATCTCATATGTTTCAGACAAACCTTTAATAAAATCGACACTTAACATTGTTATATTTATTACTGTTTTCCAGTATGGTCCAGTGAACCCGCTGTTCCTTCCCGTGACAGCCTCAAAGGCGCCCGGCTTCACCGCTGTCATACTGACATATGACAGAGTTGACAGCTTGTTTACACTCATACGAAAACTGGTGCGGACACCGAGTTTAGCAAAAATACTCGTAATTTGGAACAATCAAAACAAGGCGCCTCCGCCATGTAAGTTTTATTTAATTTATAATTATCTAAGGCATGATAAATTTGTTTATAAGATTCAAGCCATTTTCCTACTCATTTTTGAACATAACTACTTACTTGTAGTTATGTTCAAAAATTTAATCAGTGTTAATTGACAGCTAAAAAACTGTTGGTTAAGAACTTTGTTTTTCGATACTGAAAAACCAATCTTATACCTAAGGCAATGTAATTCTAAATGCGTAGTTGGATCAATTTGGCGCCCATGTAGTTATAACTCGCCTATTTTCTATGCTAATAAGTCCATTCACTTGTGTGCACGACTGTACCCTTAGGATGAAGTTTTACTTGGTAACAGTAAATATTATCAATAAAATAATTAATATTGCAACTATGTTGAAGTGTAATAATCATCATCAATGCGGAAAAAAGTATTTTTTTTTTAAATATATCCGTTCTTATGCGTGTCGCGTTAATATTTCTGAGTCAATGACACAACTAGTTAACGTGTAATAAACGGTTTGTGAAGTAAATGGGTAATTAAGTAATTAAAAGTAATTTTATGATCAGGATGAGCTCTTTTAGCGAAATTAAAATTGGTCATGCAAGCTTTATGGTGACATGCGTGAGAATAAAATGTGTTATTGATTAAAATTAATTGGCAATCATAATTTTCTGATAAAATGTATATTTTAAAGGAGTGTGATAAGTTATAAGCATATCTCTGCAATTATAAATAAACTAAGTCGCTATGAGCGTGTAAAAAATGTAGGTAATTTACTCTGCACCATGTTGTGTACATGTAAAAAACAATATCTTTCACATCGATAAAAATTACATCCGTGTAAAGCTCGATTGACGTAGGTAGGTAATTCGCTCATATTATTTACTTTTAAACATATTCGCTTACATGAAACTACATAAAATATAATATCCGATTAAAATCAGTCAGGAATGTGATATACATTGCATCTCTGATTTATCAGTTGCCCTACTTCAATGACATATCACGCGATGTAAACAATAAAAGCGAATTAAACACTACCCAACCTATATTAAATCTTATCACAGCAGTATAAAGACTATTTCACAATAAAATAGAAAACACATGAAATAAATCTGAGTGATGAAGACATTAAACTTATTTTAATTCTTACGGCTGAGGCGATAAAGCTGAAATTCGTACGTTTAGAGTTCAATGAATAGTTTTTGTAGTGTTTTAGGCTCGATTAAGGAGTTTTTATATCGTTTTTATGGCTAGTTTTCACTTTCACGTTTAAGAAGTGAAATTGATTTATTTTCTAATGTATATTCAGTGTTAAATCAATTTAAATTTTATTTATACTTAGTTAATAAATTAATAATCAAATGGCAGTGCTTTACATTTAAATTAATTACTTTTTATTGGTTTCGTTTATATGTACTAACTCATAACAGAGGCGTGCACTGCGGTTTCGAGCCAGCCCTGCACTATGCCTAAGCGCAAGGAAGAAACGAGTTTCTGCAAGGGCCTCAATGCGGCGGTTTCGAACGTGTCGATTGGTTCCTGCGCCGTAAACGAGAAGTGCAATGACCTACCGGCATCCTTATCTATACGTCAAAATAAAGAATCGTACGTTGATATGGTAAGGAACGGTGAATTTAAGACATCTGAACCGGACAAAGACTGGATACTTGTACAAAAGAGAAGATTAAAAAACAGATTTATAGGCATGAGGGGAAAGGCAAACCTGGAGTCTACAGATAACTTTAAAGCAGCTGACATTAAAATACCATTATTTATAAACAATGTCGACAAGAATACATCAATGGATGATATAATAAATTACATTTTTAAGAGAACACAAATAAAGGTTTCGTTGCAGAAAATTGAAATGAAGCAAGAAAGGGAATATAATGCGTTTAAAGTCTATGTTTCGAGACATAAAATCGAAACCTTTCTTGACAGCAGTTTATGGCCAGAAGGAATATCTTTTCGGAAATATATTCATTTTAAAAACCATAAAGGAGACCAAAGCCGTGGTGTTCGTGTCACATCGCCTAATTAATGGATAGTAATTATATAAAAGCAATATCTTTTAATTGTAAATCGGTTACACGATCAATTGATGGGATACGATCTTTGTGTGACTCAGCTCATATTATTGCTCTGCAAGAAACATGGTTACTGCCTCACGACACATCCTACATCGGTGGCATTCACCCAGATTTTGATTATTTTAGTAAATCAGCGGTTGACACTGGTGCGGGTCTACTGCGGGGCAGACCTTTTGGTGGAGTAGCAATCATGTGGCGTAAAAGTGTATTTAACTCAGTGTCTCATATACAGTGCAACTCAGTTCGACTAGCAGGTATTAAAGCAGTAATCAACGGTAAGCCCTTGCTATTTTTTACTGTATATATGCCGTGCGATAAAGACGATAATTTAAACAAATTTACGGACTGTCTTAGTGAAATTAGTGCCATAGTAGAATGTAGTGATATTGAGAATGTGTATATGTTAGGAGATTTTAATGCCCATCCGGGAGAGTTATTTTTTAATGAACTAATTAATATATGTAATGAGCAAACATGGAATGTAATTGACTATACCTTTTTAAAATTGAATAATACATTTACTTATATAAGCGATATAAACGGTTCGCAGCGATGGCTTGACCACTGTTTAACAACTAAACCCGCCACCAAATCAATAGTTAATATTCAGGTACTTTATGATGTGTACTGGTCTGATCATTTCCCATTATCCATATCGATAGATCTAGGTCAATTAAACTTTAAAATACAACATAGTATGACCGAAATAAATAAAGTTCTATGGGGTAACAGACACTTACAACAAATAAATAGATATACTGAATTATGTAACGTGAAATTGAAGTGTATTGACTTTCCTTCAGAGCTTAAAGAATGTTGCAACTGTAAATGTTCGAACAATGGTCATAAGATTATTATAGACAGTTTATATAACGATATAGTCAGTTGTCTGAGAGGGGCGGCAATGGCGACTTACAAGGGCACGGATAACAAACACAGGAATAAAAAATATATTGTTGGCTGGAACAAATATATCAAACCATTCCATGAGAATGCTCGACTTTGTTTTCAGTTATGGGTATTACACGGTAAATCTAAAAACGGTTATTACTATGAAAAAATGATAGAAAGTAGAAAAATATTTAAATCAAAAGTAAAGTGGTGTCAAAATAATGAAACTAAAGTTAAAATGGATATAATAGCAACCAGTCATAAAGCTAAAGATTTTTCAAAATTTTGGAAACAGACCAACAAACTGAACTTGAAGCCGAGTATCCCTGCGAGCGTGGAGGGTGAGACCGATGCGAAGCGGGTGGCTAATGTTTTTAAAAAACATTTTGAAAACATTGCACCCTGCTCCAGCCATGGCCTGGGATTCGATGCTGGGGAGTGGTATGGAGACTTCACCTCGTATTTCACTGCTAAACAGATTAATTCTGTAGTAAGAGACATGACGCGAGGTAAATCCCCCGGCCATGATAGTCTCAGCATAGAACATCTACATTATGCGGGACCTCATCTACCCCGTGTGCTGGCCATGCTTTTTACCTACTGTGTTGGACACTCGTACTTACCGTCCGACCTCATGAAGACGACTGTTATACCGATACTGAAAAGCAAGACTGGTGACGCATCAGACAGGAACAACTATAGGCCTATTTCTCTGGCTACCACTATAGCCAAAGTAATGGATAGTTTGCTTGAGAGAAGGCTTCGAGAATCGCTTAAATTGTGTGATGCTCAATTCGGTTTTAGACCTCAGCTATCCACGGAAAGCGCAATACTCTGTCTCAAGCATACTGTTCGTTTTTATACAGAGCTGAAGACGCCGGTTATAGCTTGTTTCCTGGACCTGTCTAAAGCCTTCGATATGGTCAAATATGATATTCTGTGGCAAAAATTAAGCACGGAAACATTGTTTCCCAAGGAGCTTATAAGTCTTTTCCAGTATTGGTATGACAATCAGTTAAATGAGGTGAGATGGGCTGGTGAGCTGTCAGAGGCATACGGTCTTGGGTGTGGAGTGAGACAGGGAGGCTTGTCATCTCCCTTACTCTTCAATCTTTACGTCAACCGTATGATAGGTGAGCTCAGCGACAGCGGTGTCGGCTGCACTATTGATAACATGGCATATAACAACCTAAGCTACGCAGACGATATGGTTTTACTGAGTCCCTCTGTCAACGGCCTCAGAAAATTACTAGCCATTTGCGAAAGGTACGCGGTCTCCCATGGTCTCAGGTACAACGCAAAGAAAAGCGAGATTCTAGTTTTCAAAGCTAAATCCAAAAGTTATGACTTACCATCTATAACACTGCAAGGTTCGTCACTTAACAGAGTCACTAGTTTTAAGTACCTGGGACATCGGTTGACTGAGAATATGTCTGACGAGGCTGACATAGAGAGGGAGCGCAGGGCTCTGGCCGTACGAGCAAATATGATAGCTCGTAGGTTTGCAGGATGTAGCGTAGAAGTAAAACAAACTCTATTTAGGGCTTATTGCCAATCTTTCTACACCTGCAGTCTATGGGTTGATTATACACAAAAGACTTTCAGATCCTTGTGCGTCCAATACAATAACAGCTTCAGGATGTTAATGGGGATGCCTAGGTACTGTAGTGCGTCGTCCATGTTTGCTGATGCATGCGTGGACGGTTTCCAGGCTATCATACGGAAACGTACAGCTTCGTTAGGGAGCCGAGTTCGTGACAGCCCCAACAGACTCCTATCTGCCCTGGCGGGTCGATATTGCTGCCCTATCCTCAGACACTGGAATCTGGTTCATTGTGGCGGAAGGCCAGGTTTTGTTAATAAAAAGTAAAAATAAAAATTTAAAAATATTATTTGTATTAGCTTTTTACTAACATAGATTTAAGTGCATTTGTGAGCTACTAACAAATTATGGATTTTTGTGGTCCGAAATAAATGATTATTATTATTATTATTATTATTATAACTTTAAATACCTACCATTTACGATATAGTTAAGGAAGAATAACAAAAATACACGGATTTCACGTTAGGGATTTTAAAACTGTTAAACTTTTATAAACCTTTTTTATTATTACGCAGATAATTCAATAAATATCTAATACTATATTCGATCAAAATGCTAAACGCTGTAACATCTATTTCCTAACTTTCTAACTAAACTATAATCTAAACATTAAAAACTAGCTTTCCGCCCTGCGGTTTCACCCGCAAGTAAATGGTTTTTCCCGTGGCAATATCTTACGGAACCCTATTTTTTCCAAAATAAAATATAGCCTATGTTACTCGTGGATAATGTAGCTTTGGAATGGTGAAAGATTTTTTTAAATCGGTCCAGTAGTTTCGGAGCCTATTCATTTCAAACAAATAAACAAAAAATCAAATCTTTCCTCTTTATAATATTAGTATAGATAATTTTCTTTATTTTTTTATTCCAGCGTCTGAGTGGCCAGTGATCAACAAGCCGCTCAAGGTGATTCGCACCAAAGAGAATTTGTTATCAAATAGGTTCTATCCATACGACGAGATCGAAACGGAATGTCAGCTGACCATAGACGATGACATTGTTATGTTGACGCCCGATGAACTTGAGTTTGGGTAAGTTAATATATAATTAAAACATTTTTAAATATTGTTAAATATAAAGGCATAATGTCTTATTTAAAAATAATTGATTTAGTTTTAAATAGGTTTTTAATTTTAGAACTGTCGATTACAGTAAAAAAAATGTTAAAACATTTGAAAAGCGATAAACTAATTGAGATAACTTTATTTAAAAACGTACTTACGTTCTTATTAATATTATTAATGCTAAGGTTTTATTATTAAATCAGTAGATTATTTAAATAAAATCTACGTATTAGTCTTGAATCCACAGCTTCAAATCATTTATCGCTAAAGTTCATCTGTATCTACTTATACTAATAAGGTTCCGAAAAGCTGAGATTGTATTTTTATTTATAAATGTTCTAGACAGTTTAATTTCTTACAAATTTTACTTACACAAAGCTATAAATATGTTTTCCTTAATTAATTTATTTCCTTCTTGTTGTGAAATGCAATTATTTATGTGCCACATTATTACAAAACTTATCGCTCAATAAGTATCAGTATCTAAAACGACTTTTAAATGTTATATTTATTTAAAGTTTTAGAATTCGTTTTAAATATTACGTACCTAATGCAATCGGTTAATACATAGGCATTAAAAAGGTTAATGCCCTTTAAGTTGTGTTATCTAATATCTGATAAATAAGTGTGTTATACCTACTGATAAAACCACAACAAGACAGGAAAATACTTAGGAATTACTGAACGCCTGTAGATTAAGTTTAGAGATTTCGGGAGTAAAATAATACCTACTTAATGTAAAGAGGTAAAGTTTATGAATATGGATATAATAAGCAATCTTTGAACCTACTTAACCGATTTTAAAAATATATTTCTAGTTGAATGCTACCTTATAGGTATACTATTTAGTTAATAAGTTTCTTTTTTTTTTTTACACGGCATTAAAATTGCGGGTAAAAGTCTATTTTAGCAATTCAACGCATTCAAGCCACAAAACAAACAGTGAGGGGAGGACGATTCTGCAAATATAATCATGCCAAGTTATTTTCACGTTGCAATTGTCTCCAATATCGGCCCACATAAGACAATATAGGCCTAGCGGCTTAAATTAAAAAGTTTCAGAATCAAAAAATGGGTTTGAAAGTCTTTGGCATGATTCCCGTCCACCTTTTGTTTTTATTTTTCAAAATCGCGTCGCAAGATAACACTCATATGTATCGACGGGGGACATGGAGACAAACAAAAAAATGTTATAACATGATGGACTAAACTAAGCCACGCTCCATACAAAAATTTTCCAACCCCTTAGTCCATCTTACGTATACCTAACACATACGTTGGTGGCTCATTATAGTGTATGTTTAAGTGAGCTAATCGTGTGTGTATGTGTAAGTTAGTACATCGCGTCTATGTATGTAACTCATTGTCCCGTGTGTATAAGTTTCGACGTGTGGCGCGAGTTCCCGGCGCGCGTGGTGGGCTTCCCGTCGCGGCTGCACGTCGCCGCCAACCACACGTGGCGCTACCACAGCGAGTGGACCAACACCATCTCCATGGTATGAACCAGACTTGCAGCATTATCATTATCATCATCATTATTATTGTCATCATTATCATTATTATTGTCATCATCATTATCATCATCATTATTATTGTCATCGTCATCAAAACTGTTATCATCATTATCATCATCATCATCATTGCATAATATAAAGCAAAGTCGCTATTTGTGTCTGTATGTTTATAATCTAACTCGTCCTAAAATATTATAACGCGGTATTGGTCATCTTTTGAGATATATTTTTCACTTGAATTCGTAAATTAAGAACATTGAGAAAAAGTATTTTAAAGTTAGCTAAAATTAAGTGTTTCGTGAGCAAGTCGGCCAAATTACACCACTGCGAAGCGTGGGCTGTTCACTAGTATACTCATAAAATAACACTTTGTTTCATGTACCTACACGTATTGACAAGTTTAAGATAAGCTGCTCAAGTATCAATAGCCGTTCCCAATGTGTGCAATTATAAGCACTAAGATCTTCAGTTTGGTGTTTGCGCTGAACTAAGTGCGGTGTGCGGTTTTGTGAATTGTTATTGCATACAAGAAACTCATCCGTATGATGAGGCGGTTATAACTCCTCCACTAAACGGATTTTAATGCGGTTTTCACCATAATTGACGACTTTTATAATTTTCCCTAAAAAGAAAAAACATCATAGCTGCTAACAGCGGTCATACAACCTAAAATCCTAGGTGCTGACGGGCGCGGCGTTCCACCACAAGCTGTGGTCGTACTACTACACGTACAAGATGCCGGCCGCCATCCGCCGCGCCGTGGACGCCGGGTTCAACTGCGAGGACATCGCCATGAACTTCCTGGTTGCCAACGTCACCGGGAAACCTCCTATTAAGGTAGGATATAAGCTATTTGGGGTTGGGATGGGGATTGGTCAATCGTTTGGAGTTGTGGAACCATTTTGGTTTGAGATACGAATTGATTGTCAGCTGGAAGAAATTTCATCCTGAACTTGTACAAATATTAGCTATTACCATTTTTATTATATATTTTGTATGTGCAAAAACCGTAAATAAATAAATAGTAAGTAAATGGGGTTGAGATTCGAGTTGATCAACCATTTGGGGTTGAGATTCGAATTGATCAACCATTTGAGGTTGAGATTATTATTAATAAAACCTAAGTCTTCTTACCAGGGGTTGGAATTTATAATGAAAGTCCATTTAAGATTAAAAGAAAGTCTAGTCTCCGATTGAGGTTACAGCTTTATAAACACGTATTCTAGTTTTTTTTAAACGATTACTGTACAAATTTATGCTTATCGAACTACAAAACCCATTCTCCTCTAACACTATCAAAACCCATTTTTAACCGACTTCCAAAAAAGGAGGAGGTTCTCAATTCGGCCGGTATGTTTTTTTTATTATTTTTTTCTTCCCTTGCAGGTGACTCCCCGCAAGAAGTTCAAGTGTCCGGAATGCACCAACACGGAAATGTTATCAGCCGACGCCCGCCATATGTCGCAACGCTCCGCCTGCATACAAAACTTCAGCAAAATATACGGACACATGGCATTAAAACCGGTGGAGTTTAGAGCCGACCCGTTGCAGTATAAAGAAACGGGGACGGGTATACCGCAGCTGTACCCGGATATTGGGGCCTTGTGAGCGGTTGGGTTGAGTAGACGGGGATAAAAGGGGTTGAGTTTGAAGTCGGGAATAAAAGGGGTTGAGTTTGAAGTCGGAAAAAGGGGTTGAGTTTGAACTTAGGTTCAAATTGGGTTAAAGTCAATTGAAAACGCGAACGAATGGGGTTGGAATATGTTGAGGAATAAATGGGGTTGAATTTGAATTCGCGAACAAATACGGTCGGATTTGTAAAGAACAAATAATGATCGGGTTTCGAAAGTCGAGATTCAAGTCATGTAAGTATGGAGTTTAAGTCAATTGAAGTCATAATCTATGGGAGATCGAGTTAAAAGTTATGAACGTATGGGGTTGAAGTCAATTTAAGTCAAGATGATGGGGCTCGAGTTTAACAAGGTTAGGAACAAAAGGTGTTCAAATGAAATAAATTAGGAATATGATTGCAATACTGCAATAGAAACGACGGTATTGAATGAGAGTTAGGAAGGTTTTGGTGAGTAAATGTTGACTGTTATTTATAAACGAATCCGCAGGCCAAACATAGTGCAGCTAACGTAATATCGAACCGTAGTCAATCTAGAAACGTTTAAATATATTGCTTTTAAAGTAATCGAGTCAATTTGAAATGAGAAACTCACTTTGTAGTGTTGTGATTTTGAATTTTGACATTCACTTTGAATGACTTGACTTATCATAAAGTTTTAATCGTTATGTTCATGAGCTGACTTTTCGAAAGTGATGCGATACCACTTAATAACTAATATTTGAATAGCAAATAGGTACATAGTAATAAATGCTAGCAAATTTATTTTTTCAATAACTCAAAATAAAATAATAAGGCTGGACTGAAATATGATTAATTGCATTTATCAACATCTAACGAAATTAATGGCTTTTTAGACGGAAATAAGGGCCTATTTGAAATAAGTAGAGTTTTGTAATTAATAATAGGTGGAGTAGATAGTCTATATGTTTACTTTTTAGGGTCATATTTAAAGAATTTGCACTCAAATTATGTATGTAAAGATGAAATATTCCTTATTATGAACTAACAACTAACAAATGACTTAGTTTTAGAAATTAGTAATCAAAATCTAGTAAATTTTGAGAACGAATTTCTACGAAAGTCCTTTTCTGTCGATTACTTTTGGCCCATGACTATTTGGCTAAAACAGCAGAATAGAATAAATTAATTTAATAAATGGAAATAAATGTGTGTTCGGACAATAACTGAAGGAAGGCTGTTTGGATGAGAATAAGAGAAAACTATGGGATTGCGTCCCTTACCAGGGTAAATGTAGGGTTAAATATAATTATATGTCTTTTTTTCAACCTATGTTGTATGCAACGATTAAAATTTTGAGGTTATGTTGATTGACACGAATCTGTCAATCAATGTAAAAGGTAAAAAAAGCGTGGTAAAAAAGAAACAAGATTGATTGTAAAATATCGATTGATCAATACTTACTATAATTTCTATCGTTTAATGATACTGTGCCATTCTTTCGTGACATTTTATTTTTATTCATGATTAGAATTTCTATTTTAAATTTTATTTACTTTAACGAGTCAGTTAGAGATATTTCGCTTTTAAAATAAATTAAGTTTTGCAACCAATTTACACATATCAAATAAAAAAAATACAATGAGCAATTTCTACAACTTTTTTTATATTTATTCTTATCTTTTTGATAAACTTGATTATTTAATTTTTTAACCCTGAACAAATAAATCCTAATTAAATTAAATAAATACTTGCCATTTACAGTAAGGAAAGGTTTTGTCTAATGACAATAAGTGTGTAGGTATTAACTTAGGTTTGGTCAATGATCTAGTATCATATAGAGATGGCATAACTGTAAAATGAAGGTTCCTAAATTTACTATGCCAGAAAAAAATGGCGGCTTTTTCGGACTTTAAAATATTTTCGCTAGCAATAAATTTTTAATTATTATTTAACTTACAGATTTAATTAATTGACACGGCGGACCGCGTATGCTTTTATTTTAGTTTTTTTAAGGAAAACAAAAGTAAAGAATCTATAGTTCAGGAGGATTAAGATTTAATATTTTGTTAATTATCAATCAAAAATATTATTTCAAATGACAAATTCTTTGAAAACTTGATAAAATACCTAGCTTGTAGATAATACTGTAATAGTCAATGTGACAAAACAAAGTAATGAATTCTAAATAGCGCGCGAAAACCGAATAATGAGTCCATTTAACATCGGTGCTTGTGTAAAAAACTAATATTGATTTTAAATGTACTGTAGGTATAGATGAGAGAAATGCATTAGTAAAACTGACAGAACAAAACAGTGGGTTTTCCATGTATATTATAAATTGAATATTGATTGATCAATCAAAATGTCAAAATTAGTCGATAATCCATTGAAAATAGTTAAAAAATAAGTGTCAAATAATATTAATGTTAGATTTTCCGACATCTTTACTTTTATACCGCCCAAGATTATAAAATTCATTTAATTTGAAGTCAAGAGCGAGTTTATTTTAACTACCTAGGTTTATAAATTTACAATTTATTTTGGCTAATCAAATACTCGTTTGTTTTTATTCAATGAATGAATATATTTAATTACTTTTCTTCTAATAAACTCATGTTATATTATGCTTTTGTATAATTTTAATAGTTTCTTTAGTAACTCATTTAGCCAAAGATATGCGCTACTAGTCTATGATGTGTTTATTTCCGTAATTATAACTAAATGAATAAATGTTATTTAAGATGAGTTATAAATAAATTTGGATCTATAAGTTACCAACTTTAATATCAAAATAACAGACTGACGGAATATTATACATATGTAAGTAATATAACTGTTTAAGTGCTTTTGATACACCCATAGAACTTTAGTTCCATAGCAATGATTTGATTTATATATTTTTTTAGATTTTTTATTGAGAAATAATTTAACCTCCGTTATTTTCATTATACCTTTTATAATCTAATTAGGTTGTTTGTAATATACTCATTATACGTATAATTCTTAAGTATAATTATAGAATTTTGTACCTAATCGTTACGTCCCAGGTAGTAGAGCTAACAATTGCTTTAGGTAATATAATGTGTAGCTATAGTATATGTCTTTTGTAAGAAAACGAGAAAATATATGTATGTCGAACTTATTTTTTAAGTCAAATTCAATACATATATCGAAAGTACATGAATTACCTGTTTTTTTATATTTTTTTTTGTGATCAAAATATTATTAAAAATGATTTTGTCACTTTTATAATGGACACAAAATAGCCTTATTTTTAGTTTTACGCAAATCAATAAGTACAATAGTAAACTATATATCAAATTTGCTATATGAAAAATCAGATAAATGAATACAAGCAAAAAATTTTTTTTTGTATAATTTCTTATATGTGTACCTATATTATTTTAGTAGTGGTAAGTAAGTACTTAATGAAATGTTATGTTGTTATTTTGTACAGTGTGTAAATACCATTTTATGTGAATAAAAGAGACATATCAATTTGTATAAAAAATGTGTTTATTTTCGATTATTCCTGTAATATTACATATTAAAATTATTTACTTGTAATGGATTTAATTAAATAGTTTTAGAGCAGATTTTCCCATTGTCAGATATATTTTATTTGACAGAAAATAAGCATGTTCTTGATGCACGTCGAATTGTGCATGCATGCATTTTAATAAGCATTGGAATATGTATGAAGTGACAATGAAAACATACTACTTATCAGTCGAATAGTATTTATCCGACAAACGGAAAATCTGCCCTTAAATTGGGTATTTCAGTTCGTATATTCTGTATTGCTAATCTATTCATTCTGGTCGGTTTCCTTAGTTTTAGAACTGTAGTTCACCACATCCGGGGCACTACCATGAACTATTTTATTTAAAGAACCTTCCCTACTTTAACTACCTACTAAACTGCTCACTATTAAACTTGCTGATAAAAAGAGGTACTCATAGGCCTTTAGTCAAAGTTCTGCTAAATAGTTTTATCGTTAAATTTGCAACGCAAGTCATGTTATAAAAAAATAATAATAATTTTGGGTTTAGGCGTCTTAAACTTTATAAGAAGACTAGTTTAGCTCTCATTTTTATAGTATAGGTAGCAAACGAGCATGCGAGTCACCTGATGGTAAGTGATCACCGCCGCCCATGACTACCCGCAACACTGTGGGTGTTGTGGGTGTGTTGCTGACCTTTAAGGTGGGAATACACTCTCGACTTGAGGAGCCCCATGTTGTAGGTAGCCGGGAATACCGCTGCAGGAAGTTCATTCCACATCTGCGTAGTGCGTGGCAAAAATCCAAAAATCCGTTTGAAACGCCAGCTATCCAGGTGGTGGGGATGGAATTTCAATCTGTGGCGGGAGGTGCGGTGGTGGAATTGTGCAGCCGGTATAAGGACGAATAATTCTTCAGAACACTCCCCATTGTATCCACTATACAGTACGCAAAGAGATGATATATCTCTTCGCAGGGCGTAAGAATCGAGGCGATCAGAAAGAACTCGGTTGCCGGCGATTCGAGCCGCTCTACGTTGTATCTTGTCAAATGGAAGAAGTAAGCATTGAGGTGCTCCCGCCCAAAGGTGAGAACAGTACTCTATATAGAGTCGCACCTGTGCCTTGTACAGTTGAAGAAAGAAATTCTCTGAAAGTATTTTACAATGCGTTGATTTCTTTCATTAAGTAGGGTTAAGTGCCTATTGTAATTTTGAGGCAAAAATGTTTTACTACTTATGTGTTAGCTTGATTCGGTAGATGGATAGGTGTTCCATATTTTTTATATTTTGTTTTATAAGAGAGTTACAAAACAAAGTAAAAAAATAAATAGTAATATTCAATAGTGACATTGAATTGAAAGTAACTTAGGGTGTTCGTTTCTATTTAATAAATATGCAGAAAAGTATATAGATAGTATTCACATGGTTAATTTTTCTAATCAACCAAGAATTAAATGGATAAGAGTTGTAACAGGCAACGCTGCATATTTACAAGCTCTTTGTATGATAACACTGAGAAAAAGCTTCTGAAGCTAAATACATCATACTGAGGAAAATATTGTCTGCATAAAAAGACCCCTATTCCGAAAACTGTCAAAACTAAACTTAGGTATATATTACCGTCACTGTCTAATGCTAAGTATTGAAAAGACAGTACATTGGTTTTACTAAACTTAGTCTAAATCTCTGCGTTGAGGACTAAGTAGCCTCATTTTGCGTCGTGTTAGGATTCTCCATTGACTGATGTATCGTCATTGTATGCAGGTATTGTTGATCTAATCAGGTATTGTCAGTGTGTGGTAAATCTTATCGCCGCAATTCTCAATTGAACAGCTCGTGGATATCTTTCCCGCAACTCTAACGAAAAGGCCATAGTAAAAGCCACACAATAAGGCCCTACACGACTCATCAACATATTCCGAATGCACCTAGCATAACTCCCTATTCGCCAATTACCAAAGCACGCCCAAACGCATCTTTCGTAATGTCTTTATTCATTAAAACCGCATACTAATTAAAATTGTTCAAATACTACACGCTGCCGTATAAATCCGTTGGCCGTGCGCCTTGTAAGTTATTTTCTTTGTTTTTCGATCCGCACATATTTGCAGTGCTGACATTAACACCTCGAGTGCAAGTTTACAGGGGCTGTGTTTGTCGGGCCCACAAAGGTTTGCGTCGCAAGATTTGCGACCAACAACCCGTGAATATATCTCAGGGTACAATGCGATAGGACTTAAGTATTTATACTAAACAGTGGTGTAAAGCGGCTGCGTTTGTCGCGATAACATCGCGTGCGCACCTAATAGAATAGCTTTGAAATAAAACAGCTGTAGGTACATTGATTTCTAGATATTTATGGGGCTCTACTGTTTTGTGTTGGGTTTAAAATTGGTTTAGGGTTGGTGTGTGGGTGATATGTCAGGAGAGGCAAGACAAGTGGAGAGCCCCGAGTAGTCAATGAGATTACAATAGTAAGACTAGTGAGTGTAGGTGCAAAACATAAATTATAGTAGGTATAGGTTCAGTGAATTTAAACATTTGAAGCTACATCAATTCCCATCAAGCTGAAAATCAGTAAGGTTGTAAATTAATAACATTTTTATTGATTTTCAGCTTGATGGGAATTTATGTACCTTCGCTCTCATTTTTAGGTCTAGATTGACCAGACTATGATAATAACATTGAAGTTTTATGTGATGACGATTGCTTTGATAAATTTAGGTATACATTTTTTATGGCATTATAAATATCCGACTAATATTATAGATGTAAAGTTTTAATGTTTACATTATAATGAAACTTGGAAAGACTAAAATATCACAACGTGTACCTACTTGTTACTGCGGGAAATTTAATATTAACACTGGAAAACTCATTTGCCTACGAGTGAAGCTACAGAGGTAAAAAACTAAACACTATCTTCACAAAAAAATGATTTTAAAGTTAATTCTGAAATTTACAAGCCCCTTTATAACATTGAACGTTATTTGTTTAAAAATTTATAACGAAATTTGAAGTATCTGTTACTTAATACTACACTACGCTAGACATTTACCAACAATATTTTATCCACAACTCTCCCGAGTATGCCCGAACATAATCGCCGGGATTTTCGGCATTGTTCGCCGCTGCGTTGGTTAATGAGAGACGCGCGGCATGCGAGGTGCGTACGCGCAGGCTTATACGGCATTCTGTGTACCGGGTATTGTACGGGTGATTAGTAGAGATTCAGGTAACCTGCTTTTGTATTTGCTGTTTTATATTTGAAGGAAAGCCAGTATTTGTAATAGACGTTATTTGGTTTTTACGGATAAATATAGTGTAAATAAATTAACGCGTTATTCAGAAGACAATGAGTTTTATCCAAAACGTTTAGGTGCTAAATGCTATTTTATCAGGGTCAGCTAATTTAAACGACAAAAGTTTTAAACATTTTGAGCTTAGGTTCCCTAGTAACTTACTTTTTACTACTTTACCTTCTGTAAAGAAACTTTTTCTAGATGTATTGATTTCTCATTTCGTGGTTAGAAGTAGTGAAGGAAGATTCATACAAACAGACTCAGTTGGCGACATTGCTTTTTTTGGTGATAAAAACGCTGTAGATACTTGCAGTACTCGTTTATGTCTTTTCTATAATGAATTAAATGAAATGAAATGAAATTACTTTATTGTATGTAGGATTAAAAACTAATCTCTTATACATTGACAAAAGCATTAAAAATAAAAATAAAAATAAAATAAAATAAATAATAGAAACAATTACATAAATGATTATAAGAAAGTAGGTACTTATCTAAAACAGCATCTTGATTCTTGTAAACTTGTAGTTAGTACCTACAATCGATGATTGTTCAGCTCAAACTGTGCACCGTGAGGCATCTGCTATGGCAACAATTTTTTTACCTAATTAGTGGTAAAGTGTACCCAGTGAGGATGTCGTTCCTAGCCAATACGCTTTAGCACAACGTATAATCCTACTGTCCTACTAATATTATAAACGTGAAAGTTTGTAAGTATGTATGGATGTTTGTTACTCTTTCACGTAAAACCTACTGGACGGATTTGGATGAAACTTTACAGTAATATAGGTTAGGTACTAGCTTTCCGCCCTGCGGTTTCATCCGCAACTAAATGATTTTTCCCGTGACTTTTTCCCGTGGCAATATCTTACGAAACCCTATTTTTTTACAAAATAAAATGTAGCCTATGTTACTCGTGGATAATGTTGCTTTCGAATGGTGAAAGAATTTATTAAATCGGTCCAGTAGTTTCGGAGCCTATTCATTTCAAACAAACGAACAAACAAACAAAAAATCAAATCTTTCCTCTTTATAATATTGGTATAGATAGGTACATCAAAATAACACAGGGTACTTTTTACCGCGGGAAAACTTCTCATTCCCATGGGAAACCGACTTCCGAACGGAGTCGCGGGTAGCCACTAGACAGGTAGAGGCTCTTTTTAAATCACAAACTGTCGGTACGTTTTACAAGTCTTTAGTTATACCGATACGTAACTTAGATAAACTTATTATTTATTTGACTATCATTTAGATAACAATCCAAGGTGTCTGTCCGGTGATCAAGATATCAATTAACACATAGCATAATAAATATACTAAGAGTTAAAACCCTCTAAGGACTTGGCATTACAATATAATGGTTGACGCAATTCGATTGTGGACTAACAAAGGCAACTTATGAATCAAACTGAAGGAGCGATGAACTTACTTTTAAGGCAAAGGATGTTAGGTACCTTTGTTATGGGAGGCTTCTACGGCGGACGTAGGGGGCGTAGCGTAGGACAGCGTAGGTATACGAGGTTTAATGGAAATTATATTTTCAGAAAAGGCACATAGTAGACAGACGGACTTAGAAATTAAATGAAATTACTTTATTGTATGTAGGATTAAAAACTAATCTCTTATACATTGTCAAAAGCACAAAATCAAAAATAAAAAAAAGATGTCACGGGACACCCCTACATACATCAGCAATGGCCGTAGTAGACCGAGAGAAAAAGCTGGCGGAAAAACTCTCGGCAGTAGACTTTTCTGTGGCCTTAATTAGTTCGTATTAGCAGTTTTATATTTATTTTACTTTTATAGTGTTGAGTTGAGGTACGAGAAAATAATTTATATGTCCATTGAATGTACGCTATGATTTGTATAATTTCCTAAAAGAGTGCTGGGAGTTTTTTTCCGCCGGCTTTTTTCTCTCGGTCTACGGTTAGGTAAAGTCGAAGTTTGTAACATTGACGTTCATTAAGTATATGTTACATATCCATGATGAATAAAAGAATTTTGATTTTGATTTTGATTTTGTGATCAGTTATAAATAAAGAGATAGTCAAAGCGAAATGCTGCCCATTCGGACGTTTTTAAAGTACGGTTCTCCAATACGTACGTCTAAACATAAAACGTTTACACTTATTATTGTACTATTTAGTACCCTCAACTTTGTCTGCGTGGACTTTTTTGGTAAAGGCCCGAAAAATGTGAAAAATAAATAGTTTGCCTGTAATAGAATGATTTTCCATACGGAATTAGTCTTATTCCGTTGTAATAAGAAGCCTGTATCCTTCTCAGGGTTTCGTACTATCTCTATTCAAAAATGTATAAAAATTGGTTCAACCGTGTTGACTTAAACACTTACAGACAGAAAAAAAACATACACTTTTATGCATTTACAATATGATCAATACATATTGGTTAGGATAAGCTTTTCGCCTCAACTAAAGCATCTCTTGCTATTCTATACTTTTTTGTACAAAATTTTCATACAGTTAATTAAGCTAATATTGCGTGACTGAGTATTAAAAAATACAAACGTTTTCTTTTGTAATATAATAGAAGGATATTCCGTAGCCGCTTATCGTACCTAAGTCTGGTTTGCTATATAAATCCAATAATACGGTTTTAACTCGCCTATCATAGTAGCAACTGGTAATGGATTCATCATCCAATTGTAAAATTCAGATTACCTACTGATGCTCATCAAGACAAACAGCTACTGGGTCGAGTTAACGTTTCGTTAATACCTATAGAAACCGAGCATTTTACACTCCTTACACAGAAAGAAATTATTGCTTTTGCCAAATAAGTTTATTTAGCGCAAGATATATCCTGTTTTGTATATCAGGAAACAATAAGATATTTGTAACAAGCAATTTTATATTTTAAAATATCAAGTAGTTAAATGCTTAATCATATTGACTAATTTTTTACTCCAATAAATAATTTCATCTTATCTCAAGAACTCGACACTTTGATTTGAGTTGTAACTTTTTTGAAAGAATGTTTAGAATTTATTTATTCAAAACATTATCTTTCTTAGATATCAACTGCCTTCTGCTTGCTTTATTTTCTTTAATTCTTAGACCAAGAAACAAACAGACTTAAATGTAGTTATATTGCTACTCAGTACTAGACTGCAAGGTTCTTGAAAATAAAAAGATTTACTTATTTTAAGAATTTCCTTTATTGAAACCAGATACAAAAAATTTTGATACAATTATTATTGATTGTTTATGAATAATAATGTTTCTTCTTGCTAGTTCCAATTTCTTGAATTACCAAAACATATCCTTTGTCATTTTTAAAAATACTCCATCTTTCGAGGTATTCATGGATTGTCTTTAGTTCTTGATTTTGTCTAATAGGAAATGTATTTCGCCACTTTTCAAAAACCTCTTCCCAGGGTTCGCTATTGTTTTGTAGCCATATAATATTTTCTTCAGTTGTTGCATCTAAAATGTAAAAATTCCACTTATATCATGATTGGTATCCATCTTAAATCAAGTCTAAATACTAAAAATATGTCAAAGTGAAAGCATTACAGACAGACATTGTTAGTTTAGTATTTAAAATATAAAGCATGGATAAGTATGAAGTATGGATTCCTCTCAGATTATTATTATTAATGGAAGCAATGCCATTCATATGAAAGTTCCAATTCAAACATTATTTTTTTTAAATACATACCAAAGTCCTCTGTATTATTGATTTTAGTAACATCTGAGTCCCTGATTGCTGTCCTTCTTTTCGCTTCAGAAATGTATAATAGATTTCTCACTTTACCTATTAATTTCCCCTTTGCAGGAATATATTTGCCCGTATACGATTTGTAAGTTGGAACAGATTTCGTGTAATATGAGGCTATATTTTCTGAAGGGAAATTGTAAACTTCTGGTTTTAGTTTCCTGAAAAAAATTAACATTTAACAGTTAACAATCAATATTATGCCAGATTTAGATTAATTTGTTATGAGCCACAAGCATGACAAACAAAATAGGTACATACCTTAAACTCCTACTAAGGGTGGTGTGCACTAAATGTTAATACAAAAATTGTACTTATTTAACAACTGATTACTCATTCACTCCCGTAGAGTTATTGTTGATTCCATTATTCAAATAATAACGACGTTCAGTAGTTTTCGTTACCTTATAAAATAATACTTTTTAATAAAAACGAACCGCGAAAGGAAAAAGCACGAACGAAATAAAATAATGTTGCCATTATCTTACGGTTAAATTAGGGCTAAATAGTTAACAAAATATTTCCATCAAACAAATATTGATAAAAAATTATAAAAAAGTGTCGTTATAAAATAAATAAAAAATCGTATATTGATGATGAAATTAAATGAACTGGTTAACGAAATATGAAGAAAAAAAGGACTATTCTTTTAAATGCTTTCCTATATGCTTATAAAGAAGAGAGGCAGGCACTTTTAAAATTTTGCTTAAAAATGTATGGAGAAAATAAGAATTATTTTTAAATTAATAAATAAAACTTTAAAAGTATCCTATTGCATGCTCTAATTCCGTATTAAAGTTCAATTTAAAGGATATAATTTTTTGGGCTAAAGGGCACATTTATTGCAAATATCTCGTTTCCTATGGATTTAAATTTACTCTACTAATATTATAAATGCGAAAAAATAACCTATAATGTTATTCTAATGTATAACCTATATTACAGTAAAGTTTCATCCAAATCGGTCCAGTAAATTTTTCGTAAAAGAGTAACAAACATACATAAATACATCCATTAATCCATCCATTCATACATACGCACAAACTTTTACATTTATAATATTTTTATGATAAATACGTAATATAAATAAAAATATATTTTAGGGATTTTAGTGTATCGCTGGCAACACTATATAATCACCAAGAAAGTTTATTAGTAAATTATTTATTCTAAGAAAGTTTGTTTCTTGGAAGAAGAAAGCCTAGGCCGTCGTAATAATAAAAAATATTTCAGTTGAGAATGTAACTATTTTGAAACGACTTTTTTTTCTTTCTTACTAATGTAAGAACTTATAGATTTGGATCCAGTATGTGAACTCTTTCCTTTAGAGAAGTAATTTTGAATTGAATATCTTTCTCTCAAGAACCATAAAACTATGTCTGAAACTTATCAAATTTGATTTAATTGTCTTGGGTCTAATTTAAAACTCGAAATTCTTATTTCCATGAATATTGCGCTCTTTATTTAATATGTAAAAGTGTTTCCTTGATGGTTCAGTGCCGCCTTGTGTGAAGAGATATTTCTTACATGAAGTGAAATATTTTTTACGCAAAAAAATATTGCTCAAGACACATTTTCGTTTTGAATTTAAATTCAATTTCTTTCTGTGTACGTACAGTAGTTTTAGATTAGTGTCGCTATAAAGGCTATGTAAGAATTTAAAACCCGTTAATAAATACGTAGCTACATCATTAAATAATAAATATATTTTTAAATCTAGTAATATAAAATGTGATAAAAAACCTTATATTAATAATTTAACACAATATCAAATTAGTCAAAATGGACAAAAACAAATTCTAATTCAATTAATGAAGGTAGAATATAATCCTTGTGTAGGACGATCACAAGGCTTTAAAAACAGCTTTATCTTTGGAAACTGATTGCTGGGTCAGTCCCCTCTGTGCCATACAATAAAAACCCCTAAAAAAGGAAAAAACCACGCAATTCCGACCAAAAGTGGGCGGACTACTGTTAACCTCCTAAAGTCGACAAATTTTCGCTAATAACACAGAAAATAAATAAAAACCTTTAAAGTTTCGATTTGAATTTGATTTTGGATCGTGACGCGAGAATTTACGGCGTCGTTAATGCTGATAGATTCCTTCGATGCGCAGGAGTGGATGTTTCGCGCTGAGTGGCCGTAGGTGGCCCTACATCGCTGGTATTATTGTAGTAGTTGTTAAAAAGTTATATCCAAAACCGAACGTTGCAAATCTCTTTCATCTCATAAAAGGACAATTATGATTATCATCGTTACCATCTATGATGTATCGTGATAGGAACTTAATGAAATTATAAGCAAATTATCGATCATAACGTTTAGTTCTACTCGACAGGCAAAAAGAAAGAATATTTTCAGTATATATCTAAGATGTTATTAATGCAAAAATTACTTTTAGAACCTACCTATAAGTAAAAGTAAGAACTCTCTTTTAACTCTTTCTATAGCTCAGCACAGTATCCACAACGTTGGTTATATGAAATCTAATGTTAGCATACAGCTGTTTAAAACCTGACGTAGAAAAATACGTTTCTATGTAAGCAACATAGGTAGGCACGTGAGTAGATACCTACATAAGCACGGAGGTACCTAACTAAACACTATTCACAGTATTCAGGCGACTTGGCAGATACCTATAGATATTGACATGTGTATGCCAAACATGCAGCGTAAAAAACGTGACAAAGTTTTTAATTATTAGACGTGAAAATCGCCAGGTGCTTGTAGGAGGGGATTTCAGCGGACCCATTAGTTCGCCGATTGCCATATTTGGTATCACCGCGTCTAAATATGGCATGAGGCCGGCCCACAGCCGCCCGCCGCCGCCCCGCGCGATCGCGCAACGTTACTTCCCATTCTATTATTTCTATTTACGAAATTAACTCAAAATAAAAGTCTATTTTCGCGCGTATTTCGGCCACCGCTGAAATACTCGCGGTTCCCGAGACTACGGCACGCTTTTCCTGCGGATGTGTCGGGTTACTGGCGATGCTCCGTCTCGCTCGTCGCGGGCCGGCCGGGCGGCGCGAGAGCGAGATGGCTAGCGATGGAATGGCGCGGATCGCAGCGGTGCGAAGTCAGTAGCGGTCCGAGCGGCCGACCCGTCAGTCCCGCCCTCGGCACGATCGCGGTTTTGGTCAGTCTCCGTTCGGCAATCGGACGGTGAAGTGTGCATAGCGCGTGCGCGCACCGATTACTGTGGCGTACTGTGAGGTTATAATGGACGCGCCCGGCGGTGCGCGGGAGCCCCGCTTCGGGTCGCCGTACGGCATGGGGTTGCTGGGAGACGTCGGGGACATGTACGGCGGCGGCCGGGGCGGGCAGCTGGGCGCGCGGCCGGGGGCGCCGGGCCCGCCGCGGGGGCTGAAGCGGCCGGCGGAGTGCTACGACGAGCGGGCGCCGTCCTCCATGCCGCTGGACCACTGCCAGATGCAGGACATCTCCGAGGACGCGTATGCCGCCCTGCAGCCGAAGAAGTCCCCTCCGTCCAACGGCAAGAAGACCAAGGGTCGCGTCAAGATAAAGATGGAGTACATCGACAACAAGCTGCGCCGGTACACCACCTTCTCCAAGCGGAAGACCGGCATCATGAAGAAGGTGGGTGGACTGCACTCTTGGCAATATTCCATATGGGTCAATCTGCTGTATTTTGTGAATTATTATTTGTTATTGCCTAAACACAAGTTTCAACTTCTAGCAAACATTCCATTTTACTACAATCTTCAAATAGGTTCTAGGTAGTTATAGGTCATAAAAAATAATTCTTAATAGGGATAATGACAAGTTAACAATATTTATGTTATATGTCTATAAATATGTTCATCAAATACAGTAAATAATATTTGGATAGTGTATGTAGGTAGTAACTTCAATTAAAATGTAAATTTTAGCGCTGCAGGCTTGCTGTAAGGTATAAAAGTTTATTTTTGATAAGTTAAAATATTTTCTTACTTAAAAAATAAATAACCTAGTCATTCAGTACACTGTAGCTTTGGAGAAAAAGAATTAAAGTTCTTTTATTTTCAATATTGCACATTTGTTTTGTGCCAACATTGTTTGTTGCTGCGAAGAAAAGTAAAATTTCCATTTTTACAGTCACATACCTAATTTAAAATGAATATTTTACAACCTTACAAAATAGTCAGTATTTTATTATCATCACAATCTCTTTTCAAAATCCAATTGGATAAATTTTAGCAATGCATAAGTATGAAAACAAAATTGTTTGGCAATAACTTTATAGGTTATGTTTAACAGCTGATTTGAACTTATGGAATATTGCAAAGAAACGGCTCTGTAGCCCAATTCTTGTGAAAGATATTATGTTTTAGGCTCTAAAAAAGTGATTAAATGTGTTTTTAAGATAAAATACTTGTGCTTAGTAGACATTTGTGACCAATTGTTTATCAGCTGCAAGATGGCATTTAACGCTTTTCTGCAAGTGTATTTCCACTTTTTACGACCCATCGCAATATTATTACCACATAAACATTTCATTAGTAATAAATCAGTTACAACAATGTGCATTCGATGTGTATAATAGCATAAAAATTAAAATAACAATAACTTAAAAACGGTATGACATGAGCTGTCAAAATTTAGTTCATTTTTATGTCGATAGATGGCGTTAGTAGTTGCATACATTAAAAAGCCGATTTAAATTTCGTTTTTTTTGTACCATAAACTTAACGATATTGATTTAGCTTAAACATCCTCGTATTTTTTATATTGCACGAATAGCAAAATAAAGTAGTGCGACTAAAATTCAATTTAACAGACGAAATAAGTTTACCTACCTACCTAAACTACCTACATAAAAGTTGTATTAAAAATGCCTACGCTCGTTTAGGCCTTCACATAATTTTCATTCTTAACAGACTTGAGAGTCCAGTCCAAGCGAATTAAAATAATTAACATTACGAAGGTATTAACGTAGATAATGTTTTAAATGAAATTATTTTATTACCAGGTTGGCACACATGGCAATGTTTGCTTTTAACAAAAAATAACGAGAATTATTAAAATAAAGTTTTATTAAATTAAAATGTTTTTATGACAAAAGTTTGCTTAATTTTTTTCTCATCGTGACATTTAATAACTTAATTACTTAAATAACGTTATTTTACGACGAAAATATAAGTATTTTTGATACGAATTAATATTTATTGGTGTTTCTTTATTTTTATTAAGTAAACCTATTTCGGTATGTTTTAAATTTACTAATAAAACCAATCATTTGGTAAAAAGCGATGTCATATCTAAAAGTTGTCATGAATCAATGCCAAAATTCGACAAATTTATAATCCCTTTTTAGTTTTAACCTCAAAGATGTCTTATCTAAAATTCTTCCCATCACAATGCTTAGCCAACAGTAACCACGTTTAAAAAAAAGTAGCGTACTGTCATTCAATTCTAAATTCAAACGTTGTGCCTGAACGGTGGATCATTACCCATACACTGCCAATCTAGTAGGCCTACGCGCGTCCTCGGCAGACGTCCGTCAAAATTGACCATTAAAATGGCAATCCCAAGAATTCACAGACTTGTAATGAGCAAGCCTATAAGATCACCGGTATCGGTTGACGGTAAAAGTTACTGGAACCCAGTGAAAAGGTTAAAGTTTATGTCAAGTTTTTTGTAAAACGAAATTCATAGCTGATTGACTCTTGCGTGTGCAATGTTTTCTCTTGTGATTGTTAGTCTTGAGAAGTTGAATGAGGATATAACTAGTAAATAGTTGAAAGAACTCGTCAAGTACAGCCTATTTATCTAATTCCATTAGGTTTTTGTCTAACATTGCTGCCACGAAAAAAGGGGCCTAGTATCATCTATCCGCTTATAAATTGCATCAATGATGCGACCCGCGTGTAATGCGCACGCAAGCGGTCCTGTCGCGCAGCGGGTTTCAAAAGTCCCGCCGTTTTGTTACTTGTTAGCTGCGCCCGCGCACCCGGTCTCGTTATATCCACTTTTTCTCCGTTTAGTGTCACGGGTCGGCAATTATACTGGACCTTACCATTAAATAACCGAACCGTTATCGTCCTCAGTATTATTGGCAGGATTAACTTATGGTTATAGCTGTTTTCATTGCACTTGTCAATGTTATTGGTTTCTTTTTGAACGGTTTGTGTGCACGAGGTTTCGGGGTTGTAGTTCAGGGGCTCATCACTCACTTGATGGTTAACTGATAGCAAGTGAAGTTTTTATTGTGGTTATTACTTGCAAGTCTGCATGTAAAATTCGATTACATATTGCATACAGGCTAATAAAGATTGCTTTGTTATCTGTGGGGAATGAAGTTTTGTGTCGGGGGTACCAGGAACTCATCAGTTAGGTGAACTAATCGGTTGCTACAAGCTTTCCTTTAATCACCACTCCGCAGGGGCTTGGCCGGGACACGACTGCATTTGTTCCTTGTCTACCGAGACGCAGTACATGCGCCGCTTTGTTGCGCACAATGTGAGGCTCCGGATACCACGTCTACGGGATCAGACCCCCTACAATGGATTCGGCTTTGTTTGCTTGTAAAGCTTTAACTTAGGAATCATTGTAGGTTAAATTTATTTCGCTAACTTTTGAACCATACATTCTTAACGAAAATCCTTTTCATTTATTTATTCAAACGAAAACAAGCAGCCAGCAGGCAACATTAAAACTGTCTGCCACCTCTTTTAATATTCCAGCTTCCGGCTGCGGACGTAAATTGTTTTCCTCATTTTCTCTCTCCCGAAATTTATGTTTGCATCCGCTATTGCATGAGTCCGGAGCTCGCTTAGAAGAATGGCTATCATCGTTAGGGGGGTTTTATAAATTATTCAGTCTGATAGGTCCCGATATAGTCCTTAAGGAGGACATTTTAATAAATTTAAAATAACGATTATCTTTGTGGTGCGCAGTCGTGATTTCGTTAGGTTCGTGGTCAGGTCCTAGGCACTGCCAGGAGTGAGTCGTCACGAGCGATTACTATATTAATTAGGAGCTCGTAGGATGTAGATTGCGCTGGAGATTATTTTCCCACACGACCTGGTGTCTTGATCTTGAGATGTTGTAACTATTGTTTAATGACGGCCTGTAATAGACACCGAATTAACTGCGCCGGAGTTGCCAAAGTCCTAATTGTAACACTGATGACGAGACCGTACAAACTAAGTTACCGAAAATGAAGTTAGTGTGTAATTAATAAATGAAGATTTGCTTTCATTTTTGAAAACGTTTTCTTTTTAATAATAGTTTTCTTTTTGGTAGTTTTTGTTTACTGATATTATTTCCGTGCCTCATTATAAAATAAGGCTATATACTCGTACCAAAGAAGCTCTCGGATACCTACCTTATTAACTAAAAATAATTTAAATTTAACCTTATTTAAGAGCGCGTGAAAAATTTCCTTCAAAAAAATCTCGTCAATTTATCTTAGTTTTAAGCACTCGAGTACCAAAAGGGCCAAGTTAAATGATACAATTATGTATTGCGCCTCTGCGAGGCTGTAATTATGCGCGGAGGTGCGCGGGCGCTCATCAGGCGACCCATATCTCACGCCGCAGTTTTGTAATGGTAATACAAGGCGACCTGTGTGGCGGCCCTGCATTTTACACACAGCTTTTGAGAAGCTACTTGATTTTAACGTACCTTGAGCAATTTAAAGATAAACTCGCATCGAGGCTCGTTTCGGGTGTTTATGCAGACGCTTTCAGCAATAATCATAAAATAGTCATTGCGAGACGTATTTTATGTAAATTAGCTCGGTTTTTTATTTTTGATTTAACCTTTCGTTTGTACTATTAACATGATACAATTTAAAACTGATACTTATTGCCTGTTTGACTGACAACATAAAATCATTTAGTTCAGACATGTTTGTTACATTTTATTAACTGAAATCTCACTTTTGACATTCTGCAGAAGTCAAGCAATGAAATAATCGTTTAAGTTCTAACGAAATAACTTTCATTTAAAATAGATTTGAGTCGTAACTGCACGTGGTTCCAAATATGGCCACCAATTCACCAGGAGCACAGATTCGTGTAGGAGTGATTCCCGCCAAAATAGGTGCCGGGAGCGGGAGCCATCTATCGGTTCACTGTGACATTACAACACGTCGGGCGTCAGGGGTAACCTAACATCTTCAAGCTCTTAAATGCGACTTAAGCGACCTCTATTCATGCATTGTTCGAACTCAAAATTAACGCAACAAATAAATAGCGACGTTATGATAATTTTAAGCCCATTTAAAGCAATATATTCCAATACAAAACAGAAAACAAAAGGATCATTAACATTAATATTGTCTATAATTAACAATTAAAGCAAGTTAAACTTGCATGCACGTCGACGCAGAATTAAAATTACAAATAAACCGTAACGTTATCTGGTGTAAAACGGTTGAAACTGGCTACATTCCAGTTTTTAGAAAACGCTGCCTAACCGTCTCAAGTACTAGGAGCGCATTACTATACAAGAGGTAGTGGCGACGCGTCCAGAATATAAAGAGCTGCGTCTCGATAATGATTCGTTTGCTAGCGGCTGGGAACTAGAGTTGCGGTGTCATGGCTTGCATGTCAATATGTTGTGGCGCTTTTGGGAAGGGAATGTCTGGCGTTGGTCCGCCTACCGACACCTCGGAGTAACGCCTAGTTTGTTATGTCAGCCTGGTATTTTGGTGCTGTTTGTTGGAGTGTGATGGCTGCTTTGTCCATTGTGTCACTTAAAGTTGGGCAATGTTTGAACATGTTTGTTGGGAACAATTTAACAAAGTTGTACAACTTGGTGTTCTATAGGGGTTCTTTAAATAGGTTTAACAATTAATGTTTATTCTATTTTTATTGTAAAACCGTTTTGTAACATTTATTCTCAGTGTATTTAATTCAAGCGAGCGTGGCTTGTGAGTAGTTGTTGCCGACAACTTATGACGCTTGGTCTAACACTTGTCATCGCATTAGCCTACCTCGCGGATTAGTTGGTCGACCAATCCGCGGAGTTATTGTCCAGACACTTCGTTAGTCGCGGGACACATCAAAGGGCCCCCGGGACTCACGATTAAATGTTCACGACTAGGAATTTTCGAGAAGCAGACGAATGTGCGAGCTATGCGCGCGCACGCTGTTGTCATTAATTCAACCGGCGATTGTGTTCTGATTATGTCAATTTTGAAGGTTTTGAATATTTACGGTTTGAAAATCGTTGATTTTGAGATCCTAAATATTTGAGAACCTATGGATTGTGTAGAAACAATAAATAATTAAACATAAATCAGTCATGATTGTTTTGGAACCGTTAGATACATTTAAACGATTAACAGTCTCTAAAATAATTAATGTAAGTGTTAAACCAGTAATTATTATAACATCAATCTTGCTTAAGAATAACGTTACTTTTTTATTTTAATTCGTAAAGTCAAAACTTTTCTAATTGCACTCACTCCCAATCTTTTGTTGAGTAAAAACGTTTTCGTATTTAATTAAAAGCTATTCTCAAGTTGTATCAAGTAACGTTAAGTAATACTTTAACAACAGTTTAACTGTTACTGCACCACGTAATGGCCACGACAAGGTTATTAAAAGCATGCTTTGGATTGTATTTCTAAGGTTTCAAATGCCTTTGCGGAAACTATAGTTGGATCTTTTGATGCTCCGACGATTTAAATTACCATAAAAGTTTAAAGATGTGTTCGTTATAGTTACAGCTGGTAAGTTTGCGAAGAAAGGCAAAGCTTAAATGAAATTAATTACAATATAAAAGCCGTTTATTAACGCACCTAATTCCGTGAATGTTAATAGAAACAGCAGCATTGGTCATTACACGGTCGTTAGTAAGCACAGCAGATGTGTTTAAAAGTGAAAACAAAGTAGAAAAAATACTATGTACCTACGATCTAGACTATACTAGAACTAGGATCCAATCCGGTTCTAGATATTGCTTTCAAAGAACAAGTAATTTGCACTAACCTGCCCATCGCACTGATAAATATCGGTCCCCAGACAGAAACGGGGGCTTTTAAAGAAGAAATCATTCCTTTAAGATATGAAAAGAAACTTGAAGATGCACGCGAAACAGCCATCAAAAATTTATCACCCGCCAAAGTAGCAACACGAGCAATTTGTAACTGACAGGACCAAGTTGCAGCGCCCGCTATCAAATGAAATAAACTTGAATTAAAATAAACGAGGATACTTACCATAATGACCAATAAATTCAGTCAAACACTTTATCAATAGTCATGCGCAGTGACACCTGCTGGAAGCGTTGCGCGGCGCAACTGGTCTGACCGAAATAGTCCTTCAGGTGTCCCATCTAAACATGTCAACATACCCACAATATATTAGGCAGGTTGCATATTTACTGCCTTTACGGTAGCAGCTACAAAAATACGGTAAATTATGGAATACATTTTGCGTATAATAAATTCGTGTAATATTCAATATTCTCTGTGACATCTTAAATGCTTGCGGTTTAAATATCGTTTGCGTACACGCACCTTATTTAAATAGCGTTTCAAGCTGCGGATAATCCGTTACAGTTGTTTGCTAGCTTTTTAACATACCAACTATGTAGTAAAGGTTTAAGGATACTTTCTTTATTCTCAATAAAATGTTGTATTCTAAGATATCCATCAGATTCAAAGTATTAAGTATATGACACTTATTTACGCCTAAAAGTAAATGCTCAAATTATTTTAAAGGGTTCTTTTTCCGTATCTGTTTAATATCTTTTGAAAAGTATAGGTACAAAAAGAGACACGCCAAGCCATATCGACCGTTGTAATCTGACATTTTGTCAAAATCGCCGACTACCACAACTGGCACCGCTGGCTGCCAGCGGGGATCCATCCATTATGTATGGGCCCCGAGAATTTCATACATTATACATCTGCGAGTAGTTTTTCCGAGAGAGTTCGCGAGTAATTTTTTTGATCAATTAAAAAATCCCAAATCCGTGGGAAATTGCAGTTTTGCGGCGAGTGCCTCTGTCGGCTGGGCGCTGCGTTTTTGTTGGGGTTGCTTTAATTGTAATTCTGACGGAAACCGTTTTTTGAGAGTCGAGGAGAATTTAAACAAATAACTGTTTGTATATTACTCCTTGACTTATAACTAAAACAAGTAATCAAAACTCGTTATGCAACTGCATTATCCCCATAGTTACCGAAGGTATTCATCTATTAGAGTCAATGTTAAGGTACCCGCCCACTGGAGCAATCGCACGGTGGCACGCAGCACGGCCTCACGTGCGCGCCCACCTTTACGCCTACCGGGCTTTTAGTTGCGAAAAAACCAAATCTTATTCAGCCTTGACTTTAATGGGTCTTCTAAATTACTCTTTGTAATTTTCTCGCTGAAGGTCTTAAGTTGACAGGTTTAAACTGCGCTCGGTGACGTCATGAAACTGCAGCTTTAATTAAAGACAGTCTAGAGCTTCTGAGTAAATTAAAATGTCTGTGAAACTAGCGCTAATTGTCGGTTTAACTATCGCAAGTAACTCGAGGATCATTCAGGTGAATGTAGAGATTCTTGTATCGGCTTGTTAATTAAGCTATTTGTCAGAAGTGGGATCAATTTACATTTCTCCCGATCCGGGAGTCCCGGGGAGTCAGCCGCGCCAAACGACGTATTATTATCCTTTTAGGGACTTCGCGGCATCTTTAGAGGACCTTTTATTGGACCACCTGTGTCCTATAGACGTCTGAATTGTAAAGTAAATAAGCGGAATATTCCTTTTAGCTATTTAACGGATTTGCATACTACAATCCGGTATTAGCATTTGAGTCGTGAAAATTTCCAATGTTTTACTTTCCTTTGAATTCTATGGTGGAGTAGGTTCGTCTGCGAGATGTCAATCGGTAGTACAATTGATGGGAACAGGTCTTGGTTGCGTCAAGTTTCTGGTCGCAGGTGAAATGTATTGACAAGCGGTCTTCCTTGATTCCTATCGGTGTGATGGTATCGAGCCAGCGGCGCTTCAGAGCACCAGGACCGTTGCATTGTGGAGATCACAGATAAACCTTGTTTATTTAACGCTGAAATTTATTCATCCATAAGCAGCCTATTAAGAAAAGAATTATTAACAAACTGACAGGTTTACGCTCGTAAGATCGAGTAATAAGCTTGTCCTGTTACTTTATTTTGTATTGGCAATAATCCTTTAATGAATTCATCTTTTAATATAATATAACGATACAGCAATCGACTGGTGTGCCGTGTAAATGATCTCAAATTATCACTGCGCTCTATTTCTCAATGAACTTGATTAATAAATTCAAGGCTGTATTGGCGTTAAAATAATAGCTTTGTATGGGCAACATGCGATAAATGGTAATAGGCGAGTAGGAAACTTTAAGTCGGGCGACACAATATATTAAGAGCGCGGTACAACGCCCATTCATAAAGCAATCTTGCTTGTTTATGAATGAAACTGGCTGCTACGCAATAAAGGTGTAATTATTGACGCTATTGATAGCCATAACGACTACATTTGCATGCCTCTAGGCCGCAGAAGCTGGCAGGTAAGCGCTGAGCGTTTCCATTGATGTCCAGATTCCCATATTGTGCCGGTAATTGACCATTGTGGGAATTCCTTTGTGGGTAGTCTCTCTATATATCTGTCGTGCGATGGCTAAATAAGATGCTTTGATATTCAATTATGCTAATACATTTGCTATTGGAACGTCGTTAGAACTGATCCGAAATTCGCTTCAAACTTTCTTGGTAAATAAATGAGCCAATATAAAGCGCGTAATGCGCTCGACTACCGGAGTTACGTAGACAACACGCGTCGGCGCCGTTTTCCAATAATCTTTAATTATTGTTTAAGTGCCGTTTAAACTAATCGCTTAGTGTCTTGTAAACCAGAAAGCCTGCACTCTATTAGATCAAGGTAGTTTACGATAGAGATGCAGCTATGCAATCTGTGCTTCCGTCTCGTTCTTGCGTTTTGACATCATGAGAATTTGCAGGTTGTTAAATATAATGTTCGGTATCGTTGGCACCAGTCAATACCTTGATTATGTGTTCAGTGACAATTTCAATATTAGCCGATACGCAATTTTTGCTCTAATGAACAAGATCAACAACATTCACTTCTGCATTATCATAATTTGTACCTATTAGGTGGATTGTTAATAAATATCCTTTAAAATTAAGTTTTTTTGTCCGCTAACCGCATGTCAAACCATTTGTTATTCGCACACGACTGTTTAAATCTGTATTTTTCCCCGGCTTATAAAAGTACTCATATCGTTTTCGCATTTTTTAACATAATGTTTACGCGAAGTGGACAGTATTATAGAGAATCCCAAAATATGATCATTTAACTTCAAAGACTTGAATTATGTAGTTAAGCTTTTTGAATTACCAATTTACATACTCATTTATTTCAGAGTCTCTTAAAATATCACCCCTAAAGTAATTTGCATTTGGACCGCTTTGGCGAGATTACCGAACAGTACTCATTAATTTTCGTTTAGTCCTGACCATATTTTCGTGAATTGATTTACTTGTATTACGTCGTCTGTAATGATTAAGGTCTTTCTAATATACTGAAATAAACAGAAATTTCTCTTGTGGTTTCAAAATTTGTTTAAAGAGATAAGTTTAAGCATTGACGTGCGTTGCAGAAGTAAATGGTACTCGCGTGCTATAAATCGAGATAAACCGATTCTGTAATACATTTGCGAGGTGTTCTTCAGGGACCGCTTTCACTTCTCCATCAATGCACCATCGTGCGAGAGAGCTAATGAGCCACATCGCTCCGTAACCCCCCACAGAAACTCAAAACGATTTTAAATTAATGTCGCATAAAATATATAGAATGAGCAAAGTGCACATCGCGGCCGTATCTCAAATCTCGGACACGAGTAATTGAATTGTCATCCGAATATAAATGAATACCGAAAATCCTACAGAGTTAATAATAGCTACAACCGATACCGTTAAAAGCAAGAAATCATTAAGCCTTAAAGGTTTTGAGAGATCGACTCGTATCCCGTTTGGGTTGAATCACCAGATGACCTCAATAAGGATAGGGCCTTCCTTACAGGGTCCGTGACGTAAAAATGAGCGAACGACGGCAAACAAAGCCACGTGGTCACTAAAGTTGGCGAAAGACGAAGTCGGCCTGTTGAGGCCTTTTACGACTAATCCAGTCAAGTCCTCAAATATGGCAACCTGGTCATAACCTGTTTTTGGGATTTCCTTTTGCCCCTCGTTTGTGTACCTACTGCGTTTTTTTATGGACGACACGTGCCTTTGCGGTTTAGGATCATTGTGTTTGTAGTTAAAGCAATCAATTGATTAGTGTACGCTCCCCATCTTCTACACTTTAGTCTAGTGTGTTAATTGCCAACGTAAATTAATACGCCTGCTGGAAAATTAATTAATGAATTCTCTAACGGTATAATTCTGAAAACTAATAACTGTAACGATTAAATTTTGCCCGTGGATCAGTAGCAGCTGTCCTATAATCCAGTCTTGTGAGACCTGTTGGATATTCAGAATTCCTTCGGCAGTGTGAGGAGGATAGATTTAGCAATTTTGATAATGTTGTCCCTTTCTGTCGTGAAGATCTAGTCATTTTGCTGTAAGCTTAAGTAATTGATGCGCTCCAAAGATTCATTTACATAGGAATTGCTGTGTCTGGTCGTACCGAGATAATAGGTTAACACCTTTTTAGCGAAAGTGGATCATGTTCAAGGAATTAGTGAAACGGTTGAGGCCCCATTTCATTGGCACTTTAATTAAAATTATTTACTTATCCGTTTATAAACTACATTCAAAATTTAACCGAGGCATCCAACTCCCAAAATTAACGGCCGATAATTTCTCTGCACTTGTCATGAAATTCATTTAAGCTTTTTGCCTGAACGCTTAACATTTAGTTACGTTTTGGTTAAATTACTTGTATTCGTTATTTCTGATCAAATCATCGAGTAATTTAAAGGACATAATTGAAATGAAATTTGTAATTTACAGAATTCGCAATGCTGCATTTAAATATGATAATTCAGTCATTTAAAATAATATTAAGTGTGATGATAATTGAATAAACTTAGTGAAGTTGAAGGCACATTTGTGTTCACATTTACTAAACATCCCTTGGGTGCTAACAGTAATGACACTTAACTACTTCTTGTTGCTAATGTGTGTCCGTAACGTGTCTTTAATGAGTCCCAGAGACCTACAACTGCGAAATATTATAGCTGAAGAATGTACAACACAATTTAGTCCCTGATCATTTGCATTTATCGTCACCAGCTGCGCGTGAGCACAAGCACCACTCGATGCCTCGCAACAACTGAATCCTCATAACTCATACCATCTGACATGGAGCCGATAATAAACTGGAGAAAATACTACATTAACCAAATTAAAATGTCATAAACCGCGGAATTGCTCACCAAAAATCACTTTCTTGCCTTAATTTGTCTTAATTTTACACTATTAGTTGTCAGTTATTGCGATTTTATGCGTTTTCTGGTTTGTGTTTCTACGAAGGAGGTGTATTAGTGGCGCGAGCGGGTGGGTTCCTCGTCAGGGGCTGAGTTTAACAAGACAGGTCGGTAATTAGGGACTGTTTACCGGGCATTAATTTTTGGCAATAAAAGAGGGGCACGCAAGAAATGATCGGTACGTACGCGCCCGTTGAGCCTCCGCGTGGGAACAGCGGCCACTTTGTCCGCCATTGTACTTGCAATTAGCAACTTTTTACATCACCATCGTCGCAGGCGCACTTGTCGGAGAAATGTCGCATCTCTTAATGCCTTGTCCCAAATGTTTTCCATTAATTTGTGAGTTACGAACCATAACTTATTCTGGCGTCGAAGAAAGTTTTTTGGTTTGTGCATTGCGCAGAGACAAATTTTGTGTTTCGGAGATCAAATCTTTTTTTGTGGTGCGAAAGGTTATTCGCGTGCGAACGTTGAGTGACGTTTTTCATCATCAAGTGGAGAGGTTTGGTTTCTCTTTGTGATTTGTTTGATATATTGTATTTATTCTGACCGTGATTGTGTCTCAGCGGGGATCCTGCGAGGTGTGATTGTAATTTACTTTTCGGGTTAGTTGAAACTTAATTACGGATGCGTACAGTGATGTAGTCTCTGGCCTAATCTGCATACCGCCAAAAAACTCTACTTGGTACTCAATAATTTAATTCCGAATGATTTGCATGTATACCATTAACTTTGGACGTTTCATTATTTACCTATCGTCCTGTGGTCGACCGCAATCCATTAAGTTGTTTTAATACCATTTTCATTTTTGCTTAACCTTAAAAAAATATATAAAAAGTGTAAAAATAAAACTGTAAACAGATCTCTTTATCATTAAAATTCAAAACAATATTGAGCATCATAGATTTCACGGTGAACTATTGGTCCAAGCCTCTGATCACGATGATGATGTGGCTGAAAAAGCTAATCTTTGTATTCCCACGACGGGCTGTCTGTCCAACGGTTTGTTTTTATCGATAATCAGTGTCGTGACACTTGGCCGCAGTAATATCGAATCACAATATAAACGAAATTGTCTAGCTGCAGTCTCGATACCAGGTGGAGCGATTCATAATCGATTTGATAAAAATTTCCGCCAATATCGAGTCGGCGAAAGGGAAATTGCAATCGGTAATGTTGCTGACTTCATCTTTATCTAATACGCTTTATCCGATCGAATTTTCATGTTTTGAAGGTGTCTGCAAAAAAGAGGTAGAATCTTAAATGTAAACAAGAATCAGTATGATGGTAAGAAGTGCGAGCATATCTTCTCACGGATAGTGTTGTAAGGAATCTTGTTTGTCCTAGCTGTAGTTTGTGTCTTATATCTTGATAATTGCACTCCGCTTCTCAAACGTATCTGTGTCACTTTCATTCTTATAAAGAATAATATTTAAAAAATATGTCTACGAATTTTTAATCAATTAATTCTTACCTTGTTACCTGCCTGATTACGTACCGTATGTGTTTACGATTGAAATTTACATAACGCACTGTATTTATTACGCTCTTAATCCCTTCTACTTATTTTAATAGCTTTATTGTAATTAACATTAATCGGGGAAAACTATGTTTTAATAATCCGTGAAGCATTTAACAAGCGTTCATATCATTGACAACATGATAATCTTTAGATTCTTAGTATTTCATTTTGCAGAAAACTATTTCTTGATTATGTCGTCTTGAGTTTAACTGTACAATCGGAACGTGTTCTTTACTTGTAATATTGTAGATGAAATTATTTGTATACATTTATAACCATTTTGATATTTGTTTCATTTGCCTGTCGGGTATTTATTTTGACAGTAATCTCGTCTACTTTATGTTGATTATTTTGGTACGTAACGTTGTCCATGTCGACGTGAACATATCGGAGCAGTTGGTAATGTGAGTCGGTTTTGGTTCAGTTTTTTTCGGTTGTGCGTAAGTATAACGGGTTTGGTTGATTTTCATGTTACTGTAATCAGTTCCAAACTGGAGCATTGGGTAATTCTGCTCCAGTTAAAATCGCTGGCGGAAGTGTTTGAGACACAGTTCTGACTTTCCTTGCGATTATTTCGATATGAACGCGATGAAAAAAGTTCTCGCGAAAGCATAATATCTTTAACAAGTTTTCGCAAGATAATATCCCTAATCGCATGATCTACGACGCCGGAGCTAACCGGAGGTTAACCGATTGTTGGTTTAGCTAATCATCTACAAACAGGCCATTATATCGGTTTTAACTCGGGAACGGTAATTTCTTGAGCCGCAATTTCGTTGCCTTTTCCTGAGAAATATATTTCACAATTTTCACTGGGGATGGATTTATTTATGGTGTTTAATTTAATTGATATCCTTCTTATCTCAATAAGCGAGATGAATTGGTTATTCGTTTGGCGTAATCCTTTTTCATTTTCATGAGAGCCATGTTTTTTTAATTTGTCACATAATCTAATACCGATCGAGATATTGCGTCGTCAATTCTGAGCTGTCACTCGGGTGGCTCCTGAAGTGTGTGATGCGGTTATAAAATTTTATTATCGTGTCATATCGGTGCTCAGGATATTAGATTCTGTAGAACGATCATAAATTGATCAAATTCGAAGAGGGCGCGTTGATTAACTGTACTTAGTGCGGAGTTACAATTCGGGATGTTGAAATTAATCTTTCTTTCTTTTCGATTTCTTTTGTCAAGTATGTTGGTGGCTAATGAGCTGCCCTTCTCAACCGGCATTAATGATGTTAAATGATCACAACGAGCAGTGTTGCAAGCTCCGTCAACTCTCGATGATAAATTCATCAATCGATTTATGTTTGCAAAAATTGACATGTCATTCGTGAATCAGGCTTCCGAGAAAGTTCATAATTGGGACTTCTTTTATTTTATTCTTTTAACTTTTATTTTAGAGGAATTTCCTTGCTTTAAGATAAGTTTAATTGTAAAAAAAGCAAACGTTGTATTGCGTATTAGGGGTATGAAAAATAGATAGTAGCCGATTCTCAGACCTACTGAATAGGTGTCCGTTTCGGAGGAGTAAGGTAACTAACATTGTGACACGAGAACTTTACATACATCATTTAATTAATAGCAGATTACTCTTTAGTTGCAGGCTCTCTGACTCAATGGTTATTGAATTATATATTTTTTATTTTTGTCTTATTTTTAAATAAACTTTTTGTATTTTGTTTTGTTTCAAAGATACTTTTGGAATCTAAAGCGTTTCAGTGCCGAGTGTAATTATCCCAATATAGCTTAAACAGTAATTGAATCCAAAATATATGTGACTTTCCTCAAATACTTTTCTTTCTTGACCAATTCCCTGGAATTCCATGGCAGCAATCATTTCATCAGTAATTTAATTAGTCGACGCCTTTCTTGCTCATTACCACGTCATTGTCTCAACAAATTGTCACTGCGCAGATGCACCTCACGATCAAACACGTTTGTCTTTTACAAGTTTTTTTTTGCAAAAAATAAAAAGGAACTGTCATAACGATGTCGTAGGGACACCAACATTTTAAATGGGTAAAATTAATGGTTTTAAATTCAACCTAGGTACTAAAAGAGCCGTCTCCTTATACTTGGTTTAAAAATGATTTAGGCATAGTAGACTGATGCACATTTATATAAGTATTTTGTACAAAAGTAGTGCTAGTGAACACGCGGGTAATCGCTAGTGTTGTCAAAAGAAAGCTCCACAGAATTCCCGTTAATTAGTCTGCACGTCGGCTGTATTGGATCTTTAATGAGATTGTTAACTTGTTAATTATTATAATTATTTTCTTCTTTCAATTTAATGAATTTCGCATTGTAACTACCACTTTCGAGTGGTGCTTGCGGGACTTTTCCTCATTTTATTTCACCTTTAAAGAGTTTACTTTTATTCATGCTTCGGTAATTACTGTCTAATTTATCTTTGTTTATATCTCGTGTTTTTTGTCGAGCCCATCATTTTGCTTCTTTATTGCATGTTTGTTTGATCTAATTTCTTTCAAGACGTTCGTACCTAATGGCCCATTGAATAGTAAATCCGATGTTTGATGTGGGTGCTGGCGACCTATTGCTTGCTCTTACACAATCTAAAAGCAAATTCAATACCAAACCAACAACGAGATCGCGTTTCGTTATCAAAGGCTCCTAACACGAAGGACATAAGGTTTACAATCCAATTACCACCAATTGGCGAGGCAAGTTAGCTACCGTTTTTTGTGCCTCGTAGTTCTTTTCTGTTTGCGGTCGAGGTGTATCTTATAATAAAAGGTGTAAAGATGATATTGGTTTGTTTTGATTGTAAACAACTAGTTGTAAGTGGTCGGTGTGGGCTGGGTGTGTTGTGGGTGTGATAATTCCTCTTGCACACACAAATATTGCCGTGAGAGAGCGATATGGCGGCTCCCGAAACTTGTTATAGTTTACTTTGGATTTGAAGCGTGGGAGAGGTGAAGAGGTCATGTGGAATAGCCTCACAAACCTGTTATTAAATATCCTAAAAGAGCCGAATGATAAATGGCGTTTACAAATGTCTTGTAGATTTTAGAGATAACAAAACGCTGTTAATGTTACTAATAACTCGCTACTCCAAGCAGCTACTGTATAAAATACTCGTTTACGTAAAATCTCTTACGACTGCAGTTTAAAATACGTGTTATGTTTGTTCCAGGCATACGAACTGTCGACCCTGACGGGCACGCAAGTGATGTTACTAGTCGCGTCGGAGACTGGCCACGTGTACACGTTCGCGACGCGCAAGCTGCAGCCGATGATCACGTCGGACTCGGGCAAGCGGCTGATCCAGACGTGCCTGAACTCGCCCGACCCGCCCACCACCAGCGAGCAGCGCATGGCGGCCACGGGCTACGAGGAGACCGAGCTCACCTACAACGTGGTCGACGACGACATGAAGGTGAGGCAGCTGGCGTACGCGGGCTCGGCCCAGTACCCGCTGGAGCACCACCCGGGCCTGGCGCCCTCCCCGCTGCAGCAGTACCACCAGCACCCCCCGTGCCCCTCGCCGCTCCCCCTAGGCTCGCTGGGACAGCCCTACTCGCACGCGCATCTCTCACACCCCCACATGTCGCATCACCCCCAACGGTAGAACAGACACACTCACGTTCTTAGGTTAAGGAGATGAATAATATACGACCAATATTGTTTTATATTAATATATTTTGTAAATAGTCGGATAGTTTGTTTTTTGCACTAATAACTTACTCGGATGATTTATGAGGATCTGTTGATGAAAAAATCTGTTAAGCGGCGACTTCCGAATTAATTTAAATTCAATCGTTAGTATCAGAAATCAATTTGAACAGTCAAATCAATCGGATAAGAATTCTATCAATGAAATTGATGATGGTGTGTTGAGATGTCGAAATCGGATAATCGGTGTTCGGAAGCGAAGTAATCAGATAGAGATATAATTAGCGCGGCCGAAGCAGCCTGGTCCGCAGCTTCATTGATTCATTATGATGAATGAATCGGCCTTTCCTCACTCAAATAAACACATACCAACTGTCGAAAACCTATTTGAGTATCACATTAATTTCTCGGCGGAAGTCGCTCATTCGACTCCAAGTTATAATATCAGTGTTGATATTCAAACAAAGCTAAGAAACGATCTGCAGGTGCCAGTCTCGTAGAGACAGTTTCCAATTACCGAAGCAGCAAGTCGCCTCAGGAGCTTAGTCCTCGCTAGCCGGATTAACAAGAATCTTAATTGAAAATTACTTTCGGTGGTGCCGGCCTAGGCTGATTGAAATGAATTCCACTGTCAAACGCGACACCCGCCTCCAACTGCGTAACCTGGGAGCTTTCTCGTGTACGAAATTACATAATTACAATATACTCGTTTCATAACATGCATGTGTGCTATCCGAGGCTTTTAATGTAAATGAAGTGCAGTGATACGTCAGCGCTTCGAGGGTTTCCAAATAGGGCGTGCGTGCGCGCAGGATCCATTGATGCGCGCGTCGATTCATCCATTAACAGCGAACACACCTCGCTTCGCTAATCGGACACTATTTATTCATCGATTTTTACCCGGTAGCAGATCTCGAATCGATTGGCCGGACGATTAATTCTCGATACACATTTGCATATTTCGATTTTGAAGTCATCTGGCGCCCACGGACCCTTGCCCTCGACCTCGGCCAACGCTTGTCAGTTTGATATTTCAAAATGAGAACGTAATCCGAATCGTGTTTTTCTTTTTTATGTCGATAAGCATCGGTGTTAGGGTCGCGTTCTCACCTGTCAATTTTGATGCACGGAAATAATACGTCTTTGGATGTATCATTATGATCCACATCTTAATTTTATTTCTTGCGTCGGAGTATTTTTCTTCTAGGATTACCGCGGTACAGTTGGTTTTATATCTTACGCAGTTAGAATATTGTGATCTCGTGCTTTGTTTACATTCATAACCGGTATTTTGCGCTCTCTAGGCGTAGTTTCACCTGTCGCCAGCGATGTACATAATAAATATCATACTTCACGTATTCATGGCGAGTAATGCACGTAATTGTATGAAATTGTTGCTTGAATATAAACTTTATTAATATTAACGTTCCTTTGTTGTGTAGGGAGAATTAGTCATGCGTCTTTAAGTGCTCCTAGTTTTTTTTTGAATCAAATATTTATAATCCTTTAGAAATAGTTGATCATGTAGTATGTATCTTTTAATCTAGTTTCTGAGCACGTCGGCTTGCGTAGCCGAGTGAATATCTCGAGGAAAAAAGATCAGTCGCCACTACTGTAGTTGTCAACACGACTCGGCATTTCTTCTTTTTTGAATCGGTCTCGCGAATCACATCCCATGCCTATGACTCACGTTGATAAAGTATTCGCGTCAAGTCCCGAGCGGAGTTCGGCTCGACTCGGTAATCGCTCGTCTGATGCGCTCGCGCCTCTTTATTAACTTATCAACACTATTGTTTAGACTCGCGTGTAGATTTGTGCTGACTCATAGCATTGTGTCGACTAATCTCGCCACGTAATTGCCAGCATTTAAGCCGATTGACTAAACCTTAGCTAGATTCAACAATAAAACTAATTTGACTAATAGGTGCGTCGTAATCGTCACCGCGTGTGGCTCGGGATTACACGCTTTCGTGCTTTCTTTATTCTTGAGTCGAGGACCTAATGAGCGGCGTTGTAAGTCCATTGTTTCTTAGTCGAGCTTTGTAATCATTCACTGATTTTGTAAGCTTGTCATATTGTGTATGCAGAATTAACGTTTAAGTCCTGGATTGTTATTTTCGGTTTCGTGCATGGGTAACTTCCTGATTTATTGTTCGGCTATCGCGTCGCGTCGATTTTTCAAATTATTTTCGAATTTCGCATTAAACGGTCGGTGGTGCCTTGTAATCAACGTGGATGCGTCGACCACCCGCGCTCGGAAGATCGATGCTTTTACTGACCACTCGATATGAGGCCAATAATCGCGAACCACCCTTGTCGTGTTGTGTTGGTGCTACAAATGAAGATATTTTTTAATGTCGAAGTGAAATTCTTTGGCTAATTAGTTTTGCACCGTCATGTTGTTAATGGCTTGCTGTGTTGCTAGGATGTTACGCAAATCGACCTTTAGAAGTGCGTTTGTTGGTGCAGTCTTCGAAGCAAGGCATCAAATCCTCGAGTCGGCGCGTTTGATAATGGCATACAGAGCCGTTGTAAGGCATGTGGTAGAGATGCGAGCGGCGACGCGCCTGCATCGGACACTGCGTATATTTAGGAGCGAGCGTCCACCAGACTGCGCCCAGAACCGTACTATTGCATAATTCAGCCACGAGAACCGCCGTTTGCATTCCGATACTTGATATGTGCTTTCACATGTATTTATGGACAAGATTTTGTGTCTCCGTAATGTTTGGCGAATAAATAAATTGTATTTGAGGCATAAATACAATGGGTGTATCGGCGGCTTCCCTCGTTACGTCGGTGCATGTAAAGCTGGCCGCTTCTTGGGTTGTCGTCTTGTCAGATATTGGTCGGACTTGATGGGACTTATTTCGTTGTTTAGGGCCTTCGTTACATTCGCGGTTTATGTCGGCGCTTACAAATTGGCTCGGAGATGCATCGCGGCGCAAATACCAAGAAATTATGCTCGATGTTTACATTGTATTTCATTCTTGTCTACCTCGGGCACGCAATTTGACACGTCCGCATAATATTATACTTTCAGAGATAAACATGTATGAGAGAGCCGTGGATTATTCCGGCGGTGCGCCTAATTCCGAGTCCGACATAGTTATCTAGCTGCGATCACTGCGGCGATTCCTCGCGCGTCTTAGTTACCGCAATCGTAATGATTTGCGGCGGAGGTCCTGCTCAGTATGCGGCCGGCGCGCGCGCTCGTATGCAAGGTGCGACGCGGCAACCCGCCCTATCGGATACGAACACTTCCGCGACGCACTCTGCTCTAATTGAAATTTATTCCCGCTCCGCGGACGCGACCCGATTCTGAATTTAATTCCATTAGATTAATGAATAAGCCCGCGATTGTCTCGGCATGTTTACTTATGTATGCGCTTGCGTTTATGCGGTCTCGTTTACGGGATTGACGCAGGACGGGGTTCATCCATTATAGATTTAGCCGAGTGCCGTCCAGTGGGCATACGGGTCGATCGACGTCTGTGTCATTTCGATAATTGGCCCCCGATTATTGACTTGAGCAATTCACCAACATACATCGCTAGTCCGACGGCGCTTGCGTCAACAGCACTCTATCTAAGTCCAATTAGTGTTTATAATCACTACTAGGCTCCGTAGAGCCTGGTGCACGATTAATTGCTATTTTTATCGTTTGATTTTTTCTAGATCTAGCCTCGATTGCGTGAGAACACATGTCGGCTGTACATTTCCATGTTATGGCTACAGTCTTGTTCCGAGTGTGTTGTGCGGCTCGCTGTGTGCGTGTGCGACCGACTTCCTATCTTCGGAGCCGCACATGGTTAAAATTAGTCGTCGCCCGGAATAGCGTAATCTGCGAACCGGCCACCAGCGCTCGTTTGGATATTGTGTTACATATCAAAAATACAATCAAAATAGAATCTCGGAGATTAACATCGAAATTACCGCGCAAATAAATTGCAAATTTTACTCCAAGCAAATTAAGATCCGTAACTTTTTGCAAACTGTCATAAAATAAACAACATTTAATTTTGCGAGATTACGAATGTTGGATATAAAATTGCCTTGTAATTTTGCTTGCGATATGAAATCGGCACGCTTATTTACTTAAAATATTGTTACGAATTCCCGTCACAATATTTGTGTTGATGTTAATCTGTTTGTTTGAAACACGTGCCGATTATGAGAACGTAATTGTTTTTGTCTCTTGTATGTCCGCGTGCTTTTCTAAAGCGGTGTGCTTTCGAAAGATCAAGTTTTGTTGCGACCAAAAACTTATTGACCTCTTCGAGATGACTGTATGTTTTGTGAGCACAAAACATTGTATTGTAAGAAAAGTTATCGTTGTTGCTTTTGTGTGGTGATCGCGTTTGTTTGTGTCCGTTCGTTGTACATCGCCGGTGATTGTCTGGTTAGTCATTAGGTGGTTTAGGTTGAGGGGTATTGGATATGGTGGTTCGGACGCTATAAATTCAAACTAGCGTCGGCCTGGCTCCGTTAGTTCGTGGGAAATGATGGCGGAGGCTTTGTTAGGAGGATTGTCCACTGGGAGATCTGCCGATAGGTGCGCAGTGACATCCACGTGGGAACGCACAGCTTTTACCACGACGAATGCTGTTTCGTTAACTATACTACATGTTTATGCATATTCATCAATTAAAATCTTTACATCTTTTTACAGATATCCTTTATGGCATAAAACATGTTTGTAGTAAACAAAAAGTCAATAACAAGTAAGGTCTTGCGTAAATTTGAAACGGTTTTGAAAACGTAATAACGTGTAATATCTTAATTTAGTTTTATAGGTACTTTTACTCGGAAGTGTTCTAAAATTAAATTTACTCGTAAAACGTATATTGTAAGCGTTAGCAAAGACAGCTAGAGTAACCAAATTGTATTAAACGGTTGTGTTGCGTACTCGAGTGTCAAACGGCCTAACTTTTCTCACATTTGGCATGACATGTTTCTCATGAAAGCCGAGTCGGTGTAAATCACTATGTTATTATTATTCAGAAAGCGTTCACCTCGTTACCGGCTCCATTGAGTTCTGAAAACAAACCTTTAGCCTTTGTCACTGATATCCATCATACGACTTTTTCTATTGACTATTGACTATTGACGCTCTATATCGGCGTGTCCACAAACAAAGAGCTTTCAAATGCTAATTTTAAACGGATTAGTTCCTAACACGTGGGAATCGCTGTCTATTATAGCTTGATAATTGTTTGTGGTTTTAAGCATTAACCTTATATGGGCGCCTACGTTCGGTGACATAATCGCAGGGTCCGTGGGCGCCCTGTCCTTCCCTTTCGAATGTCGATCGTCTAATGAAACATCAAGGAGCGCGTGCGCCTCATCCGTACTGCGCATGATTTATGATTGCCTGGTACAACTAGATGTGTACAGGAATCTGTAGCGCAATTTGACGCGTGCTTTAAATTTTCTTTTTTTTCTTAAGTCACAGTAATTAACTCGTTAACCGAATTATCGAAGTATTGGCATAATTCGATGGCGACCTTGTTGGTCGCATGCGCACCCGAGTTTCGATATCGTGCAGCGACAGTCTGTCAAGAGACGTGGACCAGTTAGCCAAATTGCTATAATTAACGGTGTCGAGCAAAAAACTGTATCAGCCAAGGGACCAGTTTGTTCTCCAAATATTCAGATCTCCCTTTCGAATGGGCGACGCGGTTACTTTTCGATTTCAAATTCTTATAATTGTTGAGGTTTATGGAGCCGGATGTTTGTGTTTAAATCGCTTTTTTCCGAAAAGGAGAATAATTTCAATTTAATTTCCCAAATACGGACTTATCTACTAAATACTAAAAATCGGATAATTGACAGAATTGGAAATTCGCAGATGTCATCTAATGAATGTATTATTGGGTGTAAAGTTACGTAGGAAGTATCAAGTTATGTCTTGACACGGATACTTGAGTGGGTCAGTGTTCGGGATGCGGCCATAAATCAAAAGACAAAACGTGGGCATACTGTGTTACAATGCTATATTTTACTCTAATCTGCAACCGGACAAACATGTAGACCAAAATTCGTTTTCTCTACATAAATACAGTTGAACAATAATAAAGGTATGTTTATTTAATAGCAAACATTAATACGAGAAACTTAATGTACAATTTGCGAATGAACTGTTTAACCATTTTATCGGAGCGATAATTTGCAAATAGCCACTTTTATGGACAATCAATTTTTTTCCAATAAAATATAACCAGTTGAAGTTGGTCAATATCTTACGAGCAAACGTGCTTCGAATACTCGGGTTTAATGTGTAATTATTTAAATATTTACTGGTATATGTATAGATAACAAGTGTACAAGAGTTTGTGTTTCATCATACATTAATTTATGGAGAATTTTGCAATGTGCGGTAAATGTAAAATTTTGTAAATTTCTCTTCTGTCCTTTTTGTGTTGTTTGTGTTAGAAGAGGAGGGTCTGACGTCACATCTCGCTCTCACTTCCGCCCGCCCACGGCTTGCCCACGCGCAGGTGACTTAATTTGACAAAAATCGCCAAGACGAGAGTCACTTGTTTGTTGCTGCGGGTTCCTTTCATGTTCTGGATCTTCATCGAATCGAATGTTATCAATCTCAAATCTTAAGTCTGATTAACAAGTACCGCAGTACCGACTTTGTTTAGAAATACAAACTTGAGTATAGGATTCTCATAATTTTTTTGGTAACTTAAATATACGATAGCTATTAGAATTGCACTTTATTTTTAGGTATTTTTTAACATATTAGTCAGTACTAATTTAGGAAAACCTCAGTTTTGTTTACTTAATGTAACTGTTAGTCACACTCAAATTAATATTTATTTTTTGTTTTTCCGGATTTAATACTTGTAAAATACATGCAAAGAACCCTAGAAGGCATCTTACGTAATGCCACAGTTTCCACTGTTTATTTCGCGTCGAATGTCCAATAATTTCTTTTACGAGTAACTGTTGTGTCGAGAATGACATCAACTTGTAGGTGGTGCTGCGATAAAACCTCTTCAGATACATTACTTTTGTTCGCCAACCTTTCCGAACACATATCACCTTAATATATGACTTAATTCGGAATACCAGTCTTATCCTGCGCAGTTCATTCGATAACGGTAAAGCCTAACCCTACATCACGAAGATACAAACATTTCATAAATAATACCGTCCCCGTTTATGTAAGAAGATTCCAAGATAAACTAATCCATAAACTTAATAGTCGTGCTTATATAAGTCGTAAGCTAGTTAAGATATCAAACGACGATTCTGAATCCGCAGACGGCACTCGCTAAACAGATCCTCATAAATCTGAAGAAGTAACTTTGAAAGTCATTAACATAAATCCAACATAAATAGTTGATATCAAACGACATACAGAAGCTAGCGGACCTACAGAGTTACAAACAAACAAACATATTGTAGGAGAGAACGTGATTACGTGACTTGGTTTACCAAATCAACGAGACGCGAGGCTTAGCATAATAAACAAAGGCTTAGATAACTAAAGGTGCACAAGACTGGACATAGAAACGTCAATTTAGACATTTATACCCTCCTAAACTGATATGTGCTCAAAGTTAAACGATCAGCTACAAAAACCTTTAGTTATCTAATGGGCTTTACGTATGTAAATTTTGTTAATAATTTCGCGTTATTCGTATTAATTAAGGTTTATTCTAATGCATTTTACTCAATCAATTCTCAGGCCATTCATGAAGTGCCATTGTCTGTTAGTTTTTAAGTACAACGAGAATATTCCTTTTGCAACTTTTAGGTAGTAAGATGTTATTTGCACATTCCACATAGTACCATTTACCACAAGAGTACACACCCTCGTGAGCCTAGCTGTGTTTTGTCAGTTTGATTAAGTCCCAAGTGAGATAGGTAGGCGGTGACTTAAAATATACATTGGTCTAGCTTTAGTGCGGAATTTGAGGAATTTCAACCAAGTTGAAGGTGCTACTGGTGCTACTGCAGCGTTAATGGGGTTCATTTTATTAAGTGATCTCGATTTACTTAATTTTTCTAAATCATTATTTTAATCGTAAATATTAATATATTTTTATACTGTAGTTAAATTTAGATGTCGGAGGAGTAATGTCAATGATATTGATACCTGTATTAGAAACGTAACATTCCCAGTTTGCGCTTTAGTGAATGTTTAACATTGTTTGTGATCCATCCAAGTTGATATAGTGTTTTCTAACGAGTATTGCCTGCGAGGTCGATCATTAATGATTTCAATTAACGGCACTTAATGCCGTTTATCTCGACCTTTGCTAATATGATCTTGTTAGAACTCAGTATATGTATTTTAATTGTAGTCTTTAAGCATGATGTGTGTTTAATGATCGGTTATGACCATAATATCGACTAATGGCTTGTTATATGTTTGGATTTGTTTGGTGTCATCGATGAAATTTCTGATTATAGCATTTAACAAGGCCCTAGTCGATTTGCTAATACTAAATGAGTTCGGATTTATCAGCTCGAAATTGGAAGTGGACAATGATAATGCACTGGTAATTTAGATTTAAGAAAAGTGCAAATGTATCCTATGACGTAAGGTGATACACAAGACTCGAATATAGTGTCTTCTTAGTGCCTTAAAGAAACCCAGTACTTAAATTAAAATGACTGTAATTTCAGTATTATATGAATTATCAAATTCTATCATATGTAATTTTGAAAATATTTTGTATACGAATTCGTAAAAAACTTACTTTTGCATTGAAATGGAGCACGGTTTGACATAACTGAGTTTGTAAAATACGAGCTGTTGAAACTTCTAAATTTAGATTTGATTGGAGTCAAAAGTTACTTACACTTGATAAGAACATCGTACAATATGTCAAACTGTCGAAGCTCCCGTATCAAGATGTACTTCATCTTGATACGGGAGCTTAATTTTTATTTGGAAGCGGATTTGCTTCCAAATAAAAATTAAGGAACATATATTTAAATGCGAAATTAAGTTTTTCGCCGAGCTTTCATTACTTGTTGAGGCGATTACTCATGGTCGCCTGATAAATGTTCGACCTGCAATAATTCAATTCTCGTTTAAGAGCTTGTCCATGTTAATACCTGTACACACACGGCGTTGCTTTATTTTTTTAATTTATAGCTACATTTAAAGGTTTACAATAATTTCGTTTTTGTTTCGCTGCGCGTGTGTATACAAGTATACTGTTTTCACCATACTTGTCGTGTACAGGTTGGAAGTCTATTTATACGATTTTGACAAAATGTATAACATTATTTTTATAATATTTAACATGTTGACAAGACAAGTAGAGGGGTCGAAACTCTGAAAAGCATAATTTACAAGTCAGATATACTAAGTTGTGACAATAATGTTGTATTAGGTTGTGAAATAGCCGAAATGTCAATGCAAAATGATTAAATAATAGGATATTAGAACAAAATGTTGTTATGATTGTTGTAAAAGAAAACTTTAAAGCGACTGTCAGAGACAATGTGATAAAACAATAAATACCTAGAGACGCTAGATCATTGTTACTGTTAAATACATTTTGTGTAAATATGTACAATATAATTAACACGATAAGCAAGATTAATTTTTAATAATAGATGCAATGTTGTACAAGTTTTCTATTTAAATATTTTTGAGATTTAATCTACACTATTTCTAATGATGACTTATAAATATATAGTTTCGATTAATTTATATATTATGTATTTGTACAATGTCGTAATTGAGATCAGAGGAGACATTAAAAAAATTACAAAAAATAAAATGATGAAAAAATTTGCTCAGGTTTTGCATTGAGGTGAAAACTACCTTCCTTGCCGTCACGCGCTATCGGACCGACTCGGTCGATGGTCTGTACTGAGTCCAAGTGCTCGCAGAATGGAATTCCACTTCTGACATTCCTTTACTCCGAGTAACAAATCATTCCTTAGCAGTTTGTCTAGTTAAATTTGAGTTGCGAACTCCATTCTCAGCACCGTCTAAGTCAATGTAAATAGGGGCGGCGTCCGAGGGGCCCCAGTTGAGGCTCGCCACTATACCACCGCATTCGGCACATGGCTTAAAGGCCTAAAGCCATGTGCTCGTTGCGGCGGGATTCTGTCGAGCTTTAATTCGGACGCCGCCGACACGGACCTTGCGGATCATCTTCCTCGCTTTCATATTAATTTTATTACCCACATATATCCCAGAAAAACATCCAATTTGACGTTTTTAATTACTTTGTGATATTAATACCGCCGTTTTGAGGGGCGTGTCCGATAGTGTTTGGTTTATCGAAGATATAACCCGCTGCGTCGAAGATGCTCGCTGATGTATCGGCACTCGATACGAGGTCGGCACTCTCGAAGTGGACGGGTAATAGTTTTTAAGGTACGTCGATGCCAAAAGTTTTATCGCTGTCCCCATAATTATTCGGCCGTCAGACGCGAATATTACAATCATAAACATGCAATAATTGCTCAATGATCCTCCTTCAGGTTTGAAACTGTCCGATGCAGCTTTCTTTTGGCGTCGACTCTGTTCGTGTACAATTTTAGTGTAAGATTGGCCAATCTTTGCGATCGTGAAGTGAATACTCAAGAAAGAAAACCGGGCTTCGGTGCAAGGTAAGTCCCATCATTTATTTCAAAGCTTATTAACATCAAACATACTAATTGATTTGATGTGTTTGTTTTGTGTCGATTTACAGGTATCAATACAGTACTTTATACGCGAAACTTTTCGCTATCAAAAATCAATATCTTGCAAAGTATACGCGTAATGTACATGCGTTAACAACGAAATTGTTACGTGGGATGTTCGTGGCTTGTTAAAAAACGCACCCACTATCGTAAAGTTGCGAAAACTGGCAGTTGAAAGTGCAAAAAGTTAACTTGTCTGACTTATTTTTTCCAATCTCATTACTGTATATATTAAAGCGGACACCTATATTATCAGTGGAGGTCAGAGCTTAATGCATCCCTTTAAAATATTGTGACGTTTCTGAATAATCTTCGCAACGTGTTTGTTGTGTTGTGGCCAAATCCTCTTGGTCCGCGGTGAGCATTTCTAGTTTGCAACGGTATTATCAGGGGTGGAGATATCTTTGTAATCTGGCCAGTTAATGTGTGATGGTCGTTTGAATGCGTTTAGATTTATGGTGGATTTGGCGCGGTGGTTCGTCCGTTGCCATCTTCATTTGACGTCAATCCGGTTGTCCCATTGGTTTATGGGGTTGTTGAATAATTGTACTTCGAGATTGACTTTGTATGCGGATATTAATTTCGATGAGACAGTCTGACGGTGGTCCTCGCATAATGAATAGATATTCGACTGTTAGACCATGATTGACGTTTATTTTATCATTTACCAAGACTCGAACACCATAGTCAAGATCGGGTTTTGAAATGTCAACTGACTTATAAATTCTAAAGTTTCCTCTTAATCATAAAAATACTTGCATTAACTAAGACGTTTCTTTTTCTGTAGTTGTTTACCATCGTTTAATTTGCACAATTTGTAATTCATAATTCGCACATGTCATGACATTATCTTCAGATATTTTTGACGTGCCACGACCTTTGCTTTCACACTTTTCTTAACGAAATATGCGTTGAAATATATTCCGTTTTTAATGATATTTCTGTTTTTGCGATTGCCTGTTGTTATTGAATATTGTAAATATGTTAATGTTGAAGTTTAATGATTCGTGGCGCGTGGAGGGTGTAGAAAAAGTTAAAATATTCTTTATACGCACACACGAATGAGTTTGCGTGAATTATTAGGTCTGTTTCTATTATTTAATTAATTTTTTCAGCTTGTTTGAGGAGTGGTGTAATTAGATTGTGTTTTAGATTCAAATTTATCGGATAGTGTAACGAGGTTTCCGCTTGTTAGCTTATGTCATGTGAGTTATTGGAAATTTAGAACACCAATGAATTATATAAGTTGCAACAATATTCTGAAAATTCTTCTGACTACTACACCAACTGCGTAATCCTAAACTTATATTATAGATACCAAAAAATGTACTAGTGTCCCCCTAACTTAGTTTCACCCAGACTTGAGCAAATTTCGAAATTAACATAAATTAGCTTGACTCTACTTAGAAATCGAATTAACCATATTGGATTTCCGGAACAGGGATAATAATAAACTTATATGTATGTATAATATAGGTACTACATATGCGGTATGTTTTTGGGCACGAAACTTTCGATTAAACCCTTCCTTCGTGTAATCAAGTGAGAGCTATTGATCTGATCAAATAATTGATGTCTGTCGGTTGCGTAAGCGCACTTTCGCATCTTTTTGATTCCTGAATGAGTGACCCTTTGTACAAACATCGAGACGGCTATCAGCTAAGTGATACCTTGTGACTATGTTAAGGTTTAAACCGTAATTGATATAAGTGGTACCTAGCGATACGTATGATGTTTTTTCGAAAGTGGAGATAAAATTGCAAGTCACGGTTTTCGGCAATTTTGCAGATATTAAAATATTAATATGTCATCAATGTGTAGATATTAAATTTACATTACTTTTTTATTAACTGAACCTAGCTTCTGTTAGTCTCGTAGAAAAATCTTAAATTATGCAGTTAATTTGATGAATGTAAAGTAGGAGACAGATCCTACTATGTATACTCTGCTTTTGAAAATTGTAACACTATTATGAGTCATTTTTTCTTTGATTGGATTTTTTTTCTTTGTTTTAACGTCTACGAGATACCGTAGTATTGAATAAACTATATTTGTTCGGAAAAAAAATATAAATTAATAAATCATCTTTTTTCTTTTTAGTGTTATATTTCTTAAATGGTTTTAAACCTAGCTCATGGAACAAACGTTTGATAGAGACTATTTATTGTAAGAAGAAATTAATGTTAAATTGTTAGGTATATTTTTAATATAAATTACCTATTTATTTTTATCAGTTTATCACATAAACGCACAGCACGACACTTTTAATTTCAATAATATTTTTAGTCTTGCACCAGCTTTTTATCGTGAGCCGATCTGTAATTAAATTTACTTTATTTTCATTAGCCAATCTGCAAAAATCCTGAAATATGGATCTGACCGTCACATCAATTAGACACTTAACGCTCGATCAATTACTGTAATTATATTTTCGGTTATACGTGTTGCGGTCAAATTGGAAATTACGTGCTAATGAGTAACGGCTACTTTAATAAGAGTTTTATATACAGGGTGTTTTAGGGGTTCTGTCCGAAAATTTAAATAAAACGTATGCTTTTCCCTTTGTTTTTTTTCTGTTTTATTAAAAAATATGCTTGATCACAGTAATTTTGCAAATGCCTATTGTGCTGCGTGAAATTATTTCGTGTTTGACAATTATATGGTAGCACTAGCGAGCCAATCCCAGTTTCTGAAAATTAATCGACTTGAAATTAACAAATTTTATAAAAAATCCCTTGTTACTTTAATAGTGTTTAAAGCCGTTATAGATTATGAAAAAAGATTTAATAAACTGTAGTGAAAACTAACTTTTGCTGATACCTTTGATTCAGAGATGCGAAAGGAAATCGTCATATAAGAAAGTATTTAAAACCACAAATGATGACAAAATTTACGTAGATATTTGAAAAATTACATAAGCACTTAATATAATTAGACGGACAAAATGTTTTTTTTTGTTTAAGTTTTGTGCTGAATATAATTTACAAAGACTTTATTTTTAATACGTAAGTATTAACCGCACACCGTTTTAAAATTCTGGTACAAAACCCACGTAATATTGTGAAACACGCTGTTATACCTACTTTATATTATATTTATTTCTGTGTAATAATTCATATTCGTTATCATATCGCGTATCAAGTAGTGATATATGTGCTTGTATTAATTATACTTGTAATTATGTACTACCGAATTCAGTCGCAGTATAATTGAGGTAATTTTAATTGGAATGCCTAAGATTTATTGGAAATGGACCAAAATTAATGAAAACTTAATACTTTTGAATTGGGTTTGCTGATTCATTATATAGTCTTATTTAAAAGTCCTACAGATTAAGGGTATAAAATAAATATCTATAAATTAACGGACCGAAATGAAAATTACATTTTTTGAGCTTTACTGTGAGAGAACGAATCTCTGTCAGTTTTGAGAGCTGTCACATATCATGTCAGAAATAAAATATTCTTTAACTAATAGAATACGATAATACTTTAAAGAATAAGGGGATGCCCCATGGGTGTCCTCTAAACTAAAGTAAAATAGCACAAAAAAATGCACTTCCTTAGTTTTTTTATTACTTCTTGACCAGCTCTTACGCTGTCTATAAGGGACCTGTTGGTTTCCCTTCATCTCGTATGTTTCCATATTCTTCTTCATATTTACACCCCTGAGTTGTCAACCCTAATAATGTTTCAAATTTTACACGATTACTATTTCAGAATAAATATTTTCTTAGTGTCATCTTCTACCGTATATAATTGGTACATAACGTGTCTTAATGACTGAAATTAACCAAAATAAAGCCTCCATCATATCTCAAGGTACACGTAACAAAGAACGTCAAACGTGCCAGATTTATACACATAATTACCCTCACGTCGTTCCGAATTCAGACGCGTTTTATATGCAAAAACGACTATACGTCGATAATGGAAAATTCACAATACAAAGCGATTTCAACACAGAAAAACCAACTTAAAACACCTTGTCCCAGAGTTGAAATTCCGATGGGAACAGTTGCATTTTGTGGGTATAGTAAAAACAGTTTTCGCGTCGCCGACAGTAATTTGTATGAAATTTTAAAACAGTGATGACACGGATAAAATGACGTTGTGCCGTGTTACAGAATGTGATCGAGATTTATGTTTATACATCAAGTGTCGCGTGAATAACTAAGCGGGGAAAAGGATTAAAAAGAAGGCATTAAATACCCCTACTTAAAACCATTTGGGGAAAACTATTATGGATTTAAACGTGTGTGATATTGGCAATAAGTCAAATGATAGAAGCTATATAAATATGTCTACATTAACGATTACATCTACGATTTTATTCGTTTTAAAATTGCCTTATTGTTGTTTAGAGTAAGATCGATTCTGGCAATTGACATAATAATGGTAAAATATTAAAACTTTTACAGTACAAAACATCAATAGAATTGAAAAAACATTTCTATGTAGCCTCGTAGTACAAGTCTCCTTATGTTGCCATAGTAATGGCTAGTCGCAGCTCATGTTAAACAATTATTGAGCATCTCCGACCATCTTGCATTGTAACACACAATCATGTTGTCTCCCATGATGAACTGTCGAGACAGGTGCCGACCAGCGCCCCGTAGTGCGCCCATTACACGATGAAAAACATCGATAAAATCTTATCAATCAATCGATACATGCACTCAACTGATTACTCTCCAAACTTACATAATCCGTTTCTGTAATTAAAAACGGTAACGCACATCAAATAAAAAACCGAATTAAGCGATTTCCATGTTGTATCTGATCTTCGGAAATAAAATTTAAGTGCTTGATATTAATTGGTATTTATTTTATGATAATTGATTATCGGGAGATTTTACTTTCGTTGCCGGTTTTTAATTTTAATTTGGGTCGTGATAAATGGTGGTAAGTGGTTGATGGAAAAGGAGCTGTCAATGCGATCAGAAATGTAAATAGTGTTTTAACAAGATTGTTGGTGTGTGCGTCTAAAGTGGTTCTAACAAGGGTCCAATTTACAGTGGAGACCAAATTATAACATTTTCAGTTGATAACCTGTTCATTACTAAACGTGGTTGTAACTTAGACCATTAGGAAGACGTTTCCGGTGTAGGTACGTCTTAAGACTCGGGAAACCAAGTTACCGGAATGTAAAGCATAAAAAATGAGTTTTAAATTACTTTAAAGAGTAAGGGTTAAATTAAGGCCTTCAAGTATTCGAATTTTTAAGTCAAGATTTTTTCCAAATCTAATTAAGATTATGCTCCGAGTTAATTTTGCATTAATTTCAGCAATAAGTTATTTTTTTTACCCTTCGTATAAACAACTATATGTAGTTAGTCTAATCATAATAATCGTCCATATTGTTACCTCATATGCTTCACAATTTACTCAAACAAATCGTAATTATCTATTTTATAACAGTGTCATATCAAAACTATTACTTATGTATTTAAAAATGCGTTATAAAATGCTTTGCGATTATTTTCCTGAGTCTGCTTCCTCATGTGGGTAGTTGGTAAAATAGAATAAAGCTTAGTTCATATTATTATTTTATATTCAATATTTAATACGTATTCATTGTCTACTTGCATTCAGTCGGTGGCTCAATTCGCTTGGAAATACAATTTGCATTAATGAAAGAAGCCAAGGTTTGATAACAAGACTTTCTACTAGGTATTTTTTTTAAATCGATTTGGAAGCTCTAGAGATGATCCCAACATCTAAACTACCTTTTATGACATGAGCTGGTATAGGTAAACAAAATACATACAAATAATTTACTGTTAACTTTATGTACTGAAACTACTCGAGATAATAATAATTAAATGATTAGGTCTTTTTAGTAGAGTTACATAGTCCCATAAATCATAGCTTAGAAGTAAATCCTATATTTTAATTAGGAAAAATTTTTGCTATCGAAAAAATACATTTCAAGCTGTAAAAGAGATAAAATTACTAAAGTTGAGGATAAGAAAAGGAAAGAAAAGTCCCACAAAGTGCATAAAAATAGAAAGTTTAAACATTAAAATATTTTTATAGCTGTAAAAGTATTCCAACATCCACCGTCATCGTTGATGTAGTTTTAATGTGCAGTTGTAACTGACACATTTGTTCTCCTACCGTCTTAGCAAGTCAAAATCCAATCGTAAGTGTGAACAAGTCTTAGCTGAAATTATGAATTCATAACAGCTTGTTAATTACAAAGGACACTACATAGTTTGCACCTACGGCGGTGGAGTCGCTTGTTTACTTTTAATCGCCCATTTGTTGGGTTTACATCACTTAGGTTAAATGGCATAAATGACAGCCTGTGTAATCAAGTGTTCTCGATATCGACGCTTATCGATTATCTTTCCCATGCCTACTAACGCACTTCATTTTTATAAAATACTAGCTTTTGCCCACGGCTTCGCACGCGTTAAATTCGGAGTAAAACCCCTTTCCCTATAAATTGTAAATTGAGATCTTTCCGAGTTACACTTTTCGCCCACTTTTGTCATACAACGCCTCTCCTCCTTGCAGCGTTAAGACTTGCACATCATGCGGCGCGGGTGAATTTTATATCGGTGTTATTTTAAAATTGTAATATCTTCTAAGATATTCATTGACATTAAGTGATGTCAAAGACAATTTTGTTTACAATTAATACTCTCAATCAACAACACATTTATTTGGATAAGGATTAATATTATTACGTTGTATGTTTTTGACATTTTCAATTATATCTTCGTCCTTCGTTTTCAATTATATCTAGTTGCAGCGTGATGTTATATAGCCTAAAGCCTTCCTCGATAAATGGTCTATTCAACACAAAAAGATTTTTTCAATTCGAACCAGTAGTTCCTGAGATTAGCGCGTTCAAACAAACAAACAAATAAACAAACTCTTCAGCTTATAATATTATAAAAAATTGACGTACTAAATAGAATGCCTAAATAATGAAATGACGAGAGAATAATATAAATTAACTTAATTAGAAGCTGCCTTAGTTACTATTTTATTATGACGTCTGTAGTTTTATGATTGTCTTTACATTGATCCAAAAAAAATACCTTCTTCGATAATTTCCTTTTTTATTAACTATTAAGGTCCAAATGACCGTATCACCCTCCAATTATTTAGAAAATTTTCCACAATACCCTAGCAAAACCCTAACTGCATCTACGTGCAAACAGTGCGATCCAATTTTTTCTGCGCGTTGACATTTAAAAGTAAATTGTGTTTGCGCGACATAAAAGTAATTGTAGCAGTTTGTCGTATTAACATGAGCGTTTACAAGAGGTCAGTGCTATTACATGAAGCGTTGATCAATAAGAAATTGATGTTTTTTGAACGTAATCGCAAATGGGAGATGAAGAAATGTAGTTCTTTAGTAACACACGGAGGATCGGAGTCGATTTCATTGTTGTTTAAGCATGGAATTTGGGTAATATCAAAGGTTTTGTTATTACTACTATATTATTTATAATTGTTAAAGTAAAAGTAAAGTACAAAATAAATAATTTTGAATAAATTAAAATTTTGGCTTTGAAGCATTATTTATAATCTCTTGTAATATATTAGAACAATATTTTTTTCTTTAATATCTGTCAATTGAGCAAGAAACGACATAAATACAATTAATAGTCTAGACATTTCAATAATTCACAAATGTTAGCCGAAAATTGAGTGGCCTCACAAATTATAAGTTTTATACTATAATATTGTTTACTATAATAAAACAATCGATAGCGACACTTAGCGTAGGCGAAATCGTGGGTAATTGGCTGGGTGGGGCGTGGCGTAAGTTACAAGCGGAAGAGTAAAACCTGTATATAACTTTACTTCATATTTCTTATTGAATATAATAATACTTTACGACCCAGATTAGGTAAATATAATTTTAAGATATTTTCTAAGTGTTTTATACTTAAAAACTTTTTTGAAAAAAGTAGATATCTTTATAAGAGTGAGAACTGTAGCGAGGTTTAGAAACAGTTGGCGACTATACGTACATAGGCACAGATGTGTTTTGCCAGTTTGCAAAATACTTTTTAAGATTAATGGGGAAGTGACTACAGAAAAAAAGAGAGACGATGAGTAGTTTTGCAAAATCTGAACTGCACTTTATGAGATTAAAACCATCAAAGGGTTGAGGATAAGCACTCTCTTACATCAGAACGATATGTGACGTAATGACTTTTTCATCACTTATTTAGGTAAATTTTTAATCTTAAGGCAGTTAATTAAGCTTGATGGCAGAAGGTAAGCTCTCCTATATTCGAACCCACTACAGCTAAGAGTCAAAGGTAGTAGTTTACCAAAACTAGAGTAATGACTGAATAGAATATCCTAGTTTCTTTAATAAATAAAATAAATAAAATCCTAAATGTAGTTTAAACATTGATAACTGGTAAAGTTTTTGATTCATTTTGTGCCGTTACAACTATCTGTAACTGTCATGTACTATCAACAGCTGTATATCTTAGTTTATTGAGATGCAAAAACGTAAAAAGAACTTAAAGTAGGTAGCAAATTTAACAAGGCGTTACAACCAGAAAAAATATTTAGTTCGGCCGGTAAATAGTCTCACTCTCGACTGTAGGTATTTGCCAAACTTACTTAAACCCGCTGCCTCTTACAACTTGGAGATTTATTTACAAAATTAACTTGAATCGAACTTGTACAGCCACGTGACAAATTCCCAAGTTCGTTCCGAGTTCGTCTATTAATCTTCCGAGATTAAATCGTCGCCTGCGCCGCTTTCACGATTTAATAAGTTTATTTAAACGATTTCTTAATCGTTATGATGTTTTATTTATTGTTGCGTTTGCTTAAATTTATAATGTGCGGAAAGGCGAGGTTTAGTGGATGATTTGTATTGAGAGTTTTACAGTTAATTTGTGTTAAGTGATGTTATTTTAATAGGTAGTTGGGCAGTTATTTACAATAAGTACTAATAACATTTTAAGTATACTGTAATTTTATAAATTTTTGGGTAAATGTATAATAATTTTAAAGGTTGTTAGTTATTTTTGTTTCAATTTATGTATGTTACAGTTTCTTTTATGTTTCTTATGTAACGAAGTTATGTACAAGCAGATGCAAGTTTATCGAGAGCGGACCTTGCTCGGGTATTGTCAAAATTATCTTCTTCATAAAAATAAAAGCGCCCACATAAAAAACTCACAACTTATATTCAATTTGATAAAAAATATCGCAAAACAATAAAAACTGATAATCTTTAGGATCTCGCTCGTCTCTTTATCGGCCATTTTGTTTTATTGGCAACACTTTATCCACTAAATTACATTTTAAACGTTCGCATTATCACTAGCAGGAACATTAAGCTGGCAAAAAGTTGGGATATAATCATATCTTGATCTTGAGGGCTTGAGGGTAGTCGATAAATACGTCAAAATGATAAATTCCTGTTGAAACAATAGGCCTGTATGACGTAAAGTCAAACTTAGCCAGTATATGTCGGCGTTTCAAATCTTGCGCATGTAATAAAGATCTAAAAGAACCTCCCATGGGCTGATGCGGCTGATAAAAGATTTCAGATCATCACTACAGATAACACACCGTGGATTTGAAAGTATAAAATGTTAGGACAGCTAGAATCTTTCACGTCTCAAACTCACGAATATGATGGCTTTCATCAACAAGCTAAAGTAAGTCTTGAAAGCAGACTGATACAGTTTAGATTCTTTTGTTGAGTGATGGCATCCGTCAACTACGATGCCCTTTAGGTTACGAGGAGCTAAAACCGACCTTAGTGTTCAATATATAACGTTGAAATTTAGTGTTGTCGTGGAGTTATCCTTTCAAATCTGCAGGCTTTCGCACGATTGATCGATAGTATTTTTTGCGGGTGCTTTATTTATAAAACAATCGAACCTCTCGAAGGCTTTTAATGCGAGTGCCCCTACCACGGATCCTCGTGACATTTCACATAATCACTATGCACTTAGTCGTGAAATTATTGACGTTACTACGAAAACTCAATTTCAGTTCGTCGAAGTAAGTTTAATTGTTGTTTGTTGATTGACATAATTATGATTCGATGTTCGGTTGATGCCATTTCATAAGCTTCGGGGCTTCGTTGTTAAGTTTTTTTCTTCTGGCAAACGTCTTATATCAACACAATCTTGTAGGTATGTAGCTTCAATTCATCTTTAATTTGCCTCAATTAAATATCTTTAATTCATTAAATTTATAGATGTATGATATAGGATATTCCTACTTATTTGCTTTTGGTCTATTAATAACCTATGACAATATACAGTTAATCTTTTTAGTTTTGTAGTTACTTGAAAAAAAAACATACAGTTTTGCAGAACTAATAATAAAAAACATATATTGGCATCCGTTTAAAGGACTTTTTTAGGCAACTGAAGTTTAAAACTAGTATTAAATCTAGAATTAAATAGTATTTAACAAACTAGTCATAGTCAAAACTATTATTATCATTTTGAACCCAAATTCAGATTAAGAAAATCCCCTTACCTACATCAACAAATTCAATCAATTATATTTAGCCATCATTACAAAACACGATAGTAAACCTCGATCGATTTCCTTGCGTAGTGGCGCAGGCTTCGATTCCCGTTGCGTCGTCCTCGGGAACCCGCTGGTAATTGTCTTTTCATTATAAAAGCATTCGCAGCTCCCTTCTGGAGGAATTCGGCGGGTTTTTAGGACCTTTCGGAATTGACGATAATCGAGACCGATGCGTGATGAATGCTCGCTCAACACCGACAAAGGAGTGGTTCCTTTTACAAGGGGGTAAGGTCGAGAATTGAGACAAAAGAGTTTAGTTTTTCATCGGAACTGGATGGAAATGTTGGCAGTGTGATTACACGAAGAAAACCAGTGCGTACGCGCAGCGGCTGAAACAATGAGGATTGTACTGTTTGTGAGAATGTTGGGAGCTTTGTGAGGGGGGAATGGCCTTTACTGATAAAGGGGAATAAAAAATAATAGGCTCAATTTGTTCAGTAGAGCATATGCTTACTTACCGATAGTGAAGCTAATTACGATAAATCTTCCACGCTGGCTTTGTATAAATTGTCATAAAATATAAATTGTTAAAGTTGTAATTTTTAATATAAATAAACACAATGTGTGCCTCCTGTAAATTTTCTATCAATATTAGTCTTTCTTATAACTGCAAAGTTGAAACTTCAAATTCGAAATGGTGTATGAATTAATGCTGTAAACTCATACATAATAAATAACGGAAGGGCTACTTTATCCCGAACAGTTAAAAGCCAATAATTTTTAGCAAAAGCGTTCAAATTAAATACCGCTCGATGAAATATTTGCAGGTAGAAAGATAAAGACTTCTTACGAAAAAGTTGATTAGTATTATTATTTTTTTAAACATAGATTTCAGGAAGAAGGCTTTAGCGTCCATCTCCCTCTAGATTTGCTAGTGATTCTATACAAACCTTTAACAATTCATCCCCTTTATTCATGCTGAAATCAACCATGAATTTACGTCCACAAACGTCTGTATCCATCATAAATCATTATTCCGGACCAATAAACGTAGCATCGAATCCACTTTTTCCCGGCACCTCAATAATTTATACTCAATACATTTTATTGCCCCCTAATATACATAAAACTTATTTCAGTTTTTCCTCCACGTCATCATGTCATCACATAACTTAGTATTGGAAGGTTATATTAAATCATCCGACGATGAATATATAAATATATACGTTCATGTTTATGGATTGTCAACTCTGGTTGCTGAGTTTATGGTTGGGGGAGCGTTTAAAAATATGTGGTAGAGTTCTTAGTTGATTGAGAAAATGATGTGTTAGGATTTGTTGAAGTTTGTAAAGGGGTGTAAAAGCTTGATTTCATGGAATTTCAACTTGGAATAGTTAGGCTGAAGCGATTATAATATAAACACACATACTAGCTTGAAAAACATTTTGAAAACAAATGCATCAACATAATTTAATGCACTCTTAGGTCATAAATTAAAAGGATACAGTATTTTTTACATTAAATAAAAGTCTAAGAAAACCCTACGTTTATTTATAACTATTAAAGTAGTTAGCTGCTGTATACGCTAGGACGTGTACTAATTCGAATATTATACAGCATGTATCAAATTGATGGCCCTTGTGACGGACGCGCGCAAGCAGTTTTATTGCTATTAAAAACTGTAGATATTGAAAAAACTCGTGACGAAGTAATAACGATAATTTGTGACAATAACGCTTTTTAATGAATTTCTGTTTGCGCGAATAAAGGCGATTTTAATGAATATGAATAGATAGATGGTATCGTAATTATAACTTTATTAAATAAAGTTATTCTTATTTTGAATTATTGTACGTTGATTGAAGACATAAAAGTAACTTGAACAGTAATGCTTAGATTATAAAAAAAAACAAAAATAAACTTTTAAAACTGTGCAACCGATATATAAAAAGAGTTTACAAATCCTAAGCTCCAACTAGAAAAAGAAAAGGAAGATTACATGAAAGAATATTCCAGAAACAGTTTTAATGGAGCTCCCAATAGCATTATTCTTTCCCAGTAATAGAACAAGTCTAAGAGGCTCGGAGAGATTGACATGAGATGAGCGCCACCAATCAAACCAGCCGCTCCGAACAGATAAATTGATAAAATACTCTCAAACACTACTGAATATTTCATAACCTCATAATCCTATAAATAATGGATACAAGTCCACTACGATCACAGCAAATCATTTTATGATTTAGATTCCAATTTAGCTAAAGAAACCTGCGCGGCCGACTGCACGCATTTATTCAATTTACGTTGGACTAAAGCTGGAACAATACGGGAGCCTCGGATTCATTAATTTCCTACGCGATTGTAAGTGTACACAGAAAAGATGTCCCTTCCATAGCTGTGATGCAACCGCGGATAAACAATGAGGTAGGAGCAGAAACAGCAATGGACGCAGTACGCAGCGGTCGATCGTTAGAAGCAATCGTCATCGGAGTATAATTGTCGCGCCCGCCGCTCGCGCTATCGCCCTAGATAATTCTCAGCTTCTTTCATCTTATTGTCCATTTCCACAGATAGCTACTACAATGCACTCGGAATATTACTAATTAGGCTCCCTTTATGAGCCCGCCAACCATTGTTGAAAGAATAAGATAGTTATCTTCTGTTGTCTGCAAATGCGATTTGCGATGCTTTGTCGGTTCGCAAAATTGTAGTAGCTTTGTTTTGTATGAAAATATTTATCTGTAGTGGACACTGCGCCGGCGCAGCGAGAATGAGGTTGTTTATTCATGATCTCGTCGCTATCAGATGAAATAATAAGCTTGACAATTGTTCTGTAATGGGATGAGAAAGATTCTCTTACTCCCTTGTAGAAGGGTCCTCGGGCGATACTAGCTAACCGAATTAAATTAACTGACGTATAAAAAACTCTTAAATCAATAAACGATAACCCTTACCTTTTTAATTAAAATTATACCGCAACAAACGTCAATACAGATAGATAAAGTGGTCAATATGCATGGCATTAATCGTAAAAGCCGTTGCACATTGAATTTTAAATACAGTCATAATCGCAATTGAAATATCCATACAGCTATCGTAAAATCTTGACAATGAGGATATAAACATACACAATGAATTCATGATCTCCAAGTTATTGCTTTTCGTGCTCCCCTCAGTTAAGTACGCGTACATATACTTGGAGATCGTTATAATCGAAAGCATTTTACACCTGTGTATTGACACTTTACGCGATCAGTAGGCGTCGAGGCTTGTCGAAAAAACTCCATTGCTGAACTTTACGTCGTTCCAGCGCTAGATAAAATCGCATTTTGCGTTTATTGCACAATGAATTGTAGCATTTTATGTTAATAACCGGCCCATGTAGGCGGGAATGTCGAAATACTGACTAATCTTGTCGTGGGCTGCAGCGAAAAAATGGCAATTTTAAATTATTCACGCTTCCCACATATGTGACGTCCGAAATCAGTCCTTTATTTTATGTTCATAGATTGTTAATTACTTAATTATTTATTATCATGAGGTATCGAATTTAATATCGTTATTCGCCCACAAGTCATTTAAAAGTCAGATTCAATTTGAATTAAATAAATAGAATTGTTGTAGTCGTTAATCATGACGTTTTCGTCTAACGATGTCCAGCTGGTTATGGATATATTTGGCAAGATTGAATTTCATCAGTTTTGTAGCTATTTCTCATTTCACCCGTTTAAGATATTTTTGGACTCCCGGGCAATTTATAAATAGATTCCGTACAGACATAATCGTCGATTTCCTTTTTTATGTTAGTGAATTTAAACGTACCGTTATACTCATCAGCTTGAGTTATTCGATTTGTGTTATCGTTTCGCAAAATCCGAGTATTATGCATTCAAGGGGTAATATTGTTGAAATGAGGATGAGGTGCGCCAAGGCTCTCTGTTAGCACCGGTGCTTTTGACAGATCCCTCATTCCCTTAACGACATGTCGTAAAGCACTTCAATCAACACCAATGCGAGATGGATGCATAAAGCGGATAATTTGCAATGATGGTGATCCTGGCAATTACCGGTGGATTCCTGTCAATCGGCGGCGTGATTCGATTGTATCGATGCAGGAATTACAATCGATTATGGAGAGAAATCGCCGTGTGGCAAGATGCGCGCGCGCCGACGCCCACGCACCGCGGCCGGCGGCCAGGGGTCGCGCGAGAATTAAGTTATTAACGGTTTCATGCACAAAAATAGAGGAAAGTTCGTTTGGAACTCCTTTTTACAAATTTCAAAATCTCTACAAATTTAAAACAATAAGAATGAGGAAAGCGATTTTATTCATTGTAAAACAAGTTCAGGTTATTTATAATTATGATTTAATTATCCCCTAAAAATATTGGGTAAATAAATTGACGTCATTATAAAATATCCTTCAAACAACTTTGCCTACACGGCTTTGGGTGTTTTGCTCGTCCGTTAATTATCCGTTGCTGTCTAAAGATTTATATAATTAAATTCCATAAAACAACGGTAACCGAGGCGTCATAATAGCAATTATCATAGCAGTACCATCGGGTATTTAAGACCAGTTACCAGAAGCGTATCTCCAAACTTTCTGAAAAGTGTCATCGGAGGACTAACATTAACCAATTTGCCGTCAAATTTGCAATTTTCGCTTATCACACTATGACACGGAGCTCGGATCTTCATCTTTTAATTAATGACACAAGCACTTTCGTATTTCTGGGAAATTAAATTTCACGGGTAATAATCGGTGGCGCTGATCAATTTCGGCTTGTTATTTTGGAAGGTGTTTGTGTCAACGCCATAACTCACGTGGTAATAACACGGCGGTGGATAATAGTGGTGGATGGTAGGTGTGCGAAGATGCGGCAGTTAACTCGGCAGCGGTGGATGGTACAAGGTATGAGATTCGTGGGTTTGTTTTTTTGGGTATAGTTTTTAATCTTGTTCGATGAATTGATTTGGATCTATGGGGAACGTAAGTGTATAACTCAAAGTATATAAAGCCTTCGATCTGGGATAAAAAACAATTTGAATATCAAGACTCTACATTAGTTTAGTTTCGCCTCTCTTTCCACGAACCTTGGAAAGTCCTCGAACTATAATATTTTTGGGAATTTATTCAAATATATAGCCAGATATAAATCCGCGTAAGTTGTTCAGTTTCCCCGCCGCCTGCCTCGTCGATTACCGCCAGCGTCTCGGATAATTACCGGCTGATAAACCAACCAAATTGTCGGACATCACCCCGGCACACCTGATGAATATCATTGTATGTCCTACAATACGCCTTTATTACACCCCAAATGTTACCCACATTATGTATCGTTTGCATACGAAGCAATAAATGTCGCGGCAGAAGTTAATGCTCGCTATTAATGGAGATATTTTTAAGAGTTTCCATTTTTTATGAAGGCGATTTCGAGAGATTGAATTTCTGGCAGATTGTCGAGTTATATGTGGGAAGTAGTTCCTATGTAGGCAGAAAAAGGATACGATTGCGATGATAAAACAAAAAATAACAATAATACTTTTGAGGAGTATTAAAGTGAAGTATTTTTACAAGTTGCAGGTATTAAGGCGGTGAATAATTAATAATCTGGAATCTTGGTTTTTGGCATTGCGGCATTAAATAATAACGATGCAGTTAATGATAGAGTGACACCTAGCCACCTCGGTCGGCCGCGGCATCTTTAATTTGCGAATACGACAATTGTCCGAATTTCCTCGCGCCGATGTGCAATCTGACCTCCGCAGTAATTACCTGCGCGGTAATTACCCGGTTGCAGCATCCACTTCATCGATTACTCGTCAGACACAATCATAATGACACGTTCAAACCGGGTCGCCAATATCGATCTGACCCGAGCCTCCCCACACGAATATCGACCCAAACATCACCAGTTTAAGGAAGAAAACACCACGACGTCACAGAACACACAGCCTGCAGCGATATGTTTCAAAATCATGGGGTCTTAACTTATTATTGCCCTGTGTTTACTTTATCGCGACCACTGTTAATTTTCGTAAACAATTTCTTTTTATGTTACGGCACTGCTCTCACCTATTGCTGTCCTTGTCCCTCACCACGCCGGGTCAATCGAGGGAGCGAGAGAAGCGACCGCGAGTGATACACATAAATTGACAAAGTAAATTTTTACGATATAATCGCGGCAAATATTGCTGAGATGAAGTTTTGATATGAAGTGAGAAGTCGTTTTTTTTTATTATATGCAAATTGTGTTCAGGGCTGCCACCTTCTGGTTTGACGGGTCCGAGAGGCAGAAAATTTCAATGCATACGTTATGGCGTGTCGGCGAGACGAATCGACTGTCGGATCATTTGTCAAAACACGCGCTGGGTCGATATGACAATATTAACCTGACGAGTGAATAAAATCAAATATACCGTTCGAGGAATTGAACAGCCTGATTTACGAAGTTCATCGGTTTGTTTTTTTTTATTTGCCTAACCCGAACTATTATTTGGAAAGTAGAAATAAAAACTTTTTTATCTATAAAAACATAGAAACGTATTTTTTTACAACTTCATTTAAACATAAATCTGAGCTGTAACTGTACTATTAAAATATTTTTCTGATTTTTCGCAAAATTAACAGTATATTTTTAATAAATAGTTTTCATAAACTTTAGTATATCCTCACAGTTCATACCAAACTCATTCAATTTTTAAGTAAGAAATTTCGTAGGTACCTTACCTATAATGTCAACCAACTGGCACGTTGCCACCCCTAGCAATCACACTACAATTTCCATTAAAAATAAAAGTTATGATTTCAAAGAACCTCCTCGCGCTCGTAGCACACTTGTTGACTTATAGTTACTGTTTATTTGAAAGCGTTACTGCAAATTATACTGTTTCTTATCACTTTATAAATAATCGAGAATGTTTGTGAGATTTGATAAAAGGTTTTGTTTTTTGTTTAATATAGCTTGTGCTTGCAGCTTGGCATAGGTTTACTTTAGATTTATATTTGAACTAGCTTTTAGTACTAAGAGTAAAACTCTTGTACTATGTTGTTATTCATGTAAACCTTCCTCTTGAATCACTCTACGTATTAAAAAAAACGCATCAAAATCCGTTGCGTAGTTTTAAAGATTTAGCATACATAGGGACAGAGAAAGCGACTTTGTTGTATAGGTACTATGTATAGATGAAGTACCTTCCCACGGTAATAAATTACCATATGTGTTATTCCAGATTAAATTCAATCAATATACCATGTTTAATCCAAATCTTTCGCATTTATAATATTAGTACGGTAGCTTTTCGCCCGCACCTTCATAGGTTATTCCTATGTATACTGCAATCTATATGTATCATATGGTTTGCATAGGTTCCTTCAACTCTAGTATATGCATATTGAGTCTCAGTATTTTGCTATAACATGTGTCATTGTAACTTGATGTCGAAGATAGCGTATATATTATTTCAGACTATTTTTGGCATCTATTAAATACACATAATTTTTAACTATTTACTCAGTACATGCGAGGAACACAGATTTGTAGCGCTTTTTGTTCCATCTTGCTTTACAAAAATTCAGGCTAAAATTATAATTTAACAGAAAAAACTGTAATACCACTGGATACTGTAGGTTTTAAATGAAGTAAAACAACAGTTATGTTATAGACCCCAGTGAATAATATAGTATAACATTGGCATAACGCTGCCCCCCGCGTTGTCAAACAAATGAGTTTTTTTTTTAATATTTTATACTCGAATCAAACTAATTCAATAATATATTTTTAAACTATGTTTTTCAAAGGATCCTTTAAATTTCTCACGGAACTATGTAACTATTAAAAACTAGCTTTCCGCCCTGCGGTAATGGTTTTTCCCGTGGCAATATCTTACGGAACCCTTTTTTTTCCAAAATAAAATATAGCCTATGTTACTCGTGGATAATGTAGCTTTCGAATGGTGAAAGATTTTTTTAAATCGGTCTGTAGTTTCGGAGCCTATTCGTTTCAAACAAACAAACAAAAAATCAAATCTTTCCTCTTTATAATATTAGTATAGATGAATCTACCCAGTCATTTCCTCCTCCCATATACTTCCCGCATCACTCCAATCTCCATACGATTGTGTAACGACCCGCGTGCGTGCGCGCACGGCTCGCAGCGAGCAGATATCACACCTCGCATGATTAATGCACCTCAATATGTCCGCGGGGGTAACGATAGCAAAAAAAATTACTGAGAAAGTAAACTTGTTTGGATTAAAAGGGCGTAGTTTCTTTCAAGTTGGATAGTGATGACAATGACTTGAAACAACTCCTCTTTAAAAAAACTATGGTGTAATATAAAATACATGCTATAGTTTTTATTATAATTCATTTCGTCGTTTTTTCATAACAAATCTAATTTCGTAGTTTTTGCAAAATAAAAAACAACACCGTTTACAATTGATTGAATTTTATATTAATGTCAAGTAAGCTAGTAAAATTAGTAGGATTAATAGTATCCAACTAAGTACCTAATTAATTATCCAATGATACTGATCCATGTGTTACGTTATAATCCACACCTGACGGGTCAAATTAATAACCTCAATTATAACTAATAGTTAATTAATTATTTATGACTAATTAAGTACACCTACTAACTACGTGCAGCACGTAAACAGTTTTAGATATAGGTATATTGCATTATGGTTTATGTTAAACCTAATTAATATAGGTAATTAAAATTTTGCAATTCTACAAATGTAAATTTACGTTAGATTTTTTTATATTATTTTTGTTTTATTTTCTTTTTTATTTGCTGTCGGTACATTATTTTTTCCGAGGTTGAAAGGTTTCGGCGCTGACCGCACTTCTTTCAATACCATCCCATCACTACGGACGGTGTCATGCAAAACACGTCGAGTCAATAATTGATTTACGTCATTACCATCTAATTGAGTAAAGGTGTCCATAAATAAGTACCTTACACTCGCAAACTTGATTTTGTTTTCCACAGTGTATATTATATTCTATAAATTTTCCTCGGTAAATTCTGGAATTATGCAGAAATATTTAAATTGCTCTCAAATGACTATTAGTGCTTTAACACATGGTGTGGTGGCGATCAACAAAATGGTTTCTCGACACGCCCTTTTGATTTCATAAACGTGTTGATAAATGCGCAGTTTGTATCTTATTATTATAAACTGTGTTTTTAAATATGTTTAGTATTAAAATGCAACTATGTTAATATTTCAAAATGGTGACCTTATTTATTTTATATATTTACGTATTTAACTTGTTATAACTACTAGTAAATAAATGATTTACATAAGCATTAAGCGTATTTTAAGAAAGTTCAAAGTAAATTTTATACTACAAATGTCTTTTTCTGCATTTTTACGTAAATTGTTTGTGTTTGCAGGTCAGTAATATCGTAGATCGTGCGTCGTCAAGGTAAAGCATGATAGCGTGGAATTGTGTGTGTCGTGTGTGCTTATAAAATAAAAACTTAGTAAATTGAAACAGGTTCTAATGCCAAATTAAAAAAAATATTTAGTAAAACGTTCATAAAGATTTATTTTTTAAATTCCTTAAGACTTATTAATTTTTTATACAACTATTTCTAAACAACGAGATTAAATGTTGGTGTTTTTTTTTTATTGTTCTTTCAATCAAGTCGACAAAAAAGCAGTTAGGCTATTCTATCAACACAACTTAAGCATTACGATGTCTCCGAACTTGACAATTGTCGTCTTTAGAAATTGAAGACTGGTTTCTGTGTCGTAACCTCGCCTACCCTTCAATAAGTTATATCATTACTTCTAGGTTACTATTTTTTTTAATTTTTTTTTTCTTGATTACATATCTCAGTACTGGCTACCCCCGTCCCCAGTTGACACAGTTTCCGAGGTCCGGCGACCCACGTATTGTAGCGTGTTTTGTGACATGGCCGTATTCTTGTACCTCTATTGTTGTTTGGACAGAAACTGATGTGCTTGTGTGAGATGACCACAGATATCGGTCTCGGATTAGAGGTATTGCTTCCTAAGGTTTGTAGGGTTAGCTGATGTTAGTTTAAATGGTAGTGATACTGTAATTTACCGTATACGAAATTCAATAGAGTGTGTTATGGTAGTTTTCTTAACATACTTTATTTACATGAAGGCTTTAATTGGAAACAAACAATAAATATAGCATTCAATAATAAGTTATTTAACAAACCTCTACAAGAGTGTGGTAATTTATTAATCGAGTATTTGTTTTCCTATTCTCTCTATATAACTCTTAACGATCAATAATGTGTGAACCTAATTTCCCTAAAAACGAAATCGACATGGTGTTTTTATATTTGCCATTAGTCCAATATTCAGTGCCTTACTTAGTTTCCTTTCGGCACTACAGTAGGCGTTATACCTGCGTTTTTTTTTAAATCTAAGGCCCACTTGCAGAACACGTTTTAACCTCGGGTTAGCTAACTCAGATTTAAATGGCGCCACCATCGATTGGAACTACTTCTCATTACAATCGATGGTGGCACCATTTAAATCTGAGTTAGCTAACCCGAGGTTAAAAACGTTTTCTGCAAGTGGGCCTAAGCGGTTAATAATAAAAAGAGTTCAACTCTCACACCGATACCTACCTCTAGTAATTAGCGATCAGGTTACCGCGTCCACTGGCTGCGTACGCGCCGCAAGGCCGGTGATTACCAGGCGATATGTAGGTCGCCAGTGGGGATATTGTTTACTAGATCCAATGCTTAGAAAGACAGATGATTATAAGAAATGGCGAAAAAGACGTAGGTTAAATAGAAAAAAATATGGAAATGAAATTAGGTTAGTATTCACGAAAATATTCATCATTGTACTTGAAGTTTACATTAGTATGCGTTGTCTCTGACAGATACATCTAGGGGGTGCTCTGTGGACAGGGGGGTCTACCGGGACTTTACAATCGAAATCGTATCCGTGCGACCGAAGTACGAACGAACTTGATGAAATGCCTTACCGGCACTTTATCACGACAATTTGACGAAATTAACTGTCAAACTTGACAGTTCAACTAGGCGACGACACAAGTCCCGGTAAGTTGTTAAGATGATAATCGTAACGACAGGAAATATCGTTTTAAAAGTCGTAAGTATCGGTACCAATCTCGCTATTTTGATAAGATGCACGATACGACCGTCAAGTCCCAGTAGACCTCGATATAAATGCTGTTACAATAGATTAACATAGACAAGACATGTTTAAACTAGGTTTAAAGTGCGACTATGAATATGGGGGTAAAGGTTATGTTAAAAGATTCGGAATAACATTTGGTAATTGATGTTCTTTAGTTTAATATACTATTAAGTAGATATTTTTTCTTTAGATATAATGCAAAGCACGCGGTTTGCGTTTGTGTAAAAATAAAAATAATTTCTTACAAAATACAATTATTTAATATAGAATCGTGCTAAATACGAATAAAAGGGACGTGAATTGCGACTTTATAATATGCTATTTTGAGAAAAGATAACAAATGTAGAAAAGTCATGTGTGTTGTCAGGATAAGAGAAAATGAAGTTTTCTATTTCCCTCGCTAGGCTTTAACTGTCAGTTTCCTACATAGAACTCCAAACTAAACGCTCTGCTATTAAATAAAAATACAACAGTAATAATGTCCAGCTACAATGTCTCTTGTATCCGAATTTCCTGCAGAGGACGAACCGGTCCCGACTCCTTTGTCACGCCACTTTGAGGTAATATCCGAATTTAAATTTACATACGAAATTGTTACTTTCGTTTCATTGAAAATTATCACAATATTGGACGTGTGTAGGACCTTTAATATTGTGAAAGTGCTTGAAGACTTTTTTATGTTTTTGTGAGATAATCTGTAATTCATATAGATTTTAATAATAATCTCCCTCAAACCTTTGATAATGTTGTTTTTGTTCATATTGTTTAAATTATTTACTTTACAATGACAACCTACGGAAGGCAGCAGTATCTGAACCGAACTGTTATTTATAAACGGGAGGTTTCAGGTTTTAATCCCGGGTCAGTCTTTGACTTGTCGAAATTAGCTTCATGGCTTTTCCCCTAGTCAATTGTGGGCTTTCTTATAACAAGCGCTTAGTTGATTCAGTTACTGTGAGTGTTTAGAATAATATTTTTGTGTTATCATTTCGCAATATTTGCCATACTAAATAATATTGGTACCGGAAAACTATGCTTTATAATTCCTAACTCTGGCTCTATAGTGAAATCCCCTTTACTAATCACTGTCCCTTTACTGAACTGAACCTTTTTTCTTGAACTAAATTCCCTTCAATACACCACTCTAACAAACATTGTTTTTGCATGAACTAACAATATTCAAAAGCCTTTTTCTTCCAAACAGAGTCCGGAAGAAGTGTCGTCGAACAAGCGGGAAGACAGAAAGGTAAGTGCTTTTACATTTTATATGAAAGCCTTAGGGTGGGGATATTTTTCTTTAAAATGGACAGCCTAAATTGGAAGAGGTTAGGCGTGCGTCTGAGTGTGTACAAGGAAAAGAAAGAAATTAAAGGAAAGAAAAAAAAATGATTTCCTGGTTTATCAATTATTTATTTGGATTAGAATTGACAAGCAAAGCCTTTTGTGAATACATTTATTTTACTGTTCATTTTCTAACATTACCTAAGTAAATTTACTTCAAACTTCTATTTAATTAGGAAATCTTATACCTATCATTCTTAATTCAGATACTCATCTGAATTATAATGTGGGGCTTATTAAATTTAAATTAACTTAATGGTTTTTAAACTTTCTCAAAATGAAAAAGTAATAATAATAATGCTAGCAATCACTTTAAATTGTTAAATACGGAAAAATTATATTAAAAACAACACAAACAAATAAAATATTTCTAAATTTCCAAATTGCATCCGAAAAACCTTCAAATAAAACTACGTGCCTACAAACTCTTTAGTTTCTTGAAGAATGTTTTATCATAAAAGTTTCTTGCATATAATATTCGCCCGCAACTTTTCCTCATATTTAGCCGCATTTCATCAAGATGTGTTCACGCCAGTTTAATTTCTAAATTATCATTCTTGACAACTTAATGGTGATAATGTTGTTTTATAATTAAATGGCTGGAGAAAAACATTTAGAGCTGGGTTTCTCTTCTTTATGGCATGGAAAAGCTTTATTATTAACTCATATAAATAATCGATTAACTGTCTTTGAAACTTACGTAGATTTAATATTACAAGTGAATTATATTTTGTCAAAACAAATAAGCAATTAAGTATTAATTTTATAATATGTGAGATAATCAAACGTTCTACATTTGGCGTGTCAAAAAAGTTTTTTTGGTCTAATTTGATATCATTTACAATAAGATTAATAAATACGTAAGTGTTTTCGCAACTCATATAAAAACAAAATTTTAGAAAATTTGCATAGAACCATACAATTACCTACTTACAATTGAATTGCGTCATAATATTATTTATGGGTCTTAAGATTACAACTAAGATGTAGCAGAAAGATTGTCACATCTACTAGAATATTATGTCACTGGAAATAAACTGACATTTACCATTTAACTTAGAGTTTCAACAACTGCATTTAAACGAATGTTCCACAAAGAAACTAAGTACACATATTTTGTCCTATTGGACTTTAGGCTTAGACTATTTTCGGTACAAAATACATTAATTAGAATGTAAATTAAATTTATCCGTTTAGTTAGCGAGCATGTAGTGTGGGTGGCGATTTAGATAATCTGATTTAATACTACTTCAAACAAGATAAAATGTCTGTGATTAGTCATAGGTTGAAACTATTATATTTAGTTCTAATTTGGGCAGTGCACTTACTTCCTGAATTTGAAGGAGTTATTTGTTTGATCATATTTAGAATTACTTTATAGTCGTTAATTAGCTTGTTATAAAATATAGATAATGATAGAGAATCATTAGATACTGTGTTTTTGACGACTAGTTATTTGCAGGATGTGTGCCTGCGTTAACTTTAAAAGTTTCACGTGTCGATAAATCTATTACATTACGCATGTATATTAAAACGCAGTAACATTCGTAAATCGAAATATGTTTTTAATAATTTTACACATTTTGAGATACATTATTTTGTTATTATAATTAAACTCGAAATGATTGATGCTGCTTATAGCAACGTAATTTTGGTTTGATCAGAGTTTAACAAAGGATAATGGCATACCAGCTTTCCGCCCTGCGCTTTAACTTGCAGCTAAGCAGTTTTTCTCGCGGCTATAAAGTTCTTTCACGTAAAAGTACCCCTAGTGTTTTTTTTTTATTTTAGGTTGTCGTCTAACTAAGTTTCTTATATGCCAGTTGAATCTAAATCTGTCCAGTATTTTAAGAGTGAAAGACTTACAAACACATACATACTCACAAACATTCGAATTTATAATAACAGTAGGTTTCACTGCTCAACCTTTACGAAATATATTCTACTGTATATCTCTATCTAAAATTTACGTATGTTTAGTATACAGGGTTATTTCTAATAAGCGCATCACCTTGTATGCAGCTTTTCTACATCAATCCCAACAACATTTAACCAACGAATAATTAAAATTAATATTAAAAAAAAATAAGTTTTCCCATACAAATTTATATATATTTAAACTCAACTTCTAACCTTTTACCTCCACTTTCTCCCCTAAATCTTAGTTCTCGACCGTTTCATTACAACATAACGCATTGCTTATTGCGTTGTCATGAGGCAGCGCCGGCGCAGCTTAACTTGTACGAGCTCATTATTGGCTGTCGGGATCGGAGTCAGAAAAGGTTTGACGGGTCAGGGGTTAAGGAAAAGGGTGGGTTTGTGGATGGGTTATTGAGATGTGTGTGTGTTTTTTTTGAGAGAAGCTAGCGAACGATCAAGCGGCTCACGTTATGGTAAGTGATCACCGCCGCCCATATACACCCACAATTACATATGCATTGACGGTGCGTTGCTGGCCCTTGAGAAATTGAGCACCGGATACCGCACTCACCGAACGAAACGCAGGAACATCGTCCCTACTTCACGTCGGTTTTCTCGACGGTGGTATTTCACTGGTCAAGTCAGCCCAGTAAACTCTGCAGGCAGAGCCTTCAGCTAGACTCTACCACTCTAAAGAGTGTTTTGGTAAAAGGTGTTAGTGTGGTATTTTCAAAGCACCTTTAATTTTTAAGGTATGACAAATATGGTTCACTGGCGGAGATAATATAAACCTGATAATTTCTCACTAGTAGAGCAGAGGCTCACTTCTTGAAAATAATAAATTGTAAATTATAAATAAAGATTTGTCATTAAAGCAATCAATGGATACGAGTATAAACATGTTAATTTTTTGATTTAATTTTTAGATCGAACACTATAGCTCTTTTTAAATAGTGTAGAGCAAAGTCACCTGGCGTGTTCAATTGTATGTGTACACACCACAAATAGGCTTTCGCTGTCATTAAAATAGTAATTTAACAAGGTTTGAAGTGACAATAATATTTTTATATTCCCATGTACCTACCAGCTTACATGTACTACACCCGTGTAAAACTTGGGTGCACAATTTTTTTCACGCTTGATTTATTTACTTAAACAAAAACTTATTGGAAAACCAGCTAACTTACATGAAACAAATGCATTTTTAATACACGCATTTACTTTACAAATGCGTGCAATCACTATGCTAAATTGCCTATTGACATGTGTTTGAAATAACGGCTCATCAATATTATAATTTAATTAACATTTTGGTTTTACATTAACAAGTTACAAAGTAGTTAATTGATGTTTCTTTACAATTGCGTAACTATTGTAAGTAAATGATATATCGTTCCTTGCCAAGAGTGTCGATGCACCTGCAAAGTTTAAAAAATGTAGAAAAATGTATGATACGCATTTAAAAATTCTCTTTAGGTAGTCCTTTTTAAAATACATTTTTTTATATTAATATTGAAAATTTTGTTAAGTATGTTTTCTGACTTATTAACGTATATTTTTTTAAATATATTGATTGATTTTAGAATATATTCTGACTTATTCGATTTAGATCAACTACTGTTTTTTTTTGTTATCATTTTAAGTTGCCATGCACCTCCTTACCACTATGAAAAAACAGATCCATTTCTGTTTTTTTTTAAAAGCTTTTTTAAATAATAAGTCACCAAATACGAATTATAGGTTGAAATTCTATGTTTTGTTTATATAAAATTGCATTAGTTCAGGGCTCATATGGGTTGCGAACTATATAAAAGCTACTGTAATAGTAGGTACGTCAAATCCTACTAATATTATAAACGTAAAAGTTTGTAAGTATGTATGGATGGATGTTTGTTATTCTTTCACGTAAAAACTACTAGATAGATTTGGATGAAACTTTACAGTAACATAGGTTATACATCAGAATAACACATAGGGTATTTTTACTTCTCATTCCCACGGCATAACCGACGTCCACGCGAACGGAGTCGCGGACGGCCACTAGTACACAATATGTTATGCGGGCAGCATAGCACTTACACGATCACAATATCCAATTTGCAAACAAGTAGGAAAAACTTACATCAAAACAATAGATATGTTTTTGTCAAGGAATTTCTGAATATAAACGGAAATAACTCCACCAACGGATACGTCTTAATTAAATTCCTGGCGAAGGTATTTCATGTATTCAAACTTTTTACCATTTAATGGCGTTCACTTTTCAAAGTGAACGTTTTTGGATTTCCACAATATTTATACCACGGAATGAATATGTTAATGAATTTAACCTGAAATTGTAATTAAAAAAATATAAGTAGGTAAATATTCACCATATTAACGAACAGTAAGCGTATCGTCATCATACAAAAAATATAAAATCTAAGCAGCGCGCCTATTGTACGTAAAAATTACAAATCTAGCGATAGGTATCGAGTATTTTGTAAAACTTAATTAATATTTATTTCACTTTTGATTATTTTTGAACGTATCAATACGACGTCATCATCGCTTTCCTGTCAAGTTAACTGTTGAGGTATTAAGATGCTTTGTGATCACCTCATCGCCAACCTCCGTTTTCATATCGATAGTATAAATCCAAGTCGCTAATTCTGTCTGTTTGTCCGCTAACTCCTCCTAAACCACTTGACGGAATTTAATGCGATTTTAGTCGTCTTTTATGATATTTTTTTAAATTAAATTGGTAAATTATGTACATTTGGAAAAAGTTGTTTTAAATTAGTTGAAGAACCATGTTTCGGGAGCAAGTCGGCCAAAATTACCCCATTGGGTTGCTCGTTATTAATAAAATAACTTTTTCCGTCAACATTTGACACCTAGACGTAAATTAATGTGCGTATGCATAAATAAGCAGAAATATAATTGTACACAACATGCCGATATCACCTGCTTATTATAAAATATAAACATAATCTAAATAACTACGTCTAGAATAAATATAATAAACATTTTAATGGTATTTTTTTAAATAAATCAAATTACTAAGATGTTTAATTAATGTGCCGCTATGTTTACCACGACAATAATTTAGTTCGCTACTGGGTGGCAGTATTATCGATGTCAAGGGTAATCAAGAAAACTATATCTTTATTTCCGTAATGTGGAAGAGATGATAAATGACTTTTATTAGGGCACTTTAAAAACATAAACATTGCTTAATTTACTCCAGTAAAGGTATTTGCTTATCAAAAAGTACTAAAAAAAAGCGCGTGAGTTTAAAAACAATATTTGCCATAGTTTGATGAAAGGGTGCTATAAAAAAAGTAAGTGTATCGCATGCGCAAAAATTTTAACTAACTGTGTGATTTATCAGTAAAAAAGATATTTTCCATCTTGTGTTACCCAATTTGTAATTAATTTAATGACAAATTGGGTGTCACTCTTTCTAAGTTCAATTTTAGTGTTGTTTAACAGAACGAACGGCGAATAAAAAGAGACAAGCTACATACATCCATCTTCTTTCCTCCTCCAATTACAAATGGTAGCATATGACAATCGAGTGGCTTACCGTAACTCTCATTTGGTATCCAATGAGTCCTGTCCCGCGGTGTAACGGTGCCTGCAACCAGTTTGTCAACACTGAACATCCATCTAAGTAATTAATCTACTCTTTATCATCACTACCAGTAAAAAAAACAACGATGTACCTACAACCAATTTGAGAATACTACGCGAAAGTCAACCTTAATACGTTGTGTTAGAGTTGAAGGTAACGTAAAGAGGGAAACAAGTAAGTTGGTTTGAAAGCTTTTGCAAAAATGCAACTTTGTTAATGACTCCGTTTTAAGTAAGCGCCGTAAGGTTCGAAATCGCGTGACGACCTCGGATGGGTTTCAAAGATAACGTATGATAGTGGACGCATCAAATTACACAGGAATTTGGGTTTTATAGCAAAGCGGAGTAGATTTTGTCAGTGTGATTTGCGTTGACATAAAAATATTAAAAAAGAACAAACGTAATATTGTTTATTTGTCCGTTTTATTGCTGGTTGTAAACATTTTTACGATTACTTAATTAGTTTGTTTAAAAAGTTGTTTACTGGTTTGTGTTATAAAAATAATTGCTCTTTAGCAAAAAACTGTTGCATTATTTGTATTTTGCACGATATCTTATTGAGAAAACAGTAATTAGGTAGCTCATTATTTTACCTTCAATATTTACAAGCGTGAGAATTACTTATTGAATCAATAAGGCTCTAAAATCAAATTTTTGTCCTAGTCCATTTTAAATCCCCATAAAATTCCTAATATTCCTTATCTTGGTAATTATTTTTCCTAATTTACCGCCTTAATCCATATAGTATTATAAAATACCAATAATATATATGGTGTGTAATCTGGTAGTGACGTAATCGATGCTACAATCCAAGCGCGCGCGCAGGACAGTCGGCGCGGAGGTGTCGATGCTTCCTGTCATTAATAGGGATGGGGTATTACGATGATTATACTATAGTTTTATTTCGTGTGAGAATCGAAGTAGAAAGAAGTAGTTGAGCTGTTTTGATAAAAGATTGGGTTAGATTATTTCGTTTATTGACTGTGATTTCTAGAAGTTTCTTTTAGTTTGTAAGCACAAATAAAATAGATAGATTTTTTTTTTATAATTTGTTAAGTTTTATAATGGACAAAAATAAATTCAAGAATACACAATGATAACGTAAATCTCCTTTTTTATTAATAAGTACAAAAATAACTTTCGAGTATCAAACATTTAAATCGACTTATGACAGAACAAACCATAACAGTACCTTTAACCTTTCATATCTGAGGTTAAACATAATCGATTGACATTTGTTATCGATATATCGATATCGTGTCCCAGCCCTAGCTGTTGCTGGCGTGATATGTTACACCAGGGTCGAAAGTTATAATGTTTAACATTGCTAACTTTGGTCTATGATAAGTGATATTTGAGAAAATCGCGTGTATCTAAAGTTAAGTTAAGCGTGATATATTTTGTAGCTTAAGCCGTAAGCTTAACCTGAAGATATATAGTAAAATATTTAGATATAAAGTAGGATATAAGAAGAAGGGTTGTTTTAAATAAGGATTTTCTTTTTTATTTTCTGGTTGTCTCCGTCTTTCATTAGTCTCTCCTTTGCATTTGCATGAGTTTCTGGAAAAATATTTTTTAATTGAATATTAATGGTTCAGCACAGTAATTGTTGACAGTTCAAATAAAATGAAGTTAAATGTTTTAATCCTATGTACAGTTAAATTTAAAATGTGATTTTATGGTTTGGTAAAGGAGAATTTAATATTTTTTATCTACTATTTGTGCACAACCAATAGACCAATCACAGTTTTATAATAATAGGTTTCATATTTATCGTAAAATTAAACTTGACATTATTATTTTGTTGAATTATGAACTCTATTACCAAGAAGCTAAGGTTTCCGCAAGTAAACTTGTATCCAACTAGGTACTAAACAGTAAATCAATATTCTCATATAATACCCTTGATTGGCATTATCTAGTAAATCTGCTAGCCGCAACTGTCAACAGCCTTCGTGACGTCACACTCGAGACACATATACAGAAAACACATGCGTTAGAAAGAGATGCAACACCCATAAAAACTATCGCCCATATACGGCGGTCACATGTGAGCAAAATAATCGATTATAACTACACCATTACACTAAAACACACGAAACCACTGCCTCCGGTTGATTTCCGACTGAGCGGCAAAACAGATTTTGACAGCTGTCATTTTTGACGTTCGGGAGCGCGGGAATCGCGGGTTTTGACACATGTGGCGTACAGTTGGTTCTATGAACTTGACTGTGCGCCGTTAGGACGCGCAGTTATCGCGGTTTTTTTGTTATTTCGCTGTCAGCGTATGGTGGCGAGAGGCGTAAAATAAATAAAAATGAATAAAACATTACGGCTGTAAAAAGTGAGCGTCAATCCGATGGATGGATGACTTTACTATCTCACTGAAATTAGGTGACTTTAATTTACGATCTCGACGGTGAAAACTGCAAGTTCCCATTCCGATTTTTTATGGCTTGATCTTATCAATCTGCCTTCGAAAGGTATCAAAATGTAAAACTTATTATACGTTTATTTTTGAAGCTTACAATAAATTCGTGGCCATCTAGTGCTAAGCAACTTGGTTTCTAAGACAAGGACAGGCTCTAGCTCTAGAGTTTAACTAATACGCTCCTTTTTCCAGTATCTATAACTTCAAAATTAATAAATTAGTAATTATTTTAAAATGCAAAACTAAAAGTAAAATCTTAATATTTACTACTACTTATGGCTTTTTTTAATAATGACGGGGTTAAATTTGAGAGTTTGAATGTTCGGAGCATAACCATTTTTAAAAAAAAGTGTCACCAGAAGAAAACTGCGTTCTTAGGGAGTGACTAGGTTACTGTTACTGGCTTATTTTATTTCCTACGTCTTTTACGTATAATATAATTTACGGTCATATCTATCACACACTTGCGGTAAAAGAAGACATTGCAAGAAAACCCGCTTCTATCTAAGGTAATGTAATTTCACTAGCCTATACTGAGCCAACGTGGTGGATTACGGCTCAATCTCACTTTTCGCATAGAGAAAGCGACCAATCTTTTTGATATAGGTTTTTTTTGAGCCACAATAAAAGGGTATCATTAATACGTACTGTTTTCTTTTAAACAGAAAAACGTTTGATCGTGAATATTGAAAACCAATCAATACTTAAATACCGGCGCCTGAGCAACCTAGCTGATATCTTTGCGCATGCGTGCGAATCAATGATCTAACACTTAGATTTCACTACACTTGCAAGCGAAATCAAACCTTAACTGCACCGCTTTAAGTTCAATATTCAATAGCTATACTAGTTACTGATACGACGTTTTGATTAAGTTTTTGGTCTAGATTTGAGAAGATAACTATGAATAGTGTTGGTCTCTTTCTAACGTATACAAATGGTGTAGTGCCATCTCCTTCTATTGTCTTTTAGAATTGTTTATCTTAGTTTGTATCGCAAATAGTGTTAAATTACTAGTAAAGTGTTAGAAGTTATTATAAGTTATGGCTCAATTAAGTTAAATATCATAACTAGGAACGGTATTATAATTTCAGTGCAGTTAAGTTAATTTTAATTTAAGTAACTAAGTGGCAAGGTAAAGTGGATATTACATCATAGATAAATATCTGTCAAAATAAATTACGAATTTTAAAATATATTTGAACTTTGAAAATTCCTTAAGTATTTAGTTTTTCATTTAAAAAATAGAATTTTTATGCAGAATACTTATGTTTGATTGAAAAACAACAAAACTTTGTGATTAAAGTCACTTTTGTACTCTGTCAATAAAAAACGTTGTTAACAGTTTCCATTCCTCTTTTTCGTAATCGGTTTTCGTTCATAAAATCGTCCGGCACCTGACGTGTTGTCAGCGCTGCGTTTAATGCAAATTACATGCAATCCGGTCCAGTGCTTTCCATCACCAGACGGACAGACATACAAACATGTTTATAAGGTTGGATAGCGCCTTTTATAGGCATTTGTGTATAGGCTTCGATTGATTGTGGATGCCATTTAAATAATAAATTATTACTGAGCTAATATCTAGTGTTAGCATCAGTGAATAAAGGTCGTATTTATTGAGCAAATAGGGTTTAAATTTAAACAGTGTTTTAACATTGTCAGTTGCGCGTTGAAGTCTTTTGTTTGGATAAGACTTTTAAAGAAAATGACTGTGAATTATATTAGATCAGTATAATATAAGGATTTTTGGAGTAGGTAGTAGAGTCTAGCTGTAGGCTCTGTCTGCAGCGATTACTGGGCTGACTCGACCGGTGAAATACCACCGTCGCACAGAAAACCGACGTGAAGTAGGGACGATGTCCTGCGTTTCGTTCGGTGAGTGCGGTATCCGGTGCCTAATTTTCTCAAAGGCTCAGCAACACACCCCCAACACCCACAGTGTCGCGGGTAGTCATGGGCGGCGGTGATCACTTACCATCAGGTGACCCGCGTGCTCGTTTGCTAGATTCTCATAAAAATAATAATAATATAATAGTTTCAGCGCTTCTCTGATAGCGTGGGGGCCTTGGCCTTCTACCACGCTGGCCCTGTGCAGGGTGGTCGATGCACGTACTACCTTAAGGGTTTTTTTCGGATTTTTTTCTTACTGTGATTGGGTGATGCAAAATCAAGAAGTTTCGGCATGGAACCGTGTTTTGTAAACTCTTAGCTACCACGTTCTATATGTTTTTAATTCATTTTTTATAATAAAATTGAGCTTTTGGTAATAAACAAAAGTAAGGGGGGAAACCTTAATTCTTAAGTTACCAAAAATCGTATTTTTAATACCGTTTTTACCATACTCGTAACGACTTAAACTCAACGAAAATTTTCGCTTTTTCGCTAACTGTAACAACACCACACCCAAACCAGTCTTTCGCTGTGCTTTCGGTTATTTTGTCGTATTCTTATATATTAATAGCCTTTATTTTTATAATTAATTCCGCAAGTGCCTCTCACTTCGACCGACTTTCATAAAGCTTAATTAACGATTAATACAATACATTCTAAAGTTATCAATGGTATGTTGAATAAATGGAAATTATGGTTCTTTATATTGATCTGGTGATAAGGACGGTGAGGTAAAGTGATTGAGTGCTATGAAGGAAAATAAAATAAAATATAAGTTTAATTTTAACCTACACAACCCTGGCCTTTATCAAGAAACGAAGTTTGGGAAAATAGATATAGATAAACGTTAGTTTCAATCAAAAAGTAAGTTAAAGTCGCTCTCTTTCTGTATATATTTTTTAACTAATGTATTACAGTTATAAAAATAAAGGATAAGGATAATAAATATAAGGCTGTTATTTATTCTAGTGTTATAGTTGTTTACCAGTAGACCTGATTGAAGGAGACAGTATTAGTAGTATTCTGCACCGCATACAAAATTTAATAAATTTACACGTATGAATGGCAAAATGTGTGAAAACCAATACGTAAATTATGTCACATTATATCACCTTTATTAACTTACTTACAATTCATAATAACAACTTATTCGTCCACTTTTTGCCTACATTAAGCTATCCGGCGCGACGCGTCAAAGATTTTATCATTTTTTTTATAAAAAGCCCTCGCGTTTCTCTTACTGCCTTCACTAATTGAAGTTTCGCCTTTCGAACAGGCCCACAATTTTAATTACAACACTATAAAATAATTTTAATTCCGAATAATACGATAAGATTGATAAAAAAACGCACGCACTTGAGGCGAATTAAAATTTTTGAAATATTCGGAAAGGACGCGGTGCAAACCTGTATGTATTTTTGACTATAGTGAAGTCACGGAGGTATCTGATGATAAGTAAATAATATAAACAACAACCATTAATTTTTATACAACCTAAGTTATGAGCACTTCTTGGAAGTCAATAAAATTTGTTACAAAAGAAAGTCTGGTTAAGGTGTGACATTGATCCTCGTGTGATGAGGTGCGATGAGCAGTTTTGTGTAACTTACCGTGAACCGCAACTCCACAACATAAATCCAAACAAAAATACAGGCCAAAGACTTTGAATTAAGTAAGCAATATGGTAACGAAAAAATAGAGAAGGCAACTAAAACTTTCAAATTATTTATATTTCCCACATTTTCTCGTGCCCCCAACTACAGCTAAGCCGGTGCGATATGTATCTCGACTTGTTCGTCTGTCTGTCTGCGTGTTGATATATCTGACGGCTGTTTAAAGTAAAAGTTGTTACATATTGAAGGACGGCATTCTTGTTATCACTGAGGGTATGGGAAATTGATTGAAGGGGACTATAGTCAGGTTGATGTAGTGCTGCCTTAGTTTTTGAATGGCTTGTCAGCAGGGCCGGATCTAGGGGGGGGCAAGCCGGGGCCCATGCCCCGGGCGGCAAGCTCAGGGGGCGGCCAAATTCATTATTTACAAAAAAATTACATAATAAATACCTACTTAACTTTGACCACAGAATAAATAAAAGTTTAATTACAGAACTTTCACTCTTATTTTACTGTGGCCATATCAATTAGACCGATACTCAGGGACAGCACATGGAACATGTGACGTATTATTCGTGTGGCGCCTCTTTAGGCGTATTTCAAAATGCGCACCCGTTATATAGATTAATTTGCTGAACAAAAAGCTCGAAAAGTAAATTTTAATTCATAATAATTGCAATTGAATACACCAATTTTATTTTTATTTTAACTATTAACTTTTTATTTTTAATCCTATTCTGTGCAGTGTAAAATATACAGGGTGTTTGGTGGGTGAGTGCTAGTAACTATTTACTTCCACTTATTATATTGCATTTTGGTTCACGTTTAAGAATTACAACATTTTTAAGATATTCCTAAGAAAATCCCCAATTTTTTCATGAAAAGTCAAATATTTTTATATTTACTGTCTGACCAAACAAAAATAATTTTAATTTAAAGTCCAATACTGTCTTGTTCAGATGCAATCATAAATTTATACCAATCATCTCACAAAAAGTTACAGTGGGTTCATAAACTTCGTTGAACCAGTGGGGGTTTTTTTTTATCTCATCTTTGCTATGAAAAAAAATAAAAACATTAACGTGTTTGAAAACTTTATTTGCTTTTAGAAACTTCTACAGCTAATATACTTTATATCGATATGCTAAATGTAACTTAAATAGTTAGAAATCTCAACTAAAATAGTAAGTTAGTCCTCAAAGACGCCTGGTAAGGCAGGTACCTTTTGCTTTTTTTTCACTGACTCCTGTATAATACTGTTTTATTGTGCAATAAAGAGTTTTATTATTATTATTATTACGAACACCTTCAACTACCTATGTAGGTAAAGAGTTTTGTCTCATTCTAACAAATCTATGCCTATTGTTGTATCTATTTTGTGACCAGACAACATTTCTCTTATTTGCTATTCTTATGTACTTATTAAATAATGATTTTATTTTATGACTTACGATACGGACTACAACGGCCACCTAGTTGGGTACAGTCCTCAGTGCGTCGTGATCATTTTCAATACACTGTTTCCTTTAGGAGCCTCTCTCTAAGAAGACCTAGCAAGAAACTCGACGGGAGTCGGATCTGATAGGCGATGAAACCAATTTTGTTGAAAGTCGCACCTGCCGGTTTGAGAGGTGTATTTATAGGGAAAACTTAAGGCTGTTACCACAATCGTGACCACGGGGTCGGTAGCGAGCGCGGGCTGGAGGAAGCAGATTGTTCCCGACAGCAATCTTTTAACGTTCGAGTTCATTTTTTGGTCGCCTCTTGCAAAGGTCGCAAATAGCAGAATATTCTGCGGCTTCCACCACCAGATGGTTGGGGTGGTGAGGGACGGAGTAAAAGGAACTCCTAGATTCAGTCTCCGTGAACCGGTTCTACATGACTTGCAGCTGGTAAAATGAGATTTGCTAGCATGCGTAAAAATCACGCTACCGTTGGTCATGACTGGCTGATACGCTTATTTTCAAGCAACATCTTAATCCAACTGTAGAAAAGTGTAGGTCACCGAAAATCTACGCGGACCGAAGTCAAACGTGTGAGATAGCAGGAGTCCTTAATTCGAGGCAGGAAAGTGAATGGAGAGTCAAATGAGATAGCATAATTGTTTAAGATTTGTTAGAATGAGACAGAAGTTTTTATTTATTTATTTATTTATAAATTTATGTATTTACACACAATTACACACTGAAAATTATAAAACTGATAACAAAATTAAACGTAAATACATAGGTACTGCTTATTCCAAAAGAAATTTCTTCCAGCAGACCTGTAGTTGAAGAGATGGTACGGAAAGCAAATTTTGCGTGTCTACACATACATACTAACAATACATACATACCAATATAAACTACATACAAATAGTTACATATTATTACTTAAATATAATATAGAATACATAGATAAATATGAAAATAATATTACACAAAGACTACTACATGGAGAGATATAAACTTTTCACTTGTTTCTTAAACAAGGAAATGGATTTTAATGCTCGAATATCGTGGGGCAATGAGTTCCAGAGCCTGACAGCATGAACAGTAAAGGAATAGGAAAAGAAATCAGTGGAATGGGGAGGAACAGACAGTAGATGCATTTTGAGGGGTCTGCAGATCACATTAGGTGGGTTTTTAAAGGTGAAGCGATCGCGTAGGTAGGATGGGTAGGTAGGATTATGGAGTACGTTGTGGAGGAGACATAATATACGAGTGTTCCTACGAAATCGGATTGGGAGCCACTGGAGTTGCTTGCGAAGATGTGAAACATGATCGTACTTTTTAAGATCAAAAACAAATCTGATACAGAGATTTTGCAAGCGTTCCAGTTTGTTTAACTGCTCCTCTGTGGCATCAAGGTAACAAACATCCGCATAATCGATAATAGGTTGGATAAGAGTTAAGGAAAGGGAGATTTTAGTCGCAAGCGGCAGATACCTTTGGAGACACTTCAGCGAGTGGAAGGAGTAGTGAACTTTTCGACTGACCTCGCTGACATGCAAGCCCCAGTTAAGGTAAGAATCTAGAGTAACTCCTAGGTTCTTAGCTGATTCCGCGAAGGTGATCGGCGTACCATTTAGAGTGACAGTAGGTAATGTAGACAAATCAATACGACTGCGCATGCACCTGCTTCCAATAATTAAGGCTTGCGTTTTACGAGGATTTATGACCAGACCAAAAGACAGAGCCCAGTTAGAAATGCGTTCCAGATCTTCGTTAATAGCGGCAATGGCGGCAGAAATATCGGACACAAAACAATGACGGTAAATCTGAAGATCGTCAGCATAAAGGTGGAATTTGGAAGAGATGACACGGGATACAGAGTTAATGAAAATGGAAAACAGTAAGGGAGAGAGGACACCCCCTTGAGGCACACCTGCAGTAAGGTCAGACCAATCCGAGTTAGACTCATTAAGGCGAACACGCTGCGAGCGGCCACGGAGGTAGGAATCGAACCAGGATAAAGCAGGAGAGGAAATATTCAAGGATTTAAGGATGCCAAGAAGGACGTCAAAATCGACAGAGTTGAAAGCATTACTAAAGTCAAGTAGAATGAGTATTGTAAGGGATTTATTTTCTTTTTTTTTTATCTACATAGTTAGTTGAACGGATTCGTACCTTCCTTATCAGTCGTCTTTGAGGACTAACTTACATTTTATGTCGAGATTTCTAATTATTAATGTTACATTTGTAGCATATCAATATACAATAGGTATTAACTGAAGAAGTTTTTAAAACTTGAAATTAAACTCATTTTAACGGGTTTTACGCGTTTATTTTATTTTTTTTTGATTTTCCGACGTTTTGGCTTTTAAAAGCAAATGAAATTTTCAACTCGTGTTTTTTTTATTTTCTTTCATAGCAAAGTTGACATCACATTTTTTTCCCACTGGTTCAACGAAGTTTGTGAATCCACTGTAACCTTTTGTGAGATGATTGGTATAAATTTATGATTGCATCGAAATAAGACAGTATTAGGCTCTCAATTAAAATTATTTTCGTTTGGTCCAAGAGTAAATTAAAAAAAATGACTTTTCATGAAAAAACCGGGGTTTTCCATAGGAAAATCTTAAAGTATTGTAAATTATTTAACTTGAATCAAAATGCAAATTAATAAGTTTTTTTTTTTATAATATGGCAAAGCAAACGAACATGCGGGTCACCTGATGGTAAGTGATTACCGCCGCCCATGACTACCCGCAACACTGTGGGTGTTGGGAGTGTGTTGCTGAGCCTTTGACAAAATTGGGCACCGGATATCGCACTCACCGAACGAAACGCAGGAACATTGTCCCTACTTCACGTCGGTTTTCTGGGCGACGGTGGTATTTCACCGGTCGAGTCAGCCCAGCAATCGTTGCAGACAGAGCCTACATCTAGACTCTACCATTCTTAAAAGAAGAAGTAAATAGCTAATAGCCTCGCCTATACACCATTTTCTTTTGGCTACTCACCCAGCAAACACCCTCTATATCTTACGCGTTCATATCTATACATCTGTAAAAAAACAGGCATAGCACGGAAAGAATAGCAAATGATGCATTATTTCCGGAAGGGCTATTTGTTAGTGGACATCTGATAACTGAAATTATAAAGATGATAAAGGTAAAAATAAATATTAGTGGTTGGGGGCGGCATTTTCAGATTTTGCCCCGCCTAAAAAAAATTGAAGATCCGGGGCTGCTTGTCAGTGTAAAAATTGACATGTCAAAAATTGCTTTAAGGAAAGACAAAAAAGACAGAATTTGTTAATCTAAAATTAATAATTAAATGGCATTGGCCCCAAATACTTTTCCAATTGAAACAAAGATTTTGTTCTGGTCAAGCAAAATCAAGTGCCTATTGGGTGCTTAGGGCTTGATAATTCCTGACAGAAGAGTGTCCACTCTCTACCAGGGTGTCCACACTCCACCAGGAACCCTTAAAGAGTCCTTAAAACTGCAGTTGCCAGATCTGTGTTTTTAGATAAATATGTGACGCAAAGCTTTACTCATCTTAATACTTTTCTAGCAGGGGCTAAATATAACGAAACATCCCTTAACAATTGTTATAGTATTTTAGGATCAAATTCGTAGTCAAAAGCCATAATTATTTTTTCTTAAAGTATCTTAACTAACCGTGCAAGATAAGTTTGTCACATCATCAAATACGTGGTATATCTCACTCCGTAATATCCCGTATTGTGACCTAGCTGTAAAACATTATTTCAAGAATTAAAATTGTAAATGATTGTTGATGGGCGCGCAATTTGATACGGTTACCATTCTGACGGACCAACCAGGGGTGGACAACATTTTGTATAACTGCATTATTTGTATTATTAAGTGACACGCAGGCATATTATTAAAATTTCATGTACAATTTCATGTTTATATTTTGCATATGGGTTTCTTGCCTGCAATAAAGAATTTATGATTATTATTTAGTCAACTTGAGGGTGGGTGGTTAGTCACCACTATAAAAGCAGAAGAAAGATGCAGCGCCGTCGACACTATAGACTGTATCTCCGTGATAACAATCTTTAATGATTTTGAGCCAAATAAAGACATTGTCCAGTGTTTGAACAGCAATCATCGCGAAGTCACTCATATTAGTTTGCCACGCAAATGTTCTTCACCCCTGCCTCGGATGATGTATCTCGTAAATCCGAGATGTCATCGAGATTCGGCGAAGTGGCGCGGGCGCACACTTTATGTGACGTCACGTGACACTCGATCATCTGATCTGATTTAAATACCGGGATCGGCATATTTCAGGCGTTTCTACGAGAATGCGCTGATGTAGATAGCAGTGTAGTCTTTTGCGGTGAAGTTATGTTGCTGGCAAATGAAACGTTTAGTAGGTACGGATTATGTTTGAATAAACTGGTGTAAGGAAATGAGTCCTGGATTAGAATCTGTTCTTGTTCATAATTTGCTTTCAAATGGTCATGCTAAAAGTTAAACATATGCCTACTACACTTGGCTTGACTTATATGTTAATAATCTTACCATAAAATAAATAACGAAAAACTAAGATTTTCAATTATTAGTATATATGTTTATTTTATGCATTTACATCACAGAACATGTGAACAAAAAAATATTCTATATTGAAAATACTTTTTGTGGTATTGTTTTTTGTTTTTCAAAATATAGATTTTCTATTTAACCCACCCATATATATTTTTTGTCTGCTTTTTGTTAATAATCTCGTAATTAACTCATTTCCGCTTTGCAACACTCTAACATATCTTAATAAACTTAATTCACTCAATTACAAAGCAAACCTAGTTATCTATCTAAGCCCATAACACATCATCAAGAACGGATATCCCATTACGCCTTAAGAAGCTCCACTACAGACGAACAAGCATTAAACCTAGAAAAACTATCTACATTCTAGATTCTAGACCAAAGGAAGTGTCTCTTTACCCGATGAACTCTTTAAAATACCGACTGGTTAAAAAAATGACTTGGAGAATAGTCAAAGGAAAGTGACTCTTATGGCTTAGGGAATAAGGTTGAGGATGAGTGGACAGGTGACAGGATGCGGAGTGGCCTCGGGCTGCGTGTGGGGTGCAAGTGATAGAAGAAAAGATTTTAAATGAAATAATGTTGAAAGGAGTAGAGATTGTATGTACGTCAAACTATTTGTAAGATATTTCGAAAAAAAATTTTTTTTCACTAATGCCTTTTTTATTAATTTTTTTTTCATAAATGAAATATTTTTATGCATGTTTGGTTTTTAAGTGCACGATTGCTATTACGAACCTTTTATCAATACCGACCTTATTTGTTTTAATTTGCGAAAAAAAAATATTTTTAATAATTACCAATTAAATAAAATGACATGCAGCAAATACATATGGGCAGATCTGTAACAAGGCAAAAGCTTCGAAAGCTGACAATTTTTATCTAATTATAATTAAACACCTAAACAAAAAAACAGATACGGATTAAGTTATGTAAGTAAGTAGTTGTTTGCGAGTTTAATAAATTATTTAACTATCCAACTCAGTTCAATCTTGAACAACCTCCTTCGCTCTTGCCCCGCGTATTGTTCGGCGCACGCGCTGTCTCGGAAGTGACGTCAGGCCGCGCCCGTCCGCCGCGGTATCTGTGGACGAGTCGCTTTCCGCGAACTGCTTGCAGATTACACCAGTCAGAAAGATATTGTATGTTATCCAAAACTATTTTTTGACAGTAAGCGTTTTAGTACGAGGTTTAGACGCGGGTGAAAAATTGCATAAAAAATAGAATTTTGATAACGATGTTCAATTAAATTCTTACTAAACTGTGTTAATACGTATTAAAAAAAGTAACACGGTAGGGCTACGATTCATACGTTTTGACCATGCCTGGTAGACTTACCGCGCGGTAGGGACACGAGTCATGCATCGTAACTTTGTACGGGTAAAGCAGTTTGGTTGAACCAGAGATAACCCCGAACGTATAAACTAACAAATTTTACTCCTGTATACTTGTGAAGTAACAACCTTATGTCTATCAAATCAACAAACGATTTGAAAGAGATAAAGTAATGCTCTTTTATGTATTAAACTTTTATGTTTAAAGTCTTATACACTTAAGAATAAGTGTTTATCATATATGATTACAAATGTTTAGTTTACCTTATTTATTGATAGTTTATGTGAAAAATGATACAGACGGGATATTATAAGCAGTTTCTTAAAAACCATGCTAATTCTATATTAAAAAGGTTGATGCCTGATGATTTATATACAAAAATTGCGAAAAAATATTAAAATGCACTTGTCATTCGAAAAATACCTCCGTTGTCCATTCAATCATATTTATCACATTTTCTTACCAACTTTAAACCAACATTTTCCACTCTCCGATATTATTTTATTCCCTTTGACAGTTCTAGATCATTATTAATAGCATTATGACGTCTAACTCGAATATATAGTTGGCCAATGCGGCAATAACTCATTTTTTGTCATCGGTTAAACACCGGTATATTCATGGCGATCCACATTTCTTTGGCCTTCAGTTTATTCATCAAATTCAATAGATTCTGAAAGTAAATGCAGTGCCCCTATTAGAGTACGTATAATTGACAGGGTTGTATTATTAGAGAAGTGAAAAATATGTATGCGGTGGTCATTTATCAGCGGGGGTAAAAAGTAGAGTGAATTTTTCATAAGAGATATGAGATCTGTCGATGGCGCGATACGTTGATGATGAGCCTTGTTCTTGCGATGGTGGGCTGTAAAAAACACCGTTTGCTTTTTTTGTTCGAATTGTCATTGAGTACAGCTTTACGGTTTATTGGGGAAGAAAATGGAATAGTTGATAAGACTGCTAATAATCGAAACTGAGGTAGGACTAGGAGAACACTAAGTAAAACCCAGACATACCTAAGTCATTAAAAAATAACAAGGTTGAATTGAACTAAGAAAGAAACCTCAATTTTACAATTCGGTTTCCATCCATACATATCGCTTCGCTACGAAGGCTATTTCCTCATTGAACACCCTTTACGTAGCTTAAAGAGTTTAATTTAGTTTTTAAAATATGGTTTCTTTTTATAAATAAAACAGGACCCTAAAAGCATTGCCTGTAGCATGCAAGTGACAAATAGCGTCATTAATAAATAAATAGCACAGTGAGGGTAAGTAATGGAACATTAATTCTATTAATAAATATTTAGTTTTATTTATTTGTTCGCTGACCGTTTTAGACGTAAAAAATATATTGAAAGTATATCGTTACAGCTTTGTACTTGCGGTAGCTAATTCTTAAAGCTACTGTTAAGGTATCGTTTATTTATGTTCAACATTTTTTGTTAACTTCATTAAAGTCCTTTAAATTAATTAAAACAATTAGTTCGACTAACTATAATTGGTAATAAAATCCGTTAGAAATGTACCTACGTCAATTAAGTCTAGTAAGAAAGTATTTCTTATTTCATTTAGATAAAAGTTAGGAATTTCAGACTTTGCTGTCTTGCCTTTGTGTTTCAATAGAATATCGATCAGTCCAGAATACCGCCCAAATATTTTTTGCAAGTTTTCAATGTTAATTTTATAAAGTTTAATTAAAAAAACATTAACAATTCATGAGACTGCGGGAGTCCAAACATGTGCACTCGCCTTTATACCGCCACGTTACATTAAATGTTCTTTGATATCGCCGAATAGTCATTAAGAATTAAGAATATTATTATTTTAACAAATAAATTAGTGTTCAAAACATTTTTTAAGACAAACATTATGTTTTAAAATGTATGTAACCTTTGTCATCTTTTGCCTGTCCGAAATTAAAAAGAAAACAGTTTTTGTAATTGGAACGTCGTTATATGACATTAGTTCAAAATGGCCGCTTTGTCTGTAAATCAGCCACGAAATTCCCGCCACAAATATGCAATATAAATGTAAACGATCTTAACGAGCGAATAATCTAATCGAATCAATCGATTATCTTTGAAATTCATTCAATTATTTCGGTTTAAATCGATTCTTTTTGCGATGGGAACAATACACGTGGTAGGTAGTCGTAACTTGAAGAGGTTTAAGTATATTTTTAATGACTTAGATATGAATATTACATTTCGAATTAGTTTCTTACTTAGGTATTAACATATTAAACTAACAAACAAAAGATCCTAAATAAATAAAAATGTCTTATGTCCTCTTACGATTTCATGAGATTAAATTATAACCTACTGTTGCTTTTAACAAAATTTCATCGAAATATGTTTAGTAGTTTAGGCGTGCTAACAACCAGTCAAAACATATCAGATCAATAGCATGACTGGCTAAAAACCATTTCTTACATGGGTCTACCTAGTTATTTGTAACCCATCAAAAAAAACAACCAATAACATATCCAACCAATTCATCATTTTCCATTAATAATGCAAACTTGATTAACAAATAGTGTCTTCAGTTGCAATACCGCGGAGCGTCAATAATGCCGCTGTCTCACGGAGAAAGTCGCCAGATTTACAGTCGCCCCGTCTGCCCGGGCCCTTATGTAAGTTTCGGACACTCGGGTAATGGAATTTATTTGCATAAATCACGAGAGTACCTGCGCGTGGGCAGAATGAGTCTTTGCCTCTTTTTTATTTACTTTATCTTGTTTTTGGGGGATGGTGAAGAGGAAATAGCAACACTGTACTGCTAGCTATATAACAAAATCGCTGCTGTATGAAACTACTGCGTAATGAATAATATTCGATTGAACCATAAGTTTGAAAAAGGAAGCCCTTAAGATTAGCTTAAACAATTCTTCAATCAGTGAGTATAGTAAGACGAGTACGGCCATTAGCTCGAGTCTGGTTAATTTATAACACTAAATTGAAGTTGGTTCATCGTTGTTAAACAACATAGATACTCTTTAATAAAAACAAAATATTTTATAGAGATACACAAACTAACCTTTATAACAAATATTCAATAAATAAATTTAAAAAAATAATATCTAAATTTGACAATGATTTCCAGGTAAACATATTATTTAGCTTAGTGTTACCAAACTATGACAGATCTGCATGTTATTCAAAAATACCGAGTAAAGTTACAGTTCTTAGTCACGATGAATCTACGTGATCTTCTCGTAAATATAGTAATGAATCATACAATCTTTTGTTTAATTTAAACAATAAATTGTAACACTAAATAAAACACATCGTTTTTCTTCTGTGTGTCTAGACATAAGGTATTCCTTCTATTTTATTGAGCCTTCAGCCTTCTTGTAATTACCTATTGGAGCCGTTTTCTTAAACTATCAACTTAATGTTCAATTATTTTTAATTTATATTTTTCTAAACTATACTAAGTATACTTTTATCATCTTGAAAATCCGAATATACGTTTTTAATGGTGGAGTTCAAAATCCATTGTGGCAGAATCAGTTGGCTCCCCGCCACATACAAACCGATACACCACAGCTCTAAACCAAGTAACCTTAAAAATAGCATTTAGTTAGTCCACCTTACAATTAAGTAAATAAATGAGTTTATTTTTTGTCGACATAGCTGGGATGTCATTACATAATTGCCTTGACCGCGTGAGTCAGCGGGCGCCGGCCGCACTGCGCATGTCTGAACTTTGCTCGTGTCACGCGCATGTGGGTCAGATTATAAGTAAAACGAAGTATAGGGCGTAAGGTCAAAGTTTATACAAGTATTTTTTTATAAGGCTCTCTTTAAAGTACCTAGACTAGGTTGCTATATGATAACAGTATAATAATAGCTTATGTATATCACACTAGTTGAGCACAGGCCTCCTTCTCGAATAACGTGTGCAGTTGAGCCGTAATCCACCACGCTGGCTCGGTGCGGGTTGGTGGATGCACATGATATATAATCATACAATCACCGTAAGTACGTGATAAATATGAACATAATTTGGAAAACAGCAAACTAGTGGCAGACCCTAGTGGGGATCGAACCCTGGACCTTAGATTAAGTGGCCCACTAGACTAACACGCACTGTTTTAGTTAGATATTCATACGAGTATAATCCCTACTAATATTATAAATGCGAAAGTAACTCTGTCTGTCTGTCTGTCTGTTACGCTTTCACGCCTAAACCACTGAACCGATTTTGATGAAATTTGGTGTGAAGAAAGAACTGATCTTGGGAAAGGACATAGGGTACTTTTTACCGCGGGAAAACTTCTCATTCCCACGGGAAACCGACTTCCACGCGAACGGAGTCGCGGACGTCCACTAGTATTTACTATTTTTAATTATTCATTGTTGTGCAAAGCTCAACATCGTTGGTACCAAAGTCCTGTTTATTTCTACCGCTTCAAAGTTTAACTGTGTTCCAGTTAAAAGATTAGAATAGTAACCATCACCGAGATTGAACCTCTGAAGCCTTTATATAGACGACGCTAATGCGCCTTAATACTGCATGAGTTTTATAGGTGAAAGGTACCATCTTCAAAGGGAATTATCAAGTAATTGAAAATAGTATGTAATAGGAAGCTGTTAAGTTTCCTTATTAAATGAACAATTATAGTAGGGGAGCCCACGATGCTAAATCGGGATTTACTCGAGCGTCACAGAGACGTATTGGACTCCAAAGCTTAGTTAATAAAAAGAAAAAAAAATATCGGTGAGGGAAACGGCTATAGATTTTTAAAGATGTAAAAAAAAACTGTTGCATGGACATACTCGAGCGCGTCAGATATTGATATCATCCATGGCCTACGTATTTTTAAAAATGTACGTATATTAATCTGATTGTTTTGATGATGGGGGTGGTCGTACGTAAGGGTTGAAAATAAAAAATAAAAAAAATTAATCGAGCGCGTCAGATTTTCGAAGGGGATGTTAAGTGAACCTAAAAAAAGCTCGTATATAATAATATGACGATTTGGATGTGACGCAAGCTCGCGGCCATTATTAGAATGCGCAAAAAAAATCGTCATATTGAAATACTCGAGCGCGTCAGATTAAGATATATATGGTTCATCTTTAAGCCCTAGACATGCTGTCTCATAATCTGACGATTATCAGAAGGGATTCGCCTAAACTGACATTTAGAAAAAAAACAGGAACATGTGACTCGGAGCATTCTCCAGAAACTGGAGTATACGATTCTGATCTATTCTCAGAATATTGAAAGTCTCGCGGTATTTTTATTGCTGTAAATAATTTGTAGCACTGTGCGTGATACACTTCATTTAATGAAAAATCTATGGAAAGATCTAGATTTTCGTATGTTGTTCGGGATTTTCGGAGAACCGGTTTTCTACGACGATATTCTAAAATGTTTATACACTTTTGTAATGTTTCTATTGTAAATTTAATTGTTTTTTGCAACGTAGAATCACCACAAAATACACACTTTACATTAATATCACTCATAGTGAATATTTATAAAGATTCATTCACATAACTTACATTAAAATCATAAAATGCGTAAAAACGTTGGAAATACGTTGTAAACGACACCAAGCCACGAACAAGTCTGTGCGATCAGCTGTCATGGCAACAGAAACCAGAGTGGGGACGGAGTGAGAGAATAATAGATAGAGAGAGAGAGTGAGAGAGGGATAGAAACGCAGAGAGGGAAATACAGGCATCACGTAGCTGCACGAAATAAACTTTATTAATGATTTTTTTTTACTTCGGCTTGTGGAAATCGGCAGATTATATATTTTTCTTAATTCTTGAATTTTTCCCTTCAAAATAAAAAAAAAATTTAGCCACGCTCGAGAATGTCGAGATGACTTTTTTTTTTTACAACTTTGTAGCCCTCCCCTTTCTTTACGCCACCCTCAAATTGTCAGATTAGTGGAATATACACGTTTTAACATGAAACTAACTCTCCCTACCTTATTTTGACGCGCTCGAGAATTTCAGATGATCATTTTTTTTTTACTAATCTGATCCTTTATCCTTGACGGGCGGCCTTATATATGGGGCTCATAATTGTTGGGAGTACATAACTGGGTACAAGGTATCCTCCTGTATATTAATCTGTCGCGCTTTAGTAAATCACGAAATCCCCGCTTGGGCTCCCCTACTATTAACTCAGTAATCAGTGAGAAGTTTTTGATAAGAGACTGACAAAAAGTTAAGGAAAATAAAAAAAAAAACTGATCATACATTACAATGCAATGTTTAAAAGCAAATCCTGAAGCAAAAGCCATATCATAGCTTACTATTACGGTTTACATTTTTTTCGAAACACTTCGTTCGTCGTGATCGTACTAATATCTACAGCAAATGTTCTTGAACGGCACTTACTAAATTACCTCAATTTATTTTCCTGATACAATAACACTTAATTCTAAATCCTCTATAATTACAAACTTATTCTCATGTTTATTTACTAACCACTTATCCCACTTTTATTTACCCCCAAACCCTCCGTATTTGTTTCCAATTAGCTGTACACAGTTTATTTAACAAACCAAAATAGAAAAGGCCTATTTTAACACCGTAAAACAATTACTATTTTCCCTTTGCTTCGATAACGCGGTTAGTACACAGTTAAATAAGGGATGTGGTTCAAGTTATAGGGGTGGGAGGGAGGGGTCGGATTTGGGGCAAGTTAATTTGTGAAGTTGTCGGGTAATATAGTTCAACTTTTGGATGATTCGGGCCGCTGCAGAGGTAAACTTGTCGAAGTCGAGTTTCAGAGTAAACATGTTTATGTGCGTTATTAAAATATACACACATTTCGTCAGCGTGGACTTAGATTTGATGTACTGTAGACGGGAGACTGTTTTCTCATGGGAATGAGTCTTAATTCCGCGGTAAAAGTAGCCTATTTTCTTCCAATGGTTACAAAAAAATAATATTCAAAAATTATTTAAAATTAGTTCAGCCATTTCAACGTGGAACATAAAGACAAACAAACATTCATAACTTCGCACTTCAAATGTTAAGTATTGATTTCTTCGGTAAGATATTAAATTCTGATGGTTTTTATCCATCCTATTCAATCTGTAGTTAGATAAAAATTTTGATTGATTAAGCATTTAAGAATTTAAGGATGGTTTTCAAAGTATTAATCGCTTACTCTTACCACATCCAAATCTTCTTTCATTTGACTGGATATTTTCCATCTAAACAGTGTTCCCACGCCCACTGCTGGGCTGTCCAGCAATTGTTTGCTAATCAACCACCAATCACTGGACACGGTGGGGTAACTAGTTTTACCTTTATTTGCCTAAAAACTAGAAGCAAGTGAGTAAATTAGTTCGTTTAATTTGTACTAACATTAAATGTTTGTATAACTTTCAAAGTGTGATAATACCTGGAGAAGGCTTATGTCGAAGAACAACCTGATAGAGATATTGAGACCATACTTAGGTTTCTAACTATATGTATAGTGACTAATAACATTTGATTGACTTTAAATTACATACCTAACTTTTACAGTGATTGTGTGCTCTATTTGCAATCAGTTATCCTTACTTTGAGACTCAAAATGTTAAGAAAATAACTTCTTTTAACCCTTGTTTATTATACTACGTTTCTCTTACTCTCACTGCGGCACTAATCTATCAACAATGACACAAACAACTATAAACCACTCCGTACAAAGCACTAATATGTATAAACACCTACTTCTTTAAGATACGATCAACGTCGGTCATAATTAATAGTGGCGTACATACAACGCTACTGTCTGCAGCGTGGGCGGACACGGAAAAGGTCGGGGCTCAGATTTTTATTGATACAACTATTAAACAAATATGCTATTTGTCAAATTGTAACATTTATAATGTGGAAGATAGAGGCCATGTTAATATGACGTTTAATTTATAGTGACATTGTCAAATTTGTTTATTACCCGACTGTTACAAAAGGGAGGGTTATAATTTTCAAGTGTTGTTTATATTATATACCTTAAAATATTCCAAACTTGTCATATTCCATATTTTCAAGTATTAGACGTTACCAATTTTATATGATTTTATTTAAGTATCGATTCCCTCATACTAAGTATACGAAAGTAAACACTTAAACGTGACTATGAATATCGCTTCCATTTTTGTTCTAAGCAGTGTTAAGTTACCGCCGACCACTCGCGTCGTTTTACGATAATTTAACTTTTTAATTCGTCCCTGGCGAGCAGCAACAGTCAGATGTGACCTTATTCCCCGCAGTTTGCCTCCTACGCGTTATTGTTAATACCAAGTCTAATATGACGTTATTTATAATGCCAGAAAGCGGTGGCCCTTATCTGGGTTAAGCTTTTGTTGTCACACTTTATCGCTTATAAATATCAACTTGAATCTGTTAACTGAATGCCGTGAAGATGGATCGGTTAATTAACAAAAGCCTGTGTTAAATTTACATTTAAATGAATGTTCATTGACTCAACGTTTAGAAAGGTTTCCGCGATTGTGACTCGCATTCGGATTAGTGAGTTGTGATTGCCAATTCGACCACCTACTCGAGAAACTTAACCTCACTCACTCAAACAAGTAAGTGACAAGTTTACGGCTGAAATACCGCCATTTTAGTTTTATCAATTTCCATAATAAAATGCGGGAGTGTCGTGAAATGAGCTGGTTGCAAAACTAACATTAAGAGCCAGGTCAGTCGTTTTGATTTATCACAAAAACAGTAATTTCGAGTTTGGACGTTTTTTGCGGAGGGCACCTACGCGACGCCCACGCTCCCCGGTAACAATGACGAAACGAGCTTTTTTATTTAGTTTTTGTTTGTAGACGCCTCAAGTCGCATTGTTTAGGTCATGGCGCTCTGTAATTTGAATTAGAGCTAAATTCAAATATGGAGTGTAAAGGTTTTTTGTACCTTTGAACTTGAACTATGAGAGAGTTTGTTTGTTTTTGATTATTATAATTGAACAATGTTGTTTCTTAAGTAACAAGATATATAATCGTCTTGTAAAGCCTTAATTTTTAAATAATGTACACAGCGGTATATCACATACTATACCTAGCATCTTATATGATTTAGTTTCTATTCTTATTGGGATTGTTGTTTAAACAGTCAACTGTCTACTTTAACTGTGTTTAACATCATCTATCTAACAATCGAATAAGCCCTACACTCAAATCAGCTCACACCGATACCACCATACCTCATAACCGCACACGACAAACCATATAAACGACAATAAACAAATAGCTCTGATTACTACAAGGTACACAATAATATCGCGATGTTATCAGCGGTCGGTCGGTGCGTCGACGCGCGCGCATTGTGCTGTCGCGTGCGCAGCGAGGTGTGAGGGAATCGCAGACGCGGCTCTCTGCGTGGGGAGCGTGGGGTGTAGAGTTAGGTACGCCTGTTTAGGTGGTTTGTTAAGTCGTGGTAAAGGATTGCGTATGTTAGTTTAGTGAATATGCCTGAGTAGATAAAAGTAGGTGAGTGCTAACTTGCATAAAGATAGCAGTTTCAGTATGACATTACTAAAAGTACAAATACGAAAAAATAAAGCAAGTTTATATTGACTAAATATCTACGTATTTAGGACATATTATTCAGCTATCGATTGGTTCAAAATGAAAAAATAATCTAATAGTGTTGTAATGTTAAGGCACCAAGACACATTTTGCGAAAGCCATTAAATTAAAAGTCTTAAGCCAACTTTTGCCAAAAACTTAAATTTTATCATTCAAATCTCATTACTAAGAAAAATCTTCATGCAAATCTAAACTTTGTAAAAGCTTTTTAATTAACATAAGACTTTCAGAGTTTTTTTCTGCTGAAGTCACGTTTATATTAATTTAGCTGGTCCTTGCAACTTTCTCCGTGTGTACTATGTATGTTCTTCCTAAAGTCTCAAACTATATTCATTCCGAATTTGTTTAAGAACGGTTAGTCCGTTTAATATCAAGTAAAGATATCACAAATTAGGGAAAAAGTCTAATCCCAAAAATAAAATTGTATGAAATTAGCAGTGCGCGAGTCGGACTTGCTTTTAGTTGGTTTCTTCCTAAGAATCTCTTGTGAAGTTAGAGGATTTTTAAGGAAATGGTAGATAACAAAAAAAAACTGCTTGAATATGCGTTACAGAGATATCTGCAGGTTAAGTCGACAAAATCGTGTCTTCATATTCCTCACTTCCCTCATCCAAATATGTGGGGTGAGTCTGTAACTCAAATTGTCATGGACTGCTACGAAATAAACGTCAAAATGTAGTTCATTCCATACAATTAATGGAATTTTGACGTTTTTTGATAGAAGTTTATGTCACTCGAAAGTTACAGATTCACCCCGCTGAACCGATTGAAACAGTTCAGTTTTTTTTAAATAAGTTTAGATTTGGATGAGTGAAGTGAGAAGTAGGTACAAAGATTCAATATTGTAAAGACGACATACAGGTTCCTATCTTAGTGAAGTGTACTGACCGATAGCAAGGAGGTACCTTCGTCGGCGTTTGTCACTTTATGATACATCTGTCCGGTCAGACGCAAATATTTAACTTCCGAACACATATGACACTTCCTGTTAGTACTTGCGAAGGTTGTTGTGGCCGTGAACGACTGGAACGAATGAATGAATGAGGTTGGGAATGAATGGGTTTGTAAAGATTTGCGTGGCATGTTTATGGTTATATTTTGGTTCATAACTTATCGTTATAACACACACTCCAGCCCTTATATTATTTTTACTTATAACATTATAATTTCTTTATTGCAACGAACAGTTAGAAATTATAGACAGAAACTATAATTTCTAAGCTCTACTAAGTAATTTGAATTCTACTTGAAGTGTAACTTCCATAGAAAATATATTTAATCTGCGAGTATAAATGCAAGATTATGCAGTACAAAACTCTTGACTCTACTTTAGAAAGACTTTATTTAAACCCACCACATTTTTATCAAATCACCGACTTCCTGCACTCACAGTTATACAAATCCACGCAACTCGCATTCAAATATGATAAAACCCCGCCACGAGAGAAAGCATTATCGTCCTACTATCGCTGCGTGCGCGCCGATGCCCAGATTGTAGGCAAAAGGCAAACCGCTGCTTTGAACTGAGGCCGAAATGCCCTTAATACGCAGGCCTGGGAGACTATTTGAATTCCGAATGACGCATGAGTTGACAGACCACGACGGAGGTCGTATGATACGCGACCTCTTTGGTGTTGGTAGAGTGACAGGCAGGAGGGAAATATGGGGGATTTGAAAATCGAAGTAAACAAAAGATATTTATTAATTCTCATCAAAGTTTTTCCAAGTACTATTGATGAGTTAATTTGTTCCGTTACAATTAATTGAAAATATCAGTTTTTTTTTTGAAAATGAAATGATAGTCTATATAAATTTTTAGGGTTATTAGAAACGTTTCAGGTTCTATTTGAACAATATCATAAGGCCTAATTCAAAGGCATTTTTGTTTTTTTCTGGAGATCTTGCCTGCCTCAGGGTTTAAATGGCTTAGACGTCGTTTAAAACATATTTTTAAAGTGTTTGCTTTTTCTTTAGAATAACAGAATATCATTGCAAGGGTATTTTGGAATATTATAATTATAAACTTGAAAGTTGACGAAAAATGCAACTTTAATATTTTTCATTGTCTAAGGTACCTATATGAAAAAAACTTAATAGCACCAACCGCACTTAGACCAATTAGAATATGCTATAGAAACTTACCACATCTTAACCCATACTACAATTAAATAATCAATACTCATTTATAATCAAATAAACAATACGAGCCCACATCTCCATTCCATACAGGGTCACAACGTATTTGCCACCCAGGCTAGCTACCGAGCTAATTATTTATCTGCAACTCCCCCGCCCCTTTATTTGCAGGGTACTAAACCCCCGGGGGTCGGACCGCGTGAGTGGATCTGTGATGGTGGTTTGTTTGAATGAATCTAGGTTTCTTAGTGTGTGGTGTGTTAGCAGGTTTTGAAGATGTGGTTTAGAGTATTGGTTATTGTAAAAGGTAAAGTCCGGCGGATTTTAGTAGTTACGTTAAAGATAATTAAAGGATCATTACTTCCTCCCTTTACTTATTAATTATAGGTATGATAAACTTTATTTAAAAAAACTTTATAAGTTGTTTTTTCAATTATGGTGCCGATGTGGTTAGTAAATCTGTATTATATCTTAGAGTTATTTAAATTTTATCATAATTTAAGGGAACGTTATCATCCTCTCTGCAGCGACTGCGAAAGCATTGGCTTAAATCTGATTAAACAAATTTATAACCAAAACTATCGGCATTTACAATGGCAGTTATTCTACTTAATATAATTAATGCATAATTAAAACAAAGCGTATTATTGTAAACTGATTCTTGTAACCACATCGGTAGCTTTTAGTCAGCAGAATTTCTAAAAATTCTTCTCAGAATCACACAGAATGATCTCGAATATGAAAAACAATCCTGTCATTGCTTGCCACCGACGAAGATGCAATTTATACCAAAACAAAGAATAGTTTTCATAAGTATTCAATTCTTTAACTAAATGACTCATACAGGCCGCGAGCCTAACATAAACACAACGCAAATTTAATTATGCACCATCCTATCTTATTACTCGAAAATAGACTCTAAATTATGGAGAATAAATACGATACTTAAATAAGCTCATCCTAATATCAAACCTTATTGTACAACCGACGTTTCAAATCCTAAACGTCCTAACCACCGTTTTATCCCAATCAAATTTCGACTCTGCACGCTTATGTTAAGGTTGAGTTTAGTACTTTCTGAAGTGTATAAGGAGTAAGTGCACAGATTTCCCGAGCTAGTTTTGACTCCCGGGGTGGCTTGTACATTGTAGGCGCGTGACACTGGTCTATTTACGATTGGGACCGTCGCCGACCAAACGTGGAGTTGCCTGTAACGACCGCTTTTATCTACCGACGTTAGTTGTGGTACACTTGGATTTATCATTGCGGCATGAAAAATTATCATTGTTTTGAGTTTTGATTGTGGTTGGTATGGGATGTGTCAACGGGATAACGATTTTTAAGATTTATTGTGACTTTTGACTGAAGATGGCCATTCAATGGGCTAAATCATTTTTTTAAAGTCTACTCTTACTTTCCAAAATCTATTCATTTCACGGAACATAACTAGATAGTTTCTTTAAGATAAAAAACAACTACTTACATAATCTCTCAACTCTTGAACTACCACATAACCTATTGGTAACTATTCTAAAATCCGTCGTACGTAAGTTTTTACAGTGTGAGCAAACTTTAGGTATTCATCAAAGCGATGTTCGCCTGGCCTAGGCCCGTGAATATCGAAATCCCGGTATTCGAGCCGAGGGTAAAATTACCAAATTTGAAAATAATTATAAAAAAAATACTTTATTGCACCCAAGAGACAAAGTAACTTATAAATTATTTACATACATAATATTCAATTCAAGTCGGACTTTTTCTATAGCATAGTAGGATATACTTCACGTAAAGTTCTTACAAAAATCTTTTTTATCTGGTAAAGCACATTATATAGTGCGATTGATGTTGAAAATGTTGATTGTTATTGCATACGTTTGGTATTTTATAATGATTTTAATGTCGCACAGGCAATTTTGACCAATTTAATTTAAGCATGAAATTGGAAACGTTGTCATCTTGTGTCCTTAATAATTTTAAATTATTTTATGTTTCTTGGTGGAATATTGAATAAAATAAAATGGTGATTTTGAAATAATGTGTGAGTTAGAAGCGGAGACCTTTGCTTAGCAGTGGGAAAGCTAGTTATTAAAAAAAGTACTAAGTCATAATTATTAATTTTTAATAAAAATAGAAAAAAATAATAAGTCTGTACTCTGGGATAGCCAGAGATTGAGCAGTGATCCACCACTGTAGATAAATACGGCTTTGGTTCATGTAATGGATAATCATACAATCACAAGTTTAACGTACCTAAGTGCGTGATGAATACAAGTATATGCATGACATGAAATATAACAAATTAGTGGTACTTACGCCTTAGCGGCCCGCACCTAAAGAAGATTTTTAACGAAATATGCTTACTCTATTTTACTATACACGTGCTCGTAAGAAGTATACTCGTTCGTTAAAAAGGCACCCTTACATAACCTTATAAATGTTTTAAACGAAGAATTAAAAATAAAACTCGATGGTACACTATTAAGTCAAATGACAAAAAAGAAGTACCGTACTGCATTTCATTAATGAACATTTTGCCTGAAAAATACTTAAAAGAATTTCAACAAATTAAAGGCACATCAATTTTGATGATGCCGTATTAAAATAGTCCACCATTTACTCTCGACGAATCAAAAAGCTTTTAAACGAATTTGAACTCTGTTGTCATTTATTAACGTTGAAATTTCACTGAATAAAACTTTGTAATACAGGAGAAATTTTGCGGTGGTCGCCCATACCTACAATGAAGGTAATTTCAGACATTTTGGGTGTTTTAGCAAGTATTTTATGAATGAAATTCCATTTTTACATACATATTTATATGAATCTGCTATGCCTTCATGCCAAAAATAATAAAAAGCGACCTAAACCTTTGGAAAAGCTATTGAATAATTTTAATGCAAAAGAACTTGAATATTGGGTTTGGTTGATTTTGCCTCGCGGTGGGTGGCGACAGTAATCAGACATCTTTTCAATTAATATTGTTTTAATTTGACATTTAATTGATATTTAGTTAATAAGAAAGTTGACAAGTAGCGAAGACTGAATCTGATCGACTCGGGAATATGAGAGGCTGGGGTACGAGACAGTAGCGAAATCGATTAGTTAAGTATTATTTACACAATTTTTCTATGGGAAAATTTTATGCATTTGAATCAAAAAGAATTGAAAAATATATAATGTTTACAATATCTAGGTAAATCAAAGCTTACATCCGCGTTTTCTGTGTTTATAATTAAATAATAATTACTTAATAAACAAATAATATAAAAAAATATCATCGTCATTATAATATGCTCTATGCCTATTTAACTTATTATTGGTTTCGAAAATATAATTGGTTTTACTATCTGGCGTATATTTGACATGAACGTAAAGTTTATACCTTGCCGTGTCTCGGATTGTACTTAACTTTTCGACTCTCGTTCACCGTCTCGTGCTGTGGTCTACTTTAGTGGAATACAGGGTGTGTCAGAAGAATACATCATAAATCTCACGCAGGGATCTGCGCTAAAGGGTAGCTGAAGTTTATTTTGAAAATAACACGAAAATAAGACGCCGCGGGACAAACTCTTCTTTAAAACATTCATTAAATATTTGTTATCTGTGATTTACGAACTACCTTGTTGAAAAATAAGGTTATAAAAGTCAAAACGATTAAAATTACATAAAATGGTATTTATGTCGACTTAATTTTATTGGCAGACAAAGTTATGGTTTCTTATAATCGTTTTCTGAAAGACTGAACTATGGTATTAGCTAAGATTAAACGGATCAAACGCATTTAGCTAGACGATTTGACTGTGTTAATTTGCTTTGTTTATGTCGGTTAAAATTGCATTCGTAATTGAGGAGGTAGATAACTATTTAATAACACTGTGATAGCACTCTTACAGTTAGTGTATGGTATTATTTTAAATATTTGTAGAGTGCCTTATCTTTATGATATCATCACTATGCTCAATCCTACTAATATTATAAATGAGAAAGTTTGTGAGGATGTATGGATGGATGTTTGTTACTCTTTCACGTAAAAACTACTGGATGGATTTTGAAGAAACTTTGCAGTAATATAGGTTATACATCAGAATAACACATAGGGTACTTTTTACCGCGGGAAAACACCTAATTCCCACGGGAAACCGACTTCCACGCGAACGGAGTCGCGGGCGGCCACTAATCACCTATATTTTCTCAAACAACTGAATACCTCGTCAGTAGTAACCTGGCGGCAAGATAATGGTATCATTCAAAAAGCCATAAGACAGTGGTTCCATTTTGTTACTTTTAGTTGTAAACTGTTTTACTTCCGACATTTGAACTCGTAAACTGATGGTTATAACTTGCAGGGTGTTAAACGTAAACCTAGGTTCGTTAGGTTAGGTTCCATCAACTATTTATATATTTTTACTGATAGATGTTTTTAGGGTTCCGTACGCAAAGGGCAAAACGGGACCTGTCTGTCTGTCTCCAGGCTGTATCTCATAAACCGTGATAGATAGAAAGCTGAAATTTTCACAAATAATGTATTCCATTGCCGCTATAACAACAAATACCAAAAATTAAAAAAAAATATATTAAGGCAGGACCCCATACAATAAACGTGTTTTTTTCGTATTTTTTTGCTCAATATTAAAAAAGGTGGACGCTTTAAATTTTTACAGAATATTTACTTGTAGATTACCTTTCAAAATAAATAATTAAATAACAATAAAGGGGGGCTCTCATACAACAAACGTAATTTTTAAGCAATTTTAATCGATCTTAATAAACAGGTAGAAAATGATATTACGGAACCCTTCGTGCGCGATTCCGACCCGCACTTAGCCGGTTTTTTAGTCTATTTGATTGAGGGGACCATTTGACTTCTAAACTTTGAAACGCAAAAACACAGATAAAGGTTACCTTAGGAACAGATTTGACTAGGCATCAATGGTTAGTAGATAATTGGTATTGCATGTTTGAAATTAAAATCCGCCACACACATATTTATTTTGCCCAAAAATTCTCTCATTGTACACTTCACTTAAACACAGTTATTCGTATTAACTTCATCTTAAACATTGGGCCTCTTTAACAGTCCTTGCTACACTAAACATCGGTATTCACAGACCTAGTTTACTGCTAATGTCTCTATCACCGACAAAGTGCGACGGCGGCCATTTTGTGACCCCCGACGTCTGCCATTTTGTTTTACGAGCGCGTTAACTGATGCAGTGCTTAGCAGGGCCGGATCTAGGGGGGGGCAAGCCGGGGCCCATGCCCCGGGCGGCAAGCTCAGGGGGCGGCCAAATTCATTATTTACAAAAAAATAACATAATAATACCTACTTAACTTTGACCACGGAATAAATAAAAGTTCAATTACAGAACTTTCACTCTTATTTTACTGTGGCCATATCAACTTGACCGATACTCAGGGACAGCACATGGAACATGTGACGTATTATTCGTGTGGCGCCTCTTTAGGCTTATTTCAAAATGCGCACCCGGTCAAGGTCAGCAAATTAATCTATGAACAAAAAGCTCGAAAAGTAAATTTTAATTCATAATAATTGCAATTGAATACACCAATTTTATTTTTATTTTTACTATATAACTTTTTATTTTTAATCCTATCCTGTGCAGTGTATAAAATATACAGGGTGTTTGGTGGGTGAGTGCTAGTAACTATTTACTTCCACTTATTATATTGCATTTTGGTTCACGTTTAAGAATTTACAACATTTTTAAGATTTTTCTAAGAAAATCCCAAATTTTTTCATGAAATATCAAATATTTTTATATTTACTGACTAACCAAACAAAAATAATTTTAATTTAAAGTCCAATACTGTCTTGTTCAGATGCAATCATAAATTTATACCAATCATCTCACAAAAAGTTACAGTGGGTTCATAAACTTCGTTGAACCAGTGGTGGTTTTTTTTTATCTCAACTTTGCTATGAAAAAAAATAAAAACATTAACGAGTTTGAAAACTTTATTTGCTTTTAGAAACTTCTACAGCTAATGTAACTTAAATAGTTAGAAATCTCAACTAAAATAGTAAGTTAGTCCTCAAAGACGCCTGGTAAGGAAGGTACGAACACCTTCAACTACATATGTAGGTAAAGAGTTTTATCTCATTCTAACAAATCTATGCCTATTGTTGTATCTATTTTGTGACCAGGCAATATTTCACTTATTTGCTATTCTTATGTACTTATAAAATAATGATTTTATTTTCTGACTAACGATACGAACTAATACGGCCACCTAGTTGGGTACGGTCCTCAGTGCGTCGTGATCATTTTCAATACACTGTTTCCTTTAGGAGCATCTCTCTAAGAAGACCTAGCAAGAAACTCGACGGGAGTCGGATCTGATAAGCGATGAAACCAATTTTGTTGAATGTCGCACCTGCCGGTTTGAGAGGTGTATTTATAGGGAAAACTAAAGGCTGTTACCACAATCGTGACCACGGGGTCGGTAGCGAGCGCGGGCTGGAGGAAGCAGATTGTTCCCGACAGTAATCTTTTAACGTTCGAGTTCATTTTTTGGTCGCCTCTTGCGAAGGTCGCAAATAGCAGAATATTCTGCGGCTTCCACCACCAGATGGGTAGTGAGGGACGGAGTAAAAGGAACTCCTAGATTCAGTCTCCGTGAACCGGTTCTACATGACTTGAGCTGCTGCTGCAGCTGGTGAAATGAGATTTGCTAGCATGCGTTAAAGTCACGCTACCGTTGGTCATGACTGGCTGATACGCTTATTTTCAAGCAACATCTTACTCCAACTGTAGAAAAGTGTAGGTCACCGAAAATCTACGTGGCCCGAAGTCAAACGTGTGAGATAGCAGGAGTCCTTAATTCGAGGCAGGAAAGTGAAGGGAGAGTCAAATGAGATAGCATAATTGTTTAAGATTTGTTAGAATGAGACAGAAGTTTTTATCTACATAGGTAGTTGAACGGATTCGTATCTTCCTTATCAGCCGTCTTTGAGGACTAACTTACTATTTTAGTCGAGATTTCTAATTATTAATGTTACATTTGTAGCATATCAATATAAAGTGTAGGTATTAACTGAAGAAGTTTTTAAAAGCAAATGAAATTTTTTAACTCGTGTTTTTTTATTTTTTTTCATAGCAAAGTTGACATTACATTTTTTTCCCACTGGTTCAACGAAGTTTGTGAATCCACTGTAACCTTTTGTGAGATGATTGGTATAAATTTATGATTGCATCGAAATAAGACAATATTAGGCTCTCAATTAAAATTATTTTCGTTTGGTCCGAGAGTAAATTAAAAAAAAATTGACTTTTCATGAAAAAACCGGGGTTTTCCATAGGATAATCTTAAAAGTATTGTAAATTCTTTAACTTGAATCAAAATGCAAATTAATAAGAAGAAGTAAATAGCTAATAGCCTCGCCTATACACCATTTTCTTTTGGCTACTCACCCAGCAAACACCCTGTATATCTTACGCGTTCTTATCTATGCATCTGTAAATAAACAGGCACGGAAAGAACAGCAAATGATGCATTATTTCCGGAAGGGCTATTTGTTAGTGGACATTTGATAACTGAAATTATAAAGATAATAAAGATAAAAATAAATATTAGTGGTTGGGGGCGGCGTTTTCAGATTTTGCCCTGCCTAAAAAAAATTGAAGATCCGGGGCTGGTGCTTAGACGGTTAAGAAAGTACGTTTAAGCTATGCAAGTGAGACATGCTCTTTGCATTGTAAACAGAATTGACAAAAAAACTAATTGATAATATATACAAGCCGAATTGAGAACCTTCTCCGGTTTTGGAAGTCGGCTAAAAATGTGAAGCAGCGGAATAGAATTGAGCCTGTGATTGCGCTATTTATTTATGTCACTTATGACTAGCTTTCTTTTAAATAGAGGACATAAGAACAGCACCGCAGAATAAAGTTTATTTTTAACAACATAAATTGGTAATGGTAGCGTTTTTTAGTTTAGTTTTACTTTAAATTTCAGATACTGACAACAAATTACGGATTTCCTTTTAGGATTATTCCCCGATCTGTACTGACGTTATTCTTTATTTTTTTACTAATAGCTGCCCGCGACTCCGCGTGAAAGTCGGTTTCCCGTGGGAATGAGAAGTTTTCCCGCGGTAAAAAGTACCCTATGTGTTTTTTGATGTATAACCTATATTATTGTAAAGTTTCATCTGAACCTGTAAAACTATACCTAGATCCATACATACTTATAAACTTTCACGTTTATAATATTAGCAGAATTTAACAAAACCAATATTATACTAATAGGAAATGTGTCCTTAACATCACAATTAGTGAAACGTTAGTATGATAATTATCTAAAATGATTTTGCTGCACGACAAAAGGCTTACAAATCTGAATTCGACACTTTAAAAATAAAAGTTGCCTATAGCTCTCGCTTTTCACTTAGTAAAACCATGATCCATTTTAAAGCCAAGGCAGAGTAATTATCAGTAATGATAGCGATAGCACGCAAAAACATTTCAAGGCTCTAAAGAAAACAACGCTCCCGCATTCTCTCGCTGCGAAGTCCATAGGCTATAGCAACCTATCAAATGACCATGCTGCATTCTATAGACTTTAGTTAGTTACCTATCATTTAGTCCAGCTAGGTACCACACACTATAAAAAAGGTCTAACCTTCCACCGTCTTATTGTCAAGTTTCAGAGGCGTTGACAAAAACCCGTCGATACCACCTCGGCGGCGCGAGTGTCAGGTTTGGGATGTGGAAAAAACTGATGGCAGTAGGGATGGGAGAGATAGACTCACGAGGTATTTAGAAGGTTATAGAGCTTGGTAGGAGGTAGGGAAAATTGGTAAAGTTTGGAGATTAAATAGCGGAGATAGAGGTATATAGTACAGGCATTCTTGATTCAATACCAAAAAAGACTTGTGTTGGAAGTAAGACGAGTGTGTACATTGATGTGACATTGATTTTCAATTAAATTACTTAACGAATTGTATTTTTTTAATTCAAACGTTACTTAACTGAGGGTGTTCTAAACCATGATACATTATACTCACCTAAACTTTATAGGAACTAAAGGACAAAATACTAATTCATATTAAACATAATTCGATGTAACATATTTGACATAAGTATGTAACTACCCCATCCCTACCGCGCTCTTGTCACTTGTATCGGTGCCTATGCGCAGAATATTAATCCACCAATCCGATAGAAGATTGATGACTGCGCGGCGGCCGAAACGATTCCACGCCTCTAATACTGTGACATTTATATAGATCTGTCATCTCAAATGTCAATGTCATTCAGATGTTCTAGCGTTCTTTTGTTTTGGTCATACTACTGCAGATTTTTTTGTAAAAATCTTTTGTTTTGATGACTACCGCAGATTTTTTTGTAGAAATTGCGTCCGTAAAATTCCTATTCAAATAAAGAACGACCAATAACCCTATAAGATCGACCTTGCCACTACGCCGCGCGGAATGGCGGGGAAAAACTGTTGCGAATATAAGGGCGGTTGTCCATTGATACGATCGCTCCCACGAACGCTTGCCGCAAAAACTAGCGGTCATTGCGATGCGGCGCGCGACACCGCGGCGTGGACGCGGGGTGGAGAGCAGTCAATGATATACTAGTGGGTATAGCACGGGATGCAAAGAGATAAAGGCTTCAAAATTCTTCAATATGCTCACAATACTTATGAAAAAGGTGCCAGTCTGCTTACACTCACGGCACGCCACAGCTACGCTGCACGTTACAGTCATAAACTTGTAACATTCCACGTAAAAACCACTGTATTTCCTCTTGGTATTACATATTCTATAGACTAAGGGATACCTCTTTTAAGATTTCAACAAACCAAATCCACACTAACATCAAACTATCTCTCTAACACTTGACTTAGCGCAGTCTGAAGCTACTCGCCAGCTCTCCGTGGTGGCCACCTCACCGCGCATGCGCGGACCGCCCGTCGAGCGCGCGCGCACTCCACTCCCCGATTTTCAGCACTCTTATCTATCTCCCCATCTCGGTTTTGCCCCCATCACCTACTGTTACATCCCTATGGAACAGCGATTAAGGAATCCGCCGGGTTCGAGTCCCCGCGGCGTCGTGGTATATTGGTGAATTCGCGGCTGGTAAAAAAGCAATTGTAGGCAGCCGACAGCTGCGACATGATGGGGGCATGCGGGGAAAAAGCGGGGCATGCTGGCAGGTATGCGCCGGAGACATCTGAGTCACCGAGGAGGATGGCCAGTCGTAGCGTTGGTGCTGGTTGACGTAAGCGCATTGTAAACAACGAGGGGAAACGGCCAAGGATTTTTACTCTGTGTTCATAGGGAACATAAGGAAATACATATGGTATTTCATACTTGTTGTTGTAAAAGTACCACACAATAGGACTTCGGGAGAACTAGCTAGATAGAGGGTAGTTACACCCAGACGCGAGCCAATTTCGAGAAACTATTTTCAATTTTAAATCAAACCTTCTTGGATTTATTTTGTGACTTAGATTGTCTCTTCTAATGTTAGTTAATGCGGTTTAAGGGTTTAAAATATATATATCTATTTAAAAAACGGGTTTCCCCGCAAATTTTGTAAATGTCGACAACGTTAATCTTATATCCCAATAGAAATAGAACTCTTACCATATGGTATCTCAGCGGGGTGATTTATTTCACGCTCTTCATTATAAGACCTAATCCTTCTCAAATCATGACGATTTTATCAACATTACATCACAATCTTGAACACACTCACTCACACCAACCATACTATAATACTCAATCCTTAGATAAATAAAATATTAAAAAATAAAAACTAACAACGTCTACAAACCATCATGAATATTAAAACCCACTAAATAACAGTCACCATTTACCTCCGTAATTAAGTCCCAACATTCCCTTGATGAAAACAAACAGCAGTGGCAGCCCCGTGGGAAAACGTCGTTATTTTTCTCGGCGAAGGCACGTAAAGCGTTAAAAGTTTTAATTAGCAAAATCAAAGGGCAATAATGCAAGTCCACCGTGTGTGCAGGGATGACTCGCTTCCTACGCCTAAGAATATATGCAGATGGTGAGGAGGGATAAATATGCCTACGGTTTTTAATCGTATCTGTAATCATAACATTACTGATAGGTTAGGCTAGGTGTCAAAAAACTACCCGTGATACTTTTTTTAAGAGAAATTACATAATTGTTGTCTAGTAGCAATAATATAATTTTAAGTAATTTATATGTTGCTACTTGTTCAAAAGTTTTGTACCAATCAAAAGCTAGAGTAAAGCAAACGTCCGAGTGTTCCAATGTCTTCTTTAAAACAATTACAAAACTATTTGTTTCCCGAAATCCAATTAAGTAGCTTTTTGGAGTTCTCTCTAAACAAAAACCGACCGTCCTTATCGAGGTCGTTGCGACATTCCTGTGGGTATATTTTTTACCGTGTCGTTTCTGCGCGTTGTTGTTCTTTGCACTCGACGCACGCGCAGTTTTTGTTGCGCATCACGATGAGTCAAAATCTTTACATTCGCTCGTAACTATTTAAACGGTACTTGCAATATTTGTGCGTCTGGATGTACGATTGTTTTTGTTCAAGGATTTTTGGTTCTCATGGTGGGAATTTGAGGTTTTGTGAGGTAAAATGTTGAAGCTTTTAAAAGTGGGTTTAACATTAAACTGTAGGTTAATTTAACAGCAAAATTGAATCAAAAGTATTTTTAAGCAAGATTGACATAAAACTACGAGGTTCCACATCAAGTTTGATTAGAAGGTATTAAACAAACGTTGATTTTATTACTTTTTGCACGCAAATTATCCCTACTAATATTATAAATGCGAAAGTAACTCTGTCTGTCTGTCTGTTACGCTTTCACGCCTATACTACTGAACCGATTTTGATGAAATTTGGTATGAAGAAAGAACTGAACTTGGGAAAGGACATAGGGTACTTTTTACCGCGGGAAAACTTCTCATTCCCACGGGAAACCGACTTCCACGCGAACGGAGTCGCGGGCGGCCACTAGTCTATTATAATATATTTACAATATTGAACTAAAGTCTAATTACAATCCAGTTTTAATTACACGCTATCTGCAAAAGTTTTATTTATAAACATAAAGTCAGCGGCGATACGTGCATGGCTCTCATTGTTCCGTAATCGATGTTGTGTATCGTGTATCGATATGACTCGATGCTATCACGACGCGAGTAACCCCTGTTCGGGACACGAATCGATTCGAATTATCGATTTTATTGTTGTGTTTGTTTTTGTGTGGGAGATGTTTTGGATTAAATTGTAGGAAGGGGGGATTGGTTGAAAAGGTTATTAATTAATTGTTACGGATATTTTGATTAATGTTTGGTTTTTAGTTATTGTTTCTGAAAATGTGCGAGCAAAACTATAACTTACTTCACTAATATTAAAGGATTCCATTCTATCAACTACATAAATTAGTTGCGGCAAAGGGTGTTTCAAAGCTCTTTGGAACTTTTTGACTAGAATGGATATTTATCCTTTTTTTAAATGCCTTTTGCTTTTATCGTACATAAATCTCAAAAATATATTTAAAAAAAAGTGATATTGTCACCATTGGTCTAGAATAAAATATTGAAGTAAAAATTATGTTCATTATACCTATACTTACATAATTTATTTTGTTGCTTACACAATACCATCATGACCCAACACAGAAGACCCACATTTATTACACGTACAAAAAACCCTTCAGCAAAGAACGGTAATTCATTTCGTATGAGTGAAACATCGTAGTCTAGTCGATTCATGCTTATATACTTCCGAATCAAATAATTTTCTCGAGCCTAAAGAGTACCACACCGCGCATGCGTCGCTGGCGGCTACAGTTAATGCTAAAGTCGTAAATAACAATAAAATAATCAGCTTGGCGGAACGATAGTTATTGTTTTTAAACTGAAGTGGGTACTAAGAGTTTTGGCGAAATTGGATTGGGCGGCGACTTTGTCTATTGTAGAAAATGTAAAATGTTTTTAAGAAATAATATGTCATTTGATCTGCCAAATTATATAGATCGTTGACTAATTTAGATAGGTATAATAATTTAATATAGGTAATATCTTCATGCGTATGTTTCATGCCTAATATCAGGTCTAGGAAATAGAGATCAGAAGTGAGACGTTTCATAGTTCAAAATATTTTCGTCATAATAAGTATATTTATTTAAAAAAACCTATACAGTATACCTTAGGTACCTATAAGAAAATAGCCCTTAAATATACCCTTCCGAAAACCTACACAAAGTAACAACTACTATCAGCATCTAAATATATCTTTAAAAACATCATTAACCTGAAAACCTCAGTTTCGGCTCAAACCTTATCTCTATTAACTCTCAATCAATTAGGTCACATGCTCCAATTATAAGAGCTTTTAATACTTTCAAAAATGCAATAACTTCAACTGTTGACACAAAATGAAACGCGTGTTGTATCGCTGGCAAATATTTGTATCGACGATTGTAGGCCGAGAGCCGAGTGCACTCATTAACCGCGATTTTGGTGGAGGCTCACTTTGAAACTTTTATGTTAATTAAAATACATTAATTGTAACAAAACGAAGCTTTTAAGTTGCGGTGTGCCGACAGTGTGCAAGGGTTGAGAGACAGCGGATAGGTTAAGATCCTACTAATATTATAAACGTGAAAGTTTGTGAGTATGTATGGATGTTTGTTAGTCCTTCACGTAAAAACAACTGGACGGGTTTTGATAAATCATTACAGTAATATAGGTTAAACATCAGAAAAATATATAGGCTACTTTTTACTGCGGGAAAACTTATCATTCCAACGGAAAACCGACTTCCATGCGAACGTACGAACTATATCAAAGATGTCTGGTAATGATTTTTGACCTTGTGTTTATATAAATATGCATCTTTTATCGTCAGTAACTCTTTTTTGTTATAGAGTCTATAGTTGTGTCAATTGTTTTTGTTTAAGCCGCAATATGAAAAAAGATGTCCAAAAAATTTGAATTTCACATTTTCGACATTAAATTTGGTCGCACGCTCCTACAAATTGCAACATATAATTATTTAAGTACCTACATCCAACATAAAATCTTTTAATTGATATTTATTCTCGCTTTGATCCGCAATTCACTTGTTATGTAGGTGAACATTTATTTCATTGCCAATATTTTTGTTTACTTTCCGCCAAAACCATAGATAACGAGGAATGTATTGACTTTTGCTGGTTAAGTACTAATTTGCATAAATACCGTTTCGAAAACAATAATTAATTTATTTTAAAATGGTAATCTATATTAAATATTAAAGAAGACATTTGTTTTTTGCACTCCTTTTATTTTTGCTTTAATATTCAAATTTTGATTCGAAAACTAAGTAGTACTTTGTAGTATATACATGTACTTAGACTTCTAGTATCAAGACATCTTAATAAAGGGCACTCCCTACAACCTCCTACTCCGATAAACACACAATCTTGTCACATACAAATAACCATTGCTAAAAAGGCGAGCCATCTTTGGTACGTCATTAATTATGGCAACAATCTGTGCAATCGGCTCTTGATCTATACAGATAGAGATGGGAGAGTTAGGACCGAGAATAATTCGGTACAAGTCGGGGTCACGGTGATTTTTCGCGATCGATTTGAGCCGTGCTAGCCCGCGGGGACTAGATAGTAGGGAGGGGAAGGCAGGTTTCATGAATGGGTTGTCGATAAAACTTTGTATGTAAATGTCGAAATTTATAGTTAAAAAAAAAAAGATACATTAGGTTTATTGCTACTGGTAAGCAGCAAAACGTAGTCACGGACCTTTTCCTTATAATAATAAATAATCATAATTAATTATTCTAAAACATCAAAAGTCTTCCTTCAATGCAACTATAGAAAAAAAAAATCGTTTGCCAAATAAATAAACAATTACTATCGTTGGAAAACTATTTTGAATTCCAGTACCAAAGACTTTAGTCACAATTAACAGCATCAACAGATTGAGATTTTAGTTTTAATTTTTGCATTATAAATGCTAATTTATTAATTTTGATTTTGCGTTCCTTTTTCCAGTATTTACAACTTCAGCATCAACAGATTTTCATAGACAACACCGCCTCCCATCCTTAGCAATAGTGTTCGGCGTAAATCGACGCGCGTGCGCACCCGGCGGGCGCGGCCGACTCGTAATTCGCGCCCCCCTCCCCACCCCGCATTTCTAACTCAACTCAACTCACAACTGCAGTTACGGACCACAAATTTATGTATGGGAATCGAGCGTTGTGGGTTACGGGATTTGCGTACGGTAATTCTACGGGATCTCGGGGAGATTTGGATACGTACAACACTATTTGTTTTAGCCGACGATGTAGCTATTGTAGAAACCTGAAAAGCGTTATCGTGTCAGTATTTCAAAACTAATCTGACTTAAGTATATTTTGGCTTCTATTACAACGATATCTTCCTATAAAAAATCATCAAAAACGAATGCTATATTTGTTACATTATTATTATGATCACCAGAATTAACCACAACATCAAACCACCTCATCACCTCAAAATTACCTATATTTCCCTACTTACTTTCTTATTTCTCATAATCTTTAATCAATCTGTACTTTCTTCACAATGTGGCATTATTTTCGTCCGTACCTTATTGTCAGGTACGCCTGCTGCACGCCTTGGTAAAAAAAAACCTCCGCATATGATTATGGCGGGCAATATCCGAAAAGATTACCATCTTATCGCGAAATCGGACCACGAACGAGTCGGTATCGTTTCGTAATGACCATTTTTTCGGAAAAGTCACTCCTGCTGGGCACAGGTGGGTTAAATACTTAGGCGAGTTGTTTCAGGTTATTTTTTTAGAACGTATTAGTAAATAAGTGGTAAAGTTTGTGAGTTTTGATGTAAGGGTCTCAGGATTATCAGGTGGTACGCTTCCAACGCTATTTTGATTTAGATTAATTAGGTGTCTGAAGATTTAAAAGCGTTAATTATCGAAAATGTTGTTTGATTGATGTAGAAATAGTCTGTTTATAAACTACAGCGTTTTTTCTTTTCTAAAAGCCTAATATCAAAACATTATAGATAGCATGTAAGGTGTACTAGAGAGTAAAGTCGTAGAGTAGAAATATTTTTTTTTTATAAAAGCTATTGCAGTAATTTTTTAAAAGCTCTGACAATTTCACCTGTATTTTTTGCGCAAGAAAAAAGCACATCGATTTAAATGTCTGTTTATTGAAACAATTAGCATATTGGAGTTGCCAGATTGAAAATTATTTACTGAATTGAAAATGTTGCTTTTAACGGAACAAAGACTTATCTTAAATACAAAAGGTTTTAAAGTTGTTTATTTTGAACGTTCGGTCATAAATTTTGATTTTGTTAAAATTACAATCCTTATTTCACGTTAAGGAATACGATTAAGTTTTAATGAGTCGCTTAATATTTTTTTTTTTAAGTAATACGTATTATACAAAACAAATATTCGTATATATACAATAACTTTACTTACATTAACTTGATTTGAAATAACAATTCAATAGTTTCTTCCCATTATCATATTTCAAATCATAAGACTATTTTTAAATTGGCAACTCATCCACAGATTAAAAAACCGTGCATTGAATAAAAGCGGCTAACAATATCGTCTTTTCAATTAAGCCGGTGGCTTGTTCAAAGGACGTTTTCCCCGGAATTTCTCGCGTCCACTGTAGCCGGCCCTTGTCAATAAGGGCCATATAAATTGCCTTGACTGCGTAAATTTGAATATAATAGCGTTTCTTCTATGGGTCCCTTTTTAACCGTTCCGTTTGAAGCCGCGCAATCGGTGTCCGATTATATTGTAAGCAAATTATCTGCGGGATCTGGCAACACTGGCGAGGGATTGGCAACACTGGCGAGGGAGTGGCGGGGCTAAAATCGTTATTAAATGGGGAAATAGTTTTGGTATTTTGTGAAAGAATATTTTTACCTAAGCTTTGAATCATAAATATTTAATGAAATGTAGTTACCGTAAGTTACTATAACAACTAGGTATCGATAGAAAAATGCCGTGTCAATAACTATTTGAACTTCAACTCACGTAATTAAAATCTATACCTATTTATATTTACACATTATTTAAAATATTAATGAGTGTTTTCCTTTATCTCTCGGTTTCCATGTTTTATTACTAGCTATCTAAATTAACTTATTTTACCTTCGCCTATCTATATTCCAGTATCACTTATCAAATTTCGATTAAACCGAAAAAAAATTACAAAATAAAAAAACAAATATTCACGCCAAAAAAGTCAAAAACAAACATATGTTAACACTGGCAACATTTTTCCGCCGACGCCCGGCCATCGTCAGCCATTTTGAATCGAATAACATCATTCGGAATTATTCCAATACAAAATTGAGAGAAAATTGTATTGACATCAGTCGCCGCTGACGTGGGTAACCGTTGAATAAACAGAATAATTTATTTACAAATATAATTTTATTGGGCACGAGTTCGAATAAACAAATGTTTTGTATGTTTTCACATGGAAGAATGTTTGTAATTTTACATAATGGAATGAAAATTTAATTTTGGGTTAAAGATTAAAAACAATATAAATAAATATATTTGATTTCAATAATCGTAAAAATATGGTAACACGCTGTGTGAATTCATTGATTGATTGCAAAAAAATGCGCGCCAAAATGTTTTATGTTTTTTAAATGTAAAAAGTGCTGTCGGAGAAATGATTTTAATTGGCTGTTTACAAATTCAATTCTTTAACGTTAAAAAATTTAAGTTTGTAAAAACCAGAGTATTTTTTGTGTTACTTTAAAATTATATGTTTTTTTTCTTTAAAAAAAACCATTTTGCTTCCCCTGCGTACACGTAATAAAAGTAATCTATTACACTCCCTGATAACGTTTTGATTCTTATTCAATTTAAGAGAACTTAATAGTCGGTTAAGTAATTCCAGAGATTACTGAAACATCCAAACATACAAATTTTACCTCCTTACAGCATTATTCATAAATGCATTTGAAACCTCTTCGTATAAGTAAATATGAGTTTCGTCATTTCCAGATTAAAAAATTGTGACATGAGATTGAGAATAAGTCTTTATTATTTTCAAAATCGTACTTGGTCATTTGACGCTACCTACCTTCTCAGTCCTGTAATTGGGCAGGCGAGTCGACGCACGATAAAGACAAAATAAACATTTTAGCGGATTCCGAGGGTAGATCGTAAAACGGACTTAATTATTGTATCCGTTGACGTTGACATGACACATTTGACGTAAATGAATGATGCTAATGATTTCGTAAACGTCAGAAGTGGACAGTAGCTGTCAAAGGAGGGATTATGGGCTAATTGAGTTCTGTCCAAAATATGGATTGCTATGCTGAGAAATGTTATGACCTGAAAGAAATGTACGACCTTATTCTCTTATTCATCAACGTATTTAAAGCTACCTGCCTATATCATGTGAAATTAATTAAATACCCTGTTATTCTTATGTCACAGATTTTAAAACTGTAGGTTTCTATAACAAATTGTCTTTAAAATTTATAAAATAGTTTTTTTTTATACCGTGTGATCGAAAAGGTGAACATAGCTTAATTCGTATACCTACCCGTTCTAATAATCCACTACACGCACTTTTTGACATTTATAAAGTTTATCTACGAATAGTTAATAATGTAGGATGTTTAACAATTTATATTTAAAAATACAGATAACGGGCTTTTTTATTCGAACTATATAAATTTAAAGTGCTAGTTGTTTTATTATTATAATAAATACAACGACAGTTTCTTTTTAAACCTCGTAAAATAACCTTCACAATATTTAATCCAACTTATTTAAGTACGACATTTAGTAGATAAACTAAAAGATAGACCTCAAGATATCTTAATATATTTTTAAATACCATTTTAAAACAAATTCCTTCCGATACGGCCGAGCGTAAAACGTAAACGTGATCGCTTTAATTTTAAATCCTGATCAGAAAGTTTTGATAAAATGCATCAAGTTTTTAATGAACGGGCCTTTTTTAAAAGAAAGTAAATAATTATTTTTTGAAAATAACTATAACGTGTTTGCGTTATTTAGAACGATATGTTATAAATATGGAGACATTAAAATAACTCAAGCTTAAGGAAAACATTTTTTGAAATAATTCAATTCGTTATTAAAAAATAACAGAATAAAATAAATAAACTATTCCGGATCATAGCCGTTAACATTACCCAAATTCAAATTAACTAATTTTTTAAACCACCATTCCATTTTCCAGTCCACCATTAGATTTTAGTAACAAAACAATTTACTGCGCTGACCAATTTTTGTAAGTTCTTAATATCTATCTCGAAAATATATAAAGCATAGCATCATTACATAAACTTGAACTTTTACTTAACTAAGTACACAACAGATTTGAAGACGATTGAATTAAGATTTTTTGTAAATAAAAACGTAGCTCTTTTGGGTCACAAGTGAAATAGTAGTTAAGTTTTAAAAAATATATTTTTATTTTCTCAGTTCATTAGCCTTATAGTACATAGCAAAGTACACCTATATACCTTACCATATGAAATTTACTTTAAAAAGTAGGATAAAAGGACTTGTTTATTTTCTATAAATATCTGCTTAATATGCCATTTACAAATTTATATCAGTCCAAAGCACCTTACGGTAAGGTCAGTGAGATCGCCGTGATCTCATTCCCCCACCATTCCGTCCATGCCCCGATAGCTCAGGATGGATGTGTCGCCACGGGGTACGGGTTCGATTCCCGCGCGACCACACAGCCAGGACACCCGCAGTCCTATTGATAGCTGTACTTGCTAATTAATTTAGTGCACCTAGATCTCTGAGAGGCGGGGTAGTCATTGTTTTGTGGTAGGCTAACTTATAAATAAGATGTTCGTATGCTTTGAGTTTAGAACAGTAGGATTGAAAGTAGTAGGATTGTAAATAGGAAGGTAGAAGCCATGAGATGGTGAAATGTAAGAAAGTAGAAAGTACAATACTGTACATACGGGGTGTAAAAAAACTGCTTCCGAAAACAAAACTGGGCATTGCTGGAAGGGTACTCGTTACGTTATAAGCAAGAACTTTTTTATTTATTTATTACCTAATTTTGCCAAATTGCATATAAACTATCAAATTTCCGCATTATTTCAAATTGAATAGTGTTTTAGTTTAATTTGCTATGTAAACCATCGCTCCCGAACCATAAGCTGATGGGTGAGTGATGACCTTAAGCTGCGAATATTACTTTTCAAACCTTAAGAACTTTTTTAAATTGAGTTTTCTGGGTATAATGTTAGTAAATTTACTATTGAGGCTCAAGAATACATAGTTTCAGGCTTCGGAAGTGGACTTTTTACACCCGTTATATGTACTACTAGTAGAGTGGCAGAGAAGTTTAAGTTTTGTATGATTTGTGTTGATAGATATATCTAAATACTTTGGAGACATTTCTCGTGTCCCAACTGTTGAGAATATCGCACGAGTCTTTTATATCTAGTGTGGTCGGTTTTTGGAGAACTTTCAGAAACACGTGGTTATCCAAGCTGGTCATTTAATGTTCAATATTTTTATTTGAAGCTTCCGTTTAAATCAACTCATGATCTATTTTAGTTTTATCGCTGTGCATTTATTAAAAGGTACAATATAAGCTTTTAATAGTAGACATTTATTTATAACTAGTGGCCGCCCGCGACTCCGTTCGCGTGGAAGTCGGTTTCCTGTGGGAATGAGAAGTTTTCCCGGGGTAAAAAGTACCCTATGTCCTTTCCCAAGTTCAGTTCTTTCTTCATACCAAATTTCATCAAAATCGGTTCAGTGGTTTAGGCGTGAAAGCGTAACAGACAGACAGACAGACAGACAGAGTTACTTTCGCATTTATAATATTAAGTAGGGAAGTAGGGATTTTTGACCATAATTTGACATTGACAGTGATATTAGAAATTAGAGGTAAGAGTCATGCTCTGACGTCACACGATGCCATGACGGCATACTCGGTGGTTGCACGTCCAAGGTGTGCCAACATTTAACAATATTACTCACCTTATTCAGTTTGTCTGTGTTTTGTTTCTAACCAGTTAACAGAATTAATATTTATTTAAAAATAAAACAATCTCTCTAACCACCCATTAAATGTATGATAATTTTATAAGATGTGTATTTTCATTAATTATGTAAAACTTTGTTTCAGGTAAGAAGAGCTTAATTATGGACACAAGAACCTAAGGTTGGAACAACAGGTAGGATGTTGATGATATGATAATGGACTTAAAGATATTCAAATGATCTCTGGTAGACTTCTATGTGGCAATTTCCAGGTTCGATTTCCAGTAGGCACCACTTATTAGTGAAATTACTTTTTAAATATTTTATTGTGGGTAAACCCCACGATTATTTAATTTCTAATTAGGGATTGAAGGAAGAGATTCACAAACATACAAATGTGGTACTTTGCACTACATTGAGGGATAATAATTTAAGAAAGACTGTTGAGTTTTATGGCATAGCTGACGATCTCTTTAGCGATATGTATACTTAACTGTAAAGCGGAAGGTTCCCGGTTCGATTCCAATGTCCGGCCAATATAGTTAAAGTGGATTTTCGAAATTGGCTCGTGTTTGGGTGTACCCATTATTTGTATTCCTAGTCCATTGTATCAATAACTCAAGCACTTACTTACTTTACTTATAATTGGTGTGTTTAGTCTGTAGATTTATTGTAGGTGCCTTAAATCTGCCTTACAATTTAGCCTACCCACACCCACGCAACAAATCTGCTCCTACCTATATTATAAAACTATTCATAGAGCACAATTAAGTATCAGTGTTGTGGCCGTAGCGGGCACAATGGACAATCTGGCGCGACGGTGCGTGACGTCAGAGGATTGTAAATACGAAATGTGTTGTGATACGGTTAGTAATGAGTTGAATGAGGGTAGGTGGGACTTTTAGGAGACGATTTGAGGGGTTAAGATAGGAGTGATTGGTAGCAAAAGTTAGATTGGGAAAAAGCTTGAAAAAAGGCATTTTTCAATCAAATTGAATGATTATTAAGTTTCACTAATTGTGAAGCTAGGTCTTGTTTTTGGAGTGATGAAAAAATTATAGTATTTGCAAATGTATAAGAGATATATTTATTTAAGTCGATGCCTACGTAGGTGTGGGTGACTTTTAACATACGATAAGTTACAAATATGTGAATTTTAGGCAGTTGTTTCACTTCTTTTTTATTTATTAGGAGTGATTTCACCGAAAGTGGTCTTTGCTTCACTTTTAAATGTTTAATTGTTTTTTTATTTGTTTATTTATTTTCTTTCCCCCTTGCCAGTACAGTATGTCTCACAACGCACAATCTGTGAGTCATCTAACTGCTGCCGACCACTTGCGCTGTAAACACCGTCTTGTATAGGAAGTGGCTTAGTTCGTAGCAAATTGGAGCATGCACTCGTATGAATAAATGTGTGGCTATAGAGAAATTAGTTGAGTAATAAATAACATGTAAAAAGCGATTTTAAGCTTGAAATGATGTGTAAGATGATAAAATAGGGGGAAGATCTGTAACTTTCAAAGTGCCTAATTGGCATGTCAGTGGTTTTTAAAGTGCCAATTTCTGCGAACATTGAAAAAATGACACACATGAACGTTGTTAAGTTGCATATCAAGACCCTAAACAAATAAAAACCTAAATGTTTTTTTTTTTAAGTCATCGTTAACACTTGGCGTTAAATTTGACACCGTCAATCTGTCAAAACGTATGTTATCACATGAACTTTATCCAGCTTGTCAAAATAGCACAAAACCATAATTATCTTTATATATAGTTAACGTATGTGAAATCTATGTTATATAGATCCGTATCGTTATATAGAGCTTTATATTTTTATGTGATTTGATCATTACCGCGTTGAGATGCGGTTCACGTGCGCATGCGACGAGTATTAGTAAAGATGGCCAATAACTAATGAGAATTGTTAATACGGACGCGGCTCGAATGTGCACGTTAAATGGACCACCCTGTACATGGGGGGCGATTCTGGTGAGATTCTCATCGAGTGTATATGGAACTTGGGTAACACAAATTGTAAGGATTAAGTTTAAATTTAATTTGTAACAAGTTGTATTGGATTTTGAATTTACAAACATTTGGGTTGCCAATTTGTATATTGCGGAAATCTAGATTTTAGGAAAAGGGTTTTTTTTTTCCCGATTGGAAAATTTATAAGCACCCTTGTACGTATAAACATTTAAGAGTGCCGAAATTTAGATTTTATTTTCCATATTACCTTTTTATGTTGAGTTCATTAAACGATTAAATTAATTAAAGTTATTTCTTCATTTGAAAAAATTACAAAAATCTATTTTAATGATAATTTTCAACCGTATCTACGTAAAAGTGTGATATATTGTTAACCGTACATAAAGTGTGATATATCCATCCTTCCGTACCACATATCACCGGTGACACCCCCGGATCGCCCCCTCGTCGTGTCGACGGGGGGTGTCGGCGATGCGACCAACGGAGCGTTTTTGCGATGTTTACCTACAACGAAGGTTTTCAGGGGAATATACGAGTGTGGAAAGTGCAAGGAGAAGTGCATTTTAGTTGAAATGTGTTGTGTCCTAGTAATAAACAAAATGAAGTGTTTTTTTTAAAGAAAAGTATTTGTTTTTTTTTGACGATTTGTAAGTTTCAAATACTAAACTGGTTAAGATATAAGTTAAGAAGCATCAAAGTCACTTACACACATAGACTTTTTCAATTATTTCTTTTATGTGAACATATATAAGAGAAACCGCGACTCCATTCGCGTGGAAGTCGGTTTCCCGTGGGAATTAGAAGTTTTCTAGCGGTAAAAAGTCACCTATATGTTATTCTGATGTATTACCTATATAACTGTAAAGTTCATCAAAATCCATCCAGTAGTTTTTACGTGAAAGAGTAACAAACATCCATATTCACAAACTTTCTTGTTTATAATATTTAGTAGGCTTTAACCTAGTGGAAATGAAATGCTTAAAACCAATATTAGTTTTTAAGGAATTGTTTAAATATTAAAAAAAATTTGGAAACTTGTTCAGAATAGTGACGTCCTCGTATCGAACAGAAATTGATTATAATTAAACGCTTTAACGCTGCGTGCAGTAGTAAAGTATATACAGAGTGTCTAATAAAAATCTTTCCATGCATACTTCTATGCAAAACTAAATTAAAATGTAATAATCAAATAAATAAATTGGCACGTAAAATATTTCAATCCGGCCAAGACCTGAAATGATATACAGAATTTCGCCCACAGATAACAAAACACCCTGTATAAGCTGGAACACAGGCTCGTAACGAAGTAGCGATAAATCCAAAACAATAATTATTGTTCTCAAAGCCAGTTAATATCCAATGTATCGATTTAATCGAATCAGCTCGATATTCACTAATCGAGTTCAATTAATCTAGAACCCTATTATAACTGGTAAATCAATTTTCGCATGCATAAAATCGATAATCGTTATTCCGTGTTGATAAGGTTTAGTTCTGAATCGATTGTTCGAATGTAGGAAGTAGAGATTTACATGTGGAACCTTTTTTTCTTGGAACATATTCTTCTTGTTTGAAATTATTTTAATTATGGGAAAAATTTACTTAATTGTCAATTGCTTGTATGCAGTTTAAACTTTTTAAGGTTTATATTATTGCTTTTATAGTTTTGAATTATAAAAATGTCCAAATGTTGCGTAAAAGTATATTTTGATGTTTTGGTACAAAAGACATCAACGCGCAATCATATGTACTTGAGTTTAAGAAGAACTCTTTTACAACCTTATTTTATAGTCTCTCTCTCTCAAGTGCTTTGCTGCTGAATAAAAACTACAAATAAAAACAATTTTGTTGGTGGCTCATCCCATAAAAATAATTTAAAACAAGGAAACAGCAGTACACAACAGTTTGGCTTAAAGTTAATCAAAACTTGTATTAAAAATACCAATAATATAATACTACGGAAAAACAAAGTCGAGGCCAGACACAAACTAAATTTTAGAAATCTACAACCTTTTTTTCTTAAAAGTTTAATATATTTTTGGTACTTTTGAAATTCTTTTCTGTAGCAGTGAACCCGTTTTTACTCGTACTGAGCCATCGCACTGGATTATGGCTCAGTATTTCTTCTAGTCTATTCGTTATCTGAGTAAAAGGCCCATGTGCTACAACGTATTTTTAAAGTAAACCTTTTTTTACAAAAACGTAATAGGTACTTCGATACAACCGTTTCTCTATGTACATATATCAATAAGAATACCAAATATAGGGTAATAAAGCAATTTTCCTGTCAGCGAGTGTTGTTCTGATCGATTTCCAGGAAAAATAATCTTCCTACGAAGATTTATTTAGGGACTGTTTAATACTGCTATTTACGCTTATTTCGGATAGAACCAAGTCTAAATTTCTTCTCACATACCAAAAATCCTTTTATCTCTTACCCGACTGTCACAGAAGAGAGGGTAAAGTTTTTGAATATAATAACTGGCCCGAAGAAACAGAGAAACATGTTATTAATTAACGCATGTAACTTTTAAGCTTTATTTTACCGCAATTTCTAAATAGTATTATTCAAATTGACCTTTGTGTCTGTTAGTACGTAAATCCACTAAATGCGGTTAATTCGTATATACAACTGAATAACAAAGAATTTTTCCCCCAGTTCTCAGTAGTCTTACCAATAGAACTATTGGGAAGAAAATACCCAATACAGTGTAGTTATTGGTAAGACTACTTGGTAAGACTAGCAGGTACTGGGGAAATATTCGACATAAAACTTTTTTTAACGCCTTGTTACATACTACGTAAGGGTAATACTGTGCGTACTAAGTAAAAAAATAAAATAAAGTTAAATTCAGAATTTGGGTTAGAAAAAAGAAATTGACCCCGTGCAAGCAATGGGTGAAACTTTAGTTTAATACAAAAATAAACTGTATTACTTAAGAATAAAGCTTACACTATTTTAATACAAGCAAAGCCAAAGAATGCAAGTTAACATGTACAACCGATAGTTAAACATATTCGTATTAAAAGCTTCAGTCGGATTATTTCCTAATGACTATCATTAGTTAAATCATCACCTCTAACCGTGATAATGACTGCGGTTAACTCACCGTCGGTTAAAGAACGGTTATTATTGTGTGTTTGTTTTGTGTGTCGTTAGGAGGTAAAAGGTTTTGGATATCTAAACTGCTTGAAAATATTTAAATAAAAAATATATATGTTTTGTTTGAAATTTTCAAAACTTTTTTGATAATTTAAAAAATCGTCGAGTTACTTTTGTGTGTAGTATTGATAAAGTTTAGGACATCTTTGGTGTTTGGGCAGATTTTAAGCTAAAGTTAAGTATAAGTAAGTTTATTTAAATGTAGCGTAATAAGGTATTTGAAAATTTACAGTACTTGTAGAACTAACTTTTGTAAAAAAAAAAACTTCTTATACGATTAACCCTACAAATAATCTTCACAAAAAAACAACAACATAAAAATCACCTATTTAATTGTACCAGAATATTAATCCAATATTATTTCAAAAAGAAAGTACCTACCACGTAACCGACTGCAAAAAAAGAGAGTGACGTGTTGCCCGCGGCCGAACACACGGAAACAAAATAATGTACAATTCATAATTACTGACCACGCCATGTAGGGATGGCTGTGCTATCGATATAAGTGTGTCGATGAAGCTACAAAACTATATTTACTATAGGTGTGTTTCATGTATAATTGTATGTGTTATGGTTAGATAGGAACTGCAGTTAATCTCAAGAAATTAGCCATCCAAACATTTTATATTTAAAAGATTTTAAACTCTTAGCCCTAAGATCATAATAACGTTACGTAAAAAATTAATTTAGTGTTGTGATTATCGGTTTCCAAAAATCAATGCAGTGTATCGATGGTGTAGTACATCACTAGCTGGCTGCAATTACCGGCGCGATGAGCACACGTTTGCTCTGCGTGGGACATCAAAGGCGCCGCGCCACGCCCGACAATTTTCGCGCCAAAATTTCCCTTAATAGCTGCACGTTTTTGCATGCTGCCTACCGCAAAATTAATTTGGATAATTTTTTAATTAAACCATTTTTAAGAAATTCAATTTATACCGTTCATAATCATTTGCATGTAACAGCAAGATAAACCAAACATAACCTGTTAAACAAACACCAGATTAATTCGAGCAATGTAATATTAATGTCAAAAAAGTAAAAGTTGACAAAAACCTGTCATTAGTAAAATTAACCGAAATCAACGTTGCAAATTTTAATCATTTGCTTTCAATTTACTGCGAAATTAAAATTAACTTGGATTCCTAAACGACCTCGATTTATTTGCATTCATATCTGTATTTATTTTATTTAAGGCTGGCGATGCGGGTTTTTTATTGGAGTCATTAATATCGAATACATTGCAAGACGCAATCGAAACTTTAATGAAAAGCTCGTAAGTTCGTTAGCTCGCCTTTACGCATGCGCGAGCCAAATTGCCGAAGTGTCGACACATCGATTTATTGTCATCCAGTGATTGTGTCGATGAATCGATATCGATAATCGCAGGGTGTACATCACTGGTGTGCAGTTGCGGAGTTGCCAGGTCCTGTGTATTTTGTCATTCCTTATTCTTTGTTTTTCTTGTTAACTTCAGAATCCTAAAAATAAGGTTTGTAAATAATAAATAACATCCTTTATTTTGTTATTAAAATAAAACAACCAAACCGTTTTACCGATCATTATAGTTTTTTTTTAATGTCTAATGGGAAATTATAGATATTGTTTACAAAAAACCAAAACACACAGGACTAAATGCGAATTTATTTAGTTTTCTCGCAACAATCGATCCACTACTCCTCCGACTTGTAACATTCATCTAATCTCCCCAGGGATACCTACTTGAATATGCAACAATTTACCGGCACTACTGCCCGCTAATCAGATAATAGTATCTGCCTTTAAAATTATAACCAACCACACAAACAATTAGGGTTCCTGCTATCAACACCTCGCGCGCGATAGATAACGCAATAGAAAACCCTGATGCAAAATGGCGGCGGTGTCTAGCGCGGCAAACTTGTGCATCTTAGTACGCAAAGGCACCGGTAGATAGCGCTAGCAGTCGATTAGATCGCGCCACGAGAGTTACTACTGCACGCCGCATATCGTCCACTATAAATTAGAAATTACAGAGATAGAGACGTCTTGAGAACGGGGATTCCAATTATTTTGTCTATTGGTTGTTTCGGATCGATGCAGGAAGAATTGTTTAGATTGCAAGCCGCAGGAATGTTAAGATTCGTTCGTGATTGTAGACATGGTTGAATATTTTATGGTTAGTTTTTTTGTGGAATGTTTTTGCTGAATAAACATTTGACACGTCCGCTCGCAAAGGTTTTTCTATGAAGTTCGCTAATCGTCAATTAGCTTGTATTATCTGATCAAAGAATGATAAAAGCCTTGATAAATGACACCGCAACTATGCAATTATATCTAAGAAAAACGCAACTTGAAACAATCGCGATTGGAGTAGAAAAACGAAGCATCATTAGAGATAATTGATGTCCAGTTGGAACAATGTCGCTAAATCGACTGCAAGCTAGCGAGAATCGACAAAAAATGAAATCTATCGTTCCTTCACTTACTCTCATACGTTTTTATACACCAACGCATACCTATCGTCCCGGTTCAAATTGCCGACCAAACAATGTGACGACGCCAATTATAATATCCACGATACAACACAAAAAATAAAACCTTAAACCGAACCACTAAAGCTCAAATTAAAACTGCGTGATGCAACTATCGTATACAGCCTCAAAACGCACTTTACGCCACAAAAACCGTCGCAAAATCATGAATAAATCATGAACCGCGACAAATAGTGCACGTAAAGGTCACTCGCTTTATCACTCACCGGTTAGTTCATTGGCTGGGTGTTTGAAACGTTCTAAAAAGCATGAAAAGTGATCGTTTGGAGTTGGTGTCGCGCGGGAAAGTATCGTTTTGACAGTTGAGCGTGCGAGGCGCGAGTGATGGCGAGGCACCGACGCGGCCCGCCCCCGCCCCCGCCGCCCGCGCCCCGCACCCGCCCCGCCCACTCGACCGCCGCTCACTTCACGGCGTCGCGGGAAAGTAGTGGAAACCTGCCTAGAGGGGGGAGACTTTGCCTACTATAGGCAGAATTATCGCTATTTGCCAATACATACCTCGTCAATACATTTATTATGCCTCTTGTTGTACAAACCAATGGGATTGGCCTCAAGTTTTTATTGCACGCACATTTTAATTTTTTACGCGCATACATAATAAAGCATAGGTTTTATAGGATGAAATTCCATTCGGTTAAGTGCGAGTTCGTAAGTTTACCAGCAATTGTACACGTAGTCAGCTATTTATATAACTGGCATATTTAAGTGACACTGTATGTCTTTGTTTTTCTTTTCCTGGAAGTCTTTTTTAAGAATGCATAACGATATAAGCAATTCACATGCTTTGCTATAAAAAGTTTTTTTCTTACGTAAATACTAAGCTAGGAATGACATTCTTTATACGACCCACTAGTTAGGCACGGGCAAATTTTCGAATCGACCACGCTAGCTCAGTATGAGTTGGATTCAAATAATGGATAAACATCTAACAATGGAGGTTTCCTTACGATTATTCGCCTTTATCGTGTAAAAAACAATTTGAAAAATATTGAAAAAGTAGTAAATTATTGGGCTTTAAACTCAAAACTATCGGTTGTCCAGTTTTTAGACGTTTTTACTAATATTATAAACGTGAAAGTTTGTAAGTATGTATGGATAGATGTTTGTTTCTCTTTCACGTAAAAACTACTGAACGGATTTGCATTAAACTTTACAGTAATATAGGTTATACATCAGAATAACACATAGAGTACTCTTTACCGCGGGAAAACTTCTCATTCCCACGGGAAATCGACTTCCACGCGATTTTTCCAGTCGCGGGCGGCCTGGTCATACATAATTTAAATGAGTAAATTCATCTATATAATTAAACGTTATTTTAAAACAGTACACGCGCAACGGAAAACTAAAACGGTTCTTTGAATACTAAATTTTAAAAACTAAATAGTCGATATTCAAAGATTGTACAAATAAAAATAGTCTGTTAGAAATACCGTTGATGTTAGACTAAACCAACTAATTACGTATGACTTGAGGAAAGCCAAGACGGATTTCCTTGCAAATAGATCACCAGATAACCAACACCGTGGGTGGCGTGTGGCGCGAACTTTGAAGTATTGACAATCCGTACTGATGTAAATATTGATGACCTGTCATACACTGGGAAAACAAACTCAATTACGCACGGGGATAAACGTGGAACGAAATTATTATGACCGAGGCAATTTCGCGCCGTCGAGATAATTAAATTGTGTTTCCCCGATTTTAATTTGCTTGTTTTTAGCGGCGAACGCTGTAAAATATTAGGGAAAATTGAACGCCTTTTATCCTTATCGAAAAAGTTAGCAAGGTGTGTTTTTGATTTTCCTATCTATCTTACTAAAAGGTTACAATGACATTATCTAACGTCGGCACAGATTCACATCTTGCAACTATCCATCCAAAAGTGATCTTCCAAGTAAATTGTCACCGTCTTGTCAATCTATCAGCCGTGTTTATCAATCACTAACGCGTTGTCAATCGCTCCTGAACTAGCTTATCAGCTGACGAGACAATTAATCCTTGCACAAATATGGTTTAGATGTAGTCGATGTTTCCGGACACGTGCTTGTAGACAAAGCCGATTGTTGAAACACAACAGTGTGAGATAAGCTTAATAATACAGGAGTCGAATTAATGAGGCCAAGGAATTGAACGGTGAAATTAGTTTTTGTTTGTTTGAAAAGTATCAAAACCATGCTAGAATAGGAGTGTATTGCAAATTTTTTGCTGTGAAGTTTGAGGGTTAATTTGGCGTGAAATGTATACCCTAACTACTATTATATGTTACATTTCGGTTGTTTGTTAACCGACTCCTTGCCACCATCATTTTCCGAGCCTTTCGTCCGTGGCCCCATACAAAATTCAATGACGCGCTAGTCGCGTCACGGGCCCTCCTAAATGATGACGCGACTAACGCGTCATGGGCCACTGGTGATGTTATTACGCTATTTTAGGCTTTTTCAACTAAAAGAATACAAAGTGAGACCTGTTATTGTTTGTTATGTTTCATTTATTAGTTTAGTGTATTTAAAAGTGTCGATCTACGTGTTTTATACGAGATAGAAGGTAAGTTATAGATTTCCACCATTGGTTGTCAACCTGTGGGAAGTATTTTATCGCAAATCAAAAATCTTCCGTTTTTACATCTAAACTATTAATTGGTGACCAAAACATAGTGATTATTTTTATAGATTTGCTAAGTTCGAATCCTGGCTTTAATAATAACACTTTTCAATAATTAGTAGGATAAACAGTTACCTGTATGTAGGCACCCTATGGTTGACAACCACTGGCAATTTAATTTTCCTAAAAAAAATAGTGGCCCTTGAAATTGGTGTTCCTAATGAGTTAATTTTTATATAAAATAAGATATTTTATTGATTAAATAAAAAAAAAATTGAATTGCAACTATTTTCTAATGACGCATCTCTCGCGTCATGGGCCTCCCTGAAGGTTTCTTCATGACGCGCTAGGCGCGTCACGGGACAGGAGTCGGAAGAACGAAAAATCTAAAAGACCAATTTATAAGTACCTCATAAATAATACCATAAAATTAATTACATAACTTTGAAATCGATATTGATAATCTGATTTGTTACAAACCTATCCGGAACTAACTTCCAAGGCTGACCACTCATTCAGCTTTTTATCTCAAGTAATTAGCGACCCACATGAAAAAAGGCTGTATCTGCAATCTCTAGCTATCAAAACCTTACGCGTGGGTGTCCGGCCGCCGTTTATTTACCTCCTTATTCGTCCATCTCCAAAATAGGTCGACAATGAGCGAGATAACACTTGTTTTTTGTCCAAATTTATAACTAACACGATTTAAAACCCTTTAAAGGTACGGCTACCGTGCTCCGTAGAGACACTTAGAGATGTCGATCCTTGTTTTTAGGAAATAATAGTAAGAAATTAGATGTGGGTGATTATTTTGGTGGTGAAAGCTTCGTTAAATGTGTTTTGTGTTTTTTTAATTAGGTAAACAAAACAGTGGGTTGAGATTAAGTGTTTTATGTCATTTTAAATATGGTGTTGGTTTTTGGGCTGTGTTTAATTTTAAGAACTAGACAATATTATTCATTGATCACAGCCATCAATTTTTATAAAAGCACAATTTTATTGAAGTAAGGAAAACATATTTCATTCCAGGACAAGTTGGTGACCAACACAATGAATAACTTTAACATCGTTAAGTAACCTATATTAACTATATTGATTCCGATGCTTAATAGAAAACTAAAACTGAATCGCTCGATTTGGCTAAAAAATAATCTATTTAATGCACCCAGCGCTCGGCCCCTGCGTGTCGGTAGAAACTTAGAAACGACAATTAAACCACCGTTTATGGGATCTTATAGGAGTTCTACTTCAGCTGAATAACTATTTGGTTTATTTAATTTGGAAAAAACCGTTTATCAAACCAGTGTCAAAGAAATTTTGTTTTTAGCAATTTTTTTATTTAATATGTTTTTAAACAAAGGAGGTAAAAATGATATCCCTGAAAAACCATATGCGGTTCAATCAAGCCTAATCCAAGTTTCATTGTGATAAAATTGGTTCTGGATTCTCCTAACACCTAATATTATAATATCACCAAATTATTCTAAGCGTCAATTCTACTCGCTCTTGACCGTGTTTTCAAATTAAAAAAGCCTCCCAATTCGGCAGTAGAAACTCACACGCATTATCATATACGGCGTAGGATTCAATTTCCAATATATTAGACGGCAATTTGAAAATGGAATGTCCTTATATGGAACAAGGTCGCGATTGGTCGTCGCGTGACGTCATCGTCGCCTGCGCAATCGATATAATTAGATTCATTCACAAAGACATAGATGATTTATTCATAATGAATTATGGTTAATGCTAACTGTATTAAAAGGATAACGAGAGCATTGATAGTTGGAGTTAGAGATTCTTGTTAAAAGGTTTCGGATTGAGTTACGTTTGGTATTAGGGATATTTAGATGCTGGAAATAAGAAATTAAAATATTTCTTTTTTGGATGTCGTGTATGTTTCTACTCTAAGGTTCAAATGTGAGCACATTGATTTATAACAAATTGTGAAAGAAAGTGAGACTTAAATAAAAGTAGGTACTGAGTTACTTTATCTAAAGATCCGGATTCGGTCACCACTGCGGTGTTGCTATTTTTCAATCTTGTTAATATCATTAACTTGCGATGAGAAAAAACAACGTAAGGAAACACAAATTGTTCAATCCCCATTAAGCCAGCATGGTGGAAACGGCTCAGTGTCTTTCGCTAATTTTTCTTTTCATTATTTAAAGAAATTATAAACCGGCAAAAAATTTACTTCACCCAATTTATTTTAAAAAATTGTTTTAACTCTACCAAAAAGCAAAATCTCGTCAAACCTTTTGCGTCTTATCTAACTAAATACCATCAATATTCAAACAATGTATTGTAACAAAGTCAACGCACTCGAAATCGTAATATCCTGCGAATGTGACTAAAATAGAAGTAGGTAGTTGAAAAAAAATGTAATGCACAGCAAGCACTTCCGTGCAGACATCACTTCCGTTAGAGAAAAGGGTCGTTGACTGTCCAAAATTACAGATGCAGCACGAGAAATTAAAGGCTTTAAATTTTTGTAGGGGGACCATGGATATGTAAAGCTTTGAGGATATTCCTGGTAATAGACGCACGTATTTGACCATATTTTAGAATAAAAGCCTAAGGCTAACTTACCGCTAAGGAATAGTTTGTTTTTCGCGTTAAGTGAAAGTTATTGAGCCGTAATCCAACACACTGGTACAGTGCGTTAAGGTAGATTTCCTTTATGATATTTGCAGATCAGTGGCATACCCCAATAAAAACGCCTCTGGAACGATAAACTATGTAGTTCATAAGTCTTTATGTACTATATAAGGTAACTTTTATTTAACCTCGAGTTGTTAAGATTAAAGCTGTGAATAACTTAACTAGAGGTATGAAAAAAAATCCAACATTTTTAATTACCTCTGTAAAATACCGTTTTATACACCGACATTAAACTGTTAGTTTTCTTCAATCCATGGTCCCCCTACAACCGTCAAATATAAACGGAAGCCTCCCTACGTGTCCGAACACCTCAAAAACCGATTCTTCCGTCTGTACGTCACATCGCAACTTATCCACCGACTCATCAACAGTGTGGTCACACTAACTGCGAAGCGATTTGGTGGATTTTATGATAAAGAAATCGTGTTGCGGCTCCAAATTAGTGTACGTGAAATGATTGATGGCTTAATGAAGAGAAGTTTAGTTAGTGCGGGGTTTCGGTGTTTTTTAATTTTTTTATGATTGCGTAATAACTCTATCTGTCTGCAGGTTTTAATTTACACTGTTTCAAGGTTAAGATGTAAAAAAGTATGCAATGAACATTACTTTTTCATAAGTTTATTTAATAAGTGATAATAAATCGTATGGATAATAAGAATAAAGATGTTATTATCATTCCAACTAGTTAACTACGTGCATTTGTCTCTATAATAGAGATAAATCAAGCCATAGTCGAATACGATAAGTAAAATAAAGTAATCATTTGATTTGTTTGGACCTACGATATTTTCCCAGCAAAATAGATTTAGTAAAGGTACGTCAAAGTGGAAATCGAACTTTAAACCTGCAAATAGAATTACCAGTTCTACTTCCAAATGCTAGTCATCTTACTTAAACATGACTAGTTAAAGAAATCCTTCAAAATTAACCAATCAGCACCAACCGGGAAGTGTTCCTAATTTGAAATCCAGTCCAATCACGCCAGTGTGCAGTGTTACAATTAACCTGCGTACGAGTCGCCGGCGCGTGATGCGAATGAAGTTGCTTTAGATTATAAATAACTGTTGCTATGGGAATAAGATAGGATTTTAGGGGTTGAAACTGGATTTTTTGGGATTTGGAAAGGTGGTAACAATAGTGGTAGAATTGCAGTTGAGTGAAGGTTTTTTGTCTGATATGGGTTCGAATTCTTAGGTTTGAGATGGGCGCTTGTTTGGGGGCGAAGAGTGGTTGAACCGATTTGATAATGAATGTTCGTGTAGGTTGAATATCACTAAAGTTGAGCTTATGTTTACGTTATTGTGTTTGTATTTCATAAACAAATTGAAATATAACGTCCCTAAGAGAAGCAACAAATACTCATACAAGATACTTTTACAGTATGCAATTTCACTTCAACCATATTGAATTCAAAAATCGTTTTTAAATCACATACAATAATAATGTAATACAGTTAGTAGTACATAGTAATAATACATGAATATTAAACATCTAAGTAAGTATAACAATATAAATATCTCATCTACTCAAAGATTCATATTCTACCCTATAATTCTGAGTTGTAAACCGATCTCGGCACGTACTTGCATCAGATGGAAATAGGTCAGTGTGTCGTATCAAATTGTGGGAAATAGGTTTTTGTGGTTCAGAAAAAAGTTTAATTTGAAGTAGGTTTTATTACTCGTAAGTATTGAAAAAAAAAAGTTGTGGTTGAGTTTTTAAGAGTTTGTAGATTTGTAGTACCGTATTTACCTAGGAATTCAGTGTATGATATTATATTTAATGGAATTAACTTAATCTTGCGAAATAGACGCATATTTGTAAATAAAATAAGATAAAAGTTTCCAGCATCTCCGAAATCAATTCCATAAAACAAAAAATTAAAAAATCTATGCAAAAAATAAAGAAAATTTTCATCTTCAGCTATTTAAATTTAGAATAGGTGCTAAATTAGGCCACGTCAAAATGACACTGACATAGCTTTTTTAATTTCCAAGGCACAAGTCAAAACTGCAGACACATCCTCCGTGTTGCTAGCATACAAAAATATACAGGAAGCTCGCTGTGAACTTAGGAAAACATACAAACATAGTGCACCTACTTAAAAAGCCCTGCTATTCCAATTCCTACTCTATGTTCTAAGTATTAAGGGTGCTAAGGTTTGTGTGAGCGGCAGAATAGATTTGGTGAAATTTTCGATAGAAGGAAGAGCCCATATATTGGTGACATAATAAAATATGAAACGTGTTGTACATAGACAATGTGTATTTTGATAACTGTTGTAATAGGTACACGTTAATTATGATTGTATTTTGAATTTAAATGTTTTGGATTTAAACGAAAAAGCTTTTTCGATCACGTAAATTTAATATAGAGCGTAAATTTAATATAGATATTTAATAAACTCTAGGCAGACATTGCAACAAGCATTATAATGTTTCCAAAATTGACAGAAATACCATTATCATTATTATTATTACATAGTATAAATCCAAGTCACTAATTCTGTCTGTTTGTATGTTTGGCTTTTAACTCCTCCTAAACCAGTTGAGGGATTTTAATGCGGTTTTCACCATATTTTAGGGAATTTATTCATTTAAATTTGTAAATAAAGAACAATTAGAAAAGGTTTTTTTAAGTTTGCCAAAGTTCAATATTTCGTGAGCAAGTCGGCCAAAATTACACCATTGCGAAGCGTGGGCGGGTCGCTTGTTATTATATAAGTAAGTTTGTTTAAATCCGTATTTTTTTTATTTATGTGTATCTGAACTAGAATTTGGAATCAATTCTAAACTCTAAGAGTTACTCAATCAAGTAAGCCAGGTTTTTTGATGACCTGGAATATCGAATTGAGACTTTAAGAACAAGAAACAATTATTCCTACGGGAAAACTCAATAACTCAAAGTTGTAGTACTATTACAAACATTGCACTTTAACTGTCGCATACCCAGTTCTTTACAATTTACCCTCGACGAGTGTATTTCGCTTGCATTTGTGCTGTGTTGATTTCAAACAGTGTTATTTAGTATTCCACTTGTGTAGTAGAATGTTTAGCTCCGTGTAGTGTGAGAGCTTCAAGTTTCTGGAATAGTGTCAGAGCTTATTTGAAAATTGCAATTTCTATTGCACTTTTGAGCAATATCAAGAACAAATTTTGTGTATGCTCCGGTATTTTACTTTTGTGTTTCAACATGAAAAATAGATCAAAACAAAGTCAGCAGCATTTTCATGCACAATCGTAAGCTTGTATTAAAGGGGAGGGGAAGGACCAAGTAACAGCCAGGTATAGGCCAGTTAAAAAAGTAATGTTAAATAGCCGATCTCAATGTGTCTATTAGGTATAAATAAAACCTTGATTACTTTAAACTGCATGGGTTTGAGACGTTTGATCTATCTGTTTCCGTAATTTTTCATACTATCTGCAGGCATCTTACATAGTTTATTGCGTAAACACAGAAAAGATTTGGATGGTTAGTAGATGATTGAGGTAGGCCTTAAATCGGTTTCTTAAGATACCACGGGCACAGCCAAATAACATCTGCAAACCACACTTCCTGCATCTTTCAATTGTTTCCCTGCCTAATCATATCTAACATCTATTCACATTCTGACAGAACACCGGGTCCCAACCAATAACGGTGTCAATGTATCAATATTCGCGGTATGCTTCGAGAATGTTCCGGTGCGCGTCGGAAGTTGCGCGCGCGTCGGCAACACAGCGCGTGCGCGGTACAACCAAGTACCTACGCGCAGTTTGCGATACTTGTATAGTTTGTTACAGTGTATGGGTTTCTTTATTAAGGAGGTTTAATTTTAAGCGGTGATTTAGCGTTGATTTTAGAAATTTAGAATTATGAATTATGTTTACTACATATCAGACTCTTTTGGCCTCATGCAACATCTTTTTTTTTTGTTATAAAAATGTACAGTCTCCACAGACTCGAGGTCCGTGTCTTATTTAACAATTACTATTTTTCTTATTATTAATTACTAGCTTTTGCCCACGGCTTCGCACGCGTTAAATTCAGGGTAAAACCCCCTATACTATAAATAAGGTAAATTGAAATCACACTTTTCGCCAACTTTTGTCATACAACGCCTCTCCTACTTGCAAAACTTAAGCACATCATGCGGCGCGGGTGAATTTTATATCGGTGTTATTTTAACATTGTTATATCTTCTAAGATATTCATTGAAATTAAATGATTTCAAAGATAATTTTGTTTAAATCTTAATCAACAACAATTTATTTGGATAAAGATTAATATTATTACGTTGATACAACTCAACTCAAATAATGCATTAATTTCAACCATATTTGATTATCATAAAAACGGTTCTAGTGAGTTAATCTTAAAAGATAGACATATACTATCATAGACATTTTTTTAAGATCATATCAAGAGGAATAATTCTTTCATACATATATTTTTGGTATCTTGAACCGTTTTCGCAGCGCACGCAACGGAAGCCCTCAAGAATGAATAATTTTCCCCGATTTTTTCACATTTTCCATTATTTCTTCGCTCCCAATAGTTGCAGAGTGATGATATATAGCCTAAAGCCTTCTCGATAAATGGTCTATTCAGCACAAAAAGAATTTTTCAATTCGAATCAGTAGTTCCTGAGATTAGCGCGTTCAAACAAACAAACAAACAAACTCTTCAGCTTTATAATATTAGTATAGATTACAATTATTAAATTTGCATTTATCTCCGCTTGTATTTTGATGTAGCAACTTAAAGTTAATTGAATATAATACTAAAGTGAAATATTTTTTATACATACAAATATAAATACAAAATTACTTATACATATACACTGTCTGTGCCGTTTGCGTTTATAAGTGTCATGCTTAAAATAATATAAGATCACGTTGTGACGCTTCAACGGATATCTGATACCACTTGGCTGGTTGGATCTGATTTCTTTCACTATTTTACTAGATTTTGCTTGTTTTTACTTACAGTACCCTTCATATTCTCAGGTCAAAGTATATCTAGTTTCAAATACAGTTAAGTCCATAATTCAAAGCGTGTCAACGTAACAAACGTACAAACTTTTATATTAAACATTGTGACAGAAAAACTGTTTCCTCATTTAAATAAAATACCAACAAGTATAAACTAAACTACCACATACTATTCACTAAAGTTTCTCTGAATAAAATAACTGAACTGAAATGATAAAGTTAGTTCTCTACTCGAGACAGACGAAGTTTCAGTATAAACCAAAGTTCTTGTAGGAAATCTGTGCTAATAACCTTTTTTTTACTCTTAAAACTATGTAAGATTTTTTAAAAGTTTAATGTAATGTTTTAGTGAATTACGTTATTTAAATTATTTAGTTAAAGCAATACTGACCGCAATTTACAGTAGCTTTAATTTTCTGATTTACGTATACCTACCATTATTTTCGGCTGAAATAGTCAATTTACGAAAATACATTTTTAGGTTATACAAAACAGCTTTGGTTATAGCCTAAAAATGAAGAAATGTAATAGTTACAAACTAATAAATAGTACCTATCTTTACTTATCATAATAGTTTATTTACATAAATAATTTATAAAAATAAAAATTTAAATAAATTCGATATTCAGTTATTTAGTTATTCTTCACCCAATACATTCTAAGTATATATCACGAGTGTGATGAAAGTCTTTAAAAAACTAAATTAGTTTCAAAAGAAAAATACCATAATACTATGCTTACATGTATACTCGTTTACATACGTAGTCAATGAATGTTATTGCTCTGTTAACATACCATTATTATTTGTGTATAATACCATCTAACGATCATCATACCATTTGCAAGTTTCGGCAAACTCCTAAAATTCAAACAGCCGTCAAAAAGGTTGCATCAAATTCAATAGCCACTCTATAAACAAATTAAATTAAAATCACCTCTTGCCCTTGATTCGCTATGACTAAGCCATTTTGCATGGTGTTTTTGTTAACTTGTCACGTACCTAACGAAGTGGTATGTAGTTATGCAAATATTTATACTAAAACAATGAGACATAAATTGTCTGTACGTAAGTGTTAGGTGATTGATCAGCCGAATTGATGAACGTCAATCAATAATGAATAGGGTTGTAAAGGTGTGGGTATGCACTAAACATTACTTATTGTACTTCGATACCAAATATATAGAAAAACAGCCAAAATAGAGACTTTCTTCTTTTCTCCAGGAATCTAGGTAGTAATGTGAGCTATTTTTATCAATAGCTATCAGTTACATATTATAAATCCAAGTCGCTATTTGTGTCTGTTTGTATGTTTGGCTGCTAACTCCTCCTAAGCCACACAACGGATTTTAAAGCGGTTTTCGCCATCTTTTAGGGAATTTATTCTTTTAAATTTGTGAATAAAGAACATTCAGAAAAAGTTATTTATATTACTTAGCTAAAATTCAGCGTGTCGTGAACAAGTCGCGCTAAACTACACCATTGCGAAGCGTGGGCGGGTCGCTAGTAATTATATAAAACAGAAAATAATACAAAGATAATATAAACAGTGGATGCAAAACAAATGGCTTTGTCGTTTACAATACAATTTCCCAATGTGAAGACGACTCTACCTTTTCTTTAACATACTTAATTAGGTTTCAACTAACAACTTGATCATACAATTAAGAAATAAGTTCGGTAAATAATCTAGCGAAAGCATTTACTCATACGAGTACGTCTATCAAATGATAATGAAATAGTCTACTTTTAACAAAATATAACCTAATCCGAGAATCATTATTCAAAAATGACTTCATTGGACTCGCGTTGGCGTAGTGCACACGGTACAAATATTATGACTCACACTACTACCAACCTTATATTTAAACCATAAGGTTTGTTTTGCAGTACATTTGTTCTCCAACTTCGTATATAATGACCTTATATAGGCGTCGTAGAGTCGTAAACACTTGGTTACTTAATAGTCAGTTAAATATATTAATAAACTTCATTTTAATAATGAAAACTACTTGATTTTGATTACGTAATTAAACTGGAGGTTTAGTGTTTATTAATTGGCGGGAAAAAGGGTTTTTACTTATAAAAGAAATGGGAGAGTGAAATACCTTTTTTCTGGTAATTTTTAAACTTAAATAGTAGTGTGGATGAATAAAAATGATAAGGATATTTAAGCATATTATGTAAAACATTAGGTATGCATCTTTTGTTCGATTACCTTTTAAAATATTCAATTTATTTAGTAAAAAATCATCGGATTGGTAGCAAAAAATTACGTTTAGAATATTATTTAGAGAGTTTCCGTTTGTTTTAATACAAATATGCCTAACTAGTAAGACATATTTAGTATCTATATTTATGTATACTATTAAAGCGATGATATCCATTAATTACCTTATATTAAAAGGGTTTGTTCCTACATTAGGAAACAAACGTAAGTTTCTACTAATTTTAAAAGGCAGCAACTATTTTTTTTGTCATAAGTAAAAAGCTCTACAATTTCTAACATCTCATTAATAATTTCCCTTTTTAAAATACAAGTAGGTGCCTACATACAATCACAAAACGAACATTTTAGTAGACTAGTCTATTTAATATCGATGGAGGTCAATATGACATTAGCTCGTGAAACCACAAAATTAACTGCGCACTGAATTTTGGAAACGTCATTGTGAATTATTCAGCCGCTCATTCGTTCATTTGTTCACCCGGTCACTCATTTAGTTCAACTAACTTGATGAACAGTTCGCTAATATTAGCATTATTTACTACATGCCAGATTGCGGGTAAATTTGTTTAGTTTTGGTAATTCGGCTATGGACTGTTGCAAAAGAAAATATTACTTGATATTAGTCGGTCACTAATGTTAAACTAACCTAAATTTTTGGTATGAACCAATCAAAGGTCTTAAAAGAAAATTTAAATAACTTTAAATTAAGTTGTGTCATAAAATAAAGAAACGCATGTGGAATATAATTTAAGATGTTTATTTATATGTATTGATATTTTAGTAATAATATGTAAGTATTTGTATGTTCTTTTGGAATAAGCAGGGCCTCTGTATTTACGTTTTATTTTGTTATTAGTTTGTCCTGTTCTGTATATAATTGTGTGTAAATACATAAATTTGTAAATAAATAAATAAATAAGATATGAACTACGCTAACTAAATCTTCAATTAACCTTAACCTCCGCACAACACCAGAAGTTTTAATATTAAAAACCGATTAAAGCAATTATTGCAAATCATATACAAAAATATGTTTTATTAAAGTTTTCTTTCTTGATGCGTCATTTCACTCCATTTGCATCGGAATTCATCGAGTTCCGATTTTGCGTTATTTATATCGATTCCTGCAATAATGACAAACGAGACCGCGTCTTTTTCTTCAAAATCTCGCATTTCGAATTCAGAATCCGCTCCCGAACAGGGGTCCTATTCTAATTTACGCATAATTCGACATGTCCGCGGCCATTTGCAAAAAATATCGAACACGTCGTAATGTGTTCTCGCGTTCGGAAATTATTTGGAGGCGATGTCGCGGCCGTGGTTAGCATTGTGTTAACATGGTAAATACAGAAATTTGGCGATTTCAAATACCTCGTTATGTTTTAATGGAATATTTGGACGAGTAACCATTCTTTGTTGAAAGCCGAAATCTTAACAATCCCACTTCTTGTCGCTGTGGGCCGCTTTAATTGCGAATTATATTTTATTAGCCGTGTTAGTTTTTGCCGTACACGTAAAGCAGTGTTTTCGTAATTTCAATGCAGTTTTGAAATTCAGCTGTCCTTAATTCTTTTAATAAGGACAAGAACACGAATTTTGTGGCTTCGCAATGAGTCATGTTTTATGTACGCCCAAATACCTGTCCATTATCACTCTACGTTTCTTAACCACGTTTTGTTTGAGCTTATCGAGACATACATCGGAGTAGCGGAGAGAAATGTTAAGGTGGCTTTTAAATAGCGTGCATAGTTTGGCGTCAAACGCGGGTAATTGCAAAAATGTCCCCCCTCCACCGCGCTGTGTCTGTGTTTTTGCGCGCGCGATGTCATTTGCGACACAGCCGCGGCATGCGACGGACGTGTCTTACCTCAGTTCCCATGAATATTGCGCTACGTGGCTCGGTTGCCAACACGATCAGATTTCTAACAAGGCCGAATTCGCGACATAATATCACAGATGTTGCCAACGCAGTGTTTTCTAAATTCAATTGATATTCTGTTTCGATAAGGAAAACGCTCTGAGATTTAGTATGTTTTTCAAAGTACGTTGTTGTCGAAGGTGTTTTGCTTTCATACAATAAACGCGGAGATATACTGTCAAAATATTCACATAAATTCTTGATAAAAATCTTTTGCATTTTCATAAATTCTTTAACATGTATGAAAGAAAATACAGCTGTATATTCACATCTCGGCAATTTTCTCTACAATCCCCATTATCACCACACTTGTCAATTATCGCGAAATTTCTCGAATATTCCTTGGATTCCTTCCCGTCAATCAATCAAAGGATACCCAGAATCGGAGCTAGTAATACTCTAACGTTTTTGCTTGTTGTAAAAAGCTTGATTGTGCGAACTAGCTGCGTAGTGGGTACACCAAGCAGCTTAACGCTTGTGGAAATATGCAACGACTATTTCCTTGTTCTGAAAATTACGCAGAATGGAAAACCTAAGTAAGAAAATATTCTTATCAAAACCTGAAAATTTATGATAATATGTAAAGGTTGTACTTTTGTTTGTTGTTTTGTCAGTTACTTAATCAGTTCGGTAAAATATAATCTGGCTGATACAACAGGTGAAGCCTACTGTGAAACTGCAAGGCGGAAAGCTATTAAATATTAAGTTTTTTAACCAACTTCGAAAAGGAGGTGTCAAATAGTATGAACTAGGGGCCGCGCGCGACTCCGTTCGCGTAGAAGTCGGTTTCCCGTGGGAATGCGAAGTTTTCCCGCGGTAAAAAGTTCCCTTAACTCTTTCATACATATATTTTTGGTATCTAGAACCGTTTTTGGCAGCGCACGCAACGGAAGCTCTCAAGGATGAATGATTTTCCCCGTTTTTTTCACATTTTCCATTATTTCTTCGCTCTTTATACTTGCAACGTGATGTTATATAGCCTAAAGCCTGCCTCGATAAATGGTCTATCCAACACAAAAAGAATTTTTAAAATCAAACCAGTAGATCCTGAGATTAGAGCGTTCAAACAAACAAACAAACAAACAAACAAACAAACTCTTCAGCTTTATAATATTAGTATAGATTTAATGGAATAAAGTCGTGATTCTTAACTTCTATTGCTTAGAACGTAAAAAAACTTTTTCAATGCATATTTAACGCCTGTTTTGTTGTTAGTCAGTAATTGTGCTACTTATGTATAAAATCATGAACTTCAAAAACATTAGTTGGTGATTGCATCCGACCCCCACCGCGCGGCGCCACGGAGGTATTTTTTACCCCAAACCGCTCTTATTAGTCGCACATTTGCTTTATTTTCGACAATTAATTTACAAATCGGCGAATTGACAAGTCTATATTTCGTTTTTTGCGTGCAACTTACGTCGTGCGGCCGAGATTTGCGCGTTGCTACTTCTTGATCTCTAAATCGCTTGTTATAAGGGTTAGTTTTGTGGTTTTTCTTGTTGTGTTGTGTGCATGATGTGTTTTGTTTTGTTATAAAAAGCAGATCGTCAGTTGTTTTTGTTGGGACCACACAGGACGGCTCACATTCGCTGTCCGGTAGTCGGTAGTCGGTAGTCGGCACAACAAATGGACGACAGAGAAAGTTATGCCCAAGATAATTATTTGGCTGTCTAGGCAATTTATTTAGGTATAGAATTACTGCTGAATTGATGTTTTATTTGATCTGAATTACGACGTATATTGACGTCAATTAATGTTGCTGTTGGTGTTATTAGTGGCTTCATATCCTGCAGGGAAGGGAGTTTTATCTGTCAATTGTATGTGTGTATCTGCAACGTAGATTGTAAGAAACGGTTTTATTATTAAACAAAATACAATTTGTATAATAAGCCTACAATTAGACAGTAAAATAAAAGTTTATAAAGAAAAAAAGAAAAGTAAATATTAACTGAATTCTTTCGTTAAATATTTACTTTTTTGATAACTTTTCCATACGAACATGTGTTTACCAGACAACACAAATATATACTTTTAGTCTTTACCTCCACTGCACAATATTCGTTTACCCCTCACACCTAGGCCTTGTTCCACACCTAAGCATACTCCCAAAAATCAATAAAACACAAAATCCAAGAAACCTGCTGGTATTTGGCTGCCAATAACTGGGTAATGAGACAGCATGATGGAGTAACTGCGCGGGAGTTATGATTAAGGCACCACGAACCAGATACCACTACCACGGGTTTTTAGTATGCTGTTGATAGAAAAGCAAAGCAGGGGAAAACTGTTATTTGTCTTAAAGATGTAAATTGTTTGTTTTTTAAGATAACTACTTAAAGGTTTGCATTTAGAACGAGTTTGAAAACAAGCATATTGAAGGTGTTGTAACCACAAAGTTACTATTTTCGAAAATAAATTACAGGTTGACGGGAGCATACAATAATTTGAAATAAGACAAACATTCATATAGTCTTAGAACAGAAAGGTTCCTCAAGGGTTTACCTATAAGTTCTATTTGTTGCATGTAACTATCATCTAAAAATAATACTTATTTACATTAGTTGCAGATAAATTACTACAAAAATGCAACCAGAAATAATCTCTACACCACCTATAGTTAAACAGCAATGTACCGTAAAGCAACCTTAGTAGGGGTCGGCACGGTGGCGCAAAAACTCAAGATTTACAATCGGCCGATAAATCATCGCAGAGACACGTCGTGGTTCCGTACGGTCTGTTGACAAACATCGTCGGGTGACATATCCACTCATTATGGGAATCGGGACAGATGGCGACGGAAAAAATAATGTTTGTTCGAGAAGGTATTTTGGATGGTTTCAGCTTTGGTGAAGAAAAGGCTTTAGAATGTTCCAGTAATTATGTAGCCTCTGACTTAGCGTGAGGTTGTATTATAGACTAGTGGTGGCCTGCGACTCCGTTCGCGTGGAAGTCGGTTTCCAGTGGGAATGAGTAGTTTTCCCGAGGTAAAAAGAACCATATGTGTTATTATGATGTATAACCTATGTTACTGTAAAGTTCATAAAAATTCGTCTAGTAGTTTTTTACGTGAAAGAGTAACAAACATCCATCATACATCCATCCATACATCCATACATACACACAAACTTTCACGTTTATAATATTAGTAGGAAGGATATAACGCAGATGAGATAAGAAATTAATAACACTTATACACAAGCCAATTAAGAGAAATATTTTTAACAAAGGATTAAGACAGTATTTTTTATGAAATAAGTTTTTTTTTTTAATTGACATGATGATAAGGCAATTGTATCATAAATAAGGTTATATCCAAGACTATTGTGTTACCTTTAGTACAAGCTTTTGCTTGGAATAGGGCCATATAATATAATAAAAATTAAACATATTTTAGTAAGTTTATAATATTTCTTCTTTGTAGACTTCAATCATAAATATAGGTCAATAATTGCACCCTTAATTAATTTGCCGAAATTAAAAAAACTGACCTAAAACACGTCCACATTCAAAAACCCGTCATCCATCCGTCGGCTCATTGAAAAGCCATTTGTGTTCCTTCACGTCTTAATTTACCGATTCTCTCGTTGACAGGAACTAATAAATTTAACTTTTTCTCGGAGCCATCATAACTGAACATCGGTGTGTCATATTGTGCGTTTACATCGGTTTTTGGAGGCTCATTATGGGGCGTTTTTATTTCATCATTAAAAAGTTATATTGTTTGAGCTAGGGATGGGGTAGCTAATCAATTACGTAGAAATCGATATTTTAAACGATGCAATGTTTATGAAAATGGATTTTAGAAGGAAATTCTTATTTCTATAAAAAACGTAAATACTTTTAAAAATTACATGCCATTAAATAGTTGTAAAATTAAGAGTTAAGATAGGTATAAAAATCACAATATTCAAGTTTCAAAACCTTAAGCTTTTAATCGGTCAAAAACTATTAAATTTGACGCAAAATCGATTTATGAGAAACAACTATCGATTATTATACTTAAGCTTTTAACCAGTTAAAACTATAAAATTGTCGCAAAATCGATTTATGAGAAACAACTATCGATTATTATAAAAATCGATTATGTTTATTCATCTCTACTAAAACACCTTCTCTATTGTATTTCTGACATGGACATGATGTCTGCTGGTCCTCGTGAGCTATGGAGGTGGCATTATTCATGGTTATTGTCAAAATACTGAGAAAGAAATAATAATGCATAAATTTATACTTAAAGGTGACGACGGCCAAGGTGTTAAACAGCTATTAATACCAAATGTAAGTAAATTAAAAAAATGTATAAAAATATAATTAATAGAATTGAGCAGTCAAGATCGCGTTTGAAAGCATAAACAGACTAAATAAATACGAGCATTAATGTAATTAAATAGTGCTGTAATCTAAACTTTTTTATTCTTAATAGAGATGGACCGAGTAACACTTTTGCCGAGTACCGAGTACCGAGTATTACTTGGTTCATTTTTTTTACCGAGTACTCGGCCGAGTAACTCGGTTCTATCAAATTCCCAATTTCGCGCGCGTAAACAAGTACAAACGAACGCAAGTATATTTAGAAGAAAATAAGGCACCAAACAAGGCATCATAATTTACATTTATTAAATTTTAAATATTGATTATTTTTATTACTGTTCCTTTAATTTTGTCTCACTAGTACTCATGCATTAGCTTAATTTTGATTCTATTACTTGAGAATGTCAAAAATTTCCTCAATCAGTATGTTTTGATTTACACTGTTGTTTCAATTATATCTACCTAAATATATTGCTTTCTTTAAACAAAGTATATTACTTGTTTGGTACTCGGTACTCGGCATTACTATACCGAGTTACTCGGCCGAGTACCGAGTACCAAAAAACCTGCCGAGTACGCCGAGTACCGAGTATAAACCGAGTACTCGGCCCATCTCTAATTCTTAAACCCAATTTTGAACTTAATTGCTTCATTGTTTTAACATTGGCTTAAATATTTCGTCTTTGTAATGTGACAGCTTGCATATTTGAAAGAGGCAACGCATAACTAAAGTAGGTTCAAAATCTGTTTGCGATTAGAAATGATTGCGGCATTTGCAATGTTTATTGAGCCCCATTTTATTTAAAATAATTTGTATTTTTTTTATAAGTATAACACGTGAAATATCGCTGAAACAAAACTAGGTTAATCACTATATTTATCAAAGTTCCCAACTACATGCTTTATCGTTTAAAAAATATGATACACAGTTAAAAAGTCCGGACGGATGAATATTGTTAAAGTTAACATCGCAAAATTATCATACAGCCACAAGAAGTGATTCAACATCAGTTTCTGGATTTAAAAATCGTATACAACGACATAACAAGTGCTCTTTCCGACTTCTGTTTCTTTTGTGGCGATGTCACTTGAGAAATATGATCATGCGCAAGATTTTACATTCAAAAACCTGACTTCGTGATCCATTGCCGCTTTTCTATAAGACGGCGAAGTGGTGGATGGTAGAAAACCGGCGATGGATGTCGAAGTAGAAGTGTGTGACGCGCGGGGCATAATTTTAGAGAGTTTTATAAATACAAAGGTGCACGGCAGGATACAAAAGCAGGAGCTGAAAAACAAGAGCTACAAGTAGGGTGGCCATGGTGCTGGGGATTCTTTAACATTTTTAATTGCAGCAGTTTGATATGGTAAAGCTGTTTTTGAAAATAATTTAGGATTTTGTATGAAAATATTTATGTATAATAGGGAAATTCACTTTGAAAAAATATTATATTTTATTTGATAGGTTTAATGCAGCTGTTATTTTATTTGCACTGTCTCTTTATAAACATTAAAAGTAATAGCACTATATAGTATATAAGTAATATACTAAGGTCCTTGCAGAAACTTTACCACAAGAAAGTTTTAAGTTTTAAGAACTCTGACATCAGATCAAAGTTCATTAAAATATTAAAAAAAAACCCAAGAACTCAAGTTCAAGTCCTTTTCCAAAATTTGCATGACATGCATGTGACTTATTCCATGATTTTATTATCCATTTATTATTCCATGATTTTATTATTAACTTACAATAATAAACAATTAAATTTAACAATGAACAGAATATCACATAAATAAATACATTAAAAGATGTCCCTATAATCCCCGAAAGCCTGGTCCCCGCAAAGGTCGCAAGGTGAAGTCGGTAGCAGCGATGACGCGATAAGATCCGGAGGCAGCGGGTCACCACCCCTGTGCCACACTCACACAACTATACGAGTTCACACTGCCTTGTTTCACAGTGCTTATAGCTTTTTATATTATGTTTATTATAAAATACCCGCCCACGCTTCGCAGTGGTGTAATTTTGGCCGACTTGAGCAGAAAACATTGAATTTTGGCTAACTTAAAGATTTTTTTTCGAATGTTCTATATTTATAAATTTAAATGAATAAATTCCCTAAAGGATAGCGTTTAGGAGGAGATAGCGGACAAACATACAAACAAACAGAATTAGCGACTTGGATTTATACTATGTGATGATGCGAAAATAACACTGTCATTATGTGATGGTTTTAAGCCAAAACCATTAATAATAAATAATAATGATAACACAAATCTGTATTCATTTTTTAACTATCTAAGTCAAAATTAACATATGTAAGTAATAAAGAATAAAACAAACATTAAATATTATGTTTAAAATTGAAACAAACACAGACTATAGTTTAGTAAAGATAAAGGTATACCTTTTATCGCCAAAAAAACAATATGAAAAGGTTGGTATTGATGTATCAGCAAAAAAATTATCGTAAGTGCAGTCGCAGGCAAAATTCTAGTATAGTTTACTAAGTAGAATAACAAGCACTTTGATCAAAATTTATAGTTTCAATAGCCGTTTCTAAATATATGTATTTCATCGGATAGAAATAACTTGACAACATAATACCTGATCCAAAACTAACCCGAAAACAAACAATTCCAAAAATCGAGATTCAGACAATCGCTCAACCTTTTTGCCTCCCAATTTTAATACTTCCAAAATGGCATTCGTACATAAATATCATTTTTATGTGATATTGGCTCACGTATTAATTCGGATGCAGTATTCGGTCCATCAATCATACCACGTCATGCTGTTTTGACACTATCGCGCTGCTCATCTCTGCTACTTGGTTCTTGTCGTCGTCGACCAACAATTATTGACTATTGTTTATTGTGTTTCGAAGTAAAAATGCATCGGATTCTGCAGGTTTTGCCGCTCGCTCCTCAAATCGATTAATTTCTGATGAGCGGTGAAATTGCGATTGTATCTTCCAGTCCAAAATGTTGGGTTGGTTTGTAGTATGCGGGTTTGTTGTAGATCCTTGGTGTTTGATAAAGATTGTTTGATCTATTTTAGTCTATAAAGACAGACAAAACTTTAAAACAAAAGCAAGGCTAGCACATTTAAATAACAGAGAGATAGGTGCATAAAGCATTTTCCCAGACAAAAAAAAAAAAGGTATGGGAGTCTTTCTTACATGCAGTTTTATTATACCTACGAAATAATTTAAATTTAACTGTAATTTCAAACGCGTCGTAGACTTTCATAGCTTCTATCAATTTTAAAGCAAAGGTATTTTCAACCTTTCCAGCTTTATACTCCTACCTGCCTAAAGATAAAACCAATTAAATTGATACTGACACAGAATTTGTTTACCAATTCAAGCCTGGCCATAGAACCTCGACAAGCAAGCCCTCCTCCCTGCAACCCATTCACATAACAACACTAAATCTCCGGCTATTCATAACTGTTATGTGAACGCCAAAAAAACAGGCGAACCGATTCTGACGGGAGCATAAATAAGACTAAATACATCCATCCTGTCACATTAGCAGTCCTTAGAGAATATTCCCTTAGTTTCGGAGCGATGGGCAAAACACTGAATGTGGATTTTTGTTTGAAATAAATTCCTTTATGCGGCGTACATCGCGGCCTATGCCGACGGAATATTATTGGAGGTTTTTGCCGGTTCCGAGTCATACTTGTTATATCTTTTGGCACTCCAGCTTTGATTTCGGGTCGGGGGAAATTTTGAGATGAAACTTTTCGGATGTTTTATCATGTCCGAAAGCATGCCTTACAAATTACTGTAATTTTGTTTGTAATGCCTTGTGAACAAAGCAGTTTAACGACCAATTGTGATATTTTTAACCAACCATGTTATATAAGCGTTTAAAAATAAAATGTATATAGAAAAAAAACTTATTTTCCAGTTACCACTATTAATTATAAACACTAACGCCTTGCTAGCTTGTAAAACGCAAATTTACCGCAGTCTTACCTAAGCTCAGACTACATGACGCTTAATTATATCTTAAACACTCAAAGCCGTCGACTCATATATTACTCATGTAGTATAATGTTTCAAAACAGACAATTTATTTTTTAAATACTTAAATTGTCATTCAAAAGTGATTTTATCTGCAAAATTGTATCATACTGTAAATATTTCATATGATTCCTAACCCTCGGATTCCGGCATTTATGATGAGTTTCTTGCGGCCGTACACCGTCGCAGGCGCCGGTCGCTAAATCAAAACGTGTCCAGTAGTTTCATATCAAATTTATTAATAACCCCTTTTTATCCCCCACTCGGGCCGCAGCTATAAATATGTCATTATTGTCACTTTTCAATTAAAACGCTGCAATTTTTTCCAAAGACGAAATCCGTCTTATGATTGGTGTGCTGTTTATCTTTCATTATTCATTGTTCAAATACTGATGAAGCTGTGTGTTTGTTTCAGGTACGACATCTCAAATAACCAAGTCGGGACGGTTTAATTCATCGGAGAATTTAAAAGCCACTGTATGTAGATGACTATTTTCTTAATTCCCCCGCTTTGCATTGTTCATATTCATGATCGTTATTCGAGTCTTTAAAATGTTGTTTTACTTTCACGATTATTTTTATTTGTGTTTCGACATGGGAGCAATCAGCATCACATTTATTTGTATCATCAAGATTCATGTTGCGTTTTTAAAAGTCGGTTGTTTCGTTTCGTGGTCGGTTTGGGAGTGTTGGTCGGTACAGAGACAAAGTGCGACCACGTTTTTCAATCCGCTGGGTAAAGGCCGGCCTTATGTCTCCATTTATCCCGGAGAGACACGCAACTTCCTCCGAACCAAAATCGCGATAACTTACTTGTACATTACCAGCTTAATAGCAATAAGCCAAACAGTTAATTTGTAAACCTTACGGGTAACATAACTCATTCGTCGAAGGCGTTATTTTTAAGCGTTATCTGCGAATCTCGCGTGGTTTTAACAAGGGTGATTAATTTTACAAGCGCATTTAGTGCCATCCCATCTGCCTTCGGGCGCTCAAACCATTTAAGTTTACCGTTTTCCGCTGTTTATTTGCGTCGGATTTTTTAAACACTGCGAAGACGAGAGCGTGATTTAAGTGTGCTATGTATCTGAGTATGTTGCGCAGAGATTTATCGCCGACAGTTTGTTAAGCAGGTCATTTCAGTTCTCTTTACGCCATATCTTATTCTCAATTACGTAAGATCCGAGAAAACAAATGGCAATAGCCGAGTAAAATGATTTCTCGTACAAACTACGCGACGGAGTCAATATCAGTAAATAACGGCAGTGAAACGTCCCCTTTGGAATCGATCATCGACAATTAAACCGGCAAGTCGATGCACATAATCGATTGTACACACAATAAACCGATTATAAATCGTCGAATCGATCATCGAGCGAGTGGGTCGGCGCGAGTGTCTTGTCAGGGGATTGCACCTTCATTACTATACGGGAGCTGGTAGCAAATCAACCCGACGGACAGACAGACCAGCACAATAAGATATTTACAAGACCCCTTCAGATACCAACCTTGTATTCTACCATGCTCGGGAATTGTAGGGAAATTCACCTCCGATACGAATATATTCCGCGACGTTCCTTGTTTTCGGATACTAGTCTTAACGTTTGCATTGTGTCAGAGTTTTTGGTTTTATTTACAAAGAAGAATAAATATAAAGCCTTTTAATAGTCGCTGTAAATGATCTAAATATACAACCAGCTGTGACATGCGACAGTGAATTGACGATATTTGGATCGTAATCAGTCGACTATACAAATATATGAGATGGTGCACTTTGACCGAGATTCCCACAAACCATTCCACGTTGCATACTGCATCATTAAATATTGTCCCCAAATGTCCCCTACATTTGCCCTCTGTGTGCCCCTGCGCGACATCATTACCAATCGTTAAATCCAATTCATCTACTTCACAACTTGACTCGGACCTTCAAATATTTTTTCCACCGAGTCACGACACTACCTCGACTTACCTAATGATGTTCTATTTTCGAATAAGTCGTGTCTAAGCGACGTATGGCATTCGACGTGTGCCTTCTGTCTTGTTCACGCGTTCCAACTCTAAAAGGCAGTATATAATGAGGCGCTTCATACGATTTCGAATGATTATTCGTTAATCATTAAAGCCGATTGTCCGATGAGCTGGGCCCGATAACTTGACAATATAATTCTCGCAATCAAATCACTCGCAATTTCTAGTTTTGGGATTTGGTGTTCTATTTGGTTGTGTCAGGGTTGGTTGTCGTTTGATGGCTGTGAATCATTTAGGTTGTTCCGAGGGTTTGAAGGTTCGTCGAGCGAAATGCTGAGTCCTTATAGGGGAGTCGCGCGCCCAACGCGTGGCAGCGGAGCTTTTTTGATACTCGCAAAAGGTTAATTACAAGAGAAAAACACATCGAGCCGCTCAAAGAATCCCGACGACAAGCCCACCGCTAACGTTTTGGGGATCCAATGAATATTGATGCTGGCGAATAGCTTAGATTGTCTAAATGCTTCGATTCAACTGTGGGTGTCCGGCACTTGGGAAGTCTTAAGCGAACACTAATCTAACTATTTCAACGAATTCCTCATCGACAATACGTACTTTGTTCGGTTACAAAGTATTGCCATTAGCAAATAAAAAAATCTAGCATCGTCCGTCTTACAATTAATGGATCTGTTGCAGCATTTAAATAATTTACTTATTTACTTGGACTTATTTTAAATTCTTTGAATAATATTAACGTAATGATGTGACAAAAAACATATCTGAATAATAATTCGTGTGGCGAGTTTACAATTGCCTTTATAAGGCGTAGGCTGCATTGCTGGCTGGTTAACAAGAATTCCACCTATTTACTGATACCTGAATGTCACTCCTGGTTGGTGAGGTTGACGTGTCATGTATCTGATTATATTTGAATTAAACAACGCTGCATCCAATCCCATCAGAAGAAAAAAAAACTCATTAAGTAGTCTAAGATTTATGTTATCATTAACACGGTTAATTAAATTAAATGCGTATGATTCCATTGCGTCCTCATTTGTCTGCTGATCAGGAAACATGCCAGCTACATTACCAATAGATCGTAGTTCCTGTATGAGGTTTTTCTTTGTATATATTTCCATTATGAGTGGCGTTTTTCCTGCTAACCTGCGGGGTGTCTTAAGGAAGGTCACTGTTGATTGCTTCGAAGACGATGGCACGCAACAAACGGTAGGTGAGGAGAATTTAATATGGCATACATAGGATGACATAGTTTCTATTTTACTAATGAACTAGGTATATCAAAAGGTCATTTCATTCATTTAATGTTAATTTCAAAATTAAACGGTTGAAACACTCGAAAGACATTTTGATAAATAATGTAGATCCTGATATGTAAATTTAATTTGTAGGTCACTTCTCTTTAATTGGTCCCTACCTATTTAGTAACAGATAAGTTTTCAATTTAGAGCGCATTGTGCGTAACATGGTCGTTTGGAAATCTCAAAGATTTGTCTCTTTAAGATATGCATAGACAGCTTCCTGATGTTCAATAGCCATTTGAAATTCAAATCCGCCGCGGCCATTGAATGTATCTACTTCTTTACTGAAATCGCGAGAATTAATACATTGTGCAGCTTTTATACGCGCGCCAAAAGCAGCATTTGCAAAAACTATCACTTTAAAATGAATTGTAGGCATCCACAATCTCGCGTTTGTAATCAGAAATATTAACACAGCCACTTCATCGAAAGCATCATTCGATTTCGCACAGCCGATTATCGAGTACTAATCGAGAAAAAACACAATTAATTTCATATAACAATAGGAGGCAAAAAGGCGGCAATCACAATCAGTTCATCTTTCGGGCACCGTGACAGAATGATCGGTTATTATATATGCCGAGTTGGCAACCTTCGTTAACACATCGGCATCCCCGAGTATGCTCGTACTACTGCGTAGCGTAACTTTTTGTCTGCGCTTGCGACGTACAGAGAATATAAAGGAACCTGCAAGCTCCCCGAACCTTTTACGGCGCGGCCCTTAAGGCGGGATTCCATCTGGGGACGTGTTCGTACAATAAAACGATTTATATTTATTTATCGGATAAATAAAAGAGGCGATCGACCGGCGTTCTGCGAAAGTGCTTAAATTAGTATTTCTTCCGTGCCGCGTGCGCGAGGCACCTAAATAAGGGTGGATGCGTTTGCGCAATTATTGGAGTGTCGTTCCCGTTTCTACGTGCAGCCAGTCTCCCGCTGGGGAGTAGTCTTGTGGAGCCAGAGCGTGCCCCTGTCATACTCCCGTCAAATTATTCAGACGAGTTTTTGAAACAATCGTTTTTGCACTGCTTTTTCTTAGCGCCCGCGTTCGGTGGTGATTTAAACACGTATGGTACTCGTGGAGATGGTATTTACTATAAGGAATCAATATTTTATTGTAAAAAGTATTTGCAGTGAAAGACTAGGTTTGATGTGTCATAATGCTGCGCGGGAGTGGATATATTGTGATGATGAGGTGTACCGTGCGTGGCTGGAGACATGCCGGCGTTTTTATAGATATAGTATCGACGATCCTGTTGTAACTTATAGTAAGGAAGCAACCGGGAGACATCGATAAACTATGATAGTTTATAGTGTCTGGCATGTGTCTAAAAGGGTATTATTGAAAATAGTTTCTTGAATCTGTACAAAATATTCGATCTCCAAATGCGTTTAGTTCCATTGTATAAAGCAAAAAGCAATTGCTTTTTACCAACAAGCGATGAAAGAATTTAAAGTTATTGTTGTTATGACATAATTTATTAATTATTTATTTCGAAACTTATGTACGAAGATCCTAACACTTTCAATTACATTTTCCCTTTGTATCAGAACTCCGCACTATTTGTTCGTCAAGCAAATATAACTGTCAAACAAATATACCTATTAAAAGTATCGACCACACGCCCTGCCTAGTCCCCGGCAGCCCACTCCGAGAAAAACGTACGCGCCGTAGTATGTTTCCCAGGGGCCAGAGTTCCGGGTTCTCTACCTAGTAGCACGTGGGAAACGCTACTTTATAAATCAGCTGTTATACTTTTTACTGGAGTTCCTTTAAAAATTATAACATCTAGTTATGTTGGCATCGGTTTTTCTTGCCGCTTTGTTGGATGATCGCTAAGTTTATAATTGGGTGTAATTGCGTTTGATGGATCGTTGTCGCGTTGCATTATGTTTGTCGCTTTATGCGATTCGTGAAATATAGTAGTGGAACGTCCAGCGGAGGGTTGAGGAGCATTTTTATCATTAAGTCATTAGATGGCTAGGTCTTTATAAAATACTATCATAGGTATTTTATGAACAAGATGTGACGGGCATATGCAATACGGTAGCTTGTTACTAATTAGTTTTGCTTTGACGATCACCATCTTTGGCAAACATACTTCATGCTCATTTAACTAATATAGGTTTATAAGGATTAATAAGGTCTAATGCTAGCCTAGTATGTTTGCAATATTTTCCTATAATCAAACGTTTTGCATTAAACGTTCCATCCAAACATGAATATTTAGTACAAAATGTCGATGATTTGAATATTCCACGAGCGTTTCCGAAGCGATACAAAACAATATCTGTATAATTTAATCTATATTGTGACAAAATCGAGAGTCGGGTATGTTCGGTTCAATGGTTCGTGTACGAACGAGATCTCATAACAAATCAATTGAATTTCCAACTTATCTCCTGCTACGAAATTCATAGTCGGTTATATTGATTCAAAGTTTCTACTATATAATATATTCCATTAAATTGTGAACTCTGTTTTAGTTTTCGAAACACAACAAATAATTTTTATAAGTACCATATTATTGATTGCCGGCAGCAGTTAGTAATTTATCAAATGTTAGCCATAATTGATATCTCGATAAGTAATTAAGTATCTCTTTTTCAACTCGCAATTGAATGATTTACACGAATTTTATAATCTTTGACGCTAGGCTTTTATAAGCCTAAATTTAGGTCTAAGTAACAAATATTTTCTTCTGAAAATCCGCCATTAAGTTTCCCATCTTTAATGATAATCAATACTTGACTCCACTGAGGTAATCTTTCACACGAGCCTATAAGGGTGTGACATAGAAATTCCCAATTACAATCAGGTGACATTGACAGCTGACAGCACACGTCAGGATTAGTTATGTGAGCTGTCACAGTGACGTTTGTCAGCGGCCCGATGTGAGGGGTTAATTAAAATTTATTGTTATTGAGTTGAGAAGGAAGAAAGATGGTAAAAAATATAGCACGCCCGGGTTTATAAATAAAAAGTTGGCCTCCTAACAACTAGGTATACCAATTACAAGTGTAATGAAATCTAATATATTTAATTTCTTGTGTATATTATATGTGTATTATGTCGTAAAACTCCTTGAATATAATTAATTAAGAAAATATATTAAAAGTACATAACTAGGCTGACATAAAGCTTTCATATCGTCATGATTTTTAAATCGAAAACCTTTTACCAACCCCTCTTAGAAACAAGATTAAAAAATACCTACAATGACATATGCATGTCAGAAAATACATGCCATGACTACCGCCTTTGTCATCAGTCTCAGTTTCGCCCCCTTCGCAGTTTGCAGAATCGATTACACCGGGACATCGATACAAAGAGCCGTCTCCCTGCGCGCGCGCATCGTATTTGCATGTAAATGAGCCGCGCGACGCTTCGTTAACGCGCCCGTGTAAATACTGCCAATAATCGCTCGCGGACTTTTTAATAACGGGGAGTTTTGACGCGGCTTGATTGACAAATGTTTAAGTGTTGTACAAGATATATTACTGTTTTCATATTTACCTAAAAAATGTTTACTTTGGAGATTGCGGTTTAGGAATAGAATCATTGAAATATTTACAAAGTTTTAGAGAGTAAACTAATATAATTATTAATATCTTGACCACCATACCGACTTTATGCCCCTAAACTAAGCGTGATCTTGTATATCTGGTGAAGGTGCTACACAATAGACTAGGTTAAACTTAGTTACACTCAGAGACTCAATTCAATTTCAAACCTAACTGACCCGTTCAGAATTGAAACCGGGAGCTACCGTTCAACAGTATACGTACCGCTACGCTACAAAGGCCTTCGAATATTAAATACGTAATTACTAACTTAAGTAGGAAAACTTCAATAATAACAGCACAATTGAATTTGTTTTATTTCGCGTGGCGCCGTCTGCGCCCAATATTAACAATATCGCGAGTTAAACCCCAGCTGCTTTGTTGATTCTCAGTTTTATTTGTTTAATTATTTGACAGCTTCATACTGGGTATTGAATGGGAAGCTTATTCATAATGTTATTTAACTGTCCACGGAGAAACTCTTTTATTTTAAATCGGACTTATGCAGTCTCCTTGGAGTACCCCTTTGTTTGCTAATGCATTTGATTATGAAATTTCGATTTATGCATTTATTGAATACGAGTTCAATAAAAAAGAAATATGGCAGCTTTATTGTGCTCTTGGTAATTTAATTGTATTATTTTAATGTGAATGAAGAGTTTATGTTTAATTAAATAAAGTGAACTTTAACAGGCCTTGCGTTTACGTAATAAGTTTTATTAATGATGACGTTCATAACCGATTAATATTTTGTTTATGGTTTATCGTGTTATTGTTGCATGAAGTTATAATTTGCAATCTTTAAAAGTATAATAATAGCTTTTCTTAATTTTTATAGGTACTTTATAAATTAAAAAGATTTTATTACTCGTAAAATTTCCTGAATATAATTGAATGGTTCTTAATCGCACCAAAATATTTCTCTTTATACCTGCAACTTTGTCTGCGAAGGAAGGGATTTTCCCGTGTGAATGAGACTTATTTTCGTGGTAAAAAATAGCCTATTTCCATTCCAGACTGTTAGACTATCTATTCCAAAGTTCAATCAAATCAAAAAGCTGTGAAAGTGAAAGTGAAAGCTGAACATACAGACAGACAGACAGACATGCAGACTTACACATTTTCACATTTCTAATATAAAAGTAAGGAAGTCTTATAGCACTCTTGTCTATATCTATACTAATATTATAAAGAGGAAAGATTTGATTGTTTGTTTGTTTGTTTGAAATGAATAGGCTCCGAAACTACTAGACCGATTTAAAAAATCCTTTACCATTTGAAAGCTACATTATCCACGAGTAACATAGGCTATATTTTATTTTGGAAAAAATAGGGTTCCGTAAGATATTGCCACGAGAAAACCATTTAGTTGCGGATGCAACCGCAGGGCGGAAAGCTAGTCAGAAATATACAAGCTAGATAGCACATAATAATAATTATAATAATATCAGTGAGAAGGTGCGCGAAAGACCCCGCCCCTTTTGGTAGGAGATTGAATAATTCGATGGAAGCTGCCCGCGCGCAGGATAATGCGATCCATTAAACAAACACGCATAGGCTGGTTCCTCAGTGATTTACACCTACTGACTTGAAGTGCAGGCATAGAGCAGGATGTTCAGTAGTTTTACTACGGTATCGTGTCACGTCTTAGCCATAAACTATGTGTGATCGTAGTTTTGGAACGTATTTTTTTTTAAACGGATTGGATTGATCAAAAAAAGTATAACTCTATTTACAATTGAGCCTGTTTTATAAATAAACTTTCTCATATAGAAGTCCAAGCATTCTTCTTTTCTTTTTAGGCATCTGGGTTATAATTTCTAGAGTTTATTCGTGATTTTATGCATTAGCTTAACTTACACTTTTTTAAAAATATTTTAAAAGTTTTATATCTCAATCACATCATTGTATTTTTATTCTCTATTTTACAATTTATAATAATAAGTTATTCTTCTCATTATCATCATTTTCCTTTTTTATTTCAAATTTTGTCACTCACAGAACCTTACCGACTGTTTCTCCTGTGCTACCTACAAACAATTTCAGTCCATCGCTATGGTACCATCTCCCACTAGTTTGGTCTACTCCTATACACTACTGTCATGTACGTACGAGTTATGACTCTATTAATATTGAATATCAACAGTAGCACATGAAAAATGAATGGCGATCATATAACTTATATGAGGTAGTATGGAAATTAAAATTGGAGAGTAAGTGAAATGGGAGGTGTGGTGAGTGAAATAGGCACATACCATTGATACTGTGTATGTCTGAGGATAAGAAATAGTTAAGGATGAATTGTGGACTTTATACGGTCTTGAGAATAAACGCATTTTAAAACACTTCTGTTAAAATATGTAATTGGTGATTACGAAAGTAGTATTAGATTTAAGGAGACAAAGTATACTATAACAACTACTTTACTATTTTTTGTGTATACTAGTTCTTACAAGTTTTTGTGTGTATGGAATTATGTAAATAATTTTTAAGTGAATGATGATTCACTGTTTACGAACCTCAGTAAGTAGAATAAATCAAACCAATCCATTGTCTTGTCCTTTTAATAAACACCTAAATCAACATATGACTTTAAGATTAGGGAATACCCTTAAATAGACACATTAGTTAACTCTATCACTTCATATTATAAAGTAACCAACAAGCACGCACATCAAAACGTAGACAAAAGTAACAATGTAAGAAGCTGATCATAACACTTAAAGAGCTATTAGTAAACAATTCCCAACACAGCATCACATGAATCACCTCACAATAAAATCATTTAACTCAAATCTGTACATTGACAAATGCGCTGAGTTATCCGCAGTGGGCTCTCGGTTTATTAACGTCGGGTAATACCTTTGAGTATTGAACCCATGGAGATGACGAGAACTCAATTTCTAAAATATATTCATAAGTATTTTAGATACCACGCAATGGCCTAGGGCAGAACCTAGTTAAACTCAGCCCCGAGCCAATTTGAAAAACATTTGGAGGTCGAACCTGAGACCATCGGGTTTATACCGCTGTATCCTACTTCCTACTAATATTATAAACGTGAAAGTTTGTGAGTACGGATGTATGGATGGATGTATGGATTTTTATTACTCTTTCACGTAAAAACTACTGGTTGGATTTTGATGAAACTTTACAGTACTAAATATAGGCTATACATCAGAATTACATAAAGGGTACTTTTTACCGCGGAAAAACTTCTAATTCCCACGGGAAACCGACTTCCACTCGAACGGAGTCGCGGGCGGCCACTAGTATGTTATACTTTTGACGGGTTTACAACAACGATAGTCTTGTTAGACGCATGGTAAAAGTACGGTTAATCCAAGGTTTTTGTCTTGCGGGGAAGGCCTGTCCTAGTCATCTCCATTGGTTAAACACTCAAAGGGTTCAGCAGATACCGGCGCGCTCGTGATAGGCTGAGAGCTCGCGGCGACGGTACCCTAAATCATGGGCCGGGTTCACGGGCTCTCAGTTTTTGTGATTGCTGTTTGTGAGTGCTGCGAGGTTAGTGCTTTCAAATATTGCATAGAGATGAGGTCGGCGGAATTCCATCGAAAAGATGGGAATGGAAGATTGGCTGAATCTAATTATAAGGATGATTGCGTAAGAAATGAATGAATTATTAAGAATTTGCATAGAAAAGTCTATGATTTAGGAAGAGGAGTGTTATGTTGTGCCAAGCGTAAGTTATTTTAATCTTTGATCAAGCTATGACCAAGGATCCTGGTTTCTGAAAACTTATGAATAAAATTCTTAGGTAATCAATGGTCAAGCTTCAACCAAATTTGAGTTGCTAAAATTTTGATTTATGTTAAAGTTTTGCACAGCTTTGATTCAACGGTTTAGCAAAATAGTTGGCTGCTTATATCAACTTAAGTTTGGGTTGACCGGAGTTTGTCTAATGATTAGAAAAGATAGCAGCTGAACACCCTTTCATAGATTGTGGATCACTTCTAGATTAATGTACATTTTATTTTCTTTTAAAGCTATGGCTTTTGTGTTAGATAAAAACATTTTAAAACAAAATCTGCACCTAACGCTTTACCTACAGCACGAAGCTAGCTACATTCCGCATCAAACTATCAAAACTGACAGTGACACTGGCAACGTCAACGTCACCCTGTCCGCGCATGCGCGGCTCGAAGCGGTATAACCTCTTTTTTCTTGTATTAAGCCCCGATGCGTGTGGTCCGCAATCGTTAATTTTTTCGATTCTCGGTACAGATAGTACGGCTTCACGCCTGCTGCAGTCAGGAAAATCTGGTCTTGTCACTTTAAATACGAACTGTAACAATGATCATGAATAATACAGTGCAATTAAAGGGACGGGTATGTAATTAAAAATAATGTGGAAATGTGAGCGGATTTTAAATGGGGCAGCAACCAGATAGATGTAGAGGAATTATGATTGAATATCGAAGTAGTTTTATTAAGTGCTAGTTACTTCTGCACGTGTAACAAAGTGCTTCTTATGTTATAATGTGACGCTTGAAAATATAAAGGTATAGGTATAGTAAATAACTTGTTCATATTTTCTTCGACTAGCGGGTTCTATACATCCGCGGAACTCTGCGCATTTCTGCATAAATTCCTACCACATGAGTAAAGAAACTGAACAGAGACAAAGCTACATACGAATGCGCTGTGACAGGTACATCACTACAAGTGCAACGCGTGTGTGTGCGTGACCACTGGCCGCTTGTCACGTATGAGCCGAAACGGCTTCAAACTAGATCAGCCAGTGGTCAATCTCAGGGCGTGCAGGCGTGACGCGACGCTCGAACGTTGTGCGTGTTTTGTTTTTGTTTTCGAGTTTCTCACATAATACGTAGTAATACTTTTGTTTTAGTTTTTAAAAAGTATTTAAAAATATAGGAAAAGATTCTTTTTTTTGCCATTATAAGGACTTTAATGAAGGTAGTGTGAAATCAGGTTTTTTGATAATACCTCCTGACAATTTTATTGAATTTGTTGAATTGCTTGAGCAAAAATTTCGCGAATATTTTGATCTTCATATTAAAAATGTTAATATTGGTAATGAAATATTAGCACGTTTGCAAGATTGTACATTTCATATGCCATGTGAGTGTTTCCCATTGGTTTATTTGAAAAAACTTTATATTAGATTTAGAATTTATCATTCGATTAAAAGACACAACAAATTATTAAAAACCAAAAGTAATAAAAAAATATATTTAGAGTATGTAATTTGTAAAAAAAAAACCTATTTTAATAAAAAATTTGAAAAAAAAGTACATTTATATTTTTAATTTATTCAATTGTGCCAACCCTACCAAAATAGGTATAAATTTTGCTAGCTCTTTAGAAGCTTTGTCTCTGTTCAGTTTCTTTACTCATGTGTTCCTACTAAGACGGAGTGACAATGCCAAAATTAAACACGTCAAAACCAGAATCTGCTTTTTTCAATATTTGTCGCATTTCCAAAAGAAAAAAACATATTCTCAAAGAGTTTTTTGTTAAGAAAGTTCAACGTTAATGCTGAAAAATAATTCTAAACCATTTGGTAACCTTCCTAACTCTCCGAAATTTCAATCTGTCTGGTAAAACAAATTTTATTTCTTTTCCCTTCCATTTTCTTACATCTAAACTTAAGTTCACACAAATACACTCACTACCACCTTCTATTAATCGATTAATTTCCGTTATACATAGGGTTATTGATATTCAGTGTTAAAATCTTGTAGATCTCCGAAAAGACCCTCCTCTTAAGTCTTCTATATATAATCCTTATACATTCTCGACCAGAAATTTCTTTCGTCGTTTTTGACGGTTTTTAAGGTTAGCTCAGCCTTATTTTTTAACTTTAAACACTGTTGCTGCGTTAGTGCGTAGTCAATTGAAGCTTCAAGTTGGAGACTAGTCTCTTGTTCAAGCTACATCGTTTGACTAAGTTCTATGGAGTAAGACAAGACAGACTCTTCAAGACTTAGAGCGTCTAGAGTTAGGAGATAAGCACTTTATGAGATCTTATAACTTTCTGTTACTTTTTGACAGGATCTTAATACATCCTACTAATATTAAAAATGTGAAAGTTTGTGAGTATGGATGTATGGATGGATGTTTGTTACTCTTTCACGTAAAAACTACTGGATGGATTTAGATGAAACTTTGCAGTAATATAGGTTATACATCAGAATAACCCATAGGGTACTTTTTACCGCGGGAAAACATCTCATTCCCACGGGAAACCGACTTCCACGCAAACGGAGTCGCGGGCGGCCACTAGTATCTAATAAAATTAGTATTAACCTATTCCTCACTCTCCCTGCCTCCTTGGCGAGGGCCACCTCCATTGCCTGCGCGCGCGCCGGTGTCACTGCGCAGATCACGACGATGTTGCAAATCGCTGCCCCCGCGCACCGTGAGCGATGTTCCTGTGATTAGCATGGTGGAATGAGAGGTAGTTAGTGAGGTAGTTGGTTTGGTTTGTAAAGTGTGAGGAGAAAAGGGTATTGTTGTTTTTGCATGATATTGATCTCAATATGAAAATTGTCCTGATGGATAATTCAAAAAATTGATTAATTAATACATACTAAGGTTGACGAAATATAATAAATAGATTCAATTCCGTTGGAAATATCTAAAACAGAAGCAAACAAGAGCATTTAGTGTCTGCGTGAAAATAAAATGTTCTTGTCCACCATTATTTTTAATTTAAACGAAAAATAAGGTATTTTTATCTTACGACCAGAGTAAAGCCTCTAGCACTCTAAATCTACGTTATTAATATTTTCCTAATTAAAAACGATAACGTGCAAACTTCTAAGCAATAGAAAATCTCATTCTGCTTCTTTATAACCACACAACAAACCCTTTAACAATACCCCACCATTCAAAACAACTTAAAAAAGTCACGCATTTTACTATAAAAGGTTTTATTCACAATCTCCAGGCCGACCAATTAAAATAGGTCTATTTCTCTTCCGTCTGTATTTGGTTACGGGGAGCCTCCTAATTTGGTCAGTGTGGCGAAATGCCTAACAATAGGTAGGTACCATTAGGATGTGACGTCACTGGCTCGGGTATTAAGGCTTTCATCTTGCCGCCCATTGTGAGGCATTTCCGGGAACACGGCCGTCTAGGAGAGAACGCAAATACAGTTTTTGAAGTGAAATTTTGTGGTACCTTTATATTATGATTAAAAAATGTTTATGATCTAAAAAGTTAATTATACATACAGGCAAATTTTATAAAAGTTTATATAGTTAACTAAGAATATAATAACGAAGTAAGCATCCTGTAAAATTTATAGCCTTCATTTTACATCAAATAAAATAACATGCCCGAATTATGAAAAATAACTTAACCGTTCTACAATTAAGGTTTCTATTTTAACATATTTTATTAATGACAACTGTCTGTATTCAATTAAATAATTCCAAAACTTTGAAACCCTTACCTACTTACGCCATTTTCCATTTAAGTAACTTGCGACCAAGTTTAATTTATACCGAAATAGGATCTTGTTATTATGTTATTAAAGTTAGAAATTACGACATCTCATTGTGCTCTAATCGATGCTTTCAAGTTACCAACTTGGAGTATTGGGTAACTTATTAGTGATCTAGTTTAGTTTGAATACAGTTCTCACAAGAAAGGGGAAACCTACGCTACGACTAACTGCAGTTGCGGAGAGCATTTCTTTACGTACGAGTATACCCTGCTCAAAACAGAAAAAAGCGGAAGTGGTGCTTAGTAATGTCAAATTCTTGACACAAAAAAGAAGAATAAAGCAATAATCATTTATTATATATTCAGTATTTTTCTAATAAAGTAGAAAAACAAAAAAAATGGCTATATAAAACACATACGTATCAACTTTGTGAGCCATCATCAAATAAAAACTTCTTAATTGCAATTGAACTGAAAACTGTTGCTATCAGTTAATATAGACACTAGAGATTGTAAATAAATAAGTGAAATTGGAAAAATGAAATTAAAAACAGCGATAACTAAAGAGTGATATTCGACACCTAAAAGAACAATCATTTTTTATAAGTCAACTAGCTTCCGCCCTGCGGTTTCCCCCGCAGCTAAATTGCTTTCCCCGTGGGATTTTTTAAAAAACTTTTCTTAGTGCTGTGAGCACTAGCACTTCATAAAAGAAAAGTCTGTACCAAATTTCATGGCCCTAACTTTAATCGTTTAAGCTCGGCAGTGATCAGGACTTGTTATTTTACGTATAGATAGACAGATATGTAGTGTTTTAATCAATTTAAAATAACAGAGTTTGAACACACACTGATAAATTTAATTTAATAAAAAAACAGTACAACGACTACAAAATCTTTATCATAGAACTGACCACTATAATATTCCTCAATTTATTTCTCCCTGAACTGACCACCATCCACCGTACTATCAACACAAGCTAACAAACCGAACCATTCTAACTGCAATCAAACACCTTCCCAAAAGTTCGATTTAGTATTCGTCGCCGAAAATAACCATAAGATCGATTGATTTAGTATTCGTCGCCGAAAATAACCGTAAGATCGATTGATTTAGTATTCGTCGCCGAAAATAACCATGAGAAATAATTGGCATAGAGTTTGGAGTCAGGTGGCGCGTCAGGTGTTATCTGCAGGTCCCCACAATGGACGTGCGTCAACGGTGGGACAGGAACATGGTTTTACTAAGTGTTGGCTGGGAGAGGTGGCTACGGTGGGGACCTTGGATGTAGTCTGGGTGTGGATGAGCTGAGGAAATAGAGCTTATATAATGAGCCAATTGTCGTCCACTGCTTGCATAGTATAAATCCAAGTCGATATTTCTGTCTGTTTGTATGTTTGTCCGCTATCTCCTCCTAAAACACTAACGGATTTTGATGCGGTTTTCACCATCTTTTAGGCAACTTTATAATTTAAATTTGTAACTAAAGAACATTCGGAAAAAGTTTTCTTAAAATAGCCAAAATTTTAAGTATCGGGAACAAATCGCGCCAAATTAAACCATTGCGAAGCGTGGGGAAATATAAGTCTGTGAATACCCTTAGTTTGTCAAATTTAGTGAAGAAAATAATAAAAAGTGTTCCACTTTATACCCAGTGATGACTAGCTAAAGTTCAATATAGTTTTGAAATTGTCTAGGGCTTTTAACAAGGTTGAGACAGGAGTGGCCCGATCCTTGTTACAAAGATCTTTATCATCCGTGATATTGGTACCCTGTGATACGCCGCGGTTCGAGCAAATAACGCTCGACTTGAACTGATTCATGTACGGGTATACCTGCACATGTATTTATGGTCATTGTAGATGTATTGTAGAAGGTATGCAGTTTACAGTGAATAGATAAAACATGTTTGGTGATGAGTACTTTAGAATAAATAAACATTGGTTTATTTCTTAAGGAGGTATGATGCCACAGATAAACGTAAACTTAAAGTTTCCTAGTTCGAAATCGTTCCGTTCTTTCTGTTACCCCATTCCAGGGTAGACCTGGATTATATTTAAAAGTTTTTTTGCGAATTAGCATAACAAAACCATCTATCTTTACATTTGTATCTCTACATAAACGGCATAGCTCTAACACTATTCATTTAAATGTCATCACATTCTAATCTTTCGGGAAACCCTTTCCCATCACCTAAAAGTCCAAATTTCCTGTACACTTCGGTTCACCCGCGCAGTAAATCATCGTTGCGCTGGCACCCGGCGCAGTGACACATGTATGGGCGTTGTGCGCAGGAATGCCTATTATCGCGGCGTCTGCGCCACTGGGCTTATTATGCACCCATTTACACCACGACGCGGAGCACGGGCTTTTGGAAATGGTATTGAAATCTTGGTAAATTGTTTTGTAGGCTACCTATACCTGCCTTTGCATTTTGGGCGTATTTTTGAATACTAATTTTGTACCGAATACTTGTTCAATCATTTTCAAACTTAATCATTTTAAGAAAGTACTTATATAAGAAGAAAAAGAGGTAAAGTTTGCGAGTTTGGAATTTAGGGGTGATCACCGGTACTGCTAAAGGAATTAAAAAAAAATATAGAAAGCTACATCAGAAATAAGTATCATACCATAAATTTCAATTCTAATATTTTCCCACACAAGAACAGTCACAAACCAATATCTCATTAAGATCTTTTTGACATCTCATCACCCTTTATGTATCAACAAGAAAATTATCCATCTTTGCGTTTATCCACAAAAAGTTATCCACCAGACCCCTTGCAATCTCCACAGTAGCCCACAGGCAGTGATACCCATCTGCGTGCGCGCACCTAACAAGCCGCGTGTAGCTGTCAATCGCTGCTAATGTCCGATCGCACCGGCACAATACAGGGGCTCGGTACGGTTGTTACCACTGTTTTGAGGAGTAAAGAGAATGGTTAATGTAGGCTTGTTATACTAACTATTGTATTTTTCACAAGTTGATAAGTTGACAGTTTTTTCAACACAACAAGTGTGTTCATCAGAAAGTAAGCCTTATTACATAGTTTTTAGGGCCGTAAACCGACCTATTAAACACTAGTGTGTAATAATAATATTACACACTAGGGCATAATATAACAATCCCTACAAAGTTACAGGGTATAATTCTAAAAATAAATCTTAATCTTGTGTTAAACAGGCTTGTCAATGATTATTTAACTGTTAAGCTTCGTTATTTAGCGTTAATTTGTCTACGCCGTCTTATGTTTAAGCTAACTTAGTTATTATTTTTAAAGTTTTATGAGCAGACTAGCTCAATAAGTCATCTACATAATCACCATTTTACTGTATAAGCGTACATATAGAAAACAAACATAGTTATAAAATCAACTCACGCGCAAGTATACTTGCACCCTCCAGTGGGTGGCGCCGATACCCCTCTCAATATTTACACCTTCACAACCAATAAACACAAGACCTGCCCATTCAATTATACATAGTATAATTAAAGTATAATTCGTCAGCCATTCAATTATACTTAGTATAATTAAAATATAATTAACACAGCTAATTATATTGTTGCAATTTGTATTTAATCGCTTTTTGTGAACGAACATGCTTCATACCTCGTTTTGGATGCAAATAATTTGTAGTATAATGTCTTGGTATAAGTTTTTTGTTATAAAACCGTTTTTGGATAAGTATTTCACAGGTTTTGTGTATGCAGAAACATTTATAATAGAAAAAACTGAGAAAATTGTGTTGGAGTATATAAGTGTTGCAATAAAACTGTGAAGAGTATAAATTACTTAAGAACTCAATTCGCGTAGTTATCTGCTAGTATTTGCTTGATGGTACAATTAAAACAACTATAAATGCTTCATGTTATGCAGGAAAATTGTATATGTATAGATACAAAGAAGTCTGCAATAGCTAGTCTGTATTTTTGGTGATACAAATGAACATAAGCGTAGCTATCCTTATAATGAAAAAAATAGCTATCTAAAACTAAAAAAGTTTCATCGTAGGTAATGAGTGTTTGATTCAAGCACGTTACTATATATTTTTGGCTGTACGTCATATTCTAACATAAAGAAATCCAAAAAAAAGGCCCCGACTGTACCCGTCCCAGTTTTAGCTCCTCTTAAAGAATATTCCCGTGAAGTTAAATAGAAGTATTAAATAATTCATCCTTACATATACCCCTGCATGCCAGGATAATGCTTTTGCCGCAGAATTACGAGCCACGGACAAACATGGCCTCTGAATTGAAATTAAATGCTTTATGGTACATTGTGTCTTATAGTTTTGTGTTAGGATTAAATGTGGCGTGAAATGGTGGGGATTTTAACTTGAATACGCGAACTGATTTCGTTTATTTGGTGAGTTAATTTTGATGAGAGAAGCAAGTGAGGGCATGAATGGAGGTTGTTGTTAAGAAAAAGATTAGTAGTAGCTGTAAGATACGTGTTATTTTCTGTTTTTAAAATGTATTTTCATTCTGTTCTGCAGGGCACTTAGCTTACTAAAAACTTTGTCGAGTGCCGTACTCTTTAAAGAATATAAACCAACCCAAGATAAAACATATAGTTACTAACAAAAGAAAAAAAGTGTTTTTCATCTGTCTATTGAGAATTAAATTCAGCCAGAAGTTTTTACAACGAGAAGAGGGAAAAATATAAAATATCAAAAACAACTCAAAAAATATAAGTTGAAATATGCTAAAATGTTTTCTGTACAAAAAAAATAACCTAGTTTAGCTCTATTCATGCTCTATGAATGAAAAACGAATCCTGAATTCGAAAATAGAAAATAATTGGCATACAGTTCAAACTGAGAATAGAAAAGTTATTTGGATATTCATTTTCACAATTCAACAGATATGAAAACTATTGAAAAATATTTATAAAATCTATTGTGAGTTCCCAGTCGTGCGTTTTATATTTTTCTGCTTATAGAGATAAAAAACGAAACGGTTGTTCACAATTATACAAACTGTAACAGTGAAACAAGATAAAATAAACCAGAAGAGTAGCTAGAAATCTTTTTGCGCGGTTTTCAAGTTTCAGATATTCGCTTGCGGTCTAATTAAAATAGTAAAATGTAGATTGAGATTAAAACAATGCTCAAAACACACTGCTCAAAAGAAAACTCGATATTTCATTGAAGTCTAATACGTATTTTATACTGCCCGTCATTTTATAGAGACTGCTACAGTAAGCAGTGAACGAATTTTCCCGTGGAATCGTTTAGTATAATCAAATAATGATACAAAATAAAAGGTTCCAAACAACTTTCTGTCCCCACACCATGTGCACAAGACAGGCTCAGTTGCGCCTACGCACAGCTTTTGTCACTCGTATTTATGTAGTCAAGCCTTACGAGATGAAAAATAAGCAATAGCTGGTATCGCGTGAATGTGTATTCAAATGTACACTGATATGGAATACTGAGATAAACGGATAGAAGTAGGTTAACTGTATTGAAAGTTTGAAAGGGTGTAATTGGTTACATAATAACAATAAATCTTCGGTCTACTGCAGTAACTGTGAGGCCCTAAATTAGGCGCATGCTTTTATTATAGGCACCACACAATAGATTAGAGGAAAACCCTAGTATGTGACAACCTTTTTCGTAGAATAAACTTCTAAACGATCTTCAAGCGACTAATTCGTAAACAGCAAATCCAAATACCTTTAATTTAGTTTCTCAAAATAGTCTATTAACTTAACAAAAGTACTACAAACGTTCCAAGAGGACGCCTAATAAAATAAACAGTCTGACAATCACGCGGCCATTCACGCTGAACTGATAACCAAAGTTTGACTACCTCTGAACCCCTGAAAGCAATACCAAACTTCCAAACTACCCAAGATGAATGAGACAGACATAATTTATGATAAATCTGTCTCGCTTGCTCGAGGGAGAAGAAAACAGATAAAAGTAGAGTAATCAACAAAGTTCAAAGGCTGCTTGTTTGTGACCAAGGTTCGATTCTTTGCAGACAGACGAATTATTATAGAATTGATAGATGTGTGTAAAATACCATATATTAAAGCAGACAAATATATATGTAACTACAAAGTTTCATATGTTGAGAACATAGTTATGATTGTTTTTGATATGTGATTAAAAAAGCAACTACATTCAACTAAGTTAGAACTTAGTTAATTTTTTATATAATATGTATTTATCAAAAGCCCGCATGACAGAAACTGTGCACCTGATTTTCCAACTTTGTGCAAAAGCCTATGGATTTCGTTAGCCATTATGGTTAGATGAATAAGTCATTTTAATCCGTATAGTAGTAAACTAAATAAATAAATTTGTGATGACACTAAGTCAGACAAATAAGTCTATAGTTTATTCTTGTAGACCATAAATAGATTTTTTAGACATCATTATTCTAGCTTTAAACATTCCTATAGGCTTTAAATTAACCGACCCACAAAGACGTCCGAATAGAACAGCGTTGTCTTTCTATCAGATGAGTAAACCGCCAATGTTTGTTTTTTTGCTATCTGCCTTACTTCCCACTTCCCAGGTAGTTTTTTCCCCGTCGTTCCTTTGTAGGTGCGAATTAGGGAAATTGTTCTAACTGTGCTCCGACGAGCTGCCTTAGGCCCAATTCACACGGGCCGACAAATCATAGCCTCCGCCACACGACTGCGCGGTTGATATGAACTGAGAAAGTGTTAAACTGCCAGGGATTGCACCGATTTGAATTTTACGGGTTAGACGTGGAATAAACATCAAAGAGCAGATACAGCCGTTATTGTTAAGTTATAGCTTCATTTGTTAACGCGGAAAGAAAATGGGGAAAATTGCGAAGTTTGAACGCGAATAGCGACTTTTGTAAATACTATATTAAATGATGATGATAAAACTGAAAAATTAAACTTAGCTCCAAAGTTACAAAGCTAGAAAGTTTACTGAGATAGACTAACTTACATAGCAGTTATAAAACAAATCCCCTGTTATTAAGGGAAGTATCGGAGTTTTAATTAACAATTTAAAGCGCCATTTGCTCCAAGTAATTACAACGTTTTCAACGTAATAGAGAATTAATATGACCCTTTACCACCCTTTTAACCGACCACCGTAAGTGCTCATAAATTGTTTCACAATTTTTCCTCTACGCTATTTTGCTAAAAGGCTGCTAAGTGTCATGGTTGACAACACCTGCGCTTATAGGAAAACTTTCAGGAAAATGTTGGCGATATCTTACTTAATATTGTAGTGGAAGAGTATTTTTAGGACAGTAATGTGGCAGGTGGAACAAAACTCGTGTGCTTAGCTTTTAGGCTTAAACATGTTATTTGTGTGATTATACCGTAATTTAGCAGAATGTCAGTTTTGCATTTTGGCGTGAAGTTGTCAACCATTTCAAAAAGTAGCTGCTCACTCGCTGCACCCGTAGCAATATATGATTTTCGTTACCACCAACCTTACCAACATATATTGTTTTATTATTTATCCATACAAAAGTTATGTCTGCTAATCCATACGTTAAATACCTGCTACATAAAACTTTCATCTTAAAATAACTTCAACAAGCATATACGGCCACCGACTACCTACTCAACTCTTTAACGGTTTTAGCCTTTCATGATTGGCCACAGCTACCTACGACCACACATATATACCACCACAATGTAGTACTAACGAACCACGCTCTGAAAACAGCTAATGTGTAGGAGCAACTTTAGCCAAGTTTCTTACATTATCCTGTTGGGAACTTCAGCTTGATTAGGACTAAGACGCTTAACTCAGACGGTGGAGAAAGTTCTAAATGTTGATGTGAAAATGGGGGCTTTATCGACCAAATCAATATGTAAATGGGTGTTATAGTACGTGTAGTTATTTTGTTTGTAGATTTTAAAAAGATCTCAATTCTTCTTTCGTGTTCTTTATCGTTTTTTGTTTCTAGTATTTTTAACAAGTCTTTGATGTTAAATTTAACAACCATCATCTAGATTTTCTATTCCTTTTTCCATCCCCGTACATCAACACCTTCTCTCGCCCTTCCTCTTTAAGTGGGATTATCACAACATATTTCATCCTCCCATTTCTCTCTATCAGTCATCACTTCTTTCCTAATTATATCATCTTTCAAATAGCCTATTCTCCATTCTTCAACCGTACACTTTAATATCATCTCCTCAAAGTCTTCTTCTCCTCAGGACTAGCCGGCGACTTCAGACAGCGGCGACGAGAGAGCCCATTCTCCATTCTTCATCCTCATACTACACTTGAATTTTATCTCCTCAAAGTCATCTTCTCATCAGGACGAGCCAGCGACTTCAGACAGCGGTGACGAGAGAGTCCATTCTCCATTCTTCAACCTCATACAGTACACTCTCATCATCTCCTCAAAGTCATCTTCTCCTCAGGACGAGCCAGCGACTTTAGACAGAGGCGACGAGAGAGCCATTCTCCATTCTTCATCCTCATACTACACTTTATTATCATCTCCTCAAAGTCATCTTCTCCCCAGGACGAGCCAGCGACTTCAGACAGCGGCGACGAGAGCGGCAGCGAGCCGGAGTCTCCCACGGACAAGCTGATCCAGCACCACATGCAGCAGATCAAGCCTGAGTGGAGCGAGGTCACCAGCAACAGGTACTTGGAAGCTACATTTCTACTTTTGGATTTTATCGGTGTATGGTTGGATTAGGAGGGATATTATAGCTGGATTTATAAGGATTTACGGAATTTTGCATCAGGTTTCTGGAACTAAAGTTAAAAATATAGCTTCTTGATACTATGATTGAAAATATTTCTTTCTCTAGCTATCAGCCAAAAGCTTAGATAAATTGTGCCAACAATATCATTAACGTGTACGAAAAAAGTCATACCAACAGCTAGATGCCCAGCTCTACTGAAGTGTGAAGAACATGGTGTATCTTTAGAAAGCTTCTTTCTTCAGCCCATATGACCTATATTCCTCTTCAACTGAACATTCTATAACAGGGCTTACTTTTACAGAGACCACATATCAGAACCCCACGCATCCACATCATCTACCGTCCAGGAAGCCGATAGCAGCAAGTCCACGCAATCACTACCCAAGTTACTACCGAAGATAGACCTCCCCGGTGGAGCGATGCTGTACCACGCGGGAGTTCTACCAGGGCTGGAAGGCATGAACCCGAACATTGGTCTAGGAAACTTGGCAATGAGTTACCCACATAGCTTTTTACTCGGACTGGCGAATCAGGCGCAAGAGGGCGGTGGTAAGTTTAGCCTTTATTACTTCTCAGACTTATATATTCATCCAATAAGAAGGTAACTTTAACTGAATGCTCCAATCAAAGCATTGCTCTGGCTCTTTTACAAGCCTTCGATAATATATTTTACGGAGCTAAAGCAGTAGTTACTGATTAAAACGAAAACAACTTACGTAACTTCTTATAGGGACTTGTTAAGAGTCTACGACGTTTATCTAGACTTAGTATAAATCTAGTAATTAACTCATCAGCTATCCAAAATCTCTCTCTTTTTCCAGCATCATCTTCATCGTCATCGCAGCCGCAGTTCATCACGATCCCGCTGTCGATGGCCAACATGATGGCGGCGGGGGCGGCGGCGGGGGCGGGGGCGGCCGCGGGGGGTCGGAACGGGACGGCGGCCTCCAGCGACGACAGCAGCGAGCTGCAGGACTTGAGCACGGGGCATAGGAAGTGACCAAGGTAAGACCCCTCTAACTCCCCAGTTTTATTCTTTACCGAAATAATGGATTTAATGGTTTTACGGCTGGCCAGTATTTATTTTGAAGATTTTTAAATAAGTTTGCTTGGTTGATTCATTTTTGAGCAATGAAGCCACAGACACGCAGCACGCTGCACTACACAAGTTTTGGGAGTGTAAAATGTTAATAAAACTGGATGTTAAAGAAGCACTAAGCTAAATTAAGTGATACGTATTCATGAATTTATATTTCTAAGTCCTTTTAAAATTATATAAACAAACACAGCCTTAAATTATCCCACTGACTGGGCAAAATTCTCTTCTCGAAAGCTTTGTATAAGCCTCAATCACACGGTGCTTGCTCTATTGCTCGGCTTACCATTACCCACTTACGATTTTTCTTCTATTTTCCTCCATCATATACTAAATTTTAAAATACATTTCCTCCTGTTAAATGACCTTAAGTGTTGTGATGAACTATTGGAAATCCCTAGATCACGAACAAATGGTTCGAAAAATTGGACATTTGCATCGTCTTTTAAATAAGAGAGTTGTCCCCTAGTTTGATGATGCTAAATTCCATAAAGTAGCCTTAATGTTTTTTAATCACATTACATTAAATTAATATTTAGTTTTCTTTTGTTTCAGATACCAAATTGGCGGTGGTCGTGTGTGTTACTAGTAAATTATTTAACCAATTCTAAACGTAGGGTATCAAATCAATCAACTTAATATTTAGCTTACCAAAGGTTTCGGCTACTTAAATATATTATAATGTAGATTATGCAATTCAATGTTTTAAAAAACATAGATCTTTTCGTATCTTACTCTAGCAGGGTTTGAAATACTTTAAATTTTTCATAATATTTGTGTTGTATGTCAAATTAGAATTCATTTAATTTAGTTGATTTGCCGTCTCTTTTCATTACATGTCTTAAAGCCAGCATGGATTGAGACAGAAAAATTCACTTTTTAATTTTTGTTTTAGAATATTTTTGTTTTATTTTAGCAAGTGCCTTCGCCTTGCCCGACTGTTAAAAAGAAGTTACATGTAAAACAGTCTGAAATATTAATTTATTTGTTTAACTTCGTAGTTTTTAGATGTTATAGAAATATAACAAACCTTAAAATTCTAAACGTTTAATTATAAGGTTTGCTATATTTTTGTGGAGAAAAGGAGATTATTATGAATAGGGATGCTTGTTGTAGAACTAAACTAAGTGTATTTTTGTACTAAATAGTCGTTTGAATTAATTATTTCTTTTCTGTATATCTTTCGTCTTCTTTTTTCCCTAAGCAAAAGAGCAAGACAAATATAGACACGATATTGAATTCAACAGCAATTTGTTTTTTTTAGATACAATAGCGATTTAAAAATATAAAAAAGATAATAATACACTTTTGTTTGAGTTTTAAGGTTATAAACGCATTTAATAGTAACTAAACTATTGTTATTAATTAAGTTTTTCAAACATCTGGCGTTAATTGTAATAATTAGTAAGAATGAATAATGTTCCTTCTCGTTTCGTTTTTTTTAATAAAAAAGATGTGAAAAATATCTTTACTGTTTTATTTGCCATATTTTGTGATCGTTCAAACACATAAATGTAACATTTTATTTTAAGTTAAGTTACGGCTCAATCCATCTCGCTATCCGAATAGGAGGCCTGTGCCAAACTTGTCTGTAGGATCTTTTTAATTACCATATTATTTATACATAACAAAATAAGTTTTCACACACTGCAGTATTTTTAAAATTGCGAACAACTGTTCATAAAATCAAATATAACCTCATTTCAACATCTTGTTTAAAAAAAACAAATCAAGTTGAACGTACGTATCTGCCAGTAAAATTTAATAAATGCCAATCATGCTTCGACTTGAAGTCTGCGTATCGATTATTGATCTATGAATTACTTGACGAACATAATTTTCTTTATGTATTGACTATTCTGTGATTGGTGGGCCGACAGCCAATCAGGGTAATGAATGGACTATGCAGTTTTACTTGAAGCTGTAGAGTTGAAATGGTTGGACATTTAATATTGGGATATGATTTTAATAATATCATAAATCTTTTGGCTACAATATGAATTGGTCCTGAATTAAGCAAGATTAGTTTTATAGTTTGATTGAGCTCTGGACACCGGGTTTTTCAACGGAAGGTCCTGGGTTCTATGAAAGCCAACAGTCATGTAGAAATAAACTCAAGGCTGCATTAAACTAGGTTCTTTCGTTGGCCATTTTGTAGTTCCCATTACACAAACTTCGCTTTGTTTAGGGATACACAGTTGGTTTGGAAGTATTAAAAAAAGTAGTATGAGATAAGTAAATAAGTACTTTAATTTTAACTTTACTTTCATATCATTTTGAATAACTATGAAAAATATATTTATTTATTGGATTGTTCTACTGCACACTAATCTAGTTTAACATAATTAATCGATATCAAATGTTGAAAATCTTCAATTTAAAATAAAATTAATCGTCAGCTCCAAAGCTTTTTGTCTATAGTTGAAATGATCTATACCCAGTAGCTGGATGGGGGGGACTGCGCGCGCGCGCAAGTAGCCATCTCGTTACTTACATTATAATCTACTGGTTTGGTGGCATTTCTCGATATATGATCAGACAACTCTAGTTAAATGAAACTGATTAAATAGTCATATTTGATGTTGACTTATGTAAAGTTACTTTCGTTAATGCTAAAGGAATGTAAGTGATAATTACTGTATCAATTGCCTGTCGACTGTAAGTATGGAGTAGACTTTTATGGGTTTAAAGTTAGTTTCGTGTAATAGTATATTATGATACAAGTGTGCAAAGTTGTTCTGATCTTACTGTACTGAATACCAAACTTCACTCGAAAAACGTTTGTCAAATTCGGCGGGCCTTGGCAAACGTCCTCTTATAAGGTACACCAAGGTCCTGTAAAGTATAAAATTTGGTAAGAAACAAGGAAAACCCCTCCTTAACGTGCGATAAATAAGGTATTTCAGGTATAGTCATCTTGTGTCAAAGGTTTTGGAAACTGCCCGTCATGTCTGTGTAGGAATACATGATCGACTACATTATTTATTTCAAAATGTCAAAATTACAAACTACATTATTGTATAAATATGTCACGAAATAGACACTAAACCAAGATTGAATAAAGAAAAGGAAAATACACATAAAAGATTTCGGTGGAACTGATTATTCTAATACATACCTAGTATTTGTATAATATTCAGTTTTCCAAAACTAACGCAGACTTCTATATTTGCGAACGTAAGTAATTGTTTATCTTATCGGAAAACTTAATTTTCATTCATGAAACGTACCTCAAAGTTTTCCTAAGCCCATTGTTTGAAAATGCATAATTATTCCATAGGTACAGACAGGGTTAGTATGAATATTTCGATGGAAGCCATATTGGTATAGTTAATGGTTTGATAATGAACATGACAATAGACACTCGTCATTGTTATATAGATACCATGTTTGTAATAATTCATGCGACTTTTGTCCGACTTCAAAAAATGTCATCCAGAAGGTGAAGACGATCACAGAAAATATCATGAAGTAAGTAATGATTATTAAATGAGGAAAAGAGAAATATTTTGTGTCTTAATTTAAGGACCTATTTTCTTCGCTAGCTAAGATTACATGCTTCATATAATTATAACTTTGGTCATAGGCACGTATTAAACAACTAAAAGTATCCACCTCTCTTGGGATTACTTTACTATGTATAGAATACTCGCAGCCAATGAAATTATCGCCAAATTTATTCCCGAGAGTGTGCAAGATATCCTCTTTAGAAGAATTACCTACTCTACACGACACATGTGTTAATGTCTTGTAAATATGCAGCTGCCATAGTTTATACAACACTAGTGGCCGCCCACGACTCCGTTCGCGTAGAAGTCGGTTTCCCGTGGGAATGAAAAGTTTTCCCGCGGTAAAAAGTACCCTATGTGTTAATCTGATGTATAAGCTATATTACTGTAAAGTTTCATCAAAATCCGTCCAGTAGTTTTTACGTGAAAGAGTAACAAACATCCATCCATCCATCCATCCATCCATCTATCCATACATCCTCACAAACTTTCACATTTATAATATTAGTAGGATGTTTTGATTTGTGACTGAGTTGACTCCAAAGGTTTGACTCACAAATAAATCCTCTATCGCATTAAATAAATTATCAATACAAATATTGTCCAACAAAATATAAACTTACTCAAAATACAGCGCCATCGTACCGCGATTTCATGTGGAACTCTTGCCAAACTATAAGCGAATAACGTTTTGTTCTGACACCAGTAGTCTACAATTAATGATAGTTACTCCTTAAATGATATTTATATGTAAAAATAGTTACTATAGACTACTACTATTAAAAATACTACTATTTATTAAAAATAAGGGTCCAGTGTTAAACTGCATATCACCTTATGCCACCAACAAGCTAAACGCTATTAAAATAATATAGGAGAGTCATAAACAGCTTTTATATAGGCAGTATAAAACTCTGCGATTGACCATTTTCGCCGACAGGTACATCACTATGATAGTCATGTGTGAGGGATATTGAATTATCGATTATAATGTCCTTCTGTAGGCTGATGGGAGGATAAAAAGTAACCTTTTACAGTAGATCAGGATATTGTTTTGGGAATTTATACGAAATAAGTATTTTAAAAAAAGCTGCAGAGATTTATTGAAATGTTTTGGTAAATCAATAAAACTAAATAGTTAAAAACTTAGTATTTTTATATTCGTATGCAACTAGCTTCTTTTGACCAACAACATGAAGTTTAAAATACGAATTTCAACAATATTTTATTGTTGTAGCGAGAAATAATTTTCCAACTAGTTTTCCAAATAATTTTTTACTTCAATCCCCAAATACCTTCGCTCTGCCACAGACCACACTGACCACAGCATGGTCGCCTCGCGTGTAATGAGTCGCGGGCGCACGTAGCACTTCCTAAACCGTCGCGCGTCATTCGCACACCGCGCATGCGCGACGCTAGCTTTGTTGCCAAAATTTGACAGAATGTTTTTTTGAAGTGGTGGAAATAACGAAACAAATGGATACGAAAAAATATGTATTTTGGTGTACATAAGTTGGAGTAATATTTATTAGAATACATTAAGAACTTAATATTTGACTAGCTTTCGATCATACTTACAATACGAAAATAGTCTTTCCATATACTATTCCACATCTGTTGAGTAGTTTGAGCATGAAAGAGTGGTAAGCTTATTAAAATCATTTTAGTTACAAAATTAGTAGGTAGTGTTTCTTTACAATTTAGGTCGAACTAAGGTTTTGTATACGGTTATAAACATAAAAATAAACTGTATGTGCATGACATCAGCGCGAGCAATTTTTTATTTGAATAACATATTGAAAAAATGCCGAAACAGCGAAAAATTTAAATAAATTGTTATGACCTTCTTAAAATCTGTTTTATATCAATATTTTTCTATTAATATTATACATAGTCCTTATGTAGTAGACATTGGCAGTCAGCCATATTGTGGCAGTAGAATAAAAGGCAACCTGTGGCAATTAATTGGAATTTACTGCAGAAAAATGTATACTCACCATTAAAATTCATTTTTTATATCCTAGACTAATTATTTCTTACCTACATATTTGTCTATCTGATATCATCAGCGAATCAGCCAACACAATCATTAAAATCAACATATCTCAACCTCCCTTGCTAACTTTTTCTGTAATTACCGATTACCGATAATCTTAAATCGATTCGCAATCAGAGATCATGCCTTAACCGACGCGTGCGCTGGAAAAAGTTAAAATTATGTGACGACCGCTCGACAAGCAAGAACTCGCTAACTATTACGATACGATAGCGGATACGGCAGACTTACGCATGATACACTTACACACGAAAATGCTGGTGGTTTTAGAGAAGAAACTAGAAAATGGAGGGGAAAGAACGGATAGTAGGGCCCAGAGAAGTCTTCCTGAATAAACGGCGTAAAGTACAGAGTATCTTTGAATACTAAGACAAGACCGATTTCCTGTTATAAATGTAAATGAAAAACGATAGTGAAAAGCAAAGTATACAAAGGACGCTGAAAATAGTTTCAGTATTAACTTCGGCTGTTTTATCTTCTAGAGCCACCTACCTGTTCAACGCGATTTGCAACATGTGCCTTTACTAGGGTGTGTAGATATCTACAACATATTTTGTTGTAAATATATATAAGGGGACATTTTCATACGTAGATTTCCACACAGAATAGACAACTAACGTGGTTTGCAGTTATTTTACCGACAAATGATTCACGAAGTTCATCTATGTCTTTTAAAAAAAGATACCACTCGCTACTACACTACTTTACTCCCATCGCTGCTATCTGCTAGGCCGACGTTATATTAAATTATAATAAATTTACGTATTAATAGGTGATTTTCTATAAAACGTCCTTGTATGTATGGTAGTTGCGCTGTGTCTGATATCGAGTTCGGGACAAAAAGTGGGGGACGCCATCTTGGGAACTGCGCGCGCGCCGAGGGCGCAGGGTCGGGCCACGGTGCGGGGAAATGCGGGGAAATTGATAATAATCAAAAGATCATAAACCAATATACGATAGCTTATTGGTATATGTGTACTGAAGCTTGGCTGTTTTAGTTTTTTTAAAGAGCTAAGATTTGAATGTTTAACGTTTAATATAATTTTTCATTAATGATTTATGAATGGTTTAGCCTTAGGTTATTCAACTTTGTGAAACGAAAACCACAATGTATCTACCCAATTTACCTGATATAGATGGTTTCTGACTTGTAGAAATAAGAACTATATATATAACAAAAAATACACATTAATACTTCTAAACGAAGAACCAGCTAAAATAAACGATTTATTTCAGTATCGTACAGTACCCTGACCGCAAGTCTAATTGCCTGCGCGTACGCACCACGCGCAAAAACCCCGCGCAGCCGCACTCCCCGCAATGTTGATGCTTTCACAGGAATCCCGCACAAATTCCACGACTTCAGTATAAAAACATATATATCTTACTATATAAAATATATAGTATATCGCCCGCGGATCGCATGCGGCCGATTTCCACATTAAACTCCTTATAAACTTCATTTCCCCATTTCCCTCCCTTAGGTTTTAACCTCGGGTTAGCTTCGAGTTAGCTAACTCAGGTTTAAATGGCGCCACCATCGATTGTAAGTACTTCTTATTACAATCGATGGTGGCGCCATTTAAATCTGAGTTAGCTAACCCGAGGTTAAATTGGGCAATTGGGCCTTAGGGGTTTAATTGCAAAGAAATATTTCTCTCAGCGCTCATTTTTACATAATGGAAGAAACTTGTGTACTAAATTTCAAGTTTCTAGGCTTTGCAGTTTCGACGGTGCCGTCAGTAGGTTTGCCTTTTATATAAATAGTATATATCTTATGTATAAATATATTGGTAATATATGAAGATTTGTTGGCGAATGAAGGGGGGAGTCGAAAATGTAACAAACAAAATGGCGGAATAGTGACGGGGAGGGTAATGTAATGAAGTATGGCGTTCGTGAATATTTACGTTTTTTCAAGCGAGTGAGTTAAAACATGATTTTCAAGTTTATTCTACTTTTTCTGGTTAGTCGTTAAACCAATGGTTTTATCGATATGTATTCTCAGAATTTACGAATTAATTGTACTTGACTCTTGTTTTATTTGTTAAGTTAACCTATATTTTCCTGAAACATAATTTATATTAACATTACGTAAATTAAAAAGTTAACTTAATAGAGCAGAGAAGAAAATTAGAAGATTAAATTAGCAAATAAAACTAAACTTAACTGAAACTTAATTTATAATCCTTTTCATAACCCACTTTCCTACTAACCAATCCTTCTAACATTAGCTCAACCACCCTACAAGGCTGCGCCAGACATCGAAGCCTCCTTCCTCGGACTCTCAATGTGTCAATTGGCTTACTTTCCGACTTCCGCCGGACGCTGCGCACGCGTCTCTAATATAGACGTACTGAAGAAGGTTAACTGCTGGACCAGAATGTATGGGGTTTACTAGTTTCCGGTAGGGGAGTGGTACTAGAGTGAAGTAGGAATATGAGTTTGGATAGTAAGATGGTTTGTTATATTTTAATTTTTATTAATTGATATGGGGTATAAAATACCTACATATTAGTCGTTAATAAGATTTAAAGAGTTGTGATTTGAATTTGCGGAAGTAAGTAAACAGTTAAATGTGGTTGATTCCGTTGGTAATCAAAGCCATTTTGGAGATCGAAACTAGTTAGTGTTAGGACCAAACTTTGATTCTTATATTGGCTGAAAGCATTGGATATGTAGGTACTGTCGATGGCTTTTCGGAAATATTGTTGAACAAGTTAAAGTATCATGTCTTATCTTTCTTTCCTGTAGGTATCTATGATTTAAATTTAATGATTAAACGAACTTACCTGTACGTGAAGTTCTATCATAATTATACGATATCTTTGTCCGAAGAGATTAGCAATAGATTACTTGTAGTAGACACGTCGGTGTCGCCATCTGCACTGTTTGAGAGTAATCAACCAGAAAAAAATACCCGTTCCGTTCCCGTCGTTCGTTCCCGGTCTTGTAGGCCTCATTTAGTTTGGAGTAGCCGCTGTTGATATTTTAATTATTACCTATATGGGCTTAGCAAAAGCTAGGGTGGGAGGGATGCTAATCTCTTCGGACAAAGATATCGTATAATTATGATAGAACTTCACGTACAGGTAAGTTCGTTTAATCATTAATTATACATTCAATCTTTGTCCGAAGAGATTAGCAATAGATTACTTGTAGATGTTGAGAATAATGTATTAAAATATCAATCTATAATTTTTATTAACCAAATTGTTTCAGAACCATCAAAGTAATTAGATATAAAGTGTTAATTAAACAGATCCATCAGAAAGTATGCTTTTAGCAAATGTATCACAATCATCATTTATATTTTTACTATAAAATCTATTAAAAGTATTGGAATTATTGCTCCAACCTGCAGTTTTTTTAATTAAATCAATACTGACACCCAACCTTTGTGCCCGAGAAGTTGCAGCATGTCTAGTGCTGTGGGCAGTGAAAAAAGATGTATTAATTCCACAGCTGGATAAGGTATCTTTGATCCACCTGCTGATTGTCTGTGGCGTAACAGATTTAAAAGGTTTTCTAACACCTATAAATAAAGTTATGTTATCACCACGCAGTGGTTGTGTCTTTTCAAGGTAACATTTTAAAGTAGCGACTGGACATATCTGGATTTGCTGAACACATGGTAAAATAAGGTTTGGTTGTAGTGCTCCTGGGCGTGATGTTTTTATTTGATCTGGAATTTTTATGCAGACTTTGTTAGGTAAAAACTCAATATTTTCAATGAGTATTTTCGATAAGGTTTGAACCCTATGGGCTGTGGAAAGAGCAACAAGTGTAGCTAATTTCTTTGTTAGCTTTTCTAGGTTCAGTTCTTCATTAGGGTACCATTTCGCTAATTGATTAAAGACAACAGAAGTATTCCAAATGCTGTTATATTTTGGCAATGGTGGCCGTAAACGGTACACACCTTTGAAAAATCTTTTTACACGATCATCGCTTCCTATATCAGAACCATTAATCAGAGAGAGTGCAGACCTACAACTATTCAAAGATCCATACTGAGCACCAGATTCGAAAAGCTGTGTTAAAAAGTTAATCATCTTTGGTACCGATATTTCATACATGTCGAAACTATTTGTTTTACAATATAAAAACCATTTTTTAAGGTATGTATCGTACTGCTTCAATGAACTATCGTTAAGTGAGGCTAACATGATGTGCATGGAGGATGGAGGCACACATCGTCTTAATAGTGATGTCCTGATAATGTGCCGACAACCAGGGTAATCTTCTTGTGGATGTCTTTGTTGCTGGAATGGGAAATGATAAGATTTTTATGTGGTTCTAAAAACAGGGGCTGGCTAATTAAAAGATGAGTGAATAAGGGATACCAGGGTTGTGTAGGCCAGAATGGGACTATGACAATACCGGTGGCTTTATCGTTAATTATTTTACGAAGTACTTTTAATATTATGGCAAAGGGTGGAAAAGCATAAAAGAAAAAGTTTGACCACGGTATTGTGAAAGCGTCGATTTCAAATGCGTCTGGGTCTTTATGCCATGATATATACTTAAGACATTTAGTGTTAATGCGACTAGCGAAAATATCTATTTCGGGGTGACCAAAGTGCTTAACAACTTCTTGGAATACGTGAGGTGACAATTCCCACTCGATATCCGGATGTACGCGGCGTGATTCCTCGTCAGCAACGCTATTATCAGTGGAGCTTATATATGATGCGAAGACAGTAATATTACGAGTCTCGCACCACTTCCATAATTGCCGTGCAGCATCCGTTAGGTGCGGGAATTGCACACCTCCCATTCGGTTAATGTAAGAGATAGCTGTCGTATTATCTATTCGTAAGAGAATTTGGCAATCATGGAAAGATTTAGCAAAAACTTTAAGACCGAAGAAAGCAGCTAAAATTTCTAAAAGATTTATGTGTTTTAGGCTTTCAGATACGGTCCATTTTCCACTAGCGCGCTCTTGACCACACGCTGCACCCCATCCCGTTGTTGAGGCATCGCTATATATCTCTAAACAATAGTAGTTTTGTTTGATTTTATTGTGCGAAGAGTTTATATTTCTTATCCACCAATCTATGTCCGGTAGTATAGAAGAAGAAATAGTCATAAACTTTGCATAATTATCATCGTCCTTTAAGTTTAGATATTTACACCGTTCCATTTCTTTTGTATATAGCCAACCATATTCAATGGCTGGGCACGCGGACGTAAGCAACCCTACGAGGTGAGCAAAATCTCGAATTCTACAACGTTTAATTTCGCGAAACTTAAAAAGCTCAGATTTAATTTTTTCGATCTTTTCTTTAGGAAGACTAACAAACATTTTTTCAGAGTTTAGTATAAAACCTAGAAATTTACATATTGAAGAAGGTGTTTGGTTGCTTTTATTAACGTTGATAATAAAGCCTAAAGCTTGTAATAATCGTTTAGTATCTAAGTTATTCTTTAAATTTGAGTTATAGCTGTGAGATATTAGTAAAATATCGTCAAGGTAAATAGTAGATAAATAACCACACGATCTAAGTAAACCAATCACCGGCTTCATTATCTTGGTGAAGACGTATGGTGCAGTGTTTAACCCAAACGGTAACACATTGAATTCATATGTGTTAAGCTCATATTCAAATCTTAAAAATTTCTTGCAATCGTTATGAACACCTACTAAAAAATATGCGTCCTTTAAGTCTAAGGTACTCATAAAGCAATCTTTAGAAATCAGTTTTAAAGTGGTACGAAGATCCTCAAGTTTAAAATGCTTTGTATGAATGAACTTATTTAGTGACTTTAAATTAAGAATAAATCTCATCTGCCCATTAGGTTTTGGTACTAAAAATATCGGAGAGATAAATTGATCCGGAGAAGGTTGACATATGGAAATTGCACCTATGGATAAGAGGTTGCCGATGCATTCTTGAAAATGTACTCTTTCGGAGATTGAGTATGTTGGTTGAGTAGGCTTGCAGGTCTGAGTTACAATAGGGGTTGTGAATGGAATTTTATACCCTTCTATCCAAGACAGTGTAGTCTTGTCATTGGTTAACATCGCCCATTGATCATAGAAATAAGATAATCGCCCTGCGTACTTTACCTCATCTAGTGTCGTCTGCTTCTCGGAGCTGGACGCGACGATTGCTTCAAGAAGTTGTCTGGACGATTCTTGCGGACAGGCTCCTTGGTCCTCTGTGGCCTCTTCTGCCTGTGAGAAGGGGCTGGACCTCGCCAGTTTAAATTTTTATAAGTAGGCTTATTTGTTTTCTTATTATTTAAGTTTGGCCTAGGTGGAGCTACTTTCATTTCTTCACCTGATTTTGAAATTGCTCTTGCTGTTTTAAGGGTCTCAGCTAAGTCTTGGCTAAATAAAAACTTGTCAATTTTTGTTTCTGACAGTTGGTCTTTTAGCTCTTTCTTCAAATTGTACAAAACAAAGTTTCTTCGTATAACCGAGTCTGAGTGTTGAACATCACAGAGTATCTTACTTGCGTCCATTAAAAGTTTAATCAACTCGGTATCTTTATGACCAAGAGCAACAGAAAACGCCTCGGCTATGCACGCGATTGCGGAGGATAGTTGTTTTTGTTTATGTTCGATGCCTTGGTCTCTTTTGAGGATATTTTCTGAGATGGCAGCCTTTACTTCTGGGTTGAGTGTAGGTGCGTTTATAAGAGTACAGTTCGCCGGAAGTAAATACCTTTCTAGTAGACTTTTACGCATCTCGTTTGGCAAGCCAGAGGTCACTAGATGCTGAAGTCGAATTGCCAGGTCAGACTGGATGTCTTTTCCATAGATGGTCTTCTGAGACGGATCGGCACCCATAATCTCAAGTACTTGTTGATCAAGTTCCGGAAGTAACGGCAAGGACCCGTCAACAGTTACCTCATTACAGGTCAACGGTTGTGGTTCCATCGTGGGAGGCCAGGGGTCAGTGGCGGCGCTCGTTGATGGCTGGGGCTCAGCGGCGACGCCTGTCAATGGTACCGGTTCGCAGTCAATTCGATGCACGTCTGGAATAGAGTTGTTTATGCAGTAAATTCCATAACGGCACATGTGTACCCGCCCACTAGGTTTATTTTACTTGTTATTATTAAAATTGTTTTATTAATAATATGTGGGTAGTAAATATATTTACGGAAGTTAGTATTTTCAATAAAGTGTAAACCCCTCAGGTTAACCGCATTACTGAATATGAATACTGTGAGGATATATCGTTTTAGTTAAGTGTTGACCCCAAAAGCCAACCGCAAAACTAAATAATAACGATCATAATTGAAAAAAGAAAATACCGGCATTCACTGTCACTACTCGTTTCAACAAAGTGTTAACCCCAGAAGTTAACCGCATTATTGAATTGTAACGAGTATTTGTACATTCGTTTTAAGTAAAGTGTTTACCCCAAAAGTAAACCGCAGTACTTTCTTAAAAACGAGTATGATTTCAAAAGCTAACCTTCAAGGTATAACGGCTGCATAGGGCGCGAGGTATGCGTGGCACGCCGCCGGCGCTGTGTCGTCGACGAGCTGGACGTCGACGAGCTAGATCTGCTGGAGCTGGAGTCGGAGCTTGATGACCTGGATGACGACGAAGAGGAGCTCGACGGAGAATTATCACGATGATGTTGTTTACGTTTTCGCGCACGCACTAACTCCTTTTCGAGTTTTTTAATTCTCTTATTGAGGTGGTAATCACTCTCACTGTGTTTTCTTTTCCCCATATTGCATTGGCAGTACGTATAAACTTGCAAAAGAATAAAATAGGGAAATAATAAAAAAGGCGCGAAAACAATGTGCTGAGTGGCGAAGCACTGAAATGTGAATGAGGCCTACAAGACCGGGAACGAACGACGGGAACGGAACGGGTATTTTTTTCTGGTTGATTACTCTCAAACAGTGCAGATGGCGACACCGACGTGTCTACTACAAGTAATCTATTGCTAATCTCTTCGGACAAAGATTGAATGTATAATTACGTTAACTTACTTATATTTCTTTAAATATTGCTGAAGGTGGACCTCGTAAATCACTACATAGTATAAAGTCGCTTTGTCTATCCCTATATCCCTATGTGTGCCTAAATCTTTAAAACTATGCAACGGATTTTGATGCGGTATTTTTTAAAGTTAGATTTATTTAAGAGGAAGGTTTACATGTATAATAACATACTACAGGGAAAAGAGTTTTACTCTGAATTTAACGCGTGCGAAGTCGCGCGGGTACAAGCTAGACTTACATAATTGGTTTTTTTGAATTTTTCTACGCCTAGTACCTATAACATAATAAGATCTTAAAATATTACGGTGTTTTTTTTACAGTAAATACATTATAATATTCACAAATATCAACAAGTGCAAAGTTAAAAAAGTTTAGCTAACAAATTACAAATAGGTACTTTTTTTAATATTTTGCTTTTCACACTTTTATCTTTGCTTGCATTGAAGCTTGTTACTACATTTATTGATTTGATAGCATGCATGATACAATGTTCTAAGTGAATTATAGTTAATTTGGAAAATTCTAACAGTATGGGCAGTGTAACGGTAAAATAAAGTGACCACTTGCATGATAACCTATCTAGAAAAAACCGTTTATAACCCGACCTAAATACTAAATTGAAATTAAACTATTCACATTAAATCTGCCCCATTTGTATACGAAGTTGTTCCGCGCGTGCCACATCCGCTAGATGGCGTTGTTATGCAATTGGCGCGAAAGTAACGGTGCCGGTGCTTCCGGCGGCCATGACACCGGAAATGAAAATATATGATGGCGAATTTTATTAAAACTCAAAACACGTACAGAGCTGTGGGGATATTTTTTAATTAAAATAATTTTGGTATAAGTTTGGTTTGTGGATTAAGTGTTATAAATTGAGATTGCTTTGTGCAGCTTTTGATTGAATTAATCCAATGTCAATAACAGAAAACTATATGAATTGAATGTCGGAAATTAAAATGAAAATTTTGGTCTTACACGTAACAGTGCTTATTTATATCCATATGCACATTTAAATATAAAGTAAACAAATTCAAGACAACATAATTTAACTATTTTAAAATAAATAAATACACGTAATCAAATTAAAAGCTTACTGTAGCGCCAAAACCAATCGGAAACAAAATTGATTTAATTCCACCAAATTCAAAGTCGAACGCGGAAAATCGAAAAGTTTTTCTGCTAAAATGAGCATCGAAAGTCCCTCTAAGTAAAATATCCAACATTGAGGGTACTTGCCACATCGAGCGCCCTCCGAGCCACTTCGATAATTTGATTTTCTTTATCCTCTTTGTAAGGTATTTTTAACGGTTATTTTTAGAACACCGTTTAAATGGACCGCTGCGCAAAGGATGTGGCTAGGCGTCATTTTAATTTGGAAATTATACGCTTTTTAAACATATTTATGAAGTAAATGGTCATAAAAATTTGGGTTTGTATGTAAAATGTTTAATACGAGCTGTTTATCAACTTCGCAAAGTTATTTTTTTTATTTATGAGAAAAAATCTTACATTTTTTAGTAAGAAAAATATGTCTAGGTAGAAACTTTATCAAGTTTCACATTTTACAGTTAACCAACTTTTCCCAAGAGTATTAATTTCTATTATCAAGCAAAGAGGTAAAGAGTAGTTTACCTGGTACAAATACAAAAAGTATATAGTTCTAAAGAAACGCAGTTAAGAAACTTATTCATTATTGGAACCAATGCCCCCTTGATGTCTTGCTACCCATTTTCGTTTTGTTTACCGATTCGAAACAACCTTATTGAGCTGTGCCGTTGTTTTTGGTAAATTAGAACGATATTGTAACGGTGTTATCTGTATTTAGAAAACGAATGAGATAAGCAGTCGAATGTATCGGCAAACTGCGGACGTAGAGAAAAGATGTAGGTGTAGTGTTTATATATGGTTGATCTTGTTGGATATGGTTTTTACAGTAGGATTAAAATGTTATACATGTTTACTATGAATAAGTTGTAAGTCATTTTGTTTATAAATGACTCGCCTGAGATTTGCACAGGTGTGTTTTAACAAAACTATCAGAAGTCAATTGATTTTACTTTATTTAAATACAATCTTATCAAATCTGTTCTCATTAACATAGAGGCATGTCTTCATTTCATACTATTATCATCATCATGTATCATCATTACATAGTATAAATAAATCCAAGTCGCTAATTCTGTCCGTGTGTATGTTTGTCCGTTATCTCCTCCTGAACCACTAAACGGATTTTAATGCGGGTTTCGCCATTTCATTTGTAAATAAAGAATATTTGAAAAAGATTTTTTTAATTGGTCAAAATTCTAAGTTTAATGAACAAGTCACACTATAAACGTGAAATTTTGTGAGTATGTATGGATGTTTGTTACTCTTTCACGTAAAAACTTCTTGATGGATTTGGATGAAACTCTGCAGTAATATAGGTTATACATCAGAATAGCACATAGGGTACTTTTTACCGCGGGAAAACTTCACATCCCCACGGGAAACCGACATCCCCGCGTACGGAGTCGCGGGCGGCCACTAGTTTACTCATATAACTATACAAACACATATGGAATTTCTCACATCGCACCAGAAACTAGACACCAGCTAATCATTATCAGCTTGCAAGGTTGGCTTGTTACATAAAACAAATAAACAAACACGAAAATGGGAATCCACTACGAAATTAGTGTGACAACTTGAAAAGGGGCGAACCATATCAGGAGGGGTCGAATTGATGAATCAAACAACACTATTGAATATGGTGGTGCGAAATGGAGCGAAACAGTAGAGTTGACAGCGGAGTGGTGCTAAATGTTGTTATGTCAATTCGTTGACAAAATGACATTGAGGTTGGTGGTAGAGGCACTTGTCGAGCTGTTAGTAAATTGGTAATTGAAGGTTAAGGTGAAACTGGATGTTGGTGAAGATTTGCGAAGGCAGTGGTGTCTTCAAACAGTCAGAATCATTTAGGTCATAACAAAAAAGGAATTTGAAAGGGTATAAAGTTCTGAAAGTTGGGCTTATGATATCAATGCTCGTTAAAAAGCTACTTTGTTGAATTGTAACTGTTAGATTATCAGAGCTTCTAATACAAGCTTGCGCTTAGTTAAGGTCCATACTTTTAATGTAGTAATTTTAAATTAATTTTTAGATAATACTTGAAAATTTACTGTAAAGTCATCATCAACCTTTACTTTCTGTTGTGCTGCTTTCAATTGCATTCTATCATAGCTGAAAGTGAATGATACGCCATCACCAACACAACATGCAAATATCAACCACTATACCCTCACATAAGGCTGCGCGGAGGAAATCACCAGATTTATAAGGCACCAGACATCGGGGAGACCCCACGTGGACTACCATACTCGAACATAAAGATCCATAAGTTTTGGTCTTGATGGTTGACGTGTGCGCTTATTTAGACTAAGCCTTAAACGGGACTCGCTAAAGATCCGTCCGAAGGGAGATACCAATTTGGCGCGGTGACCGAATGGGATAGCTTGCGTAATGAGTGAGTGAATGAACCGTGAATGGGCTGTGTTTTTTTTCTGTCGGTCAAGGCAATGTTTACTATACGGTTACGGGGTTGCCTATATTTGCAAATTGCGAAGTGGGCCTTCCCTTTTTTGTTGTAATGCACAAGGCGAGGATTGAAGTCGACGGACTTTGGGATTGTTTATTGAAAAAAACCTGTTAGGTTTGTTACGTTTGTCGGTAGTTAGGCCTAATTTAATACTACAGCCGACGGCAGTTTTAGTTATTGTATTTTCGTGCCGGGTTTAGGTTATTTTTAGGCATGCAATAAAATTCAATTTATATACTTACCTAATTTAAAATTTCTTTATAAATTGATTGTGGTTGTTACAAAGATTATTTAACAAGCAAGAAACTAGAAATTGCGACATAATAACACAATAATGAGTCAAGTCGAAGCAGCAGAAGAAAGCTTCAAGAAACTCTTTGCCTTATTTCCCTACTAATGAGCTTTTGTTGGTTTCTGTTCAAAATAATATAAGACTTTGCAAAGAGGATGAAGTTAGTTTTAAGTTTATATTGAGTTTTAAACAAGATAATAATACCTATTTTAAATGTACCTAAGTATATGTTTATCAATAAATATATATTAATAGGTGCCAATCAATAAAAGGTCTACAAGGGACCCCAATAGCAGCAACACTCAGATATAACATAAAGAGCCTTGTTTAAATAAATCAAAATATATACATTATTTTTATTCAAACCAAATAAAAATAATTTATATAGGCTTTACCTAAATCTTGATTTGGTATTTTTCAATCGCTGTTTATTTTTTGTATTTATCTTATTGTTTGCAATTTGTTTTATATTATTTAAAAAAAAGCTAATTGAAAAATAGATATCAGAAAATGCTGGTAGCATTAACTCGATAGACACAACTAGCGACATCTATCGATGGTAAACGTAAACTCAGGCTTTCATCTATATTCAAACGTTAGTTACAAAAATATCAATTTTACCTTAAATTAATTTTTAGTACCACCCAATATAATATACAGGTGTTTTATATCATAATTTTTATGGTATTTGGAAGGAACAATAATTGTTCTGATGAGCTGAAACTATTATTAAATAAGCCTCTTTTAGGATAGAAACCAGTTACATAAGTCAATCAAATCTATCAACCTTTGCTTTTGTGCAGACCAGACAAGATGAAGCTTGATCATTTACAACTTTCGTGTACATAAGTAAATACAGTAAAGATTATTTTCCCTGTCATATGGCAAAGCTTAATCTAGCCTAGACTGTACTAGAATGTTTGAGGTATGTCTGTACTCAAATCTTGAGAATTATAACGGGCAGTAACATCAAAGCCACAGGATAGACATTAAAAATTGTATTTGCCTACGAATTTGAGACAATTGTTTTATTGATATGTTTATTTAGTTTTGCAGGGATATTGTTCCCGAAAAATATTTTTAAATGTCCTAGTATGAATTTTTCAAGTAAGTGTTATACCATTATGGAATTGCAATAAAATTACCTATCTTTTTAAGTTACTCGCCGGAGTTGCGTAGTACTTTTTTTTCAGTACGCTTGGAGGAAGTTGAGTCAAATCGTAATTACTAAGTCCTTGACTGGACAAGAATTTAATTTGGTTAGATAGATAGATAGATGGATAGATAGATAGATTAACTCTTTATTGCTCACACATATTAGAGAAGTACAAAGATCGTCTTAAACTAGTGTGGGCAAAGTGTGTTAGATATGTATTGTTTCTTTTATTTCAATTTGATAAAGGGTTATTGACGATTATATAACAGTATTTTTATACAACAATATTTGTAGGTACAGTTAGCAAAATAAAGTGTAAAATATTTAGTTTTTTTAAATTCTATTTATTTTTTTAAATACCCAGAGGGAATTTTATTTTTTATTTTTCTGGTGACCCTTGTGACTACCTCTACTCCAGCTACGTAACCTTTTGGGACACCTTGTATATTTGTAACCATAGAAAATAAAATAAGATTATTTTATATTCGGTATACTTTTCGTTATTTAGACTTGTATATTTTACTAGTGGCCGCCCGGTTTCCTGTGAGAATGAGATTTTTTTCCGCGGTAAACCTATATTACTGCTAAGTTTCATCCAAATCCGTCTAGTAGTTTTTACGTGAAAGAGTAACAAACATCCATCCTCACAAACTTTAACATTTATACTAGGATTTCACTTAAATTTGATAACGAACAACCAAAAAGTATTTTTAAATGAGCAAAAAGCCAATTACAGTTTCGTTAAAAATTCTGCTGAAATTAGACTATTGCAAAGCGTGGAAAGGTGACTATGAAGAAATAACTAATTCATTTTATACGTGCTTACGTATTAAAATCATTCTCGTTTTAATTTTGTACATAAACGTAAACACTTATCATAATTTATATAGAATTTGGTACACAAGAAGTTGTGCTTTAGACAAAATAGAACCAAATAGTTGATTACAATAATTACCTACTTAATTCTCCAAAAATGGACAAAGAATTCATGTCACACACAGTCAAATAAAAAGTTTACCTATATGTAACATTCAAACGATCCGACCTAGTCTATGACTAATCCTACGGTGACACAGTATACATCAAAGTTTCCGACGAATGGCACCATTCCGAATAATACCCAGTTCCTGTACTACACACATACAATTATTAAAATCGATTAGGCAGCAATTATAGTCATGCATAACTAAAATATATTGATACCTGATGGCTAATGGCTGGGGAGGCCAAACGGGTCACGAGAGGGTGGATGCCTTCATTTGAAGGGTGAAAAAGGGGTGGTTGTATGCATTATGTAGAGCAATCAATAGAGTAGGTGTCGAACGGTGATTGTTGTCCAACTAAGTTGGGACAGGAGCGGGGTGGAGGCTTTGTTATATTTTTTTTCGAAAACTCATTTATTTTTTATTTTTGTTGGACCTTCCAGCCACGTATTCTAGAAGAATAGCCTCTAGATAAATCGAAATATAAACCGAATTAAAAATTAAACATAAAACAAAGCAAAGTAGACAAAATACATAAATAAAATTAAAAGTACTGCACTCTCCCTGTAAATAACAATCATAAAGTACTAAAACTAGTATTAAACAACTAGTGAATTCCCATTCCTGCAACATTGCTACTGAAAATTTATAGGAGGCAATTAAGTTGGTTTCAGGCTAAGTAGCTGCTCTACAGTTTATCTATGGACTGAGGGTGGCAGCCCACACATGGCGGGAAATTATATGTAAGCATTGTTAGTCCTGAAAGTTGAGGAATTAAGTTAAATGATACTTTAAATCGAACCATAAAACAAAATTTAAGTCAAAATTTGGGGAGGATTTTAAGACTGTGTAAAATAAAATTGTAAAAGACAGGTCAGTTGCAATACCTATTGTCAGAAATGTTTAAAATACCGTTAAGGAAACTTAAGGTTATGAAAGGACCCTTAACCCTTTAAAAACAATATCGAGAAAAATATATACCTACTTAGAGAAAAGTTTAGGCATAACAAATTCCGAAATCAGTAGGTACCCCTAAATGACCCCATTTGTAATGTAATGGAATAACTTTTTGTACCATATATTCACATACTGAAAAAAGTCGTATTAAACGAATATCTAAACCACTAAATCCAGTTAAAACTAGTATCAGTCTGAAAAAAGCCGCGTGGAAACCCATCAATGTTAGTGAAGACAGTAGGAGCGACGATGCGGCCGCCACCGCACTCCATTCCCGGCCCAGACACTCTTGTTTGACTTCTCATGACAGCTCAATAATACACTTTGACTAACTGTTAGACAAGTAATGTAACTACTCAGTTTGTGCAAACAGTGGGACAGTAAAACAGTGTTTACATTTGAATGTGCTAAAGTTGAGGTCAATATTTGCAGGAGCAAAGTTGATGGGTAAAGACTTGTCTCGTGAAAAGTGGTAGGAGTTTTAATGTTGAAGTGAAGTTTGTTTGGTTGTTTTGTGTAATTAATTGATAGAACTAATTTCAAAATAGTAAAGTTATTAATAGATAAAACGCCAGAGCGAGACAAGAGGCTAAGTTGATAAAAAACGAAATATAAACTTAATTTAACTCCCAGGCGAGCTCTGATTAGTTTTTTTTTCTCACACTAAATTACACTTAAATACGTTCATTGCTCCACCACTAAAACAACAAAGGACAGCATTCAAATTTATGAGAAATAATATTGTATTTGTATATCAAAAAGGGACGAGTGCAGCCCCACGTGGAAAACAATTACCTACCTACTTTTTCATTAATATTTCATATATTTTCCCCCTAATACCTAACCACCCTTTAAATCTAAATTAACTAAAATATGTTTTGCATCTGTCAATCACACAACTGACAGTGTGTGATTAGGTAGCATCTAGGTTTCAAGTATGTAAAATAGCCTGAATAGGGGTTTAATTAGTTACCAGGTTAATTCCCTTATACTTACAACTACGAGTATGATGTAATGATAATAGAATTACCTCATCGTATCATTTTTCTCCTGGAAAAGTCCATTTCAAGAGTACTTTCCTAATAAAGCATCCTGAATGATTAATGAGCGATGCTTTCAACTGGCTTAGTGAAGAGTTGATTTGAAAGGCATCGTGGTTGTAGTAAATGAATTGACTGAAATAAGGTTATGGGGTGGCCTACTATCATTATTAGAAGGCTGTAGAACATCAACTATCTGTTGCCCGCTTTATTTCGATACAATCATTATTACACATGTATATATTTAGTTCAATATACTTAGCTTTTGGTTTGGTTAGCATTAATTAAAAAAAACGTATTGATTTTAATTTTTCTTGACGGAAGTGTAGTATTTTAAGTATCAAAAACAAAAGTTAACAGTATTGCTATTGAACATTAAAAACACATGTGTCATCTTCCGTTACAATAGGAACCTATTCAAGTATGTACGAGTTTCTACCTAAAAACCCAGTGAAAAGTGACTATTGACCTTAAAGTGTCAAATGTTCAAACTCAAACAAACCCTGAGCTAAGTAACCATGGGGTGTGGTTCCTCTGGCCAAGTGGTGGTCCCTGAGACCAGCAACGGTCACGCTAAAGTGGGGAATGGCACCAAAGTCGCTGCCAATGGGCACCACGATGACGACCTGCCAACGATGGTGCTGCCTGATACTCCGATCAAACCGAAGCCACGTGAGTACTGAAGCTTTATAGCTATCTTATGAGTTGATAAATTAAGGGCTGATAAATAGAGTGAACATGTGTCAGAAAAAAACAGAATTAATTTTGAGGATTGTCTCCAGAATTTTAGCGACTTGAGTCAATTTACGATTTCTTTTAGGGGAAGTTTCATTATATAGAAAACAAGTCGCTATACTATATATTATTTTGTTGTATCAGTATAATAAACTTTAATTTACAAGATTATCCTGTCTTATCTTTGACATGATCAAAAGCAAAAATATTAAAGTTGTTTTTAGTGGTTTGGGCTGGTTTTATCAAGCACTAACTACTTACTTACTTCACAACATACCAACTTCACCACAATCAATTTTGAATATGTCTACTTCTACTATTTGAGTCTCTACGTCCTTTGTTTCTACGACTGTCGTTTGTTTTCTTCCAGCGATAGCCTTCGAGATCCCGCTGGAGGAGTTCTCCCCGCCCCCCCGCGCCAGCACGCCGCCCCCGCGCGTGCAGCGACTGATGCAGCCCCTGCAGGTGAGGGTCTAGGATGAAGGGGTCTGAGGATTTTTTTTTATAACATAGGTAGCAAACGAGCATGCGGGTCACCTGATGGTAACTGATCACCGCCGTGGGTGTTGGGGGTGGGTTGCTGACCTTTGAGAAAATTAGGCACCGGATACCGCACTCACCGAACGAAAAGAAACATCGTCCCTACTTCACTATGGTTTTCTGTGCGACGGTGGTATTTCACCGGTCGAGTCAGCCTAGAATTCGCTGCAGACAGAGCCTACAGCTAGACTCTACCACTTACAAAAGGTCTAGGATGAAGGGGGTCTGAGGAAATGATGTAGGGAATATTGGAGTAGAAGAAGTAGTTAGAGAAGGAGAGGAGAATTAGTAGTTAGTTAGGGTTAGAAGAGGTTTATGTTGAGTGAGTTGGTGGTCGTGTGTGGTTTATTTACTTGGTAGCTGCCTATTTGGTTGGTAAAAAATTAAGGTAATTGATACTGATACGCTTTTCTGATTAATTTAAGTCCTGTTTTTGGAAAGTAGAAGAAGTAGGTCCTGTATCTTTGTAATGTATATGTGGTTACAAAAAATAGTAGTAGGGGAGCGAGGGGCTTGTTGTAACAGTTTTCAGTAAAACTAGTATATCTTGAGATCTATTGATTCAATTTCTACTAAATAAAGTTTGATGGATACTGTAACTCTTCCTCTACCAAATCAAGTAAAAATAATATCATAACTATTGGTCATTATTTAACAATCAATTATTTTCTAAAAGAAGTGCGGTGTTACAACTTACCTCGTGCTTGGGGCAAGTTGTAACGTCTACCGGGGCAAGTAGTAACGACAATAAAAAACGACATTAATACCTCTAATCATTTATTCTTTATTTATTTTTAACAAAATTGACATCTTTCCAAAGTAAGTATTATGTAATTCTTGTCAAAAATCAACTCAAATACACTTTTTTGTAATCAACACTTAAAAGTTAAGTAACACTACTTATAATCATAATAGCACTTTTAAATCACAGTAAGTAATTAAATTATTTATTTCTTATACACTCTATCCAATCTTTTTTGTTTGTATCTGTGTAAGCTTCACCACATACCAGACAATGCATGTTGTAACATGTTACAACAAGCCCCGGGATTTTGTTACAACTAACCCCATGGTATGATTTTTAACATTTATCAAGATAACTATTTAAACAATTTAGCAATCATAAAATCTGTTACACAATATCAGAGATAGATAAATTTGAATGTAAATAAGATGTAGAAAATTTGAAAATAGGCAATATTAAAAACACAAACCAAAATTTTACGACAGTACAATTTTATATCACCTGGCAGAAATGAAGGGAATGCTCACATTTGCTCACTGCGACAACCGGCGGAACACTGGCTATGGCAATATGATGTGGTAGGGTTTACCTATGGGTTAAATCGAGTCAAAGATATACGTTAATAGTGTTGAAGATCCTGGTGAAAAGAGCCTGTTACTACAAGCCCCTAGGTACCTACCGACAGTAATATCAGATTAATATTGTATAGAACTTTTTATAAGAATGTGAATAATATAGATGTGAAGAAAACACACCTATATAAAATGGCGAAGTTTAATTAAAAGCCGTTTTTAAGGCTAGAAACTTCCCACAAATAATTGTCTGAATAAAGAACTCTAGAATATGCAATTTGCATTGAAATTGCTTATATTTGTCTCCAGGCGGAGCTGACACTTCCAGACATCAGGGAAAAGCTAGCGGAGGCAGAGCTACGGAGACAGGCGGTTAGTTAAACTAAATATTACTATGAGATATACTACCAACACTTTTTGGCATTAAAGATTTATAAAACGGGCGGTTTCCTTACGTAACGGCTCACGCTCTCTTAAAATGGCGACCTACCCGATATTTGTTTTTCGCCCCTTTCAAATGATTAGAAAAGCTTTTATTACGAATAAACAATACAATTTCTGCTTTAGTTAGGAATGCTCTTAAGGTTACGTAGTTTTATTCTGCAATGAAACAATTTCTTCGTGATCGCAATTAGTTACATATAAATTACCTACTTGTTATTAGATTCTGCAACAAAGAGCGGCGTCTGCGCAGAAAAGGGCTCTGAAAATGAACCGGAGTTTCGACAACGAGATGGACACACTGCACTCTGATCATGTGAGTATAGTTCCGTGTCAGGCGCGTGTAAATATGAAGAAGTTTGATTGAAGTGACTTTTACAGAAACGCTCAAGAATAAATTAAGTAATAAAACATTGTAATCTAAATATATATAACTCAAAGGTGACAGAATGACATAGTGATCTATCAACGCACAGCCCAAACCACTGGACGGATCGGGCTGGAATTTGGCATGCAGGTAGATGTTATGACGTAGGCATCCGCTAAGAATTTTGATCAACTTTATCCAAGGGAATAAAATAGGGGATGAAAGTTTGTTTAAAACTAAAATTTGCTAAGGATGAAACCGCTGGGCGGAAAGCTAGTTTCAAATAAAGCACGCCCTCAGAGAGTGGGGTTGGAACACAACTCAACTTGGGGGCGCAACTCAATCGCGCCTTATCGTAGCTTTTGTCGTCATGTCGAATCGTAGTAACTAAACCCTATATTTAACATACCTACTCGATTCCCGCACGATTTTCAGCAAATTACCTTGAATATTATAAGTTTACAGTTAAGTTTTAATACAATTTACTCTATTTTTAATTTATTGACTATTTCTATTATTATATTGACATTGTTATTGACTGATGTTTGTAATCTAATCATTATTTGAATATTTACTCTATGTTATTAATCAATTATTTCCAGGGCTCCATAGACACCAGCAAGCACGCGACCAACAACCTCACCATCCCGTCAGAGCCTGGCGTCGTGGACGCTAAACATATTACATAAATAATAAATCAATTATATTTAACATTTAGGAATAACAATATCCTTATAATATTTTGTGGAGTGGTAGAGTCTATCTGTAGGCTCTGTCTGCAGCGATTACTGGGCTGACTCGACCGGTGAAATAACACCGTCGCACAGAAAACCGACGTGAAGCAGGGACGATGTTCCTGCGTTTCGTTCGGTGAGTGCGGTATCCGGTGCCTAATTTCCTCAAAGGCTCAGCAACACACCCCCAACACCCACAGTGTTGCGGGGAGTCATGGGCGGCGGTGATCACTTATCATCAGGTGATCCACATGCTCATTTGCTTTGCTGTATTATTAAAAAAAAGTTTACTTGTCTTTCTGTCTGTCTGTCTGTCTGTCGGGCACGCTTCCGCATCTTAACTATTAAACCGATTTAGATGACGTTTGGTTTTGAAAACTAAACTTTGAACACTATAGAAGTACCCTTTTGCAAAGAAAAACAAGTGGTGAAAGTTTGTACTAATTCGTTATTAAAAAAAATGTAAAATACCAGCATAAAGAAAGACACCGAATAAAAAACTGCGGGTAAAAGGCTTGTCAAGTATTATTATTATAATGTTATTTTGTAAGTTTATGTCTAATTTGAGTGTATTAATTAAAATTCTTCCTGTATGAAAGATACAGAGTGTATTTGACGATGGAGCAAAAACTTAGAGGGTGTGTTCAACCATGATTACATGAAAATTATTTATTAATAGGTGGATGTTTGTTTGATAGACTAACCTTTATGTCTACGAAAAAGTATTAAAACAAAAATAATATCAACTAATTAAAGGTAAAGAACATATTAGTTAAGTTTTTGTAAGACTTTGAATACGCCCTGTATTAATTACCTTAAATGAACTTCAAAAAATACGTAAGAATTTTTTTATCTTTAAAATAGTAAACATAGTTAATAAGGCGCCGATTCTAAGAACTTAGTAAGAACTTTCTAAACTTAAAGTATGGCTTTCATATACAAAGCTATAATTTAAGGCAAATAAATGTAGTAATTTTATATCAATAAGCCTTCAGTTTGAGTTTTAAATAAGTTTTTCTTTATAACCTCGTTATGTACGCAAAGTAATATGCTATGAAATTAATATGGTTCGTTATTATTGTTTTAACTTAGTTTTATTCCTAATTATATAATAATATAATAACTTCAATACCTATTTAAAAATACAGGTTTTGCATAATTAAAAAGTGCGTTAAATTAATTAAATAAATAGAATAATATAGACATCTTTTATATAAAACGTAATATTATTTATTACTGCAGATGATTTTTGCCTTCATGCAACGCTTTGAATAATGGATGAGGTCAAATGATTATCGATTCACAATTACGTGGAGATATTGAACATTTCAACGTTATTCCATTTGCATAATACTGTTGGTGCGATCAGCAAAGGTTTGGACAAAGAGTTTTAAGGCAAAAGTCGCTTGCACAAAAATTGAGCCTTGCTGTTTCGGGTATACCACTTCTGGTATAAAAAAAAACAATATGATTATAATAGTTAGTGTCAACTGTGTTATAATTTGACTCTAGTAGGGCATAGTTCTTAGTTTCACTTTTCAGACTAACCACCCTGAATAATATCAATAAAAATACTGAGAAAGCGATATGTGCAGCTCTCTATAATTGATGTGCAAGGAACTGTCGGCAAAAAGTGGTAGGCTGAAAACTGTATAATATATTTAATATTTATATTTAATTATTTTTTTACTCATAAATAGCACAATAACTTGATCAAGATATATTATTTATCGTAAGATTCATTTACTTTTGAAGTAACGTAAAAATATTTTACGAACTATGCCATACTACTCGCTTACTCTTTAGCTATTTAAAAGGTACCTACTAATTACCTTAAAATCATGTAGGTATTTAACTAAAAAAGTAAATTATTAGTTGGTTGTTACTTAATTTTTAAAATAAGTAATATTAAGGTTTCATAGCTTTTCTTGTAATAGATAAGAATTATTAATACTAGGTATTATGTGTATAATATTAAAACAAATTAAAACATAATATTATATTAAGAATAATTTAATATATATAAAGGTAAATTACAGTGTTGTTGGCAATTGGGGAAAACTAACTAAAATATTTCAGTAAAGCATGAGTTTTAGATATTTATGTATGTCCAAACGTTAGAAATATTTATTATCCTAAATCGTAATGAAATATAGAAGTTAAATTTTAATTTAAGATTTTTGTAACTTTGGATACAAAATGTAAACAACATTTCTAATGAGACTATATAATTTTTTATGCCATACATGTCACATTCGCTTTTGAACTAAAATGTATTAGAATTGATACTTTCATATGTAATCATAAAATTTTGAAAATAAAATGTTTGGTCTCCCTAAATATGCTCTTTTATTTACTAATTCAACCAGCAAAATTATGAACTAATATCATAATAATTATTTTAGCCATAGATATCAAGGAAAAGAAAGAATTTTAAATTAATTATTTTTAACTTTTTTAAACAGCTGGTAACCCCGTAGCCAAGACGAACCTAGCGAAGCGCAAGAGCTCTACCTAAATTTTCTCGAAGTGCTTCATCATTATTTGAAACTCTCATTATAACTTGAGTTTTGACTTTACCAGATTAACGACCAACCCATATATTTTGACAAGAGGTGAGTTTGTGAAGTTAAAGTGTGTAGAATCAAAAGCTTGACTCTACATGAAATTAAATGAGATTTATTTTATCTTAATCCTGATTTTGACCATACCCAATAACTCAAAACCAGACCCTAGCTTAATTACCATTTAATGAACCTTCCACTATTTAAATCTTCCGTACTGCCAAAAACCGGAATTGAATGCAATTCAAGTTATTGATTGCTCATAAAATAATAATTACCCAACCGGGATCGAACCCGACACGTTAAGCCCGTAAGTACCAAAACTGATTAAATTGGAACAGCTAGGGGATTATTCTGGACGTCTGCGCTACATCAATCGATATATTTCGATAGATAATTAAACGTATTTATGTGGGATATCCGACTGTGTGGTGTGAAGTCAGCCGTGGATTGAGCTGGTCATGCAAACTATGATAACACAGTATTGGTGTAGTTGCGTACATAATTATGACGTTTATTGTTCAATTCAGTGTTTTTGTAACTGTTGAAGGGAAACATAAATTATGCTGATGATCATATTGTTCTTTTGTGTTTATTTGATTAACACAATTTGTTGAATGTTCAGGCACATTTCACTGGACAAACTTCAATATATCTTTTGTCAATTACATCAAATTGACAAACCGAACAAAATATACTTAAGACATCAACGGAATTCTCATCTTTTCGCTTCCTATTTTATAATACGCATTTTTTTTTCATTGTCAATTTCCTCTCCAGTTTCCTTGAACAGAACTTTCCAATCACATCCTGAGCCAACAAAGAAAATACAAAAATTAAAATCTCTCTCGCTATATTTGTTCGATATTTATCTACTGCCTTCAGAATACCCCCCGATTCCTGTATAAGCTCTTGGGAAATAAAAGGGGACATCCGGTAAATTGTTTCCCGATGTCGTTCCAGATTTAAAATTCATTAGTCCAACGGTCAGAAATATGGCGGCGACATGTTATAAATTGGCCGGTTAACGCCATTCAACGGGACTTTAAGTATTTTATAGGCGATGTTTGGAAAGACTGTTTAAAATAAAATTAATATTGCGAAAGATATGGATTTAATAGGTTACAATAAAAAAAACCTGCCAAAACATGGTCATGTATATAGAGAACTTCGGCTCAATAAAAGCCACATTTTACGTGTTATCCGTTCTACAGTTCAAATATTTCAGAAGATCATATTTAAACTCAGGGTAGAGTTTCGAGTTTTTTTTTTAATTCGAAAACGTAGAATTATCGTATGAAATAAAAAAGCAGTTGAAAATTAAAATGGATATAAACTTGAAAGGTTTTTGTAGAATAGGTATTACTTACAAGAACGCTCTCACTTTCTCATTGGTGACGAGTGTGAGAGGTAACCGTAGGCGACACAAATTACGCTCACAATACAACTGCAGTAAAAAAGTCTTCATATTCCTCACTTCCATAAAATTTTTACCACTTCCAGTGGCTTTAAGATCTAAGATGACGTTAACAAAACACGTACAGGCATAGCGGAATTTAACAACATACAATTATTGAAAGAAAAATATTGATTACTAGCGACCCGCCCACGCTTCGCAATGGTGTAATTTCGGCCGACTTGTTCACGATAAATAAAATTTCGACTTAATTTAGAATACTTTTTCCGAAGGTTCTTTATTTACAATTTCAAATGAATAAATTCCCTAAAAGATGGAGAAACCGCATTTTAATCCGTTACATAGTTTAGGAGGAGATAGCGGACAAACAGGTTATAGGTACAAACTGACAGAATTAGCGAGTTGGATTTATACTATGTAATGATAATGAATAATTGGATGACGGCAATGAGCAATACGAAAACCCAAGCATGTACAGACCAGATACACTATTCATACTAGTTAATTCATAGTTTTAGGAGTTATAAGGTTGTAATGCTTTAGCCTTATTGTAGCCCTGAATAACCATATTAGGTATGCAATCCATTATTTAATGAAATTGCTTTTGTATTTAAAATCGATGCCGATTACTAAATATTCATACATGTCAAGGTTTGAATAAAACTGAAAACACTAGATAAGATACATTTTAATGAACTATTGAGGTATAGTAATAAAATTCTTAGTCACTTTATTATTATGTATTAGCTTTAAAACTATAAAACAAAAGAGAACTTGTACATGATAACTTCAATCGAACTTCGATATAGTTATTAATTAAGATGTTTGCAACATTCAATAGAAAAAAAATATGGAGTGAAATAATATAAACCAGCCCGGTGCAATCTATGAATACTGCAAAATATGTTTGGAAACCCCTTAAATTTTAGCCTTATTTTAAAGTGAATATTACAAGCGTCTACTAGTTGTCGTAATTAAGTTCGAGAAAACGGACGGACGGATAGCAAGGTAGTAGCTTAGTAATAAGGTTCCGTTTTTACATTTTAAGTACGGAATCCTAAAAACTGATTATTACTAATTTTCAGTCAATTGAGATACAAACTGTCAGTCAAACCGCATTAAATGAACTCATTGAATCAATCAAGGAAACCAAATAAATACTTATTCATACATAAATGATGCAATGCCGGGAATTTGTTAACTGCAGTTAAATTAGCAGTTAATTTATAACTGATTCAGTAATGTGTTTGTGATTTTCAGCTATTAGTTAACTAGGGTTAGATTGGATTTGATAATTGCTCAGAACTGTAACAGCTATTATTGGTATTAAAGAAATAAACATTTTTTAATATCTATAGTAAGTTTTTCATTTATATTATATTATAGAGTTTTCAGTGCAAAACTTTGGTTAAATAAAATATTTTTTATGAGAATTTAAAACTTTGATAAATATGATACAACACATTTCAAACCTAAATTCGTTCTGTCCAGTACGCCTGGAGTTACTAAAAATCGGTAATATGAATTTTTACTTAAAAATATTAATTACCGAAAATCTTTACATGCATAAAGACTTTATTCAATACGTTTGTTTAAAATTCAACATTTTTTTCTTAACTGAACGGGGTTTCTATGCCTAATAACCCAGAAATAACCCAGAACTTTTGTCCACCAAATTATTACGCGCTCACGGTGTAAGAAAACATCATTAGCAACCCACATGGTTGGATGATTATATCTATCATCTGCATCTACGTACTCGCACCGAGCAAGCGCGTTGGATCACGGCTCAATACCTCTCACTATCCGAAGAGGAAACGTCATTAGTTATAATTTACACCGGTATAATCGACGTTTTATGAATGGATGTAATGTTCCCATTTTGGATATTATATATTAGGGTATTTATTTCCTTAATTATTTAAAGTGAGAGGATTCATAAAGAAATTTTTCATGATCTTAACGGGTTTTGTTTGTGGCTGCTCATGAAATCTATAAAAAAATACATCTACATTATAATGATAATTACTAGTATTTCAAACCATGGAATAATTGAACTGGAAACCCTATCACAACCAGTCCTTGCTAATATTAGGTACCTACCTAAGTATATCCTACTAATTTTATAAACGTTAAAGTTTGTGAGTATGTATGTATGGACGGATGGATGTATGTATGTATGTATGTATGGATGGATATATGTATGTATGGATGGATGTTTGTTACTCTTTCACGTAAAAACTACTGGACGGATTTTGATAAAACTTTCCAGTGATATAGGTGATACATCAGAATAACACATAAGGTACTTTTTACTGCGGGAAAACTTCTCATTCCCACGGGAAACCGACTTTTACGTAAACGGAGTCGCGGGCGGCCACTAGTAAGTGCTATAAATCTGAAAATGTCTAGACTATATGTATGGCGGAACCGATTTTAATGAATTTTGGAATAGACATACTTAGTTTACAGCCTGGGATGAAAATAGGCTAATATTTACCGCAGACGAAGTCGGGTAACAACTAGTAAATAATATATTCGAAAGTAACTCGGACTCTTTATGTGACGTTTGACAATCTCAGGCTCTCCTTATACTGCTATAGGGTCTGTCACCACGGATCCCAGGATCAGCGGCGGTATTCTGTAACTTCCAAAGTACATAAACTGCTATAAAAACATCAAAACGCCGCCGGTTTGGCCATACAAATATTTGTACTTGTTATTTCAACGTAATAGTTTCTACCAATTGTAAGAAACTAAGTTACAAAATAGCGCAACGATCCTAGTTTTTGATCCCAACAATAAAAAGGGTTTCGGTTCTGTTGAATATTTTTTACAGTTATGATTTAATTAATCGAAATCCCAAGCATTCGAGCGTTGTAGCGGTCAAAATGATTTTCGAAACAGCATAGTTCGCGATTGCATTATTCGAGTTTATAAGCTTTCGAACCTATGAGGCTGTGGTGAAAAAAATCGCGCCAGCGTGTGTCGCACCAACTGCATTCGAAACAACGAAACAGGTTATTCTAGGAATCATTAGGGGGCCTATGTCCAGCAGTGGACATCTTACGACTGACAAAGGTGACGAAATGATGTTTAAAAATAAGATACTTTATTTCTCGTCCCGGTTCACCGTGATCCATTTCAAATTACTTACAACTTCACATTTTTATTGCCACGGATACTACTAGCGACTAAAACTCATCATAAGGAATCGATTTTGTCACGGGATCCTAAGAGACTGGCTGGGTTCCGATTCCAATTCAAGTTCAAGCTAGAATCGGAGGCGACAGATCCTTTTACCAACAAACGCAAACACGCCTAGCAATATGGTCTTAAATTACAGTAGACTGATGCGACGACTCTTAGTTTGTAGACTAAAAAGATGCTTAAGTTATTAGACACCACTGTAAAACACAAATAAAATCTGACACTTTTAAAATAGGACCGTAATATTTTAACTAGAAATTTTGCTTTTCCATTAAACTAATTATTATTCATACATACCTCATTATATTAAACTTCTTAACAAATTAGATACATGTAGATTCACCTATTCCGCATCAACAATGTAACTAAATTAGGACTGAAACATCCAAACAGTTTAATTGCTTTGTTGTTGAAATCTTAAATATCATAAATATTTAACGAAAATCGATTATTAGTTTTTGCAATGATTGTTTGTTTACAGTTTTACACTGATGCAACAAGATCATCCTGTTGCCTGCATGATCCATTGCTGCGTTTCCTGCCGCGGCTATTACAACACGTCATACGGAAGCGTCAATGTATTTACAGTGCTAATTGACAGGTGGTTTAGTTAAAATGGTGATTAAAATTAATTCGGTGACTAGGTACAGTATAAATAGGGATTGCAACTCTACTGTTAGTACACTTCGTCTGAAGAAACTAAGCAATATGAACTCATTCATCACTGTGAGTATTCAAATACAAGATAAATAAAAGATAAAGTTTATGTATACCAAATTTTGAGATTTAACATTAATATTTATACTTTTTGCTTTCAGTTCGCTTGTCTGCTGGCTTTAGCTGGTGTCAGCCATGCTAGCTACGGTATGTATTAATTAACCTTTTCGTACTAACCTATCTTAAAACAAAAACTTGATATTTCGAGCACTCGACAGTGTAAGTATGCAAATAGGCATGATGACTGTGAATAAAATACACAAAAATTATGCTACCATCTAATGAAACGTAAATAAAATATTAAAAAATAACAAGGTATTATTATAATTAAAGCGAGATTAATTAATATTTTTAAAAAATAAATCTACAAAATACTACAGTCCGCCATGATATTCTGAACGCCAATCAGAGCGAATGACGTCACTATTGAGCATGGTTCCCAACTTAGGGGTTTTCCCCCCAAATTTAGGGGGTAAATTAGTGGGATGGGATTTTTTTTTATTTTGTTTTTATTCTAAAAATTAACAATTTAGTTTTTTCTTATTGCTTTTTTAAAAAAAGTCAGAAAAATAATTTATTTTTACTAAAATAATCGGTTATAGATATTATACGACCGTGCAGATTCCTTCTAAATCTTGAAAAAAAGAAGTTGGTAGATCTACCTACTTTTCGAATTGAGTTTGGTCAGAAACTACCAACTTTTAGAGTCGTACGGAAGGATTTATAAAAATTCGAGTTGGTAACACTGCTCAAGAGTGACGTCAAAATTGACGCCATGACACTTTGGAGCGTTTTGGTGGGAATTTTAAACATAAAATTTTAAATTGATTTTTTTCATATAAATCATGCTTTTTTTTCCGAAATATGATATTTTTTACAATAAGTATATATTTCTGAATATGATACAACAGTTTTTCAAAATCTGTCATCATGCCTATTAGTTTAGCGTAGCCTAAACGTAGAATAGTTGAACTGTCAACGGAATCCAAGATGGCGTCGGTAGCTTCACTGACAATAAGTGGCGGCAATACTGTAAAGTTGAGGAACTCACAGACGAGCTCCTGAACTTGAGAAACAGACAAACTCTAGACTAATGACTCTCACTCCAATAATACAGTCTGCTGGAGTTTGACAATCGATAATTAAATTCGTGACCGCTTAATGGTTGAGGAATGAAAACTTATACTTAGACCTTCTATGATGCAATACGTAGAAAATACTAGACTATTACTTTATTTAATTCATCATAGAATTGGTTACTATGTGATATATTAAGTGTCAAAATTTAAGACTATTAACTTATATTACCTTAACAACCCCGTGAAAGAATCTTCCAACTCTTTTTTCAGACCTATTTAAGTACCTTAAAAAAGTTTACTATAGCTTTACTAACAGTTTTCTTCTTATCTTTAAGGCGTGGGATCCTACTACCTGTCGCCAGCCATCTCGACCGTCAACCAATATAAAGCCGCCCCCATCCCCATCATCAAGACTGTTTATGCCGCCCCCATCATCAAGAGCATCCCAGTGATCAAGACTGTTGTCCCCTATGGCCTTGGATACAATGGATTGGGATATAACGGTTTAGGATACAAAGGTCTGGGATACGGCAATTTGGGATACGGCAATCTGGGATACGGCAATTTGGGATACGGTGGTCTCGGATACAACGGATTGGGGTACAACGGTTTGGGGTACAACGGTTTGGGATACAAAGGCTACCTCTAACAAGTGAAAAGTGAATAACGCAGACGAAGTGGTTTCCTGACTTTGCTCTTGGATTGGACTTTTCTATGAACCAAAGTTTTCTTAAAAATAAATATATTCTCTATGATTGTTGTTACGTGTTTATTTTTTATTAGCAGGGGCGAATTTTATTTTAATTGGTACTTATTATTATTAATAATTAGTATTATTCAATCTCATGCCTCTTTTTAGTCAAGCACAGCTTAGTTTCACAACGTTTACAATACAATCTTATCTACTTCACAACCTTTAAAAAGATTTCCTAAAATAACAATTCTTACAGATTTCTTAATAATTACCTGAAATGAAGAATTATCTAATTCCATTTACAAGTAACGGAAAAATACAAAAAAGGAAAACATCACTCACTCGACTGGAACATTAACACTTAACGTGTAAATATTATGCATTCTTAGGTTTTAATATTATGTTCGTTTCAATAAACCTATAATAGCTTCTGTATAGAAAATGGTGTGTTCCTTTTAAAAAATTACAGTAACTTTGAAGTTTCTTTAAATCAGTTCCTTCAGCTTTGATTAGTATATATTTTATTGCATGTATTAGTTTAGTAACAGGCACATTATACCTTGTGCCAGGGTTCTAAGGACTCCTTGATGCAATTTTTGCAAGAAAGTAGCTAACCCCTGGTCTGAGATTTAAAAACTGTTAAGGAACAAGCCAGCTTAAGCATGATCTAAGGGAAATGGGGTCACTATAGTATTTAAAAAAAAAACTCTACTAATGCAGTCCCATTACCCACAATTTCGGAATACAGACTAAATGCGTCTACTTTAAAAGTATTTTGCCACAATAGTGATTTATATATTTTTACATTATTTAGACTGAATTAATAGTTGGATAATCCATTTATAGATATCAATGAAGTGCAAAAATCGAACTTTTTTCTGCTTAAACCCTTCTGAAAATAAGAGTTTAAAATATGTTACTAAGGCCCACTTGCAGGAAACGTTTTAAAACCCGAGGTTAAAACGTTTTCTGCAAGTGGGCCTAAATGTCTCAGTAAAATATTTCAAACAGTTATTTTGAGAGAAGAGTTATTTATGGTTATCAGAGAAGAAAAAAAACGAATAAAAGTTAACAACTTTGGTCGAGATATTTCAAGCTGTTGTAGTTGTTTGTTTTTTTTTGTTTTTTTTTAATTTCTTTAATTTAGAAAGAACAGTACCTAGATTTTCCAAATATTTTTTGGTAGCTTAGTCTTAAGCCTGTCACTGGGTTTTAGCTAGAACTAAATGCGAATGGGACAATGGACATGGGACACCATGAACAATTTTATCCCACAAATTTCTAAGGAATAGATAATAAAGAATGTAAATTCACTAAGGGATTCATACTGTCCCGTTCATGAAAAATACCAATGATTATACCTAAAACGTAATTTATTTGATTTCTTGTGTTTTTCGACGTTGCATGTACGATTTTAGGCTTTTTACAACTATTATTATTGTAAAATTTAAAGTATACACAGATATAAATAGGGTATATGAACAAACAAACCGACGATCAATCATTTTAAACGCTTATTCGTTAGTGTTAAGTTTGTTGTTTGAATTACTTTATTCCATTTATGTGAAACAAAACCGTTGGAAAAGTTATAGAAAATAAAAATATTTTTTATAGACAATAGAAAAATGAAAATTTTCACTTTAGTTTTTTTAACATAGTAGGTATAAATCCAATTCACTAATCGTGTCTGTTAGTATGTTTGTCCGTTAACTCCTACAAAACCACTTGAAGAATTTTATTGCGGTTTTCGCCATTTCTCAGGTAATTTTTAAACTGAAATTTGTATACAAAAAACATTCAGAAAAAGTTTTTTATAAGTATTTAGTAGTTTTTGTATAAGTACCACTGCGAAGTATGGGTGGATCACTAGTTGTTATTAATTCGTTTTTGCAAGCTAAATTATAAAAGGAATATGTTTTGCTATTTAAATGTGACAGTCAGTGAATTTTTCTGAGCATTCTTGCTTTTTTGCTTTGTTTTGAGTTTGTTTGTTTTTTTTAATAATTAGCAAAACTGAACATATAGATTTTTGCGTCTGTTTGTATGTTACTAACTCCACCTTAATGAGTTAACGGAGTACGTAAGCTAAAATTAAATATTTTGGAAGCAAGTCGGTCCGTAAAATTCCACCATTGCAAAGCGTGGGCGGGTTACTAGTCATATATTTTTATACGTTTTTAAACAATCTATCTCAAGCTATAAAGTGGGGGCGACAAAATAAATTGCTACCCTGGTTCGAAAAAAACTAGACTGAGCATTACACAGTGCTGTCCATTATTAGTTTCCGTAGCTGTGACTTCATTACATAGTATAAATCCAAGTCGCTTATTGTGTCTGTTTGTATGTTAGTCCGCTATCTCCTCTTAAACCATTAAACGGATTTGAATGCGGTTTTCACCATCATTTAAACAATTTATTCATTTAAATTTGTAAGTAAAGAACATTCAGAAAAAGTATTCTCAAATAAAAAGTAATTTTATTTATCGTGTACAAGTCGGCCAAAATTACAACTTTGCCAAGCGTGGGCGGGTCGCTAGTGTTGTATACTTCTGAAAAACGGAGACGTTCGAAGGTTACACATCCTGACTGACGGCGGTCAATGTTGCTTTACTTTAACGCTTGAATGGTCATCAGGATAGCAACTAGTGAAAAAAAAATTAACCTCTCACGAATTGTTTGTGAATATTTTTTTTTTCATTTTCAGTTCCATTGCATAAATGAATTTGAATTTCATTACAAAAATGCTTTCGTTTGTTACGAGTATATTCTTTGGAGATCTCTGAGACGGTTTACTTTGTACGGTTTTCTTTACTATTTACTTACTACTAGATTGTTTTACAACAAACCAATTATTCAATTATAATATTATTTTTATTTAACATTTAATGTATTTACACACAGTTATAACACATACAACAAAGGATACACAAAAACATAGAATTAAATAAACATAACATGTATATCTATATAAATACAAAGGAACTTATATTCCATATTTACATCAAGTCGTTGTTAGTTTTAGTCACTGGCAGAAAATTTATATAAAAAAAAATTATACTTAAAAGTTGTATCCTTTTAATAAAACATCACGAAATAAGTGTTACCAGTTGTTAAGTAACATTAATAAAAGTTTTTCAATTTTGTAAAATGCTAACAAATGGGCCTGATATTAATAATGATACCAAAATAAATCAATTAATTATTATTATTAAAAAATAAGCCCAAGTTTTGGTGACATTATATTGATGAGAAAAGCGTAATTCATCTGGCGACCATTAGGAAATATTGTCAGGAGGTTTTTGGCTACATATGCAACTCAGAAATAGCTGTCGAAAATCAACATAAAATATCAACTTCTTTGTCTTTTGTCTTTCAAGAAGTTGATATAAGTAATAAAATTATATTATTTTATTATTATATCAACTTCTTTGTCTAGGGTACGACTAGATTTGCTGTGGTCTACTTCCTTTAAACAATATCTTTTTATTTTGTGTAATATAAAATAATTAACACCTAACATTAATGTCTTGTGTTTAACAAAAGTATTTATAATACAACAAAAATGACAAGGTCATTAATGCGACCATCCCTCTGTATGAAAAATAACTTTATTGTATATTGAGAGGCAGCCTTGCACTGTGACCACACTCTGCTATACACTATTATATTAACCTTAAAGGAGACAAGACTAGTCTGCAAATCAATGAAGTACTAACCCCCCTAGCAACTAGATTCTATAAATCTTATGACTGAATTGATTAGAAATCGCTGCGTATGCAAACCTCGAAATACCCTTCCGTTGATTTGGAGGCTCATTGTCTTTAGATTGGTATAAATACTGTTCGCTGCTGAACTTCAGGTACACTTCGTCTGAAGAAATAAACAAACAAACATCATGAACTCTTTTATCACTGTAAGTATGTGTATAAGTTTGAACAGTCTGTCATTTAAAGGACAGGTTTTTTTTAATGTGCTTTTCAAAAGAGCACTTAGTAAAAGACTCGACTCATCATTGTTTTTTTTTCTTGTTTTAATAGTTGGCTTGCCTTTTGGCAGTGGCGGGAGTCAGTCATGGTAATGGTAAGTACAAAAGCAATTATCAATTTGAAAATATCGGACTAAATAATATGTGTTCAGTTTCTAATTGGGTGGACTAAAATAATGTCTTCATTTTTTATGTTATTAATTGAAGTAGGTACATATTGTTGGCCCGTAGGCAGTTTGTAGCCACGTTAAAAGTTTCATTCAAAAATAGCTCAAAGTTAATTTAGTATTTTCACCCACAGCCATTGGCTGGGGCGGTCATGGCGTCTGGAATGGTGGTTGGGGTGGAATCGGCTGGAACGGCCTCGGGGGCTGGAACGGCCTCGGGGGCTGGAACGGCCTCGGGGGCTGGGGCGGCCATGGTGTGTCCATCATCTCCGCCCCCATCTTGGCGCCGGCCGCCGTCTCGACCGCCAACCAGTGGCGAGGCGCCCCCATCCCCGTGGTGAAGACAATTGCCGCCCCCATAATTGCCGCCCCCGTCATCCGCACGGTGGTCCCGGTGGTCAAGGCCCCTCTGGCGCTGGGGCACGGGTACGCCAGCTCGTGGAGCTACCCCTCGGTCACAGCATGGGGCAGCCACGGCAAACATTGGAATTAAACAGACGAAGTGTTCAACCTACTTCTCTTCGATTACACAGCAAATAAAGCGAATTCATTGACATTTATGTTTTTTTAATTATTTGATTTTAAGAGAGCCGAAATTAATGCGATAACCCTTTTTAGAGGTATTTGAGATAGTTTCGTTACACGCAGATAAGATTTCACAGTTAGGAGAACAATTAAAACAAAAGAGTTTTTAAGAAAAAAGTGTTAAAAATATTGGGCACCCGCCATACATTAACAATGTGTTATTATTCAAAGAAAACAGCATATTACGAATTCAGCTAAACAAAAATAAAAAAACTCACTTAATCATTAGGTATAGGTACGTCTTACTTCATTGTATGTAATTAGTAATTTGCCCTCATTAGTGGATCGGAGCCGAAGTTAGCTGCAAACAGCTGAAATGCGGATAAATTATTCAGCAAGTTTATAACTTTGCTCTTGGGAGTTAGTGCAGCGCACTTCGCTACAGGAAATGATTAAGATAAACAAAATCTTGACTTGAAGTTTTGGGTTTTCATAACTGTAGCGTGGTAAAAGCTATATTTAAAATCGCAACCTGCAACAGAGTCGAAATATCGGGTCAAAAAAACATAAATAAAAGATGTTAGGAATCACGAAATATATTTCAAATATAAAATACTAGTGACCGCACGCGACTCCGTTCGAGTCCGGGGAAGTCGGTTTCCCGTGGGAATGAGAAGTTTTCCCGTGGGAATGAGAAGTTTTCCCGCCGTAGTACCTTATGTGTTATTCTTATGTATAACCTATATTACTGCAAAGTTCCATCCAAATCGGTCCTGTAAATTTTACGTGAAAGAGTAACAATCATACATCCATACATCCACACATACTCACAAACTTTCACATTTATAATACCTATTAGAAGGAAATGCCTTCTTTCTCTTTATGTAACTTAATATAATTTATTTTAACTACACATATTTAGATCAAAGGATTTTTCCTTATAACCTAGTACATTTTTTAAACACATAACATTTATTTACCTTTTGGAATATCTCTATTAAAACGACTGTTCTTATCCAAGTCCAAGTTTAGATGGGAGTTGGATCCAATGTATGCAGAACAGGGTCTCATCGAGTAGTGCATTTCACTGTGGGAGAGCTGTACTCACATTGTGGTACATTCGAATATACCAAGTTTGGTATTACATAGTTATAACTGTACGGAGGCTAGTTTGAACTATGGTTTCGAGTTAAACTCTGTATTGAGTTAGATTTTGGTGTGGTTAAATTATCGTGGTTATTTATAGCTTTAAAGAAATTAGGGTGTAGTCGCTTGATAAAATTGATTATTGTACTAAATGATAAAAGCTTCGATTACTGTTTGAGGTGTCTCTTATATATAAATAAATAAATATAAATTATTTATATGTATATGTATGATCTACTTGCCACAGTCCGGCCTATCTCTCTAGTCTCTCAGATTTAATTGAATACACAAATTGTAACACCCATATTTTTTTGTTTTAAAAATATACGTCATGAACATATTGATTTATAATCCACGAAATTCATTTGCTTCTATATTGTGTTCACGTGACACTCATTTATTATCTACAAAGTAACTGGGCTTTTTATCTATCCTTTAGCATCTATGACACAAACTAAAATTCAGGCTATACATTTGTTGTGTCAGTCTAAATATAATTTATTCATATGATAACCAACTAAAGAACTCACCAAGAACGTAAAAACGATATAATAACGATATCATATAGATAAAAATGTCGAGAAAGGCAGGTGTTTCTCCAAGTCGTCTCACTGCAAATGGAATTATGTCTGGAGCCTTCAATTTCCGACGGCAATGAAAAGGGCGCAGATGTCTCAATGTGTCGATCTGATTATATTCAGGTAGTATAAGGAAGAGTACATTTAGACAGAGATTATTCGCTTTTGTTGTTGTAAGAGGTATAACTGTATGGAAGTTTTAGTTACGTAGTGTTCGTCTGTCTGGTATAATGTACTAATTGAGAGATTGTAAGCAGAACAAAGTTATATTTAAGTAAAACATAAATCAAATAAATTTTAGAAAGCAAAACAATTTCATAAGTATCGTTGTTATTGTAATGTTTAGAGTGAAAACTTAGCAGGCATACATTGTCTCATGCCTAAACTGCACTTTTACTGTCTTGGCGAAAATTTCCCAGTTAATTTACTTAGAATTAGTTAGGACCATGCCTTCCGAACCTTTAACTTAACTTTAAAATAAGACTAACGATGTAAAATCCGAAAAAATACAATAAGTAGTATATGTAGGTTACTAACTCTTTAATTAAGGTAATTAACCACTTTCAATCGTCTACTAAATATACGTCATATTTCCCAACCACTACGTCCTCCACACTATAAGTACTCCAAACAAAGCCGCTCCTAAATCACTAATAACCATCACATGGTCTACAGGCTGCTATTCTTTGAAAATCCTTCGTTAATTGAAAAAGCAATTATACCACCCGCGCTACAGACCCGCGATCGTCGATCATCCCCCCTTCATCCCCTCTACATACAGTTTTCAGGGGGGAGACACCCCCTTTAGATATCTCGAGTGTGCCCTACCGCGACAAATTCCCTGACAGATTATAAAGTTGTAGGCACCATGATATCTCTTTTTGTCTAGTGATACTGGACTATTGTACTGAAGGTTCCAGGTTCAATCCCCATGGGTTTTAAGAACAATGGGGAGTTTAGAAACCTATATATCATGCATGAATGATGAGGGAAAACATTGTAGAGGACCCGACATGACTAAACATTGTATGTAATACTAGTGGCCGCCTGCGACTCCATTCGCGAGAAAGTTGGTTTCCTTTGGTTGGTTGGGTTATTCTGATGTATAACCTATATTACTGTAAAGTTTAATCAAAATTCATCCAGTAGTTTTTACGTGAAAGAGTAACAAACATACATCCATACTCACAAACTAGTATTAGTAGGATGATCATGCAACCTGCACTGAGCCCGCGTGGTGGATTGCAACTTAACTCATCTAACTCAGTCCAGCTAATTAGAACTATTTTGTTATTTTTATTAGTTTAAAGCACGCGTTGAAATGGCTTAAAGATTCTTAATTTCCATATGTAATGTTCTTATACATATACAGTTTTACACAATAAAGTACATAATCATTCAAAATGCGCCCTTAGCTCATATAGTACCTAGAGCATCCAATCAAGTTGAAAGTTTTCTTTTAGATCGGCTAAATTCATCGGATGAAGATAGATTTGACAACTACAAGTGTAAGTACTCGTAGTTACACTTGAAATTGTATGTAAAGTTGGCATAATTAATTGCAACAATTATAGCCATGTCATGTTGTAAAGTGTTAAGAAATTGAAGCAAGATTTCACAAGTCAGATATCTTAATGAGAGCACCCAATTTAAAAAAGATGGTATGGCTGTGTTATGTAACAATGTCCTGGCACCGTCGTTTCTGACGGCCGCATTCATTATTTTCCGTTGCCGGCACTTCTTGACTCGATCATATGGTGTTTTATCGGTACCATTCGACTGCTGATGAGATGTCGTTTCCAACCGTATACGATTCTTGTTTTTGAATCTCTTTTCCGACGCGTATAGGCCGGCATTTTATATTTTTTTATTTTAACGCATATTATATTCACAGGCACCGTGTGTTACTAATATTAAATATATAATCGTCAGATTTTGATAAGAGCTGACGTTGAAAACCTAAATGAACGTCGTAGCTTCACCGATTCGAAAGTTATACTAAATGGAAATCGCGATACGAATCAAAATGGCTTTCACAATGGCGGCTGACCCCTCCCCCGCGCGTCGTGTCAATACATTCTCTACCACTTACCTATCGTAATGAATTCTTTAATTCTTTAGCTATACAGTGGTACAATTGAATTTTGGGCGGGGATGATAGATATATACATACTACACGAAACTGTATCGCCCGATTTTGTTATCATACGTGTTTTTTGGATTGCGTCCCTATGGAAGAAATTTTAAAGATGTTATTCACGTCAATATTTTTTCAAATGTGCATTTATAAAATAAACAATTTCGAAGCTTTATATACCAAGAGCTGAACTAACTCCATCAAGACCAAACTACTAGTGAATTGAGATACAACTAATATAGAGATAGATCGAATAGTACATGTAGAGTTTGTAGAGGCGACAACACGAGTGAAGCTTCATGCTGCAAGAGTCAATAGGTACACGTTGATTACCATCTACCGTCAAACGAACTGTTTGTATGTCGTTTCTAGTTATCCAAGAAGTTGTCTTTATTAACTTATTAAATAATAATTAAAGACTAAAGATTAACGGCCGAAACCAATATCTTACTAACCTTTGGCGCCTTGTTATTTGTGTAACTATGGTAACTATTATCCATGTTTTTGCGTCGCAATAAACTATGGTAGATAGCTGTTGAAATGGAAATGACAGAAACACGTCACTCAAAATAAAACTAGCAGTTTCCAATTACCAAGGTTTTAACTATAGTAGAATATTGGTTTCGGCCGTAAAAGGAAGTTATTTTCTAAGTTTTTTGTTTTAATTCCTGGCTGCAGCTGAATTATTCCTTCTTCAAACAGTCCTTCCTATTCAGGTATAAATCTTCAGTGAATATTCAAGAGCCAGCAAACCATGATTTCACCTGCTTCGACAAGGAGTCAGTCAAGCGATATTTTCCACAACATTGTGCAAGCGAGAGACTCATGTATTGTACTTACCTATTATATTTCATATTTAAAATACAATATTACAAAAGTAAAAAAAAATATTTATTATTAAGTGAAAAATTTCAATTAAAAAAAGTTTGGAGCTACAAGAGCCATCGTTAGATAGAAGTTCAATATAAATTGTTTAGTTTATCTTTTAAACTGTAATATACTTTGAAATTCAGTGAAATTAGTTTTCTTCATTCTGTATGCGCTTCTGAAGCTAAAAGATAGTAAAAATAACTTCAAAGTATATAAAATAAATTTATAAGAACTAGTTTCTTTTTCATCAAAAGATTTATAAATTCATCTGAGTAAGGTAAGTTATTTTAAAAGTTAGAAGTCTAAAAGTTGATCTCAAAGCAAATAGTTATTCAATCAAATTGTTTTATCAGAATCTTTGACGTATTTATAAAACTTTAAGGAAGAATCGTGGCTTCAATTACGACACGAACATTTACCTACACAACACAACACATAAACAATGTTGCTGACTGTATTTACAAGTCGTAAACGCTGTAATATCGAGTTATACATATTCATATATACATGACAAACAAACAAACAAACAGTCAACACGTGCCTGATTTACCCCAGTTAGTGAATAGATACTCCATATATACCTAAATATTTGTAAAATAAGTGTAAATTCGAAAAGAAAATCACTAAACTTTGTGTATTAGGGTTCCGTTCCGTACCTAAAAATATAGTTTTAAGATCACTTGAAATCCGTTACTTGGTTTGGAAGGAGATAGCGGACAAACAGACAAGAACAGATATAATGTAAATGATCATGATTACACAGATCTACATACCTTTAAGTTATAAGAAAACATTTTTCTAAGGCGTGCGTTAGCTTGCTCTACATAAGACAACATTCATTCATTCATTCAAATATGAGCTTAACAAAATATGCACTCGAAAAACGGTTAAAGCTTTAATCTAAGCGTTTTTGTAGCTGATTCCCAATGAACTAGAATCATTAAATTTAATAAAAACACATACTGAAGTACATTTTAAGCTTGAAATCTTTAAGGCGTTTGTATAAACCATTTTTTTATTAACCATTTATTTTGAGCTTATGGCACAGGCTCTTTAGATAAGCTATAATGAACGTCTTAATTAATATACGTATGTAAGGAACGCAATCAATTCGAAGGCTCTAATTATTCCGTATTAATAGGTAATCTGGAATACTCGAAGATTAATTGCGATTTAATTTAATTAACACCTGCAACTAGGACGCCTCCCTGTTGGCCGGGTCTAATGAAATTCAAGCTGTGTATGGTATGCCTATGATTGATTTATATATTAACCGTGAATCTTAAGTATTAAAACTGACCGGACTTTATGTTTTTAATAGTTTTGTTTTTTAAAGATAATGTTTTAAAAACAATTGCAAAATACGTTGGAGTAAACAAAAAATGTTGATAAGTGATTTAAATCCCCAATTGTCAATAGTAACCTATTATTATTTCTACGGAGAGTTTATATGTATTTAACAAAAAACAATAAGAATAACTTAACACTTCACTCATATAGTATAGTTTTCGAGCCGTTTCACATCACAACAAACAACACTTTTTTTCTTTAAATTTTTATTGTCTTTGGTTATACAAAAACATGGATTAATTTTTAAAATAACTTACAAAAACACATTTATTTTATTCATAAATATATCGTGAATGACTAAACTTGTACATTGATAATAATTATATAATTAATTATCTATAAAATTTATAATTATCCAGTTTCGATACGACTGTCTCACATCCAACTACTGTTTGGTTTTGTTAATCTTCATTTATGATTGAATCATACATATCATATATAATTTGTATAATGCTACTTGGATACACATCACGACTGAGTGTTGGGTATTATATATTATATTTATTTTAACCTATGAATTTGTTTCAAAAAATAATCTTGAGCACTTTGAATTTGCTTTTTCTATAATTTTCAATACAATAATATTTATTAATAACAAAAACCACAATAGAGTTTAACAGTTCCTAGAAATAAAATAATAATTTATATTTAGATTTTGTAATTATTTGATTTCTATGATATATCTATTGATTTTATATGTTTGGCACTGAACTATATACTTGTCACAAAAACCGTCTTTTCCATTACTCCTACTGAATAAATTTATCTTCAAATTTTATTTTACACACTACATATACCACATAGTAATTTAGTTTAATTATTTCAGTTCGTTTTAGCTCCCTTGTAATTAGTTTAGTATTTTAAAAAACCGACGATCTACAAGTTCACATTAATTAATTAAACAGTGTTTAATTATTAATCTGTTATCTTGAAATGATTTAAGATTTATTTTATGAAGTTTATTTTACTACCGATTTAAATTATTCGAATTTAAGCAACGATTTGCATTAAAAGAACATACTCGTCATTGCAAAGAATTATACGTTGTTATAGAAAAGTTTAAAAGTCATTTAAAAATTGTAGTTACTGTTTTATTTCAAATAAATGTCAGTTGAAAATATATGAGGAGCAGTTACGTACTTTAGTTTATAATATTAAAGTCTTCCAGACTCTCCTACGACTTGAAACCATAGAAAGCCTAACTAATGAGCGAATAGTGATCAAATCAGAAACATCCTGTAGATATCATAATATAAATAATTATCATAATAATTATAATATACGTACACATAGTAATTATAATATAAATACACTTTTTAATTATTGGAATATACAAACACATAATAAATCTATATACATAATGAAAAAGCCTTTGTCCTGAATGACTTATAGATCGACGCACAGCCTAAACCGCTCATCGTAGAGACCTGCAACTCGGATGTGTGAAAATGCATTTGATAAGAACGGTATCCGAAATTCCCACCCTAAGGGGATGAAAAAGGGGGGCAAAGTTCGTATTGGACAACGTGATTCCTTGGTCCAACCTACTCAAAATTTTGCATAAACATCCTTTTACAGCATTGATGGAGGAAGTGATTCTTATTTTATCCCATCGCCTAAGATAGCAAATATGAGGTAGAAAGATATTTTGGGGTGATTTGCATAAAATTTTGATATTAATTCCTCTTAGTGCTTATGATTTAAATCACTTTTTATTATGCCACATGTTTGAAAACATCTTTGAAATTGGAATGTTTAATATAAAAGAATATTGAAATTCTGTATTTAACCCTTCGTAAGTGACGTAAAAACCATTACAAGAACGATGCTGCCCGTACTAATTCGATTTTTTTATTATTTATAGTTTATTAAAAAAGGTTTTATGCTGCGGTAAAACAAAAATGAATTCTAGCTATCAAACTTTTTTTATCAACTTAAGTTTTTCAATTATTTATTCCAAATAAGTGAGTATGAACGATTATTTTTTTATCTACAGGATGTCGATTTGTATTAACAAATTTGTTGAATGGTTTCTAAAAGGTAGCCATTTTTTGTGGTTTACTGTGATTTTGTACTATTACTATAAATAGATAGAATTTAGTGCTTGGCTCATAAAAATGTTACAAAGGTGTATAATAAGAAAACATTTTCAAAGTTTTTTTTTACAAAAACACAGGATTTTTCTGAGCCATATAATATTGGCATTCTACTTAACTAGGAGTTAAGGGACATCCACAAAGATTTTTAAAACTACTTCGTACTGTGCGCTTTGGTAATACATTTAGGAGTTAGAATTTCATTAAAAAGCGAAATCACTCTTTCGTGATTTGAAAAATGCCCACATTTTATATAATGCAATATACGAATCTGATATATCGATATATCTATCATACATACATGAAATATGAAACAAAAAGAATGACGTAATAGATTTAATGTGTATTTTATATATTATATAATGTAAATCACTTATATACTTACACATCAAATACTTTGTATATAGTAATTTTATTAATTCTAATATATAATATTGAGTAATGCCAATACAAATATTATAGACTTATGAAATACTGAATTAAATCTATGTACATTTTTATACTAATAAAATTCCATATATTTATTATTTAGAATTCGCCACGAATATTTTGTTTCATTTCTACCTTCGACACATACATATATAATATAGTAGAGGTTTATATGTAGAGTTTAAGATTAATAAGAGTTTTTCTAACTCAGTTTAGAGATATACGTAAGTATATTTGTGCTGACTTGTAATGCATTGTTTTAAATATTATTTAAAATGCGACGTCTTAATTTGATAATTGTTTTAAAAACCCACAAGAATAATAAACAAATGAGTTAGAAAAACTATCGAGGAAACATTTTTAATATATAATATTAACGTCGTTGTATAAATTGAAAATTGTTTAGATCGTTAAATTATTTCAGAACACGATACTAAGAGCAGCACATACATCTGTAATTCAACACAGGACAATATATTGCTTAATACTTCTATAATATAACACACAAAGATATTGAAAAACACCTGACTACCTCTCTCTTAGTTATAATCAAACGCACTGAAATTAAGCTTATTTATACTAACTTGGTCACTATAAACAAGGTCATATAGCAGTTGTTATATTGCTTCAAACAAACACATGAATAACGTTTTGAATAATAACACAACACAACACGAGGTTTACTTAAAAAATAACTAAAATTGAGACCATAATTGATAACTACTTTAAACTAGTTTTGCAACAAATCCATAGCTTAAACTAAGCAGGTACAGCTTTTCACATCAAGGAACCTTCACATACAAACAAGGAATGTCGCACGCTCCTCCACCTAGATGACGAAATTAATGGAAAATCATCCATAAATACACTACACTAAGAGCTAACTTCGTTAAATACTCTAGAAGCTCAAGACTTTATCCGAGACACCGTTAGAGAAATCGACTAGAATTATAAATAAAATGACTAGAATCATAAATTGTTCAGCCAAAAATTTGGCATCTTAAAGGTTCATAGAATTATAATTAAACTACAGAGTCATGAGATTCATAATAATCTTCATCAAGAAAAATGATGAAGAAAAACGATACCTAATAAATAATTTTAAACCAAATATCACCAAACTAGAAACTATTCAGAATCTAACTACCATTGGACGGGATGGTAAAATCACTAAGGAATCGTATATTAAACCAAAACAAACAAAACAAAGTAACAATGCTTTGGCTTCACAACTTCACCCTCTCACATTTGGCACTAGCTTAACTTTCACTCACGACAAAATAAAACTGGAAATTAAAAAAATTGGTACCAAAATTGGGCAATTTGTATTTTGGCACCTTTGCTACTGATGTTGTCACTTTCACTCAAGTTAGTTGTACACGCCTCGAGTCATCGCTTCCCGGTTGCGATTGTGCCACTTGCAGGTCAGGATGCGCACGTATGTCCTTCTGAACGTAGCGTTGCACAACGCGTAGCACACCGGGTTGATAGTGGAATTGATATAACAAAGTGCATAGAAAAACGACCACAACTCATCGGGGATACAGTTCGTACAAGCCGTCAGAGGCTTCAACAAGACCAGGATGTTGTAGGGCGTCCAGGTGATGATGAAAGACAGCAGGATGGCGGAAAGAGTCTTGGCGGCTTTGGTCTCTTGCTTCTTCTCTTGAGTCTTCTTTTTCTTCGGCGTCTTGGAGGTGATGCCGGGCTTGCCGGCCAGTTGCTTAGGAATAATTTTAGCGTTAAGGGGGATCCGAACGTCGGCTAGATGCGAGGTTCGTCTGGTTAAGGCGGGGTGCCCGGCGGGGTGCAGGTTCAGCTCGGAGTCGCCCCTGGCTGGGCGGTAGTGGGTCCGGGCGTTGGTCGGCGGAGACTCCTCTGTGATCATCTTGATGGTTGGTCGTTCTGAGTCAGCGTCGGGTAGTCTAATGACTATCGTGTAGACGGAGTCGGCCGAAGCTGACTTGGGAGCTGGTGAGGTAGTGGTGTTGATTCTAGTGTTGGGGGGCAGCGAGCGGCTGTCGCGAGCCGCGGGGATGGCGGGAGGGGGCGGGTCGTAGTTCCTGCGGAGAGGGGAGGTGCCCCCGTCGGTGGAACCCCCCGACCCTCCCCGCCCCGCGTACGGATCTCTGATCACGTTCAACGATGTGCATCTGTGGAAGAGACGAATATAAGACAATGCAATGGTAATGCAATCTAACTATCTTTCTGAGTCTGTCATTTTATAGGAGTTTCAACAAAGGCAGTTCGTGTCAGACATCCTTCCTATTTAATACGTAGTTTAATTTAATTTAAGCGAGAAAAGCATAATTAATTAATCCTAGCGAAGTATTTACTGAACCATGATTAAATAACTAATGTTCGGAGCTAGCTATGCTTCTGCATTCTATTGCTGCAATAGTGTAGTATATAACGGTTTATAATTAGTTTCGGCCAACTGGGTCAAACGCTTGTAACAATATCTTATTGCTATTCTAATCCTTAACGCCTTACAAAACGGGATGAATGAGAGAACTCAGTAGAGGAGTTTCTAAGGAGACAGATGTGCACAACTTGGATCTCTTTAGTTCCAGATTAAGATTGAGAAGGAATGTAATAACTTTTCCAGTCATACCTCGAGACGAAGTTTCTCAAAGGATTTCACGTGGCGTACCCTGGATGAATAGTTTGTCCTCTAGCATCCACGCCCATAAGACATTTCCTTACTTTATCAACTATTTGAGGAACTCAGTTATGCCCTGAGATAGAGCAATGCAGTGGTGTCCCGAGTGTCACCGGTGTGGCGTACTCCGGGTGAAGAGTGGTAGAGTCTAGCTGTAGGCTCTGTCTGCAGCGATTACTGGGCTGACTCGACCGGTGAAATACCACCGTCGCACAGAAAACCGACGTGAAGTAGGGACGGTGTTCCTGCGTTTCGTTCGGTGAGTACGGTATCCGGTGCCCAATTTTGTCAAAGGCTCAGCAACACACCCCCAACACCCACAGTATTGCGGGGAGTCATGGGCGACGGTGATCACTTACCATCAGGTGACCCTCACGCTGGTTTGCTACCTATATTACCAAAAAAAAGAGTTTACTACATTAGTAACCCAGTCCTACCTTGACACAGAGCTCTGCAGCGGGGTCTCGACTGACACCAGCGTAGCATACTCCTGGTGACGAATTTATTCCCTGGCATGCTGACCCAAAATCCTTACCAAAAATGAGAGACCCACTCCCACCTTGACACGGAGCTCTGCAGCGGGGTCTCGACGGACACGGGCGTGGCGTACCCCGGGTGAAGAGTTTCTTTTCAAACGTTAACTACATTAGTAACCCTCCTACCTTGACACGGAGCTCTGCAGCGGGGTCTCGACCGACACCAGCGTAGCAAACTCCCGGTGAGGAATTCACTCTGGCATGCTGACTCAAAATCCTTACCAAAACTTAGAGACTCAGTCCTACCTTGACACGGAGCTCTGCAGCGGGGTCTCGACGGACACGGGCGTGGCGTACCCCGGGTGAAGAGTTTCTTTTCAAACTAACTACATTAGTAACCCTCCTACCTTGACACGGAGCTCTGCAGCGGGGTCTCGACTTACACCAGCGTAGCATACTCCTGGTGACCCAAAATCCTTACCAAAAATGCGAGACCCAGTCCTACCTTGACACGGAGCTCTGCAGCGGGGTCTCGACGGACACGGGCGTGGCGTACCCCGGGTGAAGAGTTTCTTTTCAAACTAACTACATTAGTAACCCTCCTACCTTGACACGGAGCTCTGCAGCGGGGTCTCGACGAACACGGGCGTGGCGTACCCCGGGTGAAGAGTTTCTTTTCAAACTAACTACATTAGTAACCCTCCTACCTTGACACGGAGCTCTGCAGCGGGGTCTCGACTTACACCAGCGTAGCATACTCCTGGTGACCCAAAATCCTTACCAAAAATGCGAGACCCAGTCCTACCTTGACACGGAGCTCTGCAGCGGGGTCTCGACGGACACGGGCGTGGCGTACCCCGGGTGAAGAGTTTCTTTTCAAACTAACTACATTAGTAACCCTCCTACCTTGACACGGAGCTCTGCAGCGGGGTCTCGACTTACACCAGCGTAGCATACTCCTGGTGACCCAAAATCCTTACCAAAAATGCGAGACCCAGTCCTACCTTGACACGGAGCTCTGCAGCGGGGTCTCGACGGACACGGGCGTGGCGTACCCCGGGTGAAGAGTTTCTTTTCAAACTAACTACATTAGTAACCCTCCTACCTTGACACGGAGCTCTGCAGCGGGGTCTCGACGAACACGGGCGTGGCGTACCCCGGGTGAAGAGTTTCTTTTCAAACTAACTACATTAGTAACCCTCCTACCTTGACACGGAGCTCTGCAGCGGGGTCTCGACTTACACCAGCGTAGCATACTCCTGGTGACCCAAAATCCTTACCAAAAATGCGAGACCCAGTCCTACCTTGACACGGAGCTCTGCAGCGGGGTCTCGACGGACACGGGCGTGGCGTACCCCGGGTCGGAGGGCTCCTCCTCCGGCTCCGTGTCCTCCAGGTCCTCGCGGCCGGAGTGCCACCACGCCACGCACCACGCGCGCACCGCGCTCCACCCGCGCAGCTGGCGACGCGCGTTCGCAGCCTGGGGCGAAAAAAAAAACCTTTAATTCATCATTAAGTAACTTAATTACATTCGATGAAAGTCAAAATATCGATCATCAGCTTATCATCAGTAGGCCGAGAGAAAAAAGCTGGCGAAAAAAAACTCGGCACTCCTTTGTTACAAGAAGATTCGTTAGTTATTTTATTTTTAGTAACTAGTGGCCGCCCGCGACGCGTTCGTGTGTCGGTATCCCATAGGAATGAGAAGTGTTTTCCGCGGTTAAAAAGTAGCCAATGTATTATTCTGATGTATAACCTATATTACTGTAAAGTTTCATCAAAATTTGTCCAGTAGTTTTTATGTGAAAGAGTAACAAACATCCAAACATACTTACAAACTTTCACGTTTATAATATAAATAGGATATAGTAGGTAACGTGTTATGTAAAATAAAACATAGACATATGTTGTCCTGGGATATTTTTTGTATAATTTTAAGAAGAACATTTCCGTCTTACATTATTTCTGTGTAACTGTAACCATTGGGGTTGCAAATTGAGTAACTTCTCCCGTTTTCCCAACATTTCCCTTTACTGCTCTGCTCCTATTGATTGTAGCGTGATGAAAAGTATGCTATAACCAGCTTAGGAGTATGAAAAATAATTGTACCAAGTTTCGTAAAAATTCTTGAAGTAGTTTTTGTTTTTATAACGGTTATACAGACAGACAGACAAAATTTTACTGATTGCGTTTTTGGCATCAGTATCGATCCCTAATCACTCCCTGATAGTTATTTTGGAAATATATTTCATGTACAGAATTGACCTCTCTACAGATTTATTATAAGTACAGATTAGTTAAGGGAAAGATGGTGTCTGTAAGTAGCATGAAACGGGGTTTCGAATGATGGACAAATTGTTCAAAAAGTTATGTAAATGTTTGTGATGACCGCAACAAGATTAGTTATAAGTTCAGAACATTTGATGATATATTTACAAACGATTGCATGGTGCCTATGCTTTGTACTATGGGAAATAACGATTAAAAGTCATCTTGTCAACATTATCCGGCTTAAAGTCAATGGTGAAGCACGGAAATATTCTCGTTATTATCTAAGTTTGATTTTGTATAAAAGTTTAAATGAATCTGTCTTTAAATAAACGCCAGCTCTGATACTTAAACTACTGTCATATTTTTTTTTTTATTAATCTTAACTTAAAATCATACTAGTTAATAATACTAGTTAATTAATACTTATCTTCAAAAATTGCAGTAATCGTTCGACACTAAAAGGACTAAACACTCCATATTACTACCATCAACACAATATGTAAAAGTCAGTATAACCACGGTTATTTTACACATATTCGCAGGTACAAAAACCCCTGCTGCCTATTCGTTGCAAATTTGATGTGGCGTGCCAAATACTCACTGGAGGCACTTTTGTGTTGGTCATACGCCAAATCCGAATACCCCCTTTATAGCCCACACACGATAAACAACTCTAATAACATATATATAGAGGTGAATATCGATTGGCAAGTTAGCTTTAAATTATTAATATTTGCCCGAAAAACGAGGATGTCGATTTAATATAATAATGGGCAGTTTATGGAGGGTATTTGCTTGTTTCTTGTTCAAACTATTGTAAAACTGTTTGTATATTTCAGTCGTGAATTCAAATGAGAATGAGTTTGGGTAACTTGCCTTAACTTATGACGATATGTGTGGCTTAGAACAGTGCAGTTTCAGTCATTCTTAGACCAAATCAAGGTTGATATTGAGTTAAGTAAGTAATCACAACATAGTATAAAACAAAGTCACTTTCTCTGTCCCTATGTCTGCTTAAAAACTACGCAACGTACTTTGATGCGTTTTTTTTAATAGATAGAGTGCTTCTAGGTTTACATGTATAATTACATAGTACAGAGAAAGGTCTTTTACTGCGGATTTTACCCGCGTATTGCTAGTGTCTACTACAAGAAGATTTCAGTTGAAGCTTCAGTAAAAACCGACTTAATGCCTAACACGTCGACAGTCAAGAACAAAACATCCTTAATAGCAAATTAAAAGCTCTTACTGACCTAATGAAATGTTAAATCGGGTATCGCCCTTCAGACACTCGACCCCCCGCGCCCCCGCTCACCCCCGCTCACCCCCTGTACGTGTCTATTCATCCCCCGAGCGAGTATCACGGAATGAATGCTAATGTGAGAGCCACGCCGAGGAATGCTTGATAATATGTGGATATCGAAAGAAGATAAGTAGACATATGCAACTCATTTTTGCATTCCCAATATATTTGTATATTCTTTGTATTTTTATTCCTATTCCTGTCTAAGCTATGTGCGGACGCTGATGTTTTTTGAAATGATAGATTAAAGTAAAGTTCAAACGCGAAATTATTGGGGATCTTCAACAATAGACATCCATGCTAGATTACAATTTAACTGATGATACTTGTGTTGAACCACTTCTAATGCTATCAAAAGGAATCATGGATCTTGCATCAATAAATGTTAAAGACTGGTCCCACGGGCACGCACCGCACACAGATCAATAAGGTTTCAAACAATGATCCATTTTTTACTTTATTATTTATTTCTTTTAACTCCTAGTTTGCGTTATATTGGGAACTAACAAATAATATTCCGCGTAGTCAGTAGCTAGGCACGTCACCACCGCGGGCGCTTCATACCCACAAGTATTCATTCATTCATTCATTCATATATATATATATATATATATATGTGCACGCCATCTATGTGCGTGCGGCGCAAACTGAGCCAAATCAATGAAGTCAAGATAACGCAAGCAGCAAGGTGCACACAATGAAGAGTGCACCGATAAAACACAGATGGCGCTAGCTGCAATGCCCAGCCAGGGGTATAAGATGACTTCGCCGGTGCCGCCGCCACTTACTTACTGCGCAAGATTTCACAGAACAAGACATTTGTACTTTATATCTTTATGTTAAATAAATCAGTTTATTTTCAAATTCAATAAAACAAGTCATTGAAGAAGACCCTTAGAAACCAGAGCAGGCAGGCAGGCAATTCAGGAATTCAACGCCATCAGCGCCCACAATATACATATATATATATATATATAATTTACTCTTGTTTAGTTTAGTTTAGTTTAGTGCAGTCTAAGATACAAAAATAAAAAAGAGAATCTAAATCTATTAAACCATATAAAAATAAAAACATTAAACCACGAATATCCCCAAATAATACGAAAATATCAGTTATTACTTTCCAAACCAGATTATTTATTGGAAGTGTTCATAGCTAGGTTTTATACTTTCTATCATAAACAAATTTAAATAAAGTTTTGGACAAGCCAAATTCAAGGTTTTTTGATAAATTTGTGCAAAATTGTATCTACCAAACAATGCCATAACTAACTCCTTCCTATATTCAAAACACAGCGAAAACAAGCTTAATCCTGTCTCTTACAATCTATTTAACTTTCCAAATTACCTTTCTCTCTGCACCTGAAAATCCTCGCTAACTGAATTACACTAAAACTTGTCTGAACTTTGCAATAATTCATTTGTAGCTGCATTCACGACGGCTAATTTACTTTTCGCGCAGCGAGAAGTTGTAGCCTGAAGTTGGCTGCAGGCTAAACTGATAATGCTTGTTTGTGATTAGTGGAAAATCTTCATAAACTACTTTGTTTTAGGCGGTTTTTTACAAATACACTTGCACACATATTAAAATACGATAGCTTGGCTACGTGTAGATCAAGATTTATTCTTTCAAGTTGCAAGTACACTACACTTGGTTAACACCACACATTCGAAAAAACTGTTAAGTTTAGCTTGTACGTCAATTGTGACGTCAATATTTAACCACTTTAACTGACTCTACCAGAAAGGCGGAAAAAAACTGGTAAATATTAAATAAAACTTACAACTTTAAACTATTATAGAAATGGGCGTCTAAGTAGTAATTAAGTCAATCAAAAAGTAAGTTCCTAAATAAAATGAGAACAATCGTTTAATATTCCTGTCGATAACTTTAATTTGAAATTTCAAACGCTATTATTGTAAATTGGACGATGTATACTTAAGTCAAGCAATTATACTACATATTTCACATTGGATTAACAAATACTTTTCGGTTACAAATCCTAGTTTTTTATCTAGCAACCCCAACGAAGAAACTGTCTGAATAATAAGTAAGCTCTTTAAATATTGAAGAAGTTTTCTCTGAGAACTAATCTTTTTTAAAGCTTCGGCTGAAATAATTTAGTTGCGGTATTATTGGCATTCTTTGTGCTGTATTACATGGGCAGTTTTTGAAAAATATTAAAAATTCATGATCTTTTGTTTTCAAGTATTTTTGTCATATGTATTATGTATATCACCTTCTTATTTGAGAAAAATGTTTGCTGGTTTTTTTTCTAGTGAAATAAAGATCTACATACTTACACAAAACGCCAAATAAAATTAAATAAGTTTTAATAATTTCTACACTTGCTAAGGAATTCCTAACCAATAAGAAAATTCAAATCTTTTTCAACTAACTCTAATGCATTCTTTATACGTTTTGCACACATGTACATAATACAACAAATATAATGGTTATAAATAGTCTTAATTTGCAGCCACATGAAGCGCAAGAGAAAATATGTATATGAATAAAAACTTCTTGCGTGTTCTAACTATACGATTTTTACACCAAGTAAGAGCTGCATGAATTTCAAATCACGCTTACATTTGCATAACATAGATGTTACGTAAAAAAAATCAAACCTTTCCTCTATTTTAATACGGGTGGTTATTAAACCGGCTTCTTTTTAATAGCATTTTCCGCCTCTAAAAATCCACAATGCCTTCTAAATAACTAAGTTAGCCACAACCAACATCCTTCAAAATAATCCCATCTTAGCCACTAATTATTCTCTACGTAACACTCTAAATACAACTCAGCCTGGTGGTGGTTATATCTTAGCATCAACATTTATACTATGAATTCAAGCAGTAAACTCCTTAAATGACACAAAACAGTAGTTCAAAACAGCTTCTAAGTTTCTTACTCAGTAGAACCGTTTAAATAAAAAAATATTATTAATGCCACCTATTTCAAAAACTTTTAACGGCAGCAAGTAGATATTTGGCGCTTCGCCGGGTGCTGTCGCACCACGCTCGCTACGCTCGCTCGGCTCGCGCATGCAGTGTCAACATCAACCTAACACGCTTGTCGCTTCTCGCTAACATAAATTTACTTACCCTAATGGTTTTTATCTACGAGCTAAGTGTGGAATCAGTCCGACGAATTAATGAATAAAATGTTGAATATCGTCACGGTAATTTGGTGATGTGTTGTAAAATCTTTGGCTGAGTTAGTAAATTAGGTGGTAATTAGACTTATGATTGAAGCCAGTTTTTATACTCATAGGTAAACATTTTTTTTTACAGTTTTCCATATTAAAAACACTTCTAACCGGCTAAAACTAGGTGTAGCCGCACTTCGGGTATTAGCCGTAACATATATATTTAGAAGTTTCACCAAGTAACCAAAAAAACTCTATAGCTTGACTTATTATATCCCTTTTAAGACCCACCCGAGCTTGGCTAGAATGAATTTTTGACAGCTTATACAGGGTGCAAGCAGACCATTTCTATGTAAGCCAAAATAGTAACTCTAAAAAACCCAAAAACCTCAAGTAAACGGAAACATTTACAAACTCGTGTCTAATATTTTATATAGTCTATTATACTATTTTATTTAAATTTACAAGTGATGCGTTACCTGTTGTTCCCGCCACCGGTGGTCGTGCAGCGCGCCGCGCACGTGGTACACCGAGTCCGCGTCGCCCGACTCCGACCGAGTGCGGCCGTCGATCTCCCTCGTCTCGTCGCTGCAAGACAGAGACGGACTATACATCACGAATAATCATGTTATATAGACGTAAAGTTAGTGAGCAGATCCTACTTATATTATAAACGTGAAAGTTTGTGAGTATGGATGTATGGATATTTGTTACTCTTTCACGTAAAAACTACTGGATGGATTTAGATGAAACTTTACAGTAATATAGGTTATACATCAAAATAACATATAGGGTACTTTTTACCGCGGGAAAACTTCTCATTCCCACGGGAAACCGACATCCACGCGAATGTAGTCGCTGGCGGCCACTAGTCATGTTATATAGAGGTTATATGTATAAGCCGAATGCGGCCGGCTATCTCACCCTCGACCCGTTGCTGCAAGACAGAGGTATAGTTTGTAAGTTTGGTTTGTTTGGAGTTATCTTTGTAAATTCGTAAGCCATTTTAAAAAGTGTAACACTTATAGTAAGCTAGTTTACCAGGGGGTGACATAGGCTTAGTATTTATATTAAGAGTAGTTTTGTTTCCTAAGCAATTAAAACCGCAGGTGGAGAGATTATCCATAAAGAAAACTTTATCACCAAAAAAGGTTAAAAAATTTACAAGAAGGGAAGTCGCACGATCACGATAATTACCACGCTTAAGTAAGTTGAGTTTTTTACAGTCAATCTGCACTCTATAAAAACATTTTAGAAATCAACTGGTTCGCCTAATATTTTCTATTAATTAGGGCTAATAAGTAATTTAATAACCTAAAATCCAAAAATGAACAATTTTTCTTATGCTTTCCGAAAACAAAGCAACTACTTTCTCATCGCTCGCTACACTATAATGTGACCCTTTTATATCGCAGGAACGCAACCAAATGTAAGCCTTTGTTTATGTATAAAAATATACACGTATAGAGATTACACGCGGCTACGTCAGTCAAACTTAAGAATTTATCAAACTTTGAAAAATGCAACAAACAAGACTAGAACATCCTTTCTTATAGCAACTAACGGTTACACTGTGTTTTAACCCAGTTGACATCAAAGTTATTCTTAATTTATTTGTTAAACTAGAATTAAGAGAAAATATTTGCGACTGATAATGAATTTGACTCCGTTCAAAATAATACATAAAACCTGTTTTATAAATGTTAAATAATAGAGAAGCTTTTGAATATCAAGATCACATCATATTTTAATGAAGTCACTAAATTATATAACGGTAAACTTTTATTAAAATGAGATTGTCCGATGAATTTTTTACGTTAAAAAATATTTTATATTAATTAACTTTCTATTCATACTCTTATTTTAACCCATCGATTTGAACCAAACAAAAACATAAATAAATAGAATCGTTACAGTCCTTCTTGAGATTAGGCACAGATACTTTAAAAATATATTACAATATTGCGCGGCTTCGCACGCGTTAATTTCGGATTATAACCCCTTTCCCGATACTATTTTAATGTACGAACTTTCCTCTTGAATCACTCTATCTATTTAAAAGAACCCCATCAAAATCCGTTGCGTAGTTTTAAAGATTTGCGCATACATAGGGACCGAGAAAGCGACTTTGCTTTATACTATGTAGTGAAGTGTAGCAGATAGTTTCCATCACATGCAATACTGTAAACAAGTGCTATTGGATACAGTCTGGAGCTCTGGCTCGCAGCCAAAATAACACAATAAATACCACTATTGCCTTATAATGATGCCAATTTTAAACCGATGCCTTTTAGTTTTGTTGATGAGATGGGGTTCTGAAGATGAGTGCGCAACAATGTTAAGCAATTTAGCAATCATTGTAAGTAACTAGGATAGCTTTTTTGAGGGAATCATATTTTAACCAAATGTTACGCGGTGAATGTAAATTAGACTTTTTTGTTTTATAACGTACTAGTGACCGCCCGCGACTCCATTCGCGTGGAAGTCGGTTTCCCGTGGTAATGAGAAATTTTCCCGCGGTAAAAAGTACGGTAAAAAGTAATATGATACTCTGATGTATAACCTATATTACTGTAAAGTTTCATCAAAATCCATCCAGTAGTTTTTACGTGAAGAGTAACAAAGATCATACATCCATACATACATCCATACTTACAAACTTTCACGTTTATAATATTAGAAGGATATAGGCATTACACAATGAACTAGAGAGAACTTGCGTTTTCCTACAGTTGGGTAATCATGTCTGTGCTTCAGACGTCCCCAATCAGACCACATATTAAATAATTCCTTACATTTTTCTTCAAAAAAGTTTCCATATCAAACTGTGGTTTCTATGGTTAAAATATCATTAAAGAACAAGTGAAACATAACAATGATCCCTACTAATATTATAAATGCGAAAGTAACTCTGCCTGTCTGTCTATCTGTCTGTCTGTCTGTCTGTTACGCTTTCACGCCTAAACCACTGAACCGATTTTGATGAAATTTGGTACCTATGAAGAAAGAGCTGAACTTGGGAAAGGACATAGGGTACTTTTTACCGCGGGAAAACTTCTCATTCCCACGGGAAACCGACTTCCACGCGAACGGAGTCGCGGGCGACCACTAGTAAAGAATAAAAATAGAGCTACAGAATAATACTCAAATCATAATTCGAACAAAAGAGCAAAACAAAGATGCAAGAACCTCAAAAGATGAATATCTTATCCCAAAACGATTTCAGCCCGACTCAAAAACCCAGCTACCAAGACAATTTCAACCTTAATTGCATCAGAATAGGATATATAACAACTTGCATATTCGACCTACAACCTTGCTAAGCGTAGGACAAGCACCCGGCGATTTTCCCGTCATGAAATAAAACTACACAATTCAAAACTAGCTTTTACTATGCAAGCAACAAAGCTGATTTCTCATTGTTTCAAATCTAGGTGAGCGAGCAATAAAATTCTGAAAAGACACAAGTCTCGTGACATGGTAAAGGAATTTGAGCTTTCGTGCTAAGAGATAAGGTTAATAGTAGAATGTTTGAGAGGTTAATGTTAACTGATTGAGAAAAAGCGCTGTTATAAATACGAGACGGTAGGAAAGCTGTACATTTTCTGGATGAAGAGGGTGGTGGAATACAGTATGTCGCAGAAAATGACAGCTTCTGAATGACTGAACAACTTAGAAATATCAGTGGTCAAGTTCCAATTAACTTAAAGTGTACTTTTTAATTTCACTGTTTTTGGATTGGTTGATTAAAACATGTTTATAGGAACTTAATTTTGAGATGACCGACCCGTTTGGTTAAAGCTTTGTAAATATTTTCATATACTATTAAAAAAAATGTTTTATACCTACTAAGAAAATTAACCGAAAAAATAATAACTTTGAAACACCTCCCATTATGTTCGTGACACGCGGACTTTAGAAAATATCTCAAGTGGGTTTTTTTTGGACCAAAACTTTACTCATGACATTGGCTACAAAATCATCTTTAATCTTATTTATTTAATTAGGATTTTTTAAATACCTGTAAGGTTTTCATAACGATTATTTTATTTAAAAAAAACATTGTTTTTGATTACTTTTATAACCCATACATCCCTTTTTGTGAAACATGCTGTATTTAGGGTGGGGGGTGGCAGGGTGACAACAACCGTAGGTCGGTTTGTGATAAATAGATAAGCCGTGATCCGGAGATCTCATACAACTCGCTCACTGATTTAATCCAACACAATTCACTTAGCGCGGCAACTGGAAAACAAAAAAGCTTTTAGACACTTCGGGTCTATTTTTCATGAGATTAGTACACTAATAAAATAGGTAGATAAAGTTTCCGAAATGGTAAAGGTTGGATTTAAATTTGCGTTGAATTTTTTAGGAAATAATATGATTATTGCAATAGATTAGAATGCTATTTAAGCTAAAACAAAGAAATTCGTAAATTCAATTAAATATATTTTGTTAGAAAATTTATATTAGGACATCTGTACCAAAAATCATAGACCAACTCATTTAAATCCTGTTTCATTAGACTCAACTAGAATTATACACAATACAACTTAAACTATGTACTTCACAATAGAAATCATATAAAATAAAGCGCGCTTTCCAGTAGCCGGCATAAAAGGAGTTTCCGTTCTGCATACAAACTCTATACTCTATGCCTAACAATCGAGACGCAACACAAAGGAATATGTCCTTCCCTTTCACTCTTTTGACGTGGGTATAATGCCGTCTCGCTCGCTGATACGTCCTTCCGAGACGGGTACAAAGAATGACAGATGCGATAGTATCGCCGTGTCATAGTTTGTGTTAGAGGGAAGAAATACAAGGCATTTATCTACAATGTGTGAAGTATACAAGAAAAGCAAAAAGAGAATGTATTTGATCAGGTTATTTCTAGTTTCAAATATTTTTCAAGGCCATTATATTTTTTTATATTTTTTCATAAAATAATACTCTTTGATTTATTGATTTCGATATGAATTAAAACGCCAAACTTTTTTAAGTTGTTTTAAAATTCATTATAAATTAAATTTTTGTACCTATTGTATTATGAATCTAAACACAGAATTTATAATTTTTTGGATAAATTAATTGTCTGATTAAATATAATTATACATTTATATAAACCTTATTGCTACTTTATTGGTTTCAGACATAAGGTTATCTAAAAATGACGAAAAAAACATATGCGGATCATACTCTCACCACACTGATAACAAAGTTTTTAAATATTTTATTTCTATTTATATATCCTACTAATATTATTAACGTGAAAGTTTGTGAGTATGTATGGATGGATGTTTGTTACTCTTTCACATAAAAAATACAGGACGGATTTGAATGAAACTTAACAGTAATATAAGTTATACATCAGAATAACACATATGGTAGGTACTTTTTACCTCGGGAAACCTTCTGATTCCCACGGGAAACCGACTTCCACGCGAACGGAGTCGTGGGTGGCTTCTAGTTTTTTATATTTTTATTTAAAAAAAAAACTCCCCTACAGTTTAATGTTCATTAACCTCACATTCAAATAATCCAACGTGACAATATATTCTACCGACCATATGGTATGGAATATTCCTGCCACATTCATATAAAACTTGACTATTCGTGGAAATGATGCATCTCTGAATTCGTTAGTTCTATGACTCGAGCAAAGGTGTATGTAGGTCACTGGTACGATAAATTTCATATATTCAACACTTAGTTTTATCTCTCTTTAATGTATACCTAATAAGTTAGGTAATAAGAGTGAGTTTTGCATGCAGGTTCGCATACGTTAATAAAACAATTTTCCACATGTAGATGGCGCTGTATGCATTTTAAATCGCGCATAAGTTTGCATATTTAGTTCGTTTTTACAAAATGGCGTAGTGGCCTGATGTAACTAGATTTTTATCCAAGTACATTAGCCGAGCCTTTTGAAAAATCGAAACGTTAAAGCAAAGCGGTTCATCAAAATATTTTTTTTAAATAATTTAAATTGGATGGATTAGATTTGTAAGTTAGTATGGACAAAATCCAGGCTCATATCCCTATTAAATACCACACTGTGAATGTGCCAAGTATAGTCTGAATAGTTATGTATGAAAACTTAATTTTCTTAATAAAATTATAACAATCATTTCCAACAAGAACGTCTTGTGATTCCATTGTAAATGAATTATATGATAGCTGAAAGTCGTCTTTAATTTACGTTCATAATGGAACCTTTACAAGCAAAGAATTTTCATTAAAACGAGCAGAAAGCTACCTCCAACCCATTCTTCATAATCAATGGAAGAAAAAGGCTCGTCTTCACCCCTTTTTTAAGAAAATGGTTAAAAGCCTTCTCGTGGAATATTTTTTATTAGTATTTTAATTACAAGGAGGGGCTTACTAAAGTTATGAATTATTTGTGCGTTAGAAGTTAATGTTTTCTATTTTTAACCGACTTTCAAAAAAGGAGGAGGTTCTCAATTCGGCCAGTTTTTTTAATGTAGTATAGTGTAAATAAAAAATAAAAAATTTCAAGTATTAGTTCAGGTGTTTGAAATGCATAAACACATTTAAAACACCTTTTAAAACCTTGGCTGTATCAAGAAACCAGAAACACTAACTAATTAAGAACATAAAAGTAACCTAGGGGCTATCCCTGTAAAAAAAAAGGAAATAAACTTCATTTAACATGCGTAATTTAAAATTTCATAGCGATCCCCTGGTAGAGGGTTCGTGAATAATGTATCAAATAGCAGGTGATCAGAGTGGAACAGTGGGAATGTACGCGTAATGATCATTTGAATACTTTACAGAAAACTGCAGTTAATGAAATCGATAGAATAAAGGTTTTATTTACTGGCAAGACATGTTTAAAAGGAAAGCTTTTGGCTAAATCAAATTTAAATTGTTGAGTTAACTGATAAAATAATTTTAAAAATTAAATTAAGGACATAAATAAATTAAAGGAAAAAAATAATACAATATTTACGCTTATAATGATTGCTATATGTCGTTGCATTTATATTGTTTTTTTGCAAATTAAACTTCTATAATGAAATACTTTTCAATATATTGTTATTAGATTGTCAAATCTTAATAAAAGCAACCATTTTTACTTCTAAAGATTATACACTAAGGTGCGTAGTCGTCTACGGCTGCTACGAATTTTGCTACGGAAAGAAAGTTGCTACGCCGTAGTCCTCACTTTACTCAAAATGGGAAAGGTTCAATTACTTGAAAACGCTTCCCTGTCTATACGAAACAAACTCCAGTAGAATTTTAATACAATCAACTGTTCCACGCCTCATCGGATCCTTTAAATATCTTATCAATTCTATTTCCTAAGTAAAATATATAAATAAGCGGGTTCCATTTACGCAAATCCCAAATTTCTCCCCTCTTTACGTATTCTCCCCCCCGAATCCCTAAAGAGATTTCCATCGATACGAGCAAAAACGGGATCGTACCCCCTTCAAGGAAATTAGATTTTTTTTCGCGGTGTGTTGTGTGTTTTGATAGATTCCGTGGCTGGCACATATACGTCTATTTTTATTAAATTCCGCAATTGTAAAATTATATTAATCGTATATATTTTATGAAATGTTTGATATTTAGCGATAAATTCCATCATAGATTTATGCTCGGCTATTGTATTCGACGTAACATCATTGGTTATAGATTCTGTTTCAGAAATATACTACGCACTATATTATACATAAAAAATACGAGAGTAATTTTTCTAATATTCCAATTACAACTTTCTCCCTTATTTTTTACTTATCATTGAACTTTATTTTGTTAACAAGAAAATATAGTACATGTTTGAATACGACAAACGACAAACTTTAAAACTTTATTAAATCTTTTTTTTTCAAAAAAAGGATAAATAATACATACAAATATACTATTGTAGTTTATTATCATCACATATCATACATAACTTAAATTCTACAAAAGAAACACTTGAATTATCACTAAGAGAAACTAACTAACTTTAACTAAAAATTACTAGATTTAAACCACTTAAATCCAGTTTTCTAATATTTCACTACAACTTTCATCAATTTTAATTTAAAGATATAGCTATGTATATGTGAACAGGGACAAATGAGGCTTCATCATGTATTACATGGCAGTTATTGCATCGTGTTGTAGTTAATTACTTAGAACTCATGGACAAAGCTATGAATCATTTGAAAATACGTATTAAAGCGACGGAAATGGTTAATTTTACATTAGAGAGAGAAGGAAAATACAATTTTAAAAAATAATTCAAAGATTAAAAATATAATAGCAAGACGTGATATTTTCATCAAGTCCTGCACATGTGTGCCACAGCATTTTTCTTTTAAAATCATTTTCGAACACTTTTACGTTTTCCCTTTTACAGTTATTTTAAACCGATTGACTGCTAGTTACATAAACGGAACAATCCCCACCGTAACGTAAATAGCGACATTCGCAGTATCGGAACATAGTCACTGGTAATGACAATTTATTTCAGCTTGCAACCCTGTTCCATTTCCACGCGCCGCACGAGTTTCCTGTTAGACTGTTGTTTGTCTGTCGGTTGCTAACGAAGTATATTTTACTGCGACGTGTCTGCAACAATGGTTCTGTCGGGGGATTTACAGCTTATGATGTTGCAATGTTGCAGTGTTTAACAGATAGTATGGTTTCGAAGCCCAGGATACCGAGATCTGGGTATTGCGGGATCCGAAACTACTTTTCAATCCCGCGTTTTGGGTATCATAAAATTATTTTGTATTGTTAGAATTGGCTAGAGTGGAAAGAAGCATATAGACGACCTGTCGCGAGCATATAATGTAATTTGCCCGTCACTATATGTATAAAAGTAATAATAAAAAAAATAGAAGTAGAGTATTTTTTGGCGATATCTTTTAGTTATCTCGGTAATTTAAAAATTTTATGTGCTAAATAAATCGTTCAATTTTAAAGATCTCATGACCACTGTTTACTAAAACTTAAATTTTGGTTTGAGTAACATTTGATCTATTAAATGTATATTTTCTACGTCACTATCACTAGTCCGCAAATACCGAGACTGAATTTAAGCTGTGGGATTGCAAGCACCGCAACATTGCATGAATCAAAATGTCATCAGCGTTTGTTGTTATGTACACCCACTAAATCATTTCAAACCGCGCAATATAACTTTGATTAATTTCAGCATAATTTAATAAGTATTCTAATAGTAGTTAATTAACAAACGTTTCTCAATATATTTTATCACTGAATATCATTGTTAGAACAAGATATCGGAACTAAATGATCGTAAGAACCGTATGTCATACAAACAAATAAAAGTTTCTACTTTATTATATGATTCATACGTGTCTTTCGACCCGGAAGGTTTGGTACAAGTCTGCCATGTAGTAAAGGGTCATCCTTCAGGTTTAGTGCCACTAATAGTGTTACTATTTGGGTTCACTACTATTTAGACGATTCGATTATCTACTCTGTTTCAAAAATTATGAACGCGGATAGCTGGCAACGGTGTGATTGATCGGTAAGCTTTAATTGAACACGATAAGAATCCTGAAATGTTATTAGAATTCGTTTAATAACAGTGTGAATCTACACATGTACCTAGATAAGATAATAGGAAAACCTATTTCACCATTATCTAACTTAGATTCCAATAAACATATTTTACTCCTAAAAGCAAGATGAGATTTTGGCCTGAGGGTACTTTGGAATAATTAAAAACTTATTTTTTTATAAAAGCCTGATTGCCTAGTTTATACACGTACAGTAATTGGCATTAGCTGACGTAGAGTAGCCTTAAATAGCTAACTTTTGGCAGCGAAAACCGTCCCCGAATGCTATCTTCACACATTATTTTACGACATGCCCCTCATAAACCTTGGTTAGATTAACATGCACAAGAAGATGGACGGTGTATGTGACGTCATAAAAATTCAAAATGGCCGCTCAGACTTGAATTGACATGAACTTCACACGCTACTGCACTAGAATAGCATATGAAGGTGCAAGTACATAAAGACATATTTTTATTAACTACTTCTCTTAAGGCTGGTTTCTCAATTGGCAGATAAATTATATTTGACAAAAAAGTAGTTTTTCGTCGAATATATTTTTTTAATTATGTATGAAGTGACAAGGAAAACATACACACGTATCAGTCGAATAGAATAAACGTTATAAAAACCGACTTCAAAACTAAAAAGTTCAAAATAACAAAGATTTAACATTAATTAAATACTGCCTATTATTTATACGTGCTATTTGCTAATAGGTTTGAAGTCGGTGCCAAACAAATTATAATATTATCATCACATAAAAAGAGACGTGCGTAGCTCTTATAATTTAAAATATTTCATGACGAACGATTAATATCTGAGATCTTAGATCATCAGAGATCATCTGAGGCTGATCAGAGATTAACCTGCTAAGGGTACAATATAACAATGTTTTGGACTACAAAACATCAACTAGTTAACCTTGTTGGAACCATTTCGTAGAAAAGAATCTACATTTGCCTTAAAAATAAATTACTCCACAAAACTAATACCTTTCCAGAGGTCTGTGAAACTAATACCACGAGTCTAAACACGCGCTACAATTAGTGTCCACGGTGGGAAGTGCCATTAATTGTCCCGACCGACCGTCGACTGATCTGCATTTATGTCACCACTGACAGCAAGATGGATGACAGCAGACAGAGACGGGAGATATCATTGCCTCTGTTTAAAATTGAAAAAACATAAGATAGTAAGAAAATATGCAGTGTTTTCTCTAATATTTGGCGATATATCATACCTTGCAACGACCTGCCTAATCATACACAAGAAGCAATAAATAAATGCTTTTGGTTTACATTGCATTCTACATGCCTTTATAGCAGAGTGCTAGTGTATACATGAGTGAGCTACAAAATTATAAGGATAAGACGTATACGTAATACGTAGTTTATAAACACCATTTTAAGGATAAACTAGCAAACGAGCAAGCGGGTCAAGTGGTAATTGATCACCGCCGCCCATATACACCTACAATTACATCGTAACTGCCGCTGAGACATTAGGCACCGAATATCGCACCCACTGACCGAAACGCAGAAACATACGGACCCTATGCCACGTTCAGTTTTCTGTGCAAAGGTATTTTACCAGTCGAGTCAACTTAATCGTTGCAGTCGATGATTCAACTAGACTCTACCATCCTACTCATATTATAAACGTGAAAGTTTGTGGGTATGTATGGATGTTTGTTACTCTTTCACGTAAAAACTATTTGACGGATTTGGATGAAACTTTGCAGTTATATAGGTTATACATCAGATTAACACATAGGGTATTTACCGCGGGAAAACTTCTCATTCCCAAGGGAAACCGACTTCCACGCGAACGGTAGCTACCCGCGACTAGTTCCAAATATAAATATAATTTATATTTTTTTATACACATGAAATGATATCTAACCATAAAATACTGGGTGTAAAAGAACTGCTTCCGAAAACAAAAACTGGGCATTGCTGGAGGGTAAAGGTTACGTTTTGAGCAAAAAAAATTTTTTTTTTACGTAATTTTCCAAAATTACATTAATACTATCAGATTTTGCTATGATTTCAAATTAAATAGGGTTTTCAATTAATTTGCAATGTAAATAATCGCTCCTGAACCGACAGTTGATGTGTGAGCGATGATTTCAAGCGGCGAATGTGACTTTTTAATCCTTAATAACTTTTTTAAATTGAGTTTTCTGGGTATGCTTTTAGTGAATTTAGTTACTATTGAGACTCAAGAATACATGGTTTCAGGCCTCGGAAGTGGTCTTTTTACACCCGTTATAGGTACCGTTTATATTAACTTGAAAAATGATACCTACCCTTTTCCTGAGGCAGTTGGAAATATGATGAATCACTTTGCTCACTTAAAAAAACCTTTTCTGTACACGCACAGTTTTTTAGCAAATCTTCGTTCAAAGTAATATATCTTTGAATTCTACAACATTTGACTGCAGTATATTCTTAGAAATATTCTATAATGTTCCACATTTCTGTAAGTTTGTACAAAGCGTCTACTCAGGGCTTCGGTCGGACATTTTATTTGAGCTTTTACCCCAGAAGTAGACTTGTGGTGGTAGCGTCAGCAGAAAACTGTTTGAAATGTTTGGTAAAGACGTGCAATAATAGGAACAGGGAATTGAACTTAACTTTTTCGTATAAAGAATAAAGAAAGGAAGTTAATAAATATTTTCAATTGGACATGAAAACAATATTTACGTAATACGAAACAACATGGCTTTTATTTTCTACATAAGTAGTTGGTCATCAAAACCTTAATTTTTTATTCATAACCAGTGGCATTTATTTGGCTGCAAAATGTGTTAGCTGTTACTAAATCAATAAATTAATTTTGACGAAGTTGTTACCAATTTCAATCTGTATTGAACTGTAGTTGAAATTATATAGAACTTGAAGCATCAAATCTTATGGTTTCATAACTAACAAACTTTTAAACCAAGTTCAGTGATTTTGAAACCTTACTTCACCTTTAACTTTTCTGATGACGTATATCATAGTTTTTATATATCATTGCATCGTACCTTAAAATTGAACTCTTCACCTTATCCCGTCGCAGGCTAGATTTATTTTTCACTAGTGGCCGCCCGCGACTCCGTTCGCGTGGAAGTCGGTTTCCCATGGGAATGAGTACCCTATGTGTTATTCTGATGTATAACCTATATTACTGTAAAGTTTCATCCAAATCCGTCCAGTAGTTTTAACGTGAAAGAGTAACAAACATCTATACATACATCCATACATCCATACTCATAAACTTTCACGTATATAATTTTAGTAGGATAATTTTACCAAAAAAAAAACAACTTTCAACCCCTTCGTAAATACTCTCTGAACATGTAAATTTCCTTCAACTTGTATTTCGAATCCGACGGTACCACTCCAGCGGCGTTACCGCCCGACGTAGATGGATGGCTACCACTTACCTCCGGCGTTCCGACGAAATGGTCGGAGCAATTAGTTAGAGAAACTTCTTAATGTAGATGCAAGGGGGTAAGGATTCGGGTTGGCGGGGTAAGCTGGCACCGCGGGGTAAGGAAAGGAATGTTATCGGGTTTTGGGCGGATTTAGGTGGTATTTTGTCTTTTAATTCTAATGATTTAATTGTGTGCGAGAGCTCAGTGGATATGATGAATTTTTCGAATGCCTGCCTATTTTCTGGGTTCCAAGAGGTTTTGATTGTCTTCAATGAATCGTTTTATTACAAGTTTAAATTACGTTTATTACGTTTACAATTTGGTTTTACAATAAATATAATCGTTTAAGAATAGATGCGACGTGTAAGTTAACAAATTCTGTTAGATATGAATAGAAGGTGTGACGTTCGTACGATGTTCGCCGCAAGCGCGTCGATCGCAGCTAACTTCGGACACCGCTTCCTCCGTCTGTTCATAGGTGGCGCTAACAAATTGTCTTTGAGAAAGTTTTATGTGATTTTGAAATGTAAGTAACATTACAAAATTCATCATATCCACTGAGCTCTCGCACACAATTAAATCATTAGAATTAAAAGACAAAATACCACCTAAATCCGCCCAAAACCCGATAACATTCCTTTCCTTACCCCGCGGTGCCAGCTTACCCCGCCAACCCGAATCCTTACCCCCTTGCATCTACATTAAGAAGTTTCTCTAACTAATTGCTCCGACCATTTCGTCGGAACGCCGGAGGTAAGTGGTAGCCATCCATCTACGTCGGGCGGTAACGCCGCTGGAGTGGTACCGTCGGATTCGAAATACAAGTTGAAGGAAATTTACATGTTCAGAGAGTATTTACGAAGGGGTTGAAAGTTGTTTTTTTTTTGGTAAAATTATCCTACTAAAATTATATACGTGAAAGTTTATGAGTATGGATGTATGGATGTATGTATAGATGTTTGTTACTCTTTCACGTTAAAACTACTGGACGGATTTGGATGAAACTTTACAGTAATATAGTTACTTTACAAAATTTAAGTTACTGTGATGACCTTCTATCATAATTTTGTTTTTCCGCCCAAGCTTTATTGTGTGCGATTTTTATGAAGTTATTACATACAGAAACAATAGGATAATCGTGTCAAATTATTATTTCCAGTTAGAGTAAGCGGAACAAATGTCAAATAGACATGGAATATAAGCTTTATACTTTTAAACTTACTTAAAAATATTTATAAGAAAAACTAAATTCTAATTTAAATATACGTATTTATATAGTTTTTGAGGTCAAAGTTAGGGAACACCTTGAGTTTTTACCCTGCAAATACACTCTGTAAAATTTGCGGTAAGTAATATCAATCAATATTGGAATAACAAGCGTTTGATACCCAAGCGTTTATCAACGGAAACTTTTTTTATTTCTATTTATTTACCAACATAAACCAAATAACAAAACCCCGAAAAGCAAGAGCAAAAACCATACCCTCTGGCCACGACATCCCTCATCCCCTGACATGGGGTGTTTCTGAAAACGAAAACTTTATTATTCTGTCGTCAGCATAGACGTTATAACAGGCAACCCCGTGACAACCAATTAATATTGGGGTCTGGGGTTACCAAACAGCCATTTTTAGGGTTCCGTACCCAAAGGGTAAAACGGGACCCTATCATTAAGCCTCCGCTGTCTGTCTGTCTGTCTCCAGGCTGTATGTCATAAATCGTGATAGCTAGAAAGCTGAAATTTTCACAAACGATGTATTTCCGTTGCCGCTATAGCAAAGAATACTAAAAAATTTAAAAAATAAAATATTGACGGGGGTCCCCATACAATAAACGTGTTTTTTACGTATTTTTTTTGCTCAATATTTAAACGGTAACAGATAGACTCAATATTTAAACGGTTCAAATTTTCACAGAATATTTACTTACCTATATAAAACCTTTCAAAATAAATAATTAAATAACTATAAAGTAAATATTAAGCCCCCCCCCCTAATAATAAAATATTAAAGGGGGTCCCCATACAACAAACGTAATTTTTAAGCAATTTTTACTCGATCTTAATAAACGGGTAGAAAATTATAGTACGAAACCCTTCGTGCGCGAGTCCGACTCGCACTTGGCCGGTTTTTCAAGACTTCATATCGAATGTAGTTGGGCTAATGGAATACTGTGAGCATTTAATGTTACGTAGTTTACTATGAAAATGATAATGCATATATTTTATGACGGGAGATGGAAAGTTAAAATGATTTATGTTTGGGTGCTGTATTTAACTAAAGGCTGTATCGTCAAAGCACTTTAACGATCAAGTCGAGAAATATACTGTTCAGCCGCTCCCTGAAATATTGTAAAAAGGAATATAGGGACAAAATTGGGTTGTCACGATTAAAGTTTTCTGGCTTCCGTATTAATATCTAAGAACTTATTTAACAGTAACGTCTCATCTTTTCCTTTGACGGCAGTTTAAAATTGTACCATAACATTTTATCACCAAGTTTTTTCATTAAAGAATCAAGTAAAATTTTCTTACCGTAAGTAATTTATTTCACCCTCTTTATTATATTTAATTATCACCGCTAAACTTCTTTCATTCTTATAAAAAACACGAAAACAATCCCAGTTTGTAACCCAATTAAACTTAACTTTCACGTTGATAACTTAAATGAGGATTTTTATTAAATTTTTGAGCAAAATATAACCACAAGTTTTAATGACAACAATATAAAACAGAACAACTACGGAAATTGCCACTTGTGTAGTTTTAGACAAAGGAATATAAGAAGTTATGTCGTTATTTTGACTAACTTTAGAAGGAGATTTTTCACTCGGAAAGTTCAATTGAAAATGCAAAACTTTTAAGACCACTTTTAATAAAGATTATCTAGGAGATCCTTGTAATAATTTAACTCCACACGTGCTTCGTACGCAATTTTTAGTGTCATATTCTCAATTATTAATAATTACAAGCTATCACACCAAAAAACAAATATTTCCTATTCGTAGGTAGAAATTCCCGAAATTGAATATTTATTTTGAGAGTCTATGTCCCATAGTGAGCAAGAGGGTCTGATCCGTAATCCAACACACTGGCTCAGTGCGGGTGGAGTCATATGTTCGATGATTCCAACCAAGTGGGATTTCCCGCACCTTCAGTGCGTGAAAAATATGTACATAGCTAATTACATAATGATTGAAACCCGACAACTTAAAATAAAACGGGTGTGAGAAGACCACTTCCGAAGCCTGAAACCATGTATTCTTGGGCCTCAATAGTAACTAAAATTCATTAATAGTATACCAAGAAAACTCGATTTAAAAAAGTTATTTAAGCGCTTGAAATCATCGCTCACACATCAACTGTTGCTTCAGGTGCGGTTATTTACGTTGCAAATTAAATTAAAACACTATTTATTTAGAAATCATCGCAAAATCTGATTGTATAAATGCAATTTTGTACAATTACGATGTTTTTTTTTTTTGTAATCATAAAAAAATTTTTTTTTTGCTCAAAACGTAACTTATGCCCCTCCAGCAATACTCAGTTTTTGTTTTCGGAAGTAGTTCTTTTACACTCTGTATTTAACACAGTTAAACATAGCCCCTAATGAAGTGTTCATACGCCGATATCTATATATCATGTAAACTCGATCAATCTGCGCCTAATAGACAAAGGTGTATTGGTAGCACCCCTGATATTAAATCTGAGACGAGGCGTATCTTACATGAAGGGCCTTTTAGTTGGAAACCTCCGTTATAAGTAGGGCTGTACTTATAACAAATATATTTTATTCTAGTGAATTGGTTGTTGTTCTTCAAACTTTTGTTGGATTTTAAAAATTAAATGAAAATTGTTTATTATAGTTTTATAAATACATTTTATTCAGTTTTTTTCGAACACTAGTAATTTTTAAATCTTTTAAAATCAAGTTACCATGCTTTTCATGCTCATTATTTAGATTATATTCGCTTATTTAATAATTTTCTTGTACACATAGAACATCATAAAGTTTTATGTTATAAAAAGTGAATGACGAAATGGGACCAACTTCCCAAAATTTTAAATGGGCGTTCCTGAACGTAAATTGCTTCTACAGAAATCGAATCTTTAAATTTCGCTAATATTGTAAAAATATATTCATCCACTCTAAAGCAATTATTAAATACTAGTGGCCGCTCGCGACTCCGTTCGCGTAGAAGTCGGTTTCCCGTGGAAATCCGAAGTTTTCCCGCGGTAAAAAGTTCCCTTAAATTCTTTCATACATATATTTTTGGTATCTAGAACCGTTTTCGCAGCGCACGCAACGGAAGCCCTCAAGGATGAATAATTTTCCCCGTTTTTTTCACATTTTCCATTCTATCTTCGCTCCTAATAGTTGCAGCGTGATGCTATAAAGCCTAAAGCCTGCCTCGATAAATGGTCTATCCAACACAAAAATAATTTTTAAATTCGAACCAGTATTTCCTGAGATTAGCGCGTTCAAACAAACAAACAAACTCTTCAGCTTCATAATATTAGTATAGATTAATAGTTTGGAACAATTGTACATTTTTTATTTATTTATATTAAAACATATTTTATTTTAATATCATTCGTTATTTCAATGTATAAAATCTTAACTCAATAATAAACTGTCGACAGCCCTGCCACAACCCCGTTTCTTCAAGGGCTGAAAGGGTGTGGGGGTGAAAGGATGAAATTTTTAAAGGGTAGGTATTTTATTAGGAACGTGAGGATATAAAACTTGTAATGTACTTTTAGTATGTTTTTATTGGCGGTGGGACAGACGTAAATTATTTTGTGGAGTTACTGTACTCGGGCGTGATTCACTTTTGGTGAATTGATAAAATTGACAAAAGTTGATAAAATTGAGATTTTGTTTGAACTACTGCTTAAAAAATATAATTAAGGCTAAATTATATTTGAGTAAGTGCTGCTTAAGGTTTTATTAACAGATTTTATTCAAAAAACTATGATGTGATCCAAATTTTAATTTAACTTTAATGGAACAATATCGGTAGTTGATTAAAATGTTTGTCAAGTATGCAATAATATTACCTTATTTTTCTGATCAATATCTTCGAAACGTACATTAAACAATGCAACATTTTAACCTATACATTTACATAACAGTAACTACACTCGCGATGTAAATATTTACCCATTAAATAAACATTGAAAGCTAATGTATCGCAATGAACCACAAACTAACGTTAAAATAATTTACTTCTCAACATAGATTTTAGTAAATTGGTTTTCGTTGTTTCCACCAAACCCAATTTAGGGGACACTGGGTTATAACTAGTAAATGAGTGATAGTTTGGCAATCTACGGGATAAATACAAGGGGGATTGTAAGGTTTCATGTTCATTAATAATTAATTAATGTTTCTATCCTTAGGCGGAAAAACGAATTTAGCGATGGCATCTATTTGCATAACCTGCCATAACTTCGAAAATAATTTTGACGAATACTTGCATAATTAGATTCGAGATTGTATTTAGATAAAATATAAGAACAACTATTGGTTTTTATAAACGTAGCTTGAACGTGAATATTTGCGTCTCCTATTCAAATTTATGCAAATATTTCTTAATTTTTACACAAAATGACCTTAAACTAACCAAATTTTTTTTAATAAAACCATACCTACACAGTAACATCGTTATTCTGTTGCAACACTTTTTTAAAACTCCGATGCCCTGACACCGACGTGTCGCTAATTGACCGCTACTCGAAATAGCGAACAGTTATCGATAGCGCCGGTAATCGAACCGACCGAGTGTTTTTACCGATCATTGCAGATTTAATCGAGTTGCTGACGCGACGAGCTCTTAATGGTGTAAAGTATTTTGTAGTGTTTACTGTTCAGAGAAAATAGTGTTTAATTAGGTTTTAAGATGTTGGAAGTGAATGTAAATAAAATGGTTACGAGAAAATAAACGGGTATTTTAGAATCTCGTAGTGTCGATGTGGTGGTGGGAGGTCCAACTAATTCAAGAACCTTTAGGTTAAATAATTCTGCCATGAGAAACATTTACTTAAATGACGATGTTTATTTTATTTGCATTGACAGAATTTTACTTTCGTTATTCAATTCTGAAAGCTATGACCCAGAACAATATTTAAAAATATATCCAGCCTAAGGGTAACTCTAAGGTGATAAATAAGTCGCTAAAGCATGTCATATTAAATTTACCTACCTCTATTAATTTACCTTAAGCAATATATTTTCAATAAAAAAATGACTGCTTTTTTTGCTTAAAATAAAGCTTTAAATCTTTTCAGTTCAAAACGAATTACGTGATCAGTAAAAGCCAATTGAAGTGCCGTTTTTTATAAATAATCTAATCTAATCTTAACTTATAATAAATCTGTAGACAGGTCAATTCTGTACATGGAATATATTTTAAGTGGTGGTAAGTGATATCACCCATGTATCATTGTTACATTCGACTTTTTTTTAACAGCTTTTTACAGTGGAAAGTTCCACAAATATCAATAATCATCCAAATTTGACATAGTATTACAAGAGAGTATTATATCTCCAGCTGCTATCACGATATATGGTAAAGTTCATTCGTATTTAAAGAGCCTACGTTTTTGTTTTCGCCGTCTCGTACCCGAGCATGCTCTGAGCGCGTGAAGTAGAAGTAATCGCTCAAACGCCCGCTCGTTTTAAATAGAATGCATGGAGAAAAAAGGTAATAAAAAGGAATTTTAAAAACCCTTGGTACAAGGGGTTACCAAGATGTTAAAAAGTTTAATGACCGGTTAGTTTTTGGAATTTGATGAAGAACTATATTTGTCAAGGTTTATCTCACAAAGTAAACACAGATTCAGTAATAAACTAATTTTAAACATATGTGCAAGTTTAAATATGATTTGTCTCAGACTTTGAATCAATAAAATGGACATAGACGAAGCAATTTTAAGTAATTAAGGTTTAAAATAGATTATGAATAAGGTCGTTAGATGAATGCATAATAGTATGCTAATAAGAAAATCAATACAGAGCCATTAACTGAATTGCTTTGGAAGCTACTAGCCTAAGAATCAACTTAGGAATCAAGTACTCTACTTAATTTGGTATATTCGATCCGATAAAAGGTTTATTTCGTAAATTTGATTTGCTTCCGAGTTCAAAATTTGTTAAGGATTAATGGTTTGTTATAATAGATATGCTGTTAATGTTTTTTTTAATTTAATTTACAGTGCAAATATCAAAACATCGAAGGGTCCTGTACCCAGATTATGGCGGTTGTATTATAAAGTTCTATTACCTAAAACCTTGAGAAGCAACATAAGAATAAGGTTAAACCTCTCTCAATGTCTAAGATGAATGCTTTCATCTCCTCCCACACTTTAGATGTACGTTTGAATATGACAATAGCACAATAATAGCGTAACAGCCTTACGGACCAGTCTCGTAATCTAAGGCGAAGGGGTACAGGGTCGTTCATCCCTTAAGGTGAGGTCACAGAAGGATCGAGTTTTATAGTTCTTCGGAGATAATGGCTCATAGGTCATGGGAAACTCGGATTGAAGAGTTTTTAGAATTTTTAACACTAGGTAATTTATCGGTAATAAATAGACTAAATTTTGTTTGATGAAAACTAGCTAGATCTTATTTACGAATGGATATAATTGGGATTAGATTAACTTTGAACTTAAATAAATAAATAATAAAAATACTTTATTGCACCCAAGAAACAACTAAATTATGAAAGACGTAACAAAAAGTACAATGGTGGTCTTATTGCTTACAAGCAATTTCACCCAGACAACTAAGGTGGCAAAAGAACTTAATTAAATCTCCAGATTAATAAGAACTTACGATTTTACTTGGCAGTAATAAAATTAAAATTGAATACATGCAATTTTTTAGCATACCGCTCCGCTCTTTAACCATGCACTAAGGTCCACAAGCAAAGCTGTACTTAAAAATGTACCCCTGTAATTATGTAGGGAGGGGGTGGGGGGTGTACCGGAGAGTTTACCTTGTGAGGACTTGTGGAAGGTTCTGTGAGAAGAACAATCGCGCGGTAGATAAGTGCTACGGATTATAATACTACGAAGAAACTTTGCAGGCAGCTTTGCCATGTTTTGAGGTATTTTATGACAAAACTAGTCTTTTGCCTGCGACATTACTCGAAAAAAAAGCTTAAATAGTCTATCTATTTAGTTAAAAGTAGTCTGTTTAAATATTTTTTTAATCGGTTCTGTTGTTACAGGATTACATCCTACATGCAAGCTCACGAACTTTACTTCTAATACAGATTGTAGCGTAAAGTTGTAAAGCAAAACAAAAGCTCTTTATATATTTTCATAGCTTCTTAATGGTATAAATTCAACTTAAAAGTTAAAGCCTGATTGTCTTCAAATTAACTTCTTATAGGTCAACTCCCATTGCCGCTACTGCAACTATCTTATCTTAGTTTTATTCGAAAACAAGGGTACGAATAACAAATCTACATTTAAGAACTAAACAACTAGTAATTTAACCAGTTTATAACCTCTTTTAATCATATAGAACAAACACATTTCTCTTCCACATTTCTTAATTACATACAGGAACTCTTGTGTTGATAAAACGCATCCATTTTCTCTAGACAAATACCAAGCCGAGAGCATCGCAGGGTAAAAGATCAATTTAGACAAATCGGTTTAGTTTCTACAAGAGAGAAGAAAAGTACCCTTTTCTGGATTAAATATTCATGTAGAAACTGCGACAAAGCAATGCTTTCAACCTGGATCGACTAATCCCTAATACCTACACATACTGTGTACAGACAGACAGGTTTCCAACAATTTACTCGTAAGTTTTAAACCGGGAAAAATGGCGCAACTTGAAACGCCTTTCCGCCATTTTGTTAAAGTTTCTGAACGTCCCTTTCCATTAGAGGGGTATTTATGTTTGAAGTAAAAGGTATCTGTCGAGCTATTTGGTTCGATAAAGTCGGTGGTCTTGTGAAATATAAATAGTAAGGCCATGCGTGGGTTGAATTGATTATTTAGTGTAATGGTTCTGAAAGAACTCGGCAGCGAAGTTCTATAGCCACTTTCGAATCCTGAAAACTTAATAACACTGAATGATCGTGTTCTCGTAAGAGCAGTAAGTACTCTTTTACTGCTTTTTATATTTATGAAGAAACAATATTTTATTAGGTACTCTCCTGGTCAAGAAATAAAAGTAACACAATCTAAACTTACCTAGAGTTGGATCTCTTGGACGAGTCGTGTTTCTTGCCTCCCTGTAAATTGGGCAGGTCCTTCTGCCTCTTCTTAGTCTCTCTCCATATTCGATAATACAGTACACACATAACAGTCACCGGCACATAAAACGCAGCTATCGCCGTCCCGAACGTAATGAACTGGTTAGTCACTATAAACTGAATGTAGCACTCGTGGGGGGGGACTTTCCTTTCACCGTCGATGTAGGGCCAGGCGTAGATCCAGGGCGGCCAGAGCACGAGGCTGAACCCCCAGGCGCCGCCGATCATCATGGTGGCGCGCCGGGTGGTGCGCTTGGCGCGGTAGGTCAGCGGCCGCGTCACGCTGAAGTACCGGTCGAAGCTGATGATGAGCAGGTTCAGCACGGACGCGTTGGACGCCAGGTAGTCCAGCGCGAGCCACGTGTCGCACACGTGCGGGCCCAGCGGCCAGTAGCCGTAGATGGTAAACATCGTGTACAGCGGCATCGAGATCAGCCCGACAGCAAAGTCGGCGACCGCCAGCGAGAACAGGAAGTAGTTGCTGATGGTCTGCAGCTGCTTGTCGATCTTGAAGGAGATCATCACCATGGAGTTGCCGACGACCGTGAGGACCGACAGCACCGACGCGACGATCGCGATCACGATCTTCTGGGCGAGGCTGTACGGGCTGGTGGGGAGCGCCGGCAGCTCCGAGGCGTTGGAGTAGTTGGCGGAGTAGCTGGTGTAGTTGCTGGCAAAGCTGGTCAGAGTCTCCAGTTGCATGCTGTCAACTGGCCGCCGCTTCCACCGCCCGCGCCGCCCGCATCCAACCTCCACCTGCCGACAATTGTAGCGTGTTCAACTGCTGACCAAAAGAATACACAGGAATGAGAAACTGTCTGTGCGATGGTGTTTATAGCAATGTTTGATTGAGTTGATTCTATGTTTTTAGCGAATCAATACGTCAATATTTCTTATTAATAATATTTACATTGGTAAATCAAGGTAATAAAACGAACTTTAATATTCGGCACAACTCTGCATATTTCATTATAAACGAAAATGTTCACTCGTGGAAAAGCAATAAAATATAAGCGAAGCAAATAAAGTGCTTAATTAACTTGATGCATGCAAATAATCCGCTTCGCGGGATGCGGACACTAATTTGATTAATTGTTCTTTAAATGAAAATACCTTGTTTTTTCATAAACATATTATACGTAAAATTTAAAGATTTGGTGTTTTCTGAAATTTTGATAATGAGAAGTGGAATATAATATATATGGAAATAATGTACCTATTGTTACAAACTAAAATAAAATACACAGTCATTCGGAAAAAACTCTCAATAATATTATTTAGTTTCTATCTTTTTTCCAAAAAAAAATGTTAAAGTTGACAACTAGGTACGTTTTCAACCTTCGCCTAATCTCAAAACATCTTCAGCCAATCACGTGTAAGGTAAATCCCTGCCCCCCCGCGCCGCCGCGTTTTCCCGCCGATGCCACCGTGTGACAGGTGACAGCTACATGACACCTATGACCCAAATACACGGAATAGCTACGACGTGATCGCGTGCATAGCTGGAGAGAAATTTGGAGGTATTGATACACTTTCAAATTTTAAGGGATTTATTTAAACCTGTTCTTAAGAAAGTCAAGCGTGAGGATTTAACTGAAATTTTGTATAAAAGTTGCGTGTTACGAATTTTTGATTTTTGGTTTATTTTTTCTGTGATTCTCGCTACTCTATCTCGTGTAAGTAAAACTGATTTTGCGATCTCTACCTGAGGGGTATTCATATAATTATTGATAACCTTCGTATCTATACGGAAGTAAATTTTTCGAGCGTGCTAAAATTGTGGCTGTGAAATTTCAACTTAACTTCAATAATTACGATTCAACTTTCAATAATCGTTTAAAAACGTCACCCAAACTAATTAATGCTAGATAACTTATACTTCCTATAAAAAGCTAAATATAAAATCGATGAAGGCAAGTCTCAAGGTATTTTCCTGCTTCATTGTAGGAGTTCCATCTGAAGGTAGATTTTATCGCCCGGTTTACGAGTGTCGTGGGACCTTGCGCGCCATTGTCTACCTGCGGATGACACAGTTTATCGCCAATGTTGTAATGCCATGGGTCAATGGAATAATTGTGTTTTAATAGAGATATTTTTATTATTTATTTAATAATATGTGGGAGATAGTGGGATGTTGGACCTTTGTCCAGGAGTGAGATCGAAATAAATAGCTAAAAAATATATATAACGGGTGTAAAAAAATAACTGAACCCTGTATTCTTATCAGGCTTCTGTAACAACTGAAACCTGAAACCATGTATTCTTGAACCTCAAAAGTAACTAAATTCACTAGCAGCATACCCAGAAAACTCAATTTAAAAAAGTTTTGGCGGTAAAAGGGGAGATCTCCCAGTGCTAGACAGAACACAGGTCTAGGGCCAAGCGGGGCCACTGAGATGATTTCAGAAGTCGTATATATAGCAACTGCGTTTGTAATGTTGATAGCGCGATATAGGATTTGTATGCATACCGCCGGGAAGGAATGTTGGCGACGGTCAGCGCCATCTATGTCGCCACACCAGCCCCCTCCGAAGACCGGAGGTCGGATCTAACCTATAAGCCATATCCACGGTGAGTCGGGATGAGGTGGCTGAGGTTGTCCGTGTTGCGCTCCTGTACCTACTACGCTGTCCACGGTGAGTCGGAATGTGCGGAGGTGTTGTGGTGGCTAGGATTCAGGTTTCGTGATCTGCACGATACGTATGAACCCTACGACCGAGCTGCGGGACTGGGGCGAAGAGAGGAATGCCGACGCCAACATTGAATCACGTCGGGGTCACCAATTTGGCGGTAAAAGGGGAGATCTCCCAGTGCTAGACCTGTGTTCTGTCCCAGTCCCGCAGCTCGGTCGTTTCAAGCCAGCTTATGTTGACCACACTGGCCCGGCAACATTCGAGCCTACTGCGAGAGTCGCACACTCTTTACCTATACCTGTTGATGTTCCTGTACCTTCACGGCACCCACCCTCATCTTCTGTTCCATCAGAAACCACCACAAACACCAAGCCAGAGTACACTACTCGTTCTGGTAGACGCGTCAAGTTCAAGATCTTTGACTGATCTCACTCCGTGGGGGGGTGGTGTGGCGGCTCAGCCACCACTTAGTTCATACGGAACGCACCTATAATGAGGTGCTATTATTATGTTAAACAACACAACTCTATGTTAGATTATTACTCTGTGTTACGTTCTCTTGTTTGAATCTGACTCTGTAATGTAACGTATTTTCCTTGAGTAACATTTTCTAGCAATAAACTGTGAACTTAAAAGATAATTCCGTGTTTGATATCCAAATGAACATTCTACGCAAACCCCAAAAAGTTATTAAGTATCGAAAAGTCATATTCGCCGCTTGAAATCATCGCTCACACATCAACTGTCGGTTCAGGTGCGATTATTTAAATTGCAAATTAAATTGAAACCCTATTTAATTTGAAATCATTGCAAATTGTGATAGCATTAACGCAATTTTAAAAAAAATGAAGTATTTTTTTTTGTAATCAGAAAAACATTTTTTTTGCTCAAAACGTAACCAGTACCCCTCCAGCAATGCCCAGTTTTTGTTTTCGGAAGCAGTTCTTTTACACCCCACGTATTTCATCGTAGTATGATATGTAGAAGCCTGTTGAATTAAAGTGTTGAAAAACGTTGGAGTAAAAAGTATCCATATTTTGTTTCTAAGTACTATTTGGTGGTACATAATGTTGATATTATCAGTTAACAGTAAAGTTTATGTCAGTATCAAATAAATACAATAAACAAGCCTATAAACCTTATTGCAACATTAATGTCCTACCCGGAATCGAAGGCCTCGATCCGTTCATTACGCATCGAATTGAATTACTTACAGGAAAAACAATTCCAGAAACCCATAGAAATGTAACAAGCTTACAAAGTTATTTTCTAGGAAATCCTGTTGTAAAGTACACGTGTTTCAGTGATTTTTATGCTTCGTTTGAAAAGCTTAAGAAGGCCAGTTTCTTGTAAGCGGAGCGAGGAAACGTACCTATATCTTTTAGGTAACTAACCAATTTCTATTAATATATGGAATTCGTTTAGCTTTAATGCACAGTCATTTTTCATATCCAAAAATCAAAAGAAGTATTCCGAAATGCAAATCACTACTTACCGACTTTCATGACTATTGTAAACAAAACTGCCACCAAATAAACGTCATCACTCCTAACTGAGGGACTGTAATTAAAAAAAAACTTGACGTAAAACATAAGTTTCAAACAAACAAATGCATTTTAATGTCTCCTCTATTTTCCTACAGCACATCACGACATGGCATCAGCGCTGCCAACTTGCCACGTGTAAGATAAACGCCACTGTGAAATTGTTGCGCTGTTGGTACCTACATTAATGGGGATAATAAAAAAGTATGGCTCGACAATAAAGTCGGTGTACACTGGCGGGTTTTTTATTGGTGCATTACGGGGATATGTGGAAGGAATATTTTTGTTATTGGTGTTGCTTTGTTGTGTGATTTTCGGGCTATTGTGTACGATTATTACTGGCACTTTTATGGGGTTGATTATGTGTTCGGTTTAGGTTTTATATGTGGTTATTTCAGACAGGGAATGAATTGAAAATAATATTTTTTTAAAGATATTGCTATGTGTTTCTTAACTTAATCTTTTCTCACCCTATGATGTTATAAAGATAGGTAATGTCGTTGGCCTTTAAAAATTAAGGCTCATCAATATTTCTATAGCTTGCATGGCGTGAGTATATAGGAACTGTCTTGTTACTAAAAGCTGTCGGTCACAGCAACAGTAAAACTTTTTTTACTTTTCCTTTAAAGCTGTATAAGCTTAAGAAATAAGTATCTTATGTATTTATATTTAAAAGGTATAAAATATCATAGACCCAACCACAACGTCTCTATAAGCTTCAATATAACTAATCTGCAATTCCAATTGTAACGTAAACTAATCCAATCACACTTGTCAAATTATATAAACTGTCTGTTTATATTTGATCAATAGTTGTGGTCTCCGTGGAATGTCGCAATACATCGGATACCACCGGCTGAAACCGGATAGCACCGGACTGGGGCGGAATATTCCAGATCTGACCGGAATAATGTAGAATATGCCGGGATATGTACGCCGCCCGGGACTTTGTAGGGCAACAATTTGCGTCGCGAATCGACGGTCGAAAGTGTATTTTAATTTATTTTAAAAGATGTACAAACAATATTTTACAAAGGAAAAAAAAGATATTATAGTTAATGGTTGTTTAAATTACATTACTTAAATACTTAATTTTGTTGGAAGAAAAATTTGTTTTCATATAGGTATATATATGTATAATATAAGCAAATAAATTATTTAATCAAGTTTTTTAACCAAACCTATTTTTCACCGTCCTTGTTATATTAGTTTATGCTTGATACTACTAACGCCATCTATTATTACAAACATGTAATCCAGCACAATATAACTGACTTTCCGTCTTACTATAAATGTGTAAGTGGCTTGTATCTACATCACTCGACTAATGAGCTTCTATGTTTGTTCGTGTGGTCGTGCCGTATGTAATTTACGTCGTAATTATACCCACAATGAACGACATAATAATATATTTAGTTGTAGTCTAGAAGTAAATCATTGTTCAACTGAGATAAAGACTGACCGTGAAGATAATTGGTCTAATGGTTTTAACTTGTGTGCGGAAATAACCTCTGTGAATTATGCATTGTTGATGTTAAATAAACTGTTAAGTGAATAGCGTAATAAATAGAAATTAAGTAAAATGTAACTCATAAATTACTAAGTGCAAAATAACAGTTTAAAGAACTAACTAGAAATATGTTACGTACTTAACTCGAACGTACTTAAAACGTAATTTTATAGTTTCCCACACTCAGTTTTTTCATTATATTAGACTTGTGGTGGAATCGTATATTACGCATAAGAAAAGAAGCATAGACAATAAACATTTTTACGTTGTTTTCTATTGTACCTACCGAAAACTAATACTAAGTTCTAATCTACTTTAAGACTTGACTTGCTTTTCAAAATTGACCATTAGACTTAACCCAGCATGTGTAGCCAAGCCAGCTTTGTGTAAGTGCCGACATAAATACCTGATGTTACCTGGAACCTGCCCGGAATTTCAACGAGAACACCGTAAATAAATAACTTTTTACCACGAAAATTGATCGAAAGCAATTCAGAGCAAATCAAGTATAAACTTATAGATAAGTCGGCCATTTTAACTTGAATTTTGTTTTATTAGATTTTTTCAATAATTTAAAAGAAGGGAGGAAGAAAATCTATACTAATATTATAAAGCTGAAGAGTTTGTTTGTTTGTTTGTTTGAACGCGCTAATCTTAGGAACTACTGGTTCGAATTTAAAAATTCTTTTTGTGTTGGATAGACCATTTTTCGAGGCAGGCTTTAGGCTATATAACATTACGCTGCAACAATTAGGAGCGAAGAAATAATAGAAAATGGGAAAAAAACGGGGAAAATTATTCATCCTTGAGGGCTTCCGTTGCGTGCGCTGCGAAAACGGTTCTAGAAACCAAAAATATATGTATAAAAGAATTAAGGCACTTTTTACCGCGGGAAAACTTCGCATTCCCACGGGAAACCGACTTCTACGCGAACGGAGTCGCGAGCGGCCTCTAGTATTTAATAATCTATAAGCTAAATTGAACACTTTTTTGCAAGTGTTTGAACCTCGCACACCATTATATAAAACATAACTACTTTTGTAAACTTTCATTGAGAGTACCTACTCGATTCTTTGTACACGCTTTCAGATATTTTCTCTAGCAAAAAATACTCAAAAATACAGCCCCGTATTCATACACTTTAAGATTTTAAAATTCCAAAATCATATAAACAAACCCTTAACCAACATCTAAACAAAAAACCTACCATAACCCACAAGCTCCACTATATAAAACCTACCTCCAAGAATTTGCATGATTCCATTTCCCTGTGACAATTTAAAATGTAGGCCACTGAACAATTAAGCCTTCCATGTTCTTGACAATAAAGCGTAATTACTCCAATCTGTATCTAGCCGCTAACCGTTCTGAATTAATATCCTTTATTGCATCGTGTTATCCGACGGCAATGGAGGAACATGTAACTCATTTGTTACTTTGTATGCTATTTGGTTATTTACAATGATGTAGATTTTATTAGGAGAATATGTGAATTGGTAGTAGAAATGCAGGAAGAAGTTTCCTCAGGAACCGTGACAGGTATTAGATACTCACCTTGCGTAGGATACACAAAAGAAAATCAAATGGGGTTTTTATTATAACTTTTTGCTCGCAAATGTATATGTCTAATTATAAAATATTATTGATTATTTAAGTTAAGGCTAACTTTGCATTTGTGATCCAAGCGATGACTTTGTCAGACTTTTATACAAAAAGATTTCAGGTTCGATTCCTGGTAAAAGCAGTTTAGCAAACACACCAGTGTGATTTCACCCTATGGTTTTCTCTCAGGCTTACTTAAAATTTCCGTTATAATATGGCATTTTTCACAGTTAGATATTTCACATTACTGAAAAACTGTCCTTTCAGAAATAATTCATAGGCGTTAAAGAAAAAGGAAGGACTCTAAGCATCGCGGTATAAGTAAGTAGGTACTATAATGTATATGTACGTTCCATTTTAATGTTTCATACATAAATATTGGTGCCACAATAAATTACCATAGCTAACTAACGACTCGGTCGCAATTAGTTTCTGGAAATAACGTAAAGCTAAAATAGCATTTGTTTTCTATGCATCGTATCTGGAGCAAGCACTAGGAATATTGCAACTAAGAACTAAATATGTATAAAAAGCTAAATTGATTGGTTATTTTTGTCTTAAACCATATTTTTTAACACAGTAAATAAAAATAACTACACCTTTATATTCCTACACATCAGACACGACACATCCTAAAAATACTCTACCATTTTTTTTTTTTTTTAATGTAATATAGGTAGCAAACGAGCATGCGGGTCACCTGATGGTAAGTGATCACCGCCGCCCATGACTACCCTCAACACTGTAGGTGTTGGGGGTGTGTTGCTGACCTTTAAGAAAATATATAAATAAATAAATAAAATTGGGCACCGGATACCGCACTCACCGAACGAAACGCAGGAGCATCGTTCCTACTTCACGTCGGTTTCCTGTGCGACGGTGGTATTTCACCGGTCGAGTCAGCCCAGCAATCGCTGCAGACAGAGCCTACAGCTAGACTCTACCACTCAAAAAACCATATGCAATATACACGGTTATTTGATATGCAATACACAGGGTGTTCCGAAATGTGACATGCACAGTTCTCGACACCCTGTATATGCGAGTATCTAAAAGCTTCTCTCCCGCCCGTCTTCTACAATGACACACAATGTATCACCCTCAGGCTGTGGGAAAACCAGGGATTGCATAATTTACTCATTACTTGAATAATACGGGTTATTCAACCTATGGGGAAGAGCCAAAGAAATATACGGATTGTCAAACGAAGGCTGATAAAATGTTGAAACATAAGTTGCATCGTTTTATAACTTTTTTTTATTTAACTTTTACAGTAATAATACAAGATCAATAACTCTTTGGTTGTTACACGTACAAACTTAAAGGATTCTCACTAATTAAAAATGTTGTGGCTAATGTCTAGCTTTCGGATTATTACAATGAAAAACCCGTAGCACTCTGTAGCAGTCGATTTAGTTGTACTCATCAGCCTATATGATACGTAACATTAACTTCAGAGTCAGAAAAATTATCTATTAAAAAAATATTATACACTTAATTTTAATTACAAAAAGTTTATAAAGAGACAAAATACTAAAAGCAATCTCCTTTAAATTACGAATTTCATACATAAAGCTTTTGCTAAGCAATCATCGCGTTCGAATTAATTCGCGAATCACGCCCAGTAGAGCCTTATACCCGGGATCCTGTGACCCCGTTCTACTCGAAGCAATTCGTCGGCGAGAGGTACAGGTGTGCGACACACAGATGTGCTCATTACCCGGGTCAACAGCCGGGCCCCGAGCACGGGCGTAGCTTGCGAAAAGTTTTACGAACAATCCAAAATGACCGTTAAGTTTAATTAAATACAATGGCAATAACAGTGTTACTTTTAACAAAAAATGTTTCTTTGGCATTTTGGCATGCATTTTTTAGGTTAAAACATCTAATGGGTATATAAAGATCACATTCCTTTAAATGCAGTACCTTTTTATTTTATTTATTTAACATTTATGTATTTATACACATAAAATAAAGATTTAAACAATACAAACAGACAAGGACACATAAACACATTTTATAACAATTAGAGCATATTTAAACCCCGGAACATAACAATTTACCAAATACCATTAACCTTAACTAAATTAACAACGTTTAAAAGTTATGTCAGTATATATATTATTAAACTGATACTGCTAGACTAGAAACTGAACTCTGATATTAATTATTATATTTCAAATCATTTCAAATTAAAGTTTTGTTTTGAGTTGAGAGCTACAGTGCCACAGATAGCTTCTTTTTTGCGTCGGAAGTGAAATCCACTCGAAAACGTTAAATCCTCCTGCTCTAGTCTGCACAGTAATCCACACTCGGCTCCTCATTTCATTTTATTTTACATTTTAAATGTCTTTCTTTTAATTCCTTCCGAATGGAACTCGCAAGATAAAGTGCTCTTTTCGCAGAATTTACTGAGCCTGTTCTTATTTATTTGCACAAAACGATTTGAAGAGGGTTCAAATCTCAGCCTATTTGAGCACCTATCACTTACAATACAAGTTCGTGTTCCATATAAAATTGGCAGGAAAAATATAAATACAAATGAAACGCAAAAAACATTCTGCCAAAATTCACTGACGATATTTTTGTAGTCGAATAAAATTGATTAAATTACCAAGTTAAATGAACCGGCTTTACAATACACTCTGAGACAGCGCAACAATATTAAAACCCGCTTGATTGTGCCCTAAATCTTGTAAGTTTTCCCGTTTCGTAACTCGATACTGAGCTCTTTGCTTTCGGCCACAATTAATTATGTATTCAATTAAAACAATGTTTGGGAAGTACAATCAGCGGCGATGCTGTTGGTTGTACACACGGCCTCGACTGTGACCCAGTTCCGACAGCGAGGTGTTAGCGGCAACTTGACTGACAGAATCTCGCTTGCATACTAAAATTCGACGTTATAATCAAGTTCAGTTTTTATGGAGTCGCTGTGTGCCATTTGAAAAGGTTTCAAGGATTTCTAAGCACGCAGAAATTTAAAGGACTGTGAATTTTTCACGTAGTTATTTGAATACTCGAAATTGGCGTTTTAAAACACGTGCACGTATTTCAGAAAAATGCTTTATTCGTCTGCATACGAAGTTGTTAGTGCACAGGAAGGTTTTTTCTAGATTATTTTACCGAACAATTAGTATTATACTTAGCTACGTACTGTAAAATGTATCGATTTTTTTTTATCTCTTTTAACTTCATTTTATTTATTTATTTTGATACCATGTTAAAAAAACAACCGACCAATTGTACTTGTCGGAGTCGGTGGACATTAAATGAAACTAAAGAACGCCATCTATCTTATTTCCTTAGAAGCTTTGTAAAATGCAAAGGTGCCAAGCCTAATCAAGAACCATGACGTCCGACGCGTGCGCGGAAAGAATTCTGTCAAGAGAGAATAGCGCGGGAATCGGAGAGAAGCAGTTGTCTTGTCCACATTCAATTTGCTGTTTGATTTTATATCGAGTCATTGCCTAAGTTTAACAGTTTGTATTTTATTGCTGTATCGGAAGTCTTCAATACGAAAGCTAAGTATCTTTGTATCCGTTAATCATGTAAACTAGTTGCTGGATTTCTGTGAGTAATGTAATAGCGAGTTTTATAACGTTCCTTTGTATTTGAATAATGATAATGGCAGAGTGGAGTTTATTCACCGGGTTCTTCTCCACTCGATATGTCAGACAGATTGTACCTGTCTTTATGAATCCGGTAAATTAAAACAAAGTTAAAGGTTAAACTGTTTCTTTATTATTCCAAATACCCTTGTAGTTCATTATGGTAGTGAGGCAGGTCATTTCAATACAGTTGCATTCGTTTTATCAGATCATTAAGCTAAAGTAGTTAACAGATTGTTCCTATATTCTTTCATAATGCTTTAAGTTCTTGTTTGCTGCCTTCTACGCCCACTAAAACGTGATCTTAGCATTCTACCATTAACAAAAGACACCCGCCGCGCCGACATCAGAAGTGGGATATACCCCTTTTCCCTCAAATTAAAAGAAATAAACGATGAGTTTCAGAAACACCACGTCATGTCGCGTCGGTGGCTGTTCTCGCCATCTGATGATTCGGGCATGCAAACAAAGAAAATGACCTGGATACCACTTCGAGGAAAAATAACCGTCAAGTATTTTTGAAAACTAAGTTGAGTGATTTTGTGCAGGTGAGTATAGAACCAAGGTCAGTGTTTTAAATTTATTTTACGATTCTCGTTTTGAGTTATGGAGGGTAATTTACAAAAAAGTATTGGTGGCAATCTCAATTTAATAGAATCAGAGTTTAAATGACGAAATTGTTTAAAAGGCTAGTTAACTTTGAAATGTATTACTAATCGGGCTTGCTTGGGACTATACTAGCTCGATCGGTATACCTTGGAGGGTAGTCCGTGAGTGCGTCGCCAGCACGCAACGGTTGACTTTGGCGAAGGTCAGGTTTCAGGGAAACCATGGAGATATTGGCAACGAATATGAAAGAAGCCTAGTTGTTTAAATTTGGTTTTTTTTTACATTTTTAATTCTAAATGGTACGTCGATATTATGAATTAAGAGCCACAACTTTCGGTTTTAGTTTTGCTTTGTCATTATTGAGTTTTACATACTGTGGGTCTAAATAAATAATTTCTAGGCCACCCAGACCAAACCACCTAACCTTCACATCCTTTGTTATTTTCGACGAGTCTTTTTCTGTCGTCTCAGTTTTCTTAATTGCGTAAAATAAAAGTTTGCCGAACTATGTGATGCTGTGTGTTAAAATTTGTTTCAGAAAAGCTGCTAGAATAGTGGAATTGCTGGATGGTTTGAATCTGGTAAAAAAAATAGAAACATTGAAGTACGCGGCAGTACCTCCATTATTACGTTATAACCGGACACAACTTGACTGGGTGATGTACAATGTTTTGTAATATTTTATGGCAGAGTGTGTTCTTAAATTAAATTGTGTTTTGGCGGGAAAAGTAATCCAACTGATTTGGTTACAAAAGTCGCCAGCTGACATAGAATTAGCGTGCACCTGGCTACTATCTACGCCTTTCTACCTACCTACCTACATTTAGGTTTACAATTGTCCTTTGATTAGTATTCACTCTCTTGAACTATTTCATGTGTTGCATTTCTTATTTGTTAGTTTCAAGTTAAACCAAGTTATTTAAGCCCAATAGAAATTATTGGCTTTTACGTTTAGTGTTGGTTGATGTTTAATAATGGTATAGGTAATGGTTTTATTAACAACTGTAATTCACATGTGTTTTAATATGTTCCGAGGATACATCGAATGGCGATTACAATAAACCAACGCTGGAGCCGCGAGGACGAGCTATGTCGACATCAGGACTTAACCCAGCGGTGCAGCAGCGGGCAGCGAGGACTCTGATTGGTATAAATGTGGCGTGCCGGGACATGCCGCAGCCAGATGTGAGCGGTGGCGGCGTCGCTGAGGCTGGGGCAAGCTGCGGGTTGATGTATAAGGCGTGAACCCTCCGACGGGTTGTCTTGAACGCAAAGGTGAATGCTATTGTTTCTTTTATGATTCTGTTGCTGAATGCTCATTAGTTAATTAAAGTTTTGGCGCGAAATTTTATATGGGATCATTTAAAAAGGTTTAACTGTGGCCTATTGATCAAACACGCGTATTCAGTACGGAACTAGTTAATGTCATATGACGTTCGATACTCCACCTCTTGAGGTTATACCTTATTGGCGACGTTACATTAGATCGGTCAAAAATTATTGAAAACTGCTAGTAGATGTAATTGATAATGTTATTGACGATGTTGAATTGTTTTTGGTGGAAACGCAAGTGAGAACTCTATCTGCGCACTCGTGTCGTGGCGTGTTTCAATGATTGATTTCTTGATGGTACATGATCTCTACTGACTTTAGTGTTGTGATATTACTATTTTATGACAGTCTAATTTACCTAGTTTAAATTTACTTTCTTGGTTTGAAAATATTACCTATCAGTAAACTTTGGTTGATGGATATCTCTAACGGCGCGTGGGAGTTATAATAATTGTGGTCTTCCATCTTCCGAGGAAATAAATACACCTTTTGATAGCACAAATCGTATAATCAATTGTTTTAATTAAAGATTAACAAAAAGACTTAATTAAATTAATGATTTTAATAGATTTAGACGTAGCGATCCGTCACACGTTTTTGCAGGTCGACCGCCTATATCAAGATGGCCACCTGACGTCTATGACGTTTCGCAAGAGTAGTCAATAGGGTTGCCACTCTCGTCCTTAATTGTCAATTTTGAGTTTCATTTGAAGATGGCGCTACTGCTGCGCCTTCACGGCCGGACTGACGAACGCACGTCCTCGGGCGTATGTGTATTCCTGAAACAAGTTTTAGTGGTTGTAACCCTTAGTTTAACCAATACGCTCGTCTATCCTGACGGTAACATCAAATCGATCAAGTAGGTTAACTTACTGCTACATTATTTTATCACAACGAATATCAAGTTCCCTATAATCAGAAGACTAATGCGTCCTTTCGAACAGTAATGCACTCCCCATTGAGCATACTGAGCCGGACAACATATGACACCGTAGGTTAGACTAGTGCGTCCCTTCGAACAGTCACGTATGTTAAGAACAAGCGTACTGAACCGGACAACAGTAATCTACCATCCCAAAGTCCGGACAAATGTACGTTGCCATCGTCCCTTCCACTTTGAGGCTCGACCACTAGACTACTGCGTCCCTTCGAACAGTCGTGCATGTCAAAGACAAACACACTGAACCGGACAACAGTAATCAACCATCCCAAAGTCCGGACAAATGTACATTGCCATCGTCCCTTCCACTTTGAGGCTCGACCACTAGACTACTGCGTCCCTTCGAACAGTCATGCATGTCGAAGACAAACACACTGAACCGGACAACAGTAATCCACCATCCCAAAGCCCGGACAACGTGTTTTGCCACCGTCCTTTCAACTTTGAGGCTAGACAAATATATCGGTGCGTCCCTTCGACCAGCCAAAGAAGCACTGGACCGGACAACACCTACAGCATACAGATACTCGCCATTCCATTCCCAATTAATCCACATACCTGATGAACATTACTCTCTGTGAACCTCTACTTCCACCTCAAAATTCAGGTCGCCACGAGTCTCTTCCTCGGAAATTGTGCTAACTGTTTCAGTTTCACTGGAAGCCGAGACTGTTTCGCTAGATGCTGTTAAGGTATTAGATTCTGCACTTAAGGTGCCATCACTACGAGCTGAGAGCGGATCGAGGTCATCACCGTGAGCATTATCTGAACAATTAGTTACCGCCTTCTCGGCCTCTTCGTCATTCATAAAATTTTCACTTAATTCCGTTAAGCCTTCGTGACCTCTTGGTACCAAACGTAAATTTTCGTGCGAATATTTTAATGTACGAGAAGAACCATCTACATTTTTAAGCTCGTAGCGGTCATTATCTAAAACATTTGTTATAATAAAAGGTCCTCTAAATTTTCGATCTAGTTTCATTTGGTTCCGTTCCGAACTTTTTACAAACACGTAATCGCCTTTTGCAAACGGTTTAACCTTGGCCCGACCCTGATTAAAACGGATAGTGTCCGCCCTAGCAGCTATTTCTATATTTTTAGAGGCTTCTGATCGAACCGATTCTAAGTCTAGCCGTTTCTGAGAAATATCTGGGGTTGAAAGTTTTGCAATTCCCAATGAACACGACTGAACACCGAACATTAGTTCACAGGGTGTGTATTTAGTAACGGAAGACCTTGTGCTATTTAAAGCTAACTGGACATTGCCTAATTCGTCGCGCCAATTTTTGTGAGGATCGTTTTCGATAATGGTGAGTAGAGCTTTAAGGGTTCGCATTACGCGTTCGACCTGACCGTTTGCTCTACTTGAGCCAGTAGCAATGAAATGGAGATCAATATTATATTCTGCACAGAATTGCTTAAAGTCGTTACTAATATAGCAGCGGCCTTGATCAGCCACTAAGCGTTTAGGTGCGCCGAACAAATAAATCGCTTTTTTTAATGCTGTGATAGCACTTTTACTATCTAGCGACGTAGTGTGTTCAAGAAGGACATATTTTGTGAAGGAGTCAATGATGACAGAACAATACTCCTTTTGGTCGCTTTTCCCAGTCAGTTTACCGGTAAAATCTATATGCAATGTGTGCCAAGGTGTTGGCGTTTTAGGAATGGAATGAAGCCTTACTGGTAAGGCACCTGACTGTCCTTTAGACGCTTTACAGACGATACAAGATTCTATAAATTTTCTGACGTTTTTGGACATTTCGGGGAACCAATAAAGTTCGTACAACTTATCAAGAGTTTTATCAGCACCCAAATGTTGGATTTCTGAATGAACATGGTTAATTAGTGTCCAGGTTAATGAACGAGGCACAATTGGGAGCCAAAAAGTTGTTTTGTTACGATTAATTTTGCGGTAAAGAATTCCTTTCCTAACATCGTAGGTTTGCGCGACTGGTTCGGGTAAAGTGCCATCCGATAATTTCGTTATTATATCTTGAATCTCACCATCTCGTTTCTGCTCAACCAAAAGCCAACCATTGTGCAGCTCGACAAATTTAACTGGTTTCTTTTTGGGCGTTGAGCTAGAGCAGGAAGCGTCAGGTGATGTTTCTTGACATGTTGGGTGATTTCTTGACAGGTAATCTGCGTGTTCCATGCTCTTTCCTTCACGATATACGATGTCGAAATCATAGGCTTGGAGTATGGCCCACCACCTATGCACTCGGGGTGTTAAATCGATTTTAGATTTAGACGCTTTTAACGAGTTGCAATCAGTAAATACGGTGAATTTGCGACCATAGAGATAGTGCCTAAAATGTTCAACCGCGCGTACCACTGCCAGAGTCTCAAGCTCGTATGAGTGATAGCGAGACTCAACATCCGTGGTACGGCGGCTAAAGTAAGCTACGACATGTGGCAGATTGTCCTTCCTTTGAATCACGATTGCTCCGTAGCCCTCAGAACTGGCATCACAATGAAGTTCTACAGCCAGTTTTGGGTCAAAAATAGTCAGCACCGGTTTCGAGGTAAGAACTTGAATAACAGTCTGTCTTATTTCTTCATGCTTGTCTGTCCACTTTATTCCACCTTTAATGTTAGTGAGTGGATATAATGGACCTACAAGTCGGCTAAAATTGGGGATAAATTTTCGAAAGTACGATGCTAAACCCAAGAACTGACGTACTTGTGTAGCAGTTCTTGGTGGGGGGGAATTGGACAAAGCCTGAATTTTAAGGCAATTTGGTCTTACTTCACCAGCTCGGATTTCATACCCTAGATAAGAAATTTCCGTTTTAAGGAACTTACATTTACGCAAATTCAAGGAAAAACCCGAATTAGATAGTGCCGACAAACATTGTTCTAGCCTTTTGAGTCCTTCGGTAACGCTAGATGAAAAACAAAGAACATCATCCATATACACCAAGGGTTTATCCCTTACTTCCTTTAGCGCATCATTGATACACCTTTGATAGACAGAAGGAGCATTGCGCAACCCAAATGGCATTGCAACGTACTCATATTGGCCTTCCGGCGTTACAAAGGCAGTCTTCTCAATCGATTCGGGGTGAACCAAAATCTGATGGAAACCAGAAGCCATATCTAAGGAAGAAAAGTAGTATGCCCCTGTAAGTTGGTCGATTTGATCGTCTATAAGGGGCAAAGGGTAATGCTCAGGGCGCGTATTTGAATTGAGTTCCCTGTAATCGACACACATTCTCTCTGTGTTATCTTTTTTCTTGACCAATAGGATAGGGCTGGCAAAAGGGGAAGAGCTCTCTCGAATAACACCAGCGTCTAATAATTCTGCGATCTTTTCACGTACTATCATCTTTTCCGAAAATGATAAACGATACGGTCTACGTTGTACTATTTTATCTGGGTTAATGAGTTCAATCTTCATTTGACCGGTTGTAACGCGTTTAGTTGGGGTGCCACTTATAAAATTTGACGAATACTTTGACAAAATTCGCAACAGAGCCTCTTTTTCTTTTCCAATCAGATCAGTGTCAATAAAAGCTACATCGAGACCCGGAGTATTATCACAAAAGTTAATTTTTTTATTATCTAAAATTTTAAGGCGTTTATCGTTAATTTCTACGCTTATTTCGTTGTCTAAAATATCTCGGCCAATAATAACGTTCTCTGAGACGAAACGATCCGAAATAATGTGAAATAAAATTGTCAAGCAAATATCATTAATTTTGACAGAACTTTGAATTTGTCTAATACATTGAACGTCCTCTCCTCCAATACCGGTTAAATAAACGACATTATTGTATTTGGTACCAGGAAACAATGAAGCTATACTTTCTTTTATTAACGAACATGAAGAACCGCTGTCGAATAGAAAACAGATATGCTCACCGGATGACGTCTGAAGAGAACCTCTCGATGTATTGCGCTCGCAAATATTGACTTCCCTCGTAACGGCTCCCTCGTTCTTTTTTCTAGGACAGGCTGGTGATAGGTGGCCCAATTGGCCACAAGAGAAACAGGTAACTGGTGGTGGATCATTCTTCAGAGGTTTGTCAGGTTTATTATCAAAACGCTTTCTACATTCTGACATTCTATGTCCAGGTACTCCACATCGATGACATGTTCCGTTAAATTTCGAATCGGTAAGTCGTGGTCTTTTCGTGACATTTTCATTCGGATCATATTCAGCTTTACGTTTTAAAGAAACACCATTGAGTATCCTGATTAATTGCGCTCGAGTAGTAATAACATTAGAATTGAGCTCTCTTCGTATCATGTAGTCTTTGGAGCTAAGCAACGAAATTATAAATCCGGTGATTACTTCTTCTGTCATGTCTACTTTAGGTATTTGTTCTATTAAACTCCATAAACGTAAAGCAGCTTCAGTTGCTGATTCTCTCCTATTAATTTGAAACCGCAGAACATCGTCAAAGTAGTCTTGCATCAATTTAGGTCTAGAAAACTTCGCCAATAGAGTTTGTTTTACACTTTCCCATTTTAAATCTTCTAAACGTAGCTTAGTTAAACAAGCTGCAGCACGACCCTTGAGCGCGGTCGTCAAAGCTACTAATAGTTCAACTCCAACTAATTTTCGGCTATTTATGATCATTTCAGAAACACGACACCAACCTTCAATGTCAGCATCCGCATTGTCAGGGTTGAAATTTATGAGCTGAGTAGTGCCAATGTTGACTGGTTGTTGCACTTGCTGTGAGTTCGCAAGAAAATGCGTTAACAATGCTTCTAAATTCGCTGGTAGCACAATCTCATTACTTCGATTGGATGGCTTGTTATCATTTGGGACGTTGATCACTTTTTCTTTTTGATTTTCGGATCCCACTTCTGATAACGGCGCGTGGGAGTTATAATAATTGTGGTCTTCCATCTTCCGAGGAAATAAATACACCTTTTGATAGCACAAATCGTATAATCAATTGTTTTAATTAAAGATTAACAAAAAGACTTAATTAAATTAATGATTTTAATAGATTTAGACGTAGCGATCCGTCACACGTTTTTGCAGGTCGACCGCCTATATCAAGATGGCCACCTGACGTCTATGACGTTTCGCAAGAGTAGTCAATAGGGTTGCCACTCTCGTCCTTAATTGTCAATTTTGAGTTTCATTTGAAGATGGCGCTACTGCTGCGCCTTCATCTCTTTTCACGAAAATTTATGTTTTGATGTGAAAGTTTATTATCATTGTAAATTTAAATATTGAGCTACTATCATGGCACATATTCAACCGAAGGTACATCCACGAATACTGATTAAGGTAAAAGGTATGTCTTAGATACTTGTTATCTTTTTTTATCAGCGCGAAGGACTGATGTTATTTGTTTTTTTTACTTGCATTTGTTATCCTTACCAGTGAGAAGGACTGGCTAAGATGAAATTTGTTACCCTTACCAGTGAGAAGGACTGGCTAAGATGAAATTTGTTACCCTTAACAGTAAGAAGGACTGGTTAAGATGAAATTTGTTATCCTACCCAGTAAGAAGGACTGATACTAGCTTTAATTGACTTTTAATTTTGGATGCACGGATAAAAATAACTAAGTTAAAAAAAGAGTTTTAAATCTTGTGAGATTCTTTCTTGTTTAATATTGGTTCATTGCAAATGACCAATCCTTACATCACTTTCTAACACATCATGCTTTTTGTATGTAGAGCTATGTCAGGAGTGGCCGAGCATATACTGTGCCTAGCTTGACGGGTGTCCTGTCAGAATGGCCGTGTCGGAGTCGGTGGACATTAAATGAAACTAAAGAACGCCATCTATCTTATTTCCTTAGAATCTTTGTAAAATGCAAAGGTGCCAAGCCTAATCAAGAACCATGACGTCCGACGCGTGCGCGGAAAGAATTCTGTCAAGAGAGAATAGCGCGGGAATCGGAGAGAAGCAGTTGTCTTGTCCACATTCAATTTGCTGTTTGATTTTATATCGAGTCATTGCCTAAGTTTAACAGTTTGTATTTTATTGCTGTATCGGAAGTCTTCAATACGAAAGCTAAGTATCTTTGTATCCGTTAATCATGTAAACTAGTTGCTGGATTTCTGTGAGTAATGTAATAGCGAGTTTTATAACGTTCCTTTGTATTTGAATAATGATAATGGCAGAGTGGAGTTTATTCACCGGGTTCTTCTCCACTCGATATGTCAGACAGATTGTACCTGTCTTTATGAATCCGGTAAATTAAAACAAAGTTAAAGGTTAAACTGTTTCTTTATTATTCCAAATACCCTTGTAGTTCATTATGGTAGTGAGGCAGGTCATTTCAATACAGTTGCATTCGTTTTATCAGATCATTAAGCTAAAGTAGTTAACAGATTGTTCCTATATTCTTTCATAATGCTTTAAGTTCTTGTTTGCTGCCTTCTACGCCCACTAAAACGTGATCTTAGCATTCTACCATTAACAAAAGACACCCGCCGCGCCGACATACTTTAAAACATAAATACGTAAAATGAATGATTGAATGAACTGAACGAATGAACGCGACACTCGGCGGGAAACCCGGTGGAAATCGTATTTGTATCATGACGTCACTGCCGCCACGGTAATAAACAAACCTAATAAGAAATTACCGACAATTCTTGTTCTTCGCTGGTTTTCTGCAGTAAAAAAATTACATTATCATGTTGACAATTTTACGAAAAATGAATCGCAAAAAAATATTGTTCGTATTTCTCATAAAATAAGTTTGAAAAAACATCGTCAAATTTAAGATATGTTTACTTCCAAATATTTCTGTGTATTGCGTCTGAAGTAGTTAATAGATATGGAAAATCTTATAAATAATTTGATTTATCAAGAATGAAACTTTATCAAACTAATCGTGATTTATCAATATGAAATTCAATGAGTGATACTCAGAGATTAAAACTGAATAAGTTGTTATGTCTTGCTGTTGTTTGCAAAAACTGTGATAAGTGTGAGGAAAATAAATAAAATATGTATTATTTTTGTAACAAGGTTAATTAAAGTAATAAATTGTCAATAATAAATTTCAGACGTAAAATATAATGGTGCAAGTGACAATAAGTGATGGAATATTGGAAGGGGAAGTTGTGGATAACGTTTATTCAGGGGGAGGGAGGTACTACAGCTTTAAAGGTATCCCCTATGCTGCTCCACCAGTAGGCGACCTACGGTTTAAGGTAAAAAAATACAAATTTTGTAATCATGTAGGTATGTAGTCTTTCTAAAAACCAGAAGGGAATAATTACAACCTTTTTTTCTACATTTATTTTAGTACGTTATTATATTATTATTATTATTATTGATCGATTAACTAGCTATGATTCTGTGTAGGCTCCTCAACCTCCGAAACCATGGACCGGGGTACGTAAAGCCACGGAATTTGGACCCATTTGCCTTCAGTTTGAGTTCATCTCCTTCGATATACCCGACAACGCCAGCGAAGACTGTCTTTACCTCAACGTGTACTCACCAGAAATCACGCCCAAGAAACCATTACCAGTGATAGTATGGATCCACGGAGGAGGATTCAAAAGCGGGTCTGGAAACGACGATCTCTACGGACCCCAACTACTCATCCGTGAAGATGTAGTCCTGGTTACTTTCAATTATAGACTCGAAATATTCGGATTCCTATGCTTAGACTCAGAGGAAATTCCCGGAAATGCTGGCATGAAAGACCAGGTCGCTGCTTTGAGATGGGTCAAGAGGAACATCAGCAATTTCGGTGGTGATCCAGACAATGTAACTATTTTCGGTGAAAGTGCAGGCGGCGTTAGCGTTGGCTTCCAACTTATCTCACCAATGTCCAAGGGGCTATTCAAAAGGGCGATACAAGCAAGTGGTACCTGCATCACAGACTGGGGTAGCCCTCCACGACCTCGGGAACACGCTCTTGCATTAGCCCAAAAATTAGGATGTTACTCTGAAGATGATAAAGAACTGTACGAGTTCTTCAAGAAACTACCAGCTAATAAACTGATACAGCACTTCGTTCCTCTTACATTCCTGGAAGCAAGTTCCAAGTTGCGAGTGTTCTATGCCGTAGTAGACGAAAAGCAGTTTGGTGATAATGAAAGATTCTGGTTCGGAGATACCGTTGATACTCTCCGAAATAAAGGCATTCATGAAGGCGTAGAAGTTTTAACGGGTTTCACTCAAGATGAAGGATATTTCTGTCTAGTTTCTAATATTGACAAACAGATAAAAGACGCAAACAATTACCTGGAGTATTTCGTTCCTGATCACCTTGTTTATAAAGCCAGCGTTGATCAACAACTGAAAATCGGGAAGAAAATAAAAAAACAGTATTTTGGCAAAGGTCCTATAACAAGAGATCATGTGCCAGCTCTTTGCAATGTTTGGGGGATGGATGCCTTCAAACTCCCTTTAGTACAATTCGCCAAAGCTGTGTCACGGCGAAACAAACTCTATTTCTACAACTTTAACTACTTCTCGGAAAGAAATTGCATGATATCTATTATGAAAGCTAAATCTGTTGTTGAAGATCGGAAGGTGGTATGTCATGCCGATGATTTGGGGTACTTGTTCCATGGAAGCCTGGTAGGAAAAGCTGATGAGACTAAAGAGTCTTTTCAAGTAATAAATATGATGACTAAGATGTGGACAAACTTCGTTAAATATGGGTAAGACTGCTTTAAAAGAGGAGAGGTTAGGTCAAGCTATTTGTATAATACGGGGTGTAAAAGAATTGCTTCCGAAAACAAAAACTGGGCATTGCTAGAGGTACTGGTTAGGTTTTGAGTAAAAAAAAATTGTATTATGATTAACAGAAAAAAATATTACGTAATTGTACAAAATTGCATTTATAGTACCTATCAAATTTTGAAAAGATTTCAAATTAAATAGGGTTTTAATTTAATTTGCAATGTAAATAAATAATCGCACCAGAACCAAAGTTGATGTGTAAGCGATGATTTCAAGCGCCGAATATGACTTTTCAATCCTTAATAACTTTTTTAAATTGGATTTTCTGGGTATACTGTACGTGAATTTAGATACTATTGAGGCTCCAGAATACATGGTTTCAGGCTTCGGAAGTGGTCTTTTTAAACCCGTTATAGCCAATAACTTGCTGAGTGTCATTTTACACTAGCTGACAGTTTATCCTATATAATATTATAAACGTCAAAGTTTGTATGTATGGATGTTTGTTACTCTTTCACGTAAAAACTACTGGACGGATTTGGATGAAACTTTACAGTAATATAGGTTATACATCAGAATAACACAAAAGGTACTTTTTACCTCGGGAAAACTTCTCGTTCCCATGGGAAACCACGACACTCTCACTTCCACGCGTGCGAATTTCAAAAGAAATTCTATTGCTGTATCATCGTATTTTTTCTTTTACTAGGAATCCTACTCCTGACAACAGTTTAGGAAGCATCTGGTCTCCGTTCACCCCCCAGGGTCAGGAGTACATGGAAATCAGCAGCCAGTTGACGCATGCGCAGCACCCGGCGCGGGGGGACGTTCGGTTCTTTGAGGGTATCTTTAAACAATACTATCCGGAATACATACAGTGATTTGTGAATTCATTAAATATTACACGTAAAATTTTACAAATAAAAGTTTGTCTTAACTATGATTATATAAAATTACTTAATTATTATTAAATTTAGTTTATTTTCCTTATCTATTATATTTTAATTTTTAAATCTGTCCGGATGTATTTCATTAATTTTAATTTATTTTATAATAATACCAGAAGGCAAGTCTGAAACTTTCATGGTACCAAGAACAGACTTGATTGGTTTTTAAAATAATTTTGTAAGTAGGTACGGGCATTGCTTAAACATCACACATATTTTGCCAGTATTCCCAGTAGCTTTGTTTTAAAATGTATTTTCCTGTCGTCTCCGTGAAAATTCAGTAGAACCCCACAAACACTAATATTGATTCGCAAACCGTACGGAAAAACGCGACTGACCCCAATACCCGTATATACAGGAACATATAGATACTGTAGGTATTTCTGATACTTGTAGGGTTAACCGACCCGCGCGTTTTAATTTATGGTAGGTACTGGAGTTCATTTATCTTCCCTGGATTTTAATACTGTTTTAATGTGTATTGGTTTTTCTTAAAACGTTCCAGGAACTGATGGAATATTTTTTGTTATAAATAAGGTATGCAATGGTTTTGTAATCCTGTCGCTTAATAATGCACTCAGGCGAGTGTTTAAAAATGTTGGTTTACAACATTGTTTTACCTAAATAATTCCTAATTGATCAGTTCATTTATTATTTTCATTGTCGTTTTTTTACTTTAGTCTGTATAAGTGGTTCTACTATAATAATTATGACAATACAAAGCAAAAATTAGGTAAACAAACGGCTAATAAAACTATTCTAGTTTAAATACTGCCTAATACTGCGGTTTTTATAAAATTTCATAAATTGTTAAGGTCAGTTTTATCTGTGAGTCGAATCCATGACAATGACTAACACTATAATAAGTCAAAACCATTAATAAATAATAGTTTTACAATATATAAGTTTTAATACAATATGTATGTTAAATAACGAATAACGTCATGGTGTTTCATAGTTAACTAAATATTTCATTTAATCAAAATTAAATCTGAAAAAGTATCTAAATAAACTCCTTTTTGTAAAGTATAGTTGTATATAACGATTGTTTTATTATTCGAACTACGTATTAATAATCGATTAAAAATTTCCACTTCCATGAAACAAACATTATTTGCCACTTTAATGTTTATTTTCTCGAACAGTCCATTAAAAGGAAATATTACTGCAATCGCCGTTAATTTATTTTCAAGCAAATTTTTATCAACAATTTTTAACAATTGTTTGATAGCGATTGTGATCAGTTTTTTTGCTACAACAGTTTAAGCCTATTAGGTATTTGTTTTACAAAAGTGAATCAGTCAGTGAGTACTACAAAAAAAAGGTGAAGGGTTGGCGCTCTTGGGGAAAATATTCGTTCAGCAGTAGAAGGCGATTGACTGATGCAGATTTTCAAAGCGTAAAGTTAACTCGATTCAAAAAACAGCTTTCATTAAAGGAAAAATTACTTCCAAACATCCAAAAAAATTTCCAAAAACTTTGTTACATTAAAACTTGACCATATTTTCTGTATTGATTTAACAATACCGGCCCGAGTTTCCTTATTTATTCATTTCAGCTTCACAAATGCCGAAATTGGTTCTCAACCGATTTGGAAAAACGTGTATTGACCCCAATGCTGATTACCGACTTGTGGCGGCAGGGTCGTAAACTTAGTAACAGACGAGTTTACGTTCGACACGGAATGTAGTCGATAAAATTAGTGTTTGTCACATCACGTATTTGGCAACACAGGAAAACTAGCGGGGAAACCTATTGAACGCATTTCTGTCAAAATTAGGATGGTTCGGTTTACAACACGCTTTTTAAATTTGAAAAAGTAGGTAGGTAATATTATAAAAATACAAAAAAATGCTATTTTTCTTCACTATTTACAATGAAGTAAAATCTCTTAAATATAATATTCTTAAACGATTTTTACCAAATTTTATATACATATTTAATAGGTCTGAGAATCGGCTACTATCCATTTTTCATACCCCTCAGTTACATAGAAATAAATTATATGACAAAACCACATTTGCCGGGTCAGCAAGTAGTAGATAGAATAAGATAATATTGTTTTATCCAATATCTTATTTTTTTTAAACTTGCTTTAAGATATGGAATGTCATATAGAAGTAAAATAAACTTAAAAATTTTACCTTCCTTATGACATTTTATGAAATATAATTATGAATTGAAATAAACCTTTGCCTTTTCCTGAATTAGGGAAAAGAAAAGAACGTGTCGCTCCTGCAATTTATATGAGGTCACGACATTCGGGTTGATTTTGAGAAAATCTTTTTACAAGGGAGGGTCTCATGAATATATGAGACAAAGAACATTGAATGTACGCATCTTAGCCGAGCTTTATGACTTCCAACTAACACATGAATAATAATGACAATAGGTACTTTTGATATCGATATGACTTGATTCAAATCTACATATTTTTTTCTTCTTTTCTTTAGCTCGTTTTCGCCGTTTACGTTGTGAAAAAAGTAAAACTTATGTGGAAAAATATTTCCTTTGCGTGGTTTCCCCTGTGGATAATAAATCCAAGATGGCGGTTGCTCCCGCCTAAATTCTGCCCGCTCCCGCCAAAACCAACAACTTGTGTCGTTTCTAGAGGCAGGAAGAATTGAAATAACAAACATTTATACATTGAAAATAAGATTAACTTAAGATGCAGATTAACTTAAAAGGTTGCACTACGTATAAAGTATTAACTGAAATTTTAAAATTAAGTATTAAATTATCCAGCAATATTATTTGAGATACGTAGGTAGGTACCTACCTACTTAATTAGTTCATATCGATCAATAGATATAGTAGATATTATTATTAACAGAAGCTTAGTTGCCCGGCTATAAAGTTTAATAGTGTTGCCGTAAATACGAGATTAAACGGTTTTATGAGATTTGGCTGTGTTAATATGGCGACACATAAATTGGATTTATGGAGTTTTCAAATGCCAAAAATATTGTGTCAATATTTCTTATCACTTTAAAATCAAGCTATGGGATTGATGAGTTAGTCTAATGAATTAATGACTTATTGTGACTACACCTAACAGTCATGTTAGGCAATACATAAAGACCATGAATGAGGTATTTCTCAATTTTTACTTATTTATCATCATTATCATTTACCTTCTCGTACATAGTAGGTTTGAAAATCGCTATTCTTACAAGTAATTATTAAACCTCTTATGATTTTATTTTTATATCTTTTTATATTATATTTCTACTTAATGATAATATATTAGGTATTAAATTGAAATAGTTTATTGTTTTATACTTGAAAATCTGTTTTATTGTTTTATTATTAAAGAAAAAGCATCCATCGACAGCTGCAAAAACAAAATGGATGCCTGACTTAAATACACTTTCTTGTTAAATTTCTTTTCTCCATCTCAGTCTCAGGGAACTCGACCGCATAGCAAATATTTATACCTAGTCAAGGTAATCCGATCAGACGAACTCTTCACGAAAAACGGAGCTTTTTACAAAGAAAGTTCCTTTTTTAAATAAAATCCGCCATTGTAAAGTGAGACGTCTCTGCCGTAAATGAATTTTAGGAAAAAGGAAAAGATTATCAACGTCTTTTCGGATTATATTTCGTTATTCTGTCAATGTTTTTAATTTATATTTGTTTCATTTGAATAAGTTACTGAAATAACTAATCGTTTTATGTACCGGTATGTATTCAGATGGTTCGTTTTTTTTCATAAATTTAATCATAAAAACATTTCATAGTAGTTACCTATAATATTATAAAAGTTTGTAAGTATAAACTACTGGACGGATTTGATGAAACTTTACAGTTATATAGGTTGTACATGAGAATAACATAGGGTACTTTTTACTGCGGGAAAACTTCTCATTCCTACGGGAAACCGACTTCCACGCGAACGGAGTCGCGGGCGGCCACTAGTACACTATAAGTCATCCAATTTTATATCACTTTCGGATTAAAAAAAGCGAAAATGTTCACATCAAGTCACGTCTTCAAAACTAAAAAAAAAATAACCCCCTAAGTTATTGTTAGACAAACTCTTGACCATTTAGTCGCCCCATATAACCCTTTATAAATCTTCACGCATTCTGAGCATCGGGGGCTGATAGGTCATATAAATATAGGAACAGAAAAACCGGTTATTTTCAGAAAAAACATGGCGCCCGAAGGGTGGAGACTGCAAGAGAAACTTTACTATTTTCCACCCTTGTAGTAATAATAACGATGGTTTATAAGAGTTATGGTCTTTTTACTTCCGTTGTAGATTATTTTGTTTGAAACACAATTTTTTTAAAGGGAAAAATGGGACTAGTCCTATATACACATAAAATAGGCTAGATACATCGCTACTATTTTTTTATCTGGTGCATTTATTCGAGATAAACAGTTCATTATTATTTTCAATGCTACAGGTACTGCAATTTCAATGGTACAGCTATATTTACCGCTGATATTCATATTGCTCAATTTAATAGCGGCAAATATACTCTTCTTATAAAAGCCTTCTAAACCACACGTTATCAATAAACCTGCTTAAAGAACAGTCCCTCTTTCAAAGACCGTCTGTGCAGTAGATAATATTTTCTTTTATTTCGCGCGTACAACACTGGCTTTGTATTAAAAGCTGTTTTAGACGCTCGGTGTATACCAAACAGTCGCCGCCAACAAAAACAAAGAAAGCTTTACCCGAGCGTGTATAACATGTTTTACCTCTTTTACGGAGAAATTTCTATCACACGTTTGTATTTGCTTAATTATTGGGAAAATTATGTTGTTTTTTGGGAATTTTATAGAATAAATAAAGCGGGGTAAGAAGAGTGGTATCGTCGGTAAGATCGAACTTAACTGTTTGAATATTGAATATTTTATATAGAAAAGGATTCTCTTAAACTGTTTAGTAAACATATCTAGGTTACAAGAAGCCTTTCGCTCGTAACCGAAATTAAAAACTCAAAAACTCAAGTTCGCGTCCTAAAGCAGAAGACAGGGTTTTATTAATTCAGGCCTTAATACGTTAAGCTAATAACAGCAGATTATAAATATGGCTATGCAGCAATTTGTCAAATATTTCTATTCTGATGTCAGTTAGAAATAGCAAAAATTGCATTTCAATCCTTACCATTAACCTTCTTCAGTTAAATAAAAACAAAAATCTCATATGCATACTGTACCTTATTTCGCCACCAAAGAGAATGTGCTTCTGAATTCAAACTTAATACATTATGGAAGCAGCCGTGAAGGTGTCCAAATAGGCACTGCTAGAGGTACCAACATGTAAATTTAAACATACACGAGTTCTGTATTTGAAAACAGTCGCTTTGACACCACTGGGAACGGAGGCCGGGGGGGAAATCTTACGAAATGGGTTTGAAACTGAATCCAAAGGTAGAAGGTATTGAACTTTAAAGTCTTAAAAGGTGCGGTTACAAGTAGGTAGTGGTGTAATGGAAGACGTGGATTGTAAAACTTGAGAATACTAAGAAACCAAAGGCTATTTAGATCAAAACAATATGCAACGATTTAGATGTAAAAATAAAACATAAAAAACTTTAGTTCATGATCTACTCGAAGACGCAGGCACACACCAAGCAAGGTAAACTACAAGTACCTACTTACTTACAAAGCCGGTGGAAAAAAATATGTCTTCCAAAAGTTTCTTAAACAATATTTTCACATTCTTCTCGAAAACTCGATTCAATTATAAAGTAATTTTAAATGAGCCGTGGAAATGGAATATAAAATTCCGAAAACAATCATTATTTTCTCATATTCAAATCCCACATCAACATTATAAAGCATTGACTCGCGGCACACTGCGCCCTACATGTGAATTATTAACACAACTGACTCTACATGTTACTTCGCCTAACCTTTATGTAAAGTATCACGAAATTATGCTAAAATCCGAATGAAAAGGAATTAATTATAACATTTTGACAGCACCGTGTTACCTTCTTGTTGAAACTTTACGGCGGACTTAGCTGGGTTGTTGCTATGCTACGATAGAGGGTCGTAGTCTTCCCGTAGCAACTACGCCTTTTTTACATATAAAAGATATCGCCGCTTTGAAAGTAAAATAAACATATAAAGCGTTTTCATAGTTACAGTCTTTATATTTTCACGTCACGAAAACAACATGAAACTACCTAACCTACAAACATAACCTCAAATGTTGACACATCCAAATGTTTCCACGTTCGAAAATTCGAAATTCAAACTACAACAAAATATAGCTCGACCATCCGAAGGGTTCTTGAGAGGAAAAGTTAGCCAATTTTCTGTGTCAGCGATCACACGGGCGCGACGACAAAGCGGTTAGCCCGCTTTTAGACGGCAAGTCGAATCCACTAGGCTGTACGGGTAGAATAACTTTTGCCTTTTGTCATGCGTAGAGACACAAACATTTAATGAAGTCTGAAGTGCGCTGCGTCGACTGGGATGTCGATAAACCTTAAATATGTGACTCAATGCCATGCAAATGCATATGAATGCACGTGACACACACTCTCAGTAGGATAAAAAAACTATTCTACAATCCTCAACTCGAAAGGCAACTAGATCTTAAACCAAAAAATGCCATAAGTTTATCCATCTTACGTGTGCGCCTAAATTAAAAGCAATAAAATTTTTTGATCAGGCTGTGCGTCTACTTTGAATTTAATTTCAAAGAAATTTATTAATATTCCTAGGAAGGTTTCACAATTAAAACAATGATGTAATTAAATAAAAACAATACAGGTACTCGGAGATCTAAAGGGCTGAAAAGGTCGACTTCAAAAAGATGACTTAACTTTTAAATGGATATGATTAATGATAATATTACTTAAAAGGGTCCCACGGTGCCTCAATCTGCACCGCCCTCAGATCGGCGAATGTAATAAAGCCTTTTTTAGCTTGCAAACACCAAACTTTAAATAAGTACTTAGTGCGTTAAATCGCATACAATATAGCTACTGAACACGCATTTACAATGTAGATTTGTTTATATGGAGATTGATGCATCTGAAAAAGGTACAAGCTAGGATATCAACTGTCACAAACTAAAGAAATAATATTGAAAATAATACAACTAATTTTTTTTAGCAACTATAATTTTGAATGCGTTTTTTACTATTTTATTTGTTTTTCTATGTTTTCATCAAGCCAATACCAAGTATTAGGTTATTTAATATTTGCACTTTTTTTTTTCTTGTTAAATCGTCCAGACTGTGACAATAGACATAAAAAAATCTTTATAACATTTCGAATGCGAGATACGCCCCCGAACAAAACTTCATTAAAACTTAATTAACATCTTTCGAATATGAACAGTGAAGTCTAAATGAACCTACCCATCAGCGACACTAATTAGCTAATGAAACAAGGAAACCTTGCTCAAAGAATTGTGCTTCTTTACAAGCGGCGAATTTTAATGAAATATTACGTGGAAAAAAGTTAATATTGGCGTTGTAATGAAATTCAATTAGATGGTGTGCGGAGCGAGGCCATTTTTTACGTTTTTTAAAGTAGATTAGTGCTAAGTGATAAGTGGTATTAAATCCTACTAATATTATAAATGTGAAAGTTTGTGAGTATGTGGGGATGTGAGGATGTATGGATGTTTGTTACTCTTTCACCTAAAAAATACTGGACGGATTTGGAAGAAACTTTGCAGATATATAGGTTTGCATCAGAATAACACATAGGGTACTTTTAGCCTCGGGAAAACTTCTCATTCCCACGGGAAACCGACTTCCACACGAACGGAGTCGCGGGCGGCCACTAGTGTTTTTATAAACGTAGACCCAAACCTTCCCTCATTCATAAATACGCATAGTTTTTTACTATGATTTGTTTCTGTATAGGGGGCAAAGTACAGTATTGTGGAAAGATTTAGCTTTATAACTGTTTTGTTCTAAAGTAAGGCTTTTTTATTTTGAAATATTTGCAAATAAATATTCTATTCTATAAGTAACTAGGCACGTGTATTAAAGTGATTTCGTGCCGCTGGTAATAAATTTAGTTAAGTTACCACTAAATAAAATAAGTTACTTTTCAATATGATACAAATATGAAAATCGACGCTACTGCGATTGAAGAACGTCTATTTTAAAAGTTTTTTTTATGGTTGTTTATATGAACCACAAAATGGTTTCAATCAATCACAAATCTAACAAAAGAGATCCAAACAATTCGGAATTCCAATAAACAAACCAACAACAGTATCATTTACATTCCGTAGTAGGCCTGCAAATTTCCCTTTCTTTATCTAAAATAAAAGCCAACCAATATTAGTCTCACTAGTTGGACACATGGCTCCTGCTCGAATAGTAAGAGGTACTGAGCCGTAATCCGTAAAGTACCAAGCTCAGTGCAAGTTGTTGTATTAACAAGTTCGATCATCCAACTAAACTATAAGTTACCTTACAGTTTTCACTCACCGTGTGTAAAAGTCCATAATTTGGAAAACACCAATTTAGCTATGCCCAGATCTTAGCAACTTCGGTTTAGATGTCTACGACTGAGTAATCGATTCGTCATTTAGTGAAGTCCTCGTTTCAGTCCTGCCTGTCAACTAACATCGATACAGGTATTGGCTGCTCGATGTGACAGACCCGCCGCGTTTATTGATACCTTGAAATGGGTTTGTCAGTGACAGTTGGAGCCACTTAATTGTCACCTGGTAACTACGATGGGCGTGATAGACCAGTTGCTAGGGACTGGATACTTAAACGAAGGTTCCGGGATAGATCTATAGGAATAAACCTACTATTGGTGTTTTCTAAATTATGTTTAAATGGTGAGGTATACCACCGCGTGGCAAACTCCTCTCGCTATTCGAGAAAGAGGTAGGTAATAAACTACATTGTGCAGAAATACGATTCGATGAGAAGTAGGTATACGAAATAGAAAGAATAGAAAGCTCCTGATAAGTTTAAAAAGACACTTGGTAGATGAACGAATTAATGGTTTTATATAAATTTGTTCTCAACTTTAACGTAGGTAATTTTTACCCGAGAATAAAGGGGGGTTTGTCAAAGCATCTAATACAAAACAAACAAAAAAAGTAAGTTTAAGTAAGTAAGTTAAGTATTTCATTTTGTAAACCTTATTTGTTGCATCAAGGTTTTGGTAAAAAAAAAACAAACCTAAGAAAGTTAGGTATTATATTAAGCAACGTAAAAGTGCTTATTACATCTATCAACACATGCATTGTCATCAGCTTTCACGAATTCAATGGCTAGTAGAATGTAATTCGAAATGTGTAATATCTACATATATCTGTGAGTTGGTCTGATTATTAATGATACAGATACAGATTTTATAAACCAACAATTATTGATTTATAAAAGTTTACTTAATCTTTTTTGATATAATTAATCTTACCTACTTCCTGTGATACGTTACACCTAAAATGATTAAAAATCTTAGGTTCATTAAACAATCTCATAGATTTATCACCAAAGTGGTGCGAATAATTCCTTTTGTTTAAATGCAGTCAAGCAAACCATATCAAATCACTTCCTGAATTAATTTACCAACATTTTAGTAAAATAAGCATTTAGAGTGTATTACGTGGACTTAATTACCTATAATCTACCCCTCTCAGACTAATACCCATTAGTTATTTAATGTAAAATAAAATATTTATTTAATAAACGTAATTAATAAAATTACGTAAGTGGATTCTATTAAATAACGCCAAGCGGTGTTGTTAACCAATTATCAAAATTACTAAATAGGATAGCGGTTTTCAAATAATTTTAAATTTAGAAACTCATAGATGGTAATTGTATTATCTTTTTATAGAATTAAAAGGGTTAAATAACTTTTTTAATAAATTTATTTAAAATTCCAAGAATTTATAATTTGACGTTCGATCTTTCTAACGTTTACTTTCTAAACTTGTTTTAAAGGTTTTTTATTTTACCCGCAGCCAATTCCTTAACTAAAATGTGAAACGCTATTAACCTGTTTGTTCTATGTAAGAAGGAATAGGTAAGTACGAGGAAAATAAAAACTTCGATACAAGTTTAAAAAGATTTTGAGGAAAAACCAAGATATAAATGAACGCCTTGCGACGATCCCTTAATTTGAAACTCTGCAGAGAACAAATGGCCCATTTATTACATTCTGGACTTCTAAATTATGCTCGTCTATGTATTAGACAGCTATTTGAAAGCTTTAGCGGTTGGTATCCCTATTTTCATAAAAAAAGATTATAAAAATTCGGCAAGCGTTTTCCGTTGGGAAGCGCCAATCCAACGGTCCACTGGTGAAAGCAGGTGTGCTCTCTTACGTAAAAAATGTAAGCGGGGCGTGGGGACCGACGGCGGGTGACCAGAGCGGTGCTGCCTGTGACCTTGAACTCACCTAGGACGCAGAGCATCTTCGGGAGTGGCCGGGCTCTGCCGAGCACGCGGCCATGGCGTCCCTCACGAAGTTAGCATCACAACCGGTAAGGACACAACACTTCACTCATGTCAGAGCTGGCAGCCGAGCGTGGCACGAGCGCTCACCGACGGACGCGTTCATTCACTGAAGGCCCGGGCGAGTCGGCCGCAGGGCGCAGGCGCGCACATGCGTTTTGCTCGTCCCAGCTTTAGTGTTTTGGTAGTCGGCCACGCATCGCCCAACAGCCTAGAGGTCACAAGGTCGGGAAAGCGTTTTAGGGCCCACGCCAACACACCTACGAGTTTCACTGTCTACGCAACGCCCGGTTACGTCACACGATTGTCATGCTTTTGCTGTTCTTCTACGGAAGAGCATCGATCTAACATCCTCTCAAAGGTTCAATAACGGTTTTGTACCTCAAATACCTATACATATTGAGCTCTAGCCAGTACTAAGTGCCCTGTAATTTGCGTGAGGAGCTACTTGAGGCCGAAGTGCTTCTATTAACAAATTAACGAACCCACTTGATGTCTTAAGCCATAGCCTAAGGCTATCTTTGATGGTAGTTCTATAGTTCCTTCATTAATATGTCGAACCTTGAATTTGTTAAGGTATTCTGACTCTGTACGTTTTTGGAACACAGTAGGTAAATAAAGCTAACCTCAAAAGAGCTTTCCGCAATCAACTTTACTGTTATAAACTGAATATGGAAAAGATGAATTATATTTTTTCGATCTGGATCAAAAGTAGATAAGAATCACCGAGTGTGACATTGGCTATACCGGGTGGCTCATTCAAAGCGGTCAGTATGGGAAAGTCTGAAACTATAAGACATACGAAGATTTGTTCTTAGGAACCATGACACCGATTTTTCTAAAAAGAAAAACTGCATTCATACATTTGAAAAAAAAAATGTACCCATCTAGGGACTCGAACCCAGTCGTGTTGAACTTTGTATTGGAAAAATGGTGGTCACTTCGAACATCTACTAAAATAAATTATTTTTTTGTGAAAACAATGCATTTTATTCATTTAAGACATCATGTTTCATAGAGCCATTTACAGCTTAAGACCTACACAATCGATATTTAAATAGAAAAGTGCAAGTTTATAAAAAAAAATATTTTACTAAAAACAACCGGGTTCGATTCCCTAGCTGGGTACAGCTTTTTTTTCAAATATATGAATGCAGTTTTTCTTTTTATCAAAATCGGTGACATGGTTCCTAAGAACAAATCTTCGTATGTCTTATAGTTTCAGACTTTCCCATACTGACCGCTTTGAATGAGCCACCCTGTATATTAGTGTCCTAGACTAAGCTATAAATTGTTTAATTTTGGAAGCCGAAAAGACCTGTATGTTCCCTCTATTGGTTACTAAGTACTCCATGAGCTTAAGTTAATGCATTCAATTCCGAAGAAAGAAACAGAATTTTGCCTGACGTTGAGTTGATTTGCTACTGGACACTTCGCCTGCTTGAATAGACTTGTTAAATTAATACTTACTTTTTATGATTCTTCCTGAAGCTGGCGTTTTACAAGGTGATATGCTGTTTCCACTTCCGTTTCGAAGTGCTTTAGTGGCCGCCCGCGATTCCTCCAACAAAGCTTTATGTTGGAGGAAACTACTTTACCCTAGAGTTTTCATATAACGGGTGTAAAAAGGCCACTTCCGAAGCCTGGAACCATGTATTCTGGAGCCTCAATAGTAACTGAATTCACTAACAGTATAACCAGAAAACCTAATTTAAAAAAGTTATTAAGGATTGAAAAGTCATATTCGGCGGTTGAAATCATCGCTCACACATCAACTGTTGGTTCAGCTGCGATTATTTACATTGCAAATTACATTAAAACCCTATTTAATTTGAAATATTCGCAAAATCTGTTAGTATAAATGAAATTTTGTACAATTAGGTAAAAAAAATGTTTTCTTTTAATCATAAAAACGTTTTTTTTGCTCAAAACGTAGGTACCCCGTCCAGCAATGCCCAGGTTTTGTTTTCAGAAGCAGTTGTTTTACACCCCGTATTTATTTGATGTTCGGCTTCAATGCCAGTAACTAATTAAATGTCAATCAAATTACAAAGTTAAGAGAAATGATTTGGACGGCGGTACCAAAGCAGTTGAGTATTTTTATTGAAAACTCATCTAGTAATAAGTATAGCAGAAGTGCTATTTTGCCACTTGTTGAGAAACCACGGGAAACTGACTTCCAAGCGAATGGAGTCGCGGGCGGCCACTAAAGTGTAGTACACCTGTCAAAAACCTGTCTTGAAAAATTAGAATTTCAAGTGCCTAATCAAGGTTTTATTACAACTTGAGTAATTTGGTTTTAATATTTAAAAAACCTTTACCATTACACACTCATTACAATAGTTACCTAACTAGCATATTTTCGTACCATAGAAAAATATCTCTTGCAGCTTATCTTCACTTTGTATTTGCCAATACTTATTTATGGTAGAAAGAAGCTACGAATAATGTCGTTTGACGTTAAAAAAAAGCACAACTGTCTCGTGGCAACTCAACAGTAATTTCCCGGAAACAACGTAATACAATCCTAAATTGCCCCGACTTGGGAATTGAACCCGGAACCAGCCACGGCGCTAGGTTACGGAAGTCGTAAGATCCTTTACAGAAATCAGTTGTATTCAGAGATTAAGACCCGTATCTATATGCTGTTTTTTTAAAAAAAAACAAAAAAAAACTTAATACGAATTTATTGATGCCATGCTGCCAAATGCAATTACGAATTAAAACATCGAAATTAACGGATCGAAAAAGACTGAGTTTAAATGAAATTTTAGTAAAAGAAATCATTCTTTCGCGATCCGATAGGTAGGTACCATCGAATATTGATTTTGTAATAGCAGCCGATCCAGTTATTGTAATCCCTAGCCTATTTAATTAATAGCTTTTACTCCGGCTTTGCACGCGTTAAATTCTGAGTAAAACTCCTTTCTCTGTACTATACAGGGTTACTTTTAACTAGCGCATCACCTCTTGCAGGCTTATTCGTTTATTTGGTTAATTATGTCATTTTGTGAAATGACAAAATGACAAAATGTCATAATGTGAAAAAATGTTAAAATGTCAAAATGACAATATGTTGTAGTGTCCTTTAATTTCTGTCGCTGCGGTACCAACCCCGCTCATGTTCCCTACATCAATCCCAATAACATTTGTTCTACGACTATTTGCAAAACTTGATAATTAACAAAAAAACAAAAAAAAACAAAAAAAAATTTGCGCGCTCTGTTTTATATTACTCTGTATTTTGTGAAATTGAAAAGTACCGCCTACACCCCACCCCGCCACACGCGCACCCGCCACGCTAGTTGCGTGCGCGTAGAGTATTTGACCGTTCAGAGGCATCTAATAAATTTGTATAGAAAAACTTATTTTTTTTAAATACAATTTTTTATTAGTCGTTCGTTAAATGTTGTTGGGATCGATGTAGAAAAGCTGCCTACAAGAAGTGATGCGCTAATTAAAATTAACCCTGTATAATTAATAATACATGTAAACCTTCCTCTTGAATCACTCTATCTATTTAAAAAACCGCATCAAAATCCGTTGCGTAGATTTAAAGATTTAAGCATACATAGGGACAAAGAAAGCGACTTTGTTTCATACTAAGTATGGAGTGATTCCTCTATCTATTGTGTATTCACGTTATTTTTTTTTCCTGAACAGTGTGGTCTATAAAAAGTATTTAGGTAGTTATGTATCTAAAGGTTTGTTTAGTTTAAAAATAATGCACTTAGTTTGGTACTGCGGTGCGAGCTTATCGTACCTACCGGTCATAATAACTGACTCTCGGATAGTTCTACGTCCCACTAACATAGATTTACATTTCAATTAGCAAGATAAATTGAGCCATTATCCACTATACCGCCGGATAGTCTGCGTGCATTCAAAAGATAAACAAAATCCAACCACTTAAGTTTTTCATGATTTTTAAAGAAAGCTTTAGCACATACTATTAGAAGGAGGCAGCTACACACATATCTAATCTAAACGAAACAGACAGTCATGTTTTTTGACTAAGGCGTAGAGTTTGTGAATTAGAGCTCTTAGATTTTAGGTAGCCAAAGTTAGATGCTTTAGGCGAGCGAAATACTTTGCGAGATAGATAAAAATTCTTCATTGCACTGCTCATAATAATCACAACGTACCTGCATAGCAACATTCAACAACATATCATTGTATTATTTTTTATCCGTTTAAATTTGGAACAGGGACATAAGTAATACGAAGGCACTTTGTTCAATTCAATTCTTACTAAACTTTGTTAATACCTATTAGAAAATGTAACACGGTAGGGCTACGAGTCATACTTTTAGACCATGCCTGTTAGACCTACCGCGTGGTAGGGACACGAGTCATGGTTTTTGACGGGTAGTAGGACTAACAGGAATGGTAAGACAACCGCGGTAGGGATACGAGTCATGCATCTTTAGAGATTTAATGCACTTGTTAGTTTACCTACTTAAACGAAAATATGTATTGGGATGTTATGGATGGATTGGCAATCATTCCTTGAAGTTTCTGGTGTGTAGGTATGAAGCTAATTAACCAGAATATGTAAATGTAGCATGTAGTACTGATACAGTTTCCATATCTATCTTAAAATTTGAAATTGCTTATCTAGAAAAAAATAAGCTTAATATTACAATTATAGAATAAACAATAGTATTTTTTTTAAATATAAAATTCGTAACCATATGACGACTAGACACACAGTAAACACACTGTGTATTTGTTGATTACTCGATAGTCAAAGTCTGGTTAACCTTTATTATTTTTGTTGAATTAAAATAAATAATTAAAAAAATATACAACGTTTTCCTTAAAGGAGCATCATTAACTCCTTACCCTAATAGTAGATATTATGAATGTGAAAATTTGTAGGTATGTCTGTCTGTATATATCTCACGTCGAAACGGCTGAACCGATTTTTATGAATTTTGGACAACATGATATTAATGAAAAGCCTGGCATGAAAATAAGCTACTTTTACCGCGGGAATAAATCTCATTTTCACGGAAAAATCACTTCTATCTTTTCTATATTCAGGGTGATTGTTTTTTCTAGTTGACCGCAAAGGTTGCACACTTGAAAGTTTGGTTTTTTACCGAATTGATTTATTTAACGGCAGACTTTAATGTTATTGCATTATCTCTGTGCAAGACTGCGACATCAACTAAAGAAAACATTGCCCAAGTGCGCGGTAGCCACAATGTAGAGGTGTTCTAGGAGAGAAGTTACTTCTTTATTAGTATAGTTGTCAATCAAATACTTAGTTGTTTTACGCAACATTATTCTGACTTTTTTTTAGAAAATCGCTTATACCTATAATTGTCATAAGACTGACTTTGGTTTCTTGACTTTTTCTAAAAAAGGACGATCTTTTTAACGCAAATTTAAATCTAAAATATCATTTTAGTTATTAAGCTACCATAAAACAACAATAGTTTAAACTTATTTTTGTATATTTAACTAAAAGGATACATATGAACTTCAGAACTGGAGTTTTTTTTATAAAAAACCCTAAATGTTGCATTACTCAGAATTTATCAATTTTCGGACATGGCATAATGTTACTTAATTGAATGCAAATAAGCTCTTCATTCAAGGCATGAATCGCATTAATAAACACCCTGTATATAAGTAGAACAGTGTTTGCATTTGAGTGATTTTAATAACCTTTAAATGTGATGTTATATTTTATTGAGCTTATTACTAGTACTACGTTTCATTATACTTTTATGATGATATTGATTAAGTTTTGAAAGACATTAACTAGGCTCATCTAAAGGTCTTATGCAGATGCGTATCTGATAGGTAGGTCACTATAGTGCACAAATTTACGCACAATATACCTAGAGTTTGGCTTCTATTTTCCACACGAATAAGACTTGGTTTTTAACGCAGATTTATTAGCATAAAACGGTGCCCTGATCCACGACCACCAACCAGCATCGCAAAAAGATTGGAGAGCTGGAAATAAAGCCACGTGTACAACTTTGTATCTCGAATCACGCACCATGGAAACCCACTGTAAGATGAAACGCGCGTAATTTCACGTGCCGTGGGTCGGACACAGCACTGAAACAAGACACTAAAATCTTGTCTCTTTTCGACAATTTCTGATGGGCTGGGCTTCTCAGTAATTCAATTATTTTAAGTCGTCTAAATATGGTGGTAATTTCCTAAGACTGTACTGGCTACAAACAATTTCAGTAAGTCTTGCCGAAAAGTTTTGCTTTTTACCCGACTATTGCAAACACAGAGGGTTATGTATGATTTTGACCAGATTCTGTTCCTGATCATTTTCAGGAGCACCAATTTCGAGACGTATTAATTAACCATGCCCGTCTTCATAATGTAACCCGCCCACGCTTCGCAGTGGTGTAATTTTGGCCGACTTGTTCACGAAAAAAGAATTTTGGCTAATTTCAAAAAACTTTATCTGAATGTACTTTATTTACAAATTTAAGTGAAAAATTACCAAAAAGATGGCGAAACCCGCTTTAAAATCCGTTAATTGGTTTAAGAGGAGTTAGCGGACTAACATAGAGAAGTTAATTGGATTTATACTATGTAAATTACATAATACAAATCATACATAATGTAATGATAATGACTTGGAAGGTATAATAGGTAATCAGTGCACTTGTGGATAAAGATCACTGCTAATATTGCAAATGCGAAAGTCTGTTAGCTTCCACTAACTTTTTGAACCGATTGTTATCATTACAGAGATAGGATAGAAAAGAACGTAGGCTTAGTGAAATCGCGGAAAAACTTAAAGGTGCTTAAATAAGGGACGAAGATTTCATAGAAATACGCAATTTTTCAAGAATTTTAGTAATAGGTAGATAACCAAGTTACTGTAAGAAAAAAGCTTGTAGGTACTAAACTTCAGATTTCCAAATACATGCGCCCTCTATTCCGTTACAAATCTAGCATTTTGTTCATTTAACATTTACTTGAACAAATGAAATTGAGATTTGAATTAGCGCATGTTATTCTAGGTTAATAACCTATCATGTCACAATGTCACAAACTTCATCTTGTAACAGTTACTGCTATGAATTTGAATAAGAACAGTTGATCTATAAAGTTGGTACTTGATAATATTATATTAATGCAAACAAATCAAAACTGAGCTATAGTCTCCACCTTATAAAATGACTACCTTACTAAATTGATGTAAGCAAAAAGAAATAATAAACCAAGTAGTTTTTTTGTTTTATTTTCTTATAAACTACAGGTTTATGAGGCTTCCATAGCGGTTGCGGTTTCCTCAGTGTATTTGCCCTTGTCCTTGCCCAGCGCTGCGAGCCTGCCCTTGGCTCTGCGGTCTAAGATAGCTTTGCGATCTTTGTTCATCTTAAGTTTTACAATGACGCACTGAAACAAGAAAAAGGCACATGTAAGTTGACGCTTTGAATGATAAGTATGGGTTTAATTTAGTAAGAATATTCATCAGAGCCATGGAAGTGTATCAGCAAAAGCCATGCCTACTCTCACCAAAACCGAAGTAAGGTGAGATGTAAGACATAGTCTAAGTTAAGAAGTTATCATCATTTAGGCTAAATACACAAATATGATTTAACTTTAAAAGTATACATACTTTTGAAGGATGGATGCCAACATATGCACTGGCTCCATTAGCCTTCTCACGCTGAATCCTTTCGATGTACACAACAAACTTCTTACGGTACACCTGCACTACTTTGCCAACCTGTTGACCTTTGTAGTGACCGCGAACAACCTGAAAAATAATAAGCATGTCAACTATGGGATGCTTTGTAATGTATCGTTTAAAGGCTACCACTATGTTCCTCATGGTCTATTTACTATAAATAAAGGTCGATAAGGTTATCTCCACAAATTTTACCACGTTAAATTATAATGACAAATCAATCAGAGCCACATTTTAACCATGGTGCAGACAAACTACCAGCAGATCAGATTCATCAAAGAAAACCTTTGAATCTTCATCACTACAGGAGCATGCATCTACAGTCTGTGAATGGATAGTGGGTTTCATCATTTAGACTTGTCTGAACACTCAATCTATCATGTGAATGTCAACAGTAAATAACCTAACCTAAAACTAGAGTCAAGTTTTTATGAAATTAACAAATAAATTACACACCTGTACTTCATCATCTTTGCGGATGGGCATAGATTTAACGTTGAACTTCAGTCTGAGTTCCTTGGTCAAAGGTGCAGACATAAGAACTCGTCTTATGTGTGACGGAGCACTAAAGTGGCGTTTTCTGTTTTTCCTCCTTGAGGACGTTACAAGCTTATTGTATTTCATCCTGCCGGTCTTCGCTGAAAACGCAAACAACACGTTAAAACTCACAAGACACTGCTTTGTTTAGGTTATCGTTTCACTGAACGTGCAAAACGTCAAGTTGCCGCGGAGAATATTTCTATTGCAACTATTCACAAAATGAGAAATAAATAACATTTGATATTTATTATATTATCAAGAAAGTAAATATCGAACGCTATCACAAGAAAAGTAAGAAGATCGCAAGATTTAGACAGATTTAGAAACGTACCCAAATCAATTCGGCAAAGAAACGAAACGAAAGAAAGAACTTCATGGAGAATGTTGCCAATTTATAAATAAAAATACCTACATTTACATTCATATTTTTTATTTATTTTTAAGCCTTTTAATTTTTAAATTTGAAAGAGAATAGCAGCATTTCATTATGAGATAAATATATATCGCTGGTTAAATATAAATATTAAACGATGAAATAACTAGTAGTATGTGTAAATACATTAGTTTGCTTTGTATTTTTACCACTAGCAACTATAAGAATTTATCATCTGTCAATGTCAGCTACTTTACGTTCCGTTCAACAAATTATAAAACGCAAGATTTTTTATAGTGTTTTTGGACATAAAAATAAATCATGTTTCGTTCCACTCTTGGACAATACAGACAATTAGAGACAATCTATTTTCTCTTTGTCTTTTGGTTAAATATTACTGAACCGCCTCATTAATCAACTAATAAACAAAAAAAATAGGTCTCATCAGAAATCTTCACCAATACTCTACACAGAATTACTTTAAAACTCTATAAATCATGAAAACTATAGGCAGACAGAACATAGAACTCCACATGTAACTTTGACAAAACTAGTTACAACGAAAAAAAAGATTATGTGGTAGCCATGTTTGTTTGGAAGTTTATTTAGCAAATCAGCAAATTCACAAAACATATTCAAATTGAATGGTACAAAACTTTATTTCAACCACATACATGGTACAAAATGGATCTTTTATTACAGATTCAATGGCATTTGCTTACATATTATTATCACATCTTACATCTAGGTGAATAACATGAATACATTACTGGAAACATACATGTATGAGCAACATTGTTAGGAAAATTTGTGTTACTAGGCTTGTGTGTGTTAAATATACATGAATAAGTAATCTAGTACAAAACTGTGCTCTGGTTATAAATAAGACAAATAATTCTTCAACTATTTAGTAGGCTCTAGTAATATCAATTGGCTACATACAACACCTCTAGATATATAAAATTTATGGACGAAAAATTTCCAAAATTTGCAAATTCAGGGTTCGAGGATATTTATCTTTACTAATAAAATAACAAGTCCTGACTGACTGACTGATTCATCATCACTGACTAGTATGATAGGGTCATGAAATTTGGTATAGGCATTTCTTTTATTTTATAATGTAATTGAGCACAAAAAAAAATTTTTCTTGAATTCCCATGGGATAAGTATCTACCCTCTTTTGTCGGAGCAATGTTTTTGTATCCATGAACAAGATATTAATCATAAACTTTCAGGTTGGGTCTCACAGGATAGAGGTTGTGATTCTAGTCATTTTACAGATGGATATAAAAACTTGGGTTAAGTCCTAGTGACACGAACTTTAAAAAAAAACCACCAGACATCATGCAGGGAAGGTGAATGAAGCAAAGTTAAAATTATATATATATATTGGATATATATCATAATTATCCAATATTTTGATATTTATAGTAAATATCAGATATTTTCGAACCCTGGATGAATTATTGCTCAGTATTTTTAACAGAAGGAGACATTCTAAGCTGCAACCTCAGCCTTATGATCTTGCACAAAGTTTGCTTTTGAAGCACATTTATGGTATTTCTTTACTTCATTATTTAGGCCTTCTCTATTTCTTGCTATCTCAATAGCATAGAATTGAACTCTTGGCACCAAAATTGTGTTTTTTTCTGAATAGTCACCTTTTGCATCTGCTCTCAGTAATGTACCAAAACTGTAGTCCTCAACAATGCTTTTAAATATTTCGCAGTAGTTTCGCCATTTGGCTTTGTTGGTGGCATTTTTAATTTCTCTTTCATTGATATTGGAGACATTGAGGTCTGGGAAATCTTGGCGGAATTGTGAATATATGAAGTCGTCGTGAGGAGTAAGTCTCAACCATTTTGTATCAACTGAGCACAATACCTGAAAACCGTTTTAAACAAACATTAAAAGTCTTAAACTAAATCCATGTTAAAGTAAAGTTAATGGCTATCAAACGTACTTTGATAGCAATAGACTTTACAAATCTCTACATGTTCTTACATTGAAGTAGATATCGCTATGTTCCATTGCTTTAGCTGCCCACAAGTGTTCTAAAGTTTCATCATTTCCAAACTCCTCCGCCGGCCTTTTCAAAACGTCCTTTAAAACAAAAGCAAAGTCTATAACATCGGTTTTCGAACAAATCTAAATCTCATGTAAAAGGTTATGTTACTAGAAACTCAGAGATTTTGATGGTTATTGTTACATTACCATTGTGATAAATATATAAAGAAAACTATTTTTTTTATCAATCACTCAAAACTTAAAATACAAGGCAAGTATGTTGTTTATTTGGAAAAATCCACCGAAAATAAAAATGAGGTTATGTACGGGCGAAAACAAAAGTTTTTTTTAATAAAAAAAGTACCTAACCCTAGGGGCTAGGGTAGTGAAACTAGTGAAGGAAATAAATAGTGCAGTGCAATCATCGATTATGTTCAAACATCAATGTTAAAAAACGTACATACTGCACACGTAATTAGACTAATTGATGTCCTAAGTATTATCAGGAACTTGAATAAAAAAATCTTTTGTCCTCTTAACCATTTGCTGATTTTTAAATAACCCACGAATGAATGCTTACTCTGAACTTTTCTGAGCGCTAGGTGAAATCGCATTTGAAGAAAGTATTGAATAGAATATCAGATGAGCATTACTTAGGAATTGAACCGACCTTTATTGATTAAATAAACAATAATAAAATTTTAAATCTAACGTTAACGACATTTCCAAACTTTTACTCCCACAATCTGCGGGGCTATTGCGTAAGCCAATGGTAATCGAATGTCATATATTCAAGTTAAAACATAGGGAAATACAATTTATAAAAAACATACGGGAGCGGAAAAGGGATAAAGGATCTGAAAGGTTGGAAATAGATTTATAGTACCTACACAATAATTATCAATATTACATAAAAACTAAGCATAGTATATACGAGTAAATTTTTTATATTATTGTTCATCAGAAAGGTTGATAGTAATTGATAAATATGTATATTTGCGGTTGATAAGAGCAAAAGGTATGGACGTGGGTAGAGAGACTTTCAAATGTATCAAAGACAGAAGGAAATCGGATCGGTCATACAGTGTATCTTTTTTCTAACGGAACTAACACCGTTTGCAAGCTCTAAATGAACTATTAAGAGCCAAGCAGCTGGGCTATTATAGAAGCCAATGAAAGTTGGATGTCATATTTTAAAAAAATCTGGATGTCGTTAAAATTTATGAAATATTATGGTTTTTGGGAATTAATAGATATATATTCAATGTCACCATCTATGAAGCCCAAAAACCGGATAAGCTTCATTAATTTTAACCTTTTTACTAGAATTGTTAAAAAAAGTGACTTCCGATTAACATTTGCTTCCATAAAAGGCCGAAGCTAGTCCAGTCATTATATTAAGTTCAGTTCACCTCGGAATTCGAGATACCCACCTGGGTACCACAGGGTGGGTCAATATACAATTATCAATAGACTTACAGCTGGGTATCCCGAATTCCGAGGTGAACTGAACTTAATATAATGACTGGACTAAGCTGCTTGGTTTTTTGTGGAACGGAGCCCTTAAATTCCCTTTAAGTGCTAAGTGATAACTCTTTCTTTCCAGTAGGAATTTTTCTAAAAACAAAAACATTGCTCATTGTACCTGTGCTAAAAATCTTACTTATTGTTGACAAAAATGTTGTAGTCTACGTAGTTACGTTTCGATTAGAGATGTTAAGGATATCCATATCCGTAACCGAAACTACCGGATATCCGAAATAAAAAAATATCCGTATCCGTAACCGAAACTGAAATAAATGTTTCGGATAATTTCGGATAGTGGCGGAATCTAATAATCTAAATGAAACACATTACGACAAGTTGTTTTTGGCTGCGTTCCGTAAACCGCTTACAGAACTGTGACCAAAGTGTTGGTTCTCTCTCTGAGCTAAATGTAGCGGTGTTTATGGCGTCATCGTTCTCACCCATCGTCCTCCTCTATATAAATAAAACCATTTTAATATCTATTTTTTTGTATTAATTTTGAAATTCCTAGAATCTAATATCCGTAACCGAAACTATCCGAAACTACCGGGTAATCCGAATTAATTTCATATCCGTATCCGAAACCGAAATTCCATATCCGTAACATCCCTAGTTTCGATTACATAAGTATTTATTTATTTTAAAATTACAAGTACAAATAAAACTTTGGCACCTGTAAAAGTTTAAAAATGGGTAATAGAGCCAGCGCATTTAAATACATATGTTTTTATCCTAAACTAACAATATTGATTTATTTACCAATTTAAATTATACAAAATAAATCTTATAGGTACTTACATCCCTTACTAAGAAGGAACTAAACACGTAAAAATTTGTTATTGGTACTGAAAGTATTATATTTATTATTTGGGCTTTAAAGTGGAACATTTATTGTTTGGGTTTTAAACTTTAAGAAAAATTCTTTTAAACACGTTTCAATTTTAAACATTAATTTTGTTAATGATGAACGCAGCCATTTAACAGATAAATAGTAAATCATGAATGAAATAAATATAGGTAACTTGTACAAGAGAAAAAGAGAAAAACGATGAAGAAACGGCTTCATTCGTATTCATTTTTTTATTGGAGGAAAGAGACACAAGATGGTGCATGCGCGTTGAGCCGACGCCATCTCTGAAAACGATTGTGGCTGCAAGCAAAGTACGTTTGTCAGAATATAACTTTGGATTGATTGTAAATTGGTTGGTGTTAAACTTTTGTGTGTCTGTGTTTTAAGTGAAATCTGCAAATAATAGTGGCTTCCTAAAATTCTCTTCCACAAAGGATTCGCGGAACCCGGGTCTCTGACCCGCCGAAGTTTCGCTGCTATAGTAACGCGTATTTTTTGCGACCATCTACACTGTGGTTGCCCCACGGAGGGTCGTTATATGGAATTTATTCCTGCACCTGAATTCTAAGGTAACTAAATTAACATCAACACTTTGTGCCACTAGGGAAAAAGTCTAAAAGCCATCAATATAAGTTACGGCATTCCTTAGCGTTCTTTCGCGCGAATACTTGCCTATAGATACTAAGTTGAATTATTATGATTTTTTGTTATGAATCAGATTGAGCGGCAAGTGTCTGTGATATCATTGAACTTACGTAAGTTGTGTTTATGTTGCAGTAAGAATTGGAGGGAATAGTGTTTGGTGAGCGATGAACTCTGCGTTGAAGCCGGTTCTGCCGGCGGCGGCGGGCGGGCAGGCGAGTCCGGCGAAGGCAAACGTCGCGAGCACCAATCACAGCACCCCGGCGCTCGCGCAGGGCACCCAGAACTCCGTGCACGTCGGCAACAGCCTGGTGGTGGGACAGAACCTGTCCGCACACAACAACGTGTCGCCGGCGCCGCTCCACGCCGTGCCGTCCATGGCGCCCGTCACCGCCAACATGGCGCAGATGGCCCAGAACATGAGCCACCACGGCAACCTGTCCCATGTGTCTCAGAACTCTGCTACTCCCACTGTGATGGCAGCTAGTCCAAGTAAAAGTGCCAGTACCAGCTCACCCTTGAGTCTTGTTCAAGACAAGCCAACTACTCCCAATGCTGTTCCTGTACCAAATGCAACTGCCCCATCCCAGCCCTTGGCTTTAACCCGGACTCCTGAAAAGAAAGAGCCAGATTCTACAGGCCAGGCCAATGGTACAATTGAGTCTCCAAAGTCTGCAACCCCTCCAACATTGAAGCCTCCAAATACTGAGGTCAACAAGGAAAAGCAGGACATTGCTAAGACATCACCAAGTACACCTAAACCTCCTGAGAAACCATCAGTAACTCCAAGTACACCTCAAAAAGCTGAACCAGCTCCTTCGACAGCACAGGGTGATGGCCCTGCTCAAGCTAAAGTTGCCACAGCCAATGAAGCTCCTGAAAAATCGCCTTCAAAACCGGTAGAGTTAAAACCTGCCCCTACTGCAGATGTGGCACCTTCACAAAGTGATAACAAACCAACTCCTGAGTCAGCTAAAGAAAGTCAAGGACAAGAAAAACCCTTGTTACCACAAAAAGAAGAAAAACCAGTCGAAGCCCCACCAAAAGAGCCAGTTCCTGCTGAGGCTAAGCTTCCTGAGGCCAAAGTTGAACATCCTATTTCAAGTACAACAGATAGTAAAAAATCTGACCCTAAGCCTGAGAGTGCCGAGAAATCAGAGTCTCCAAAGAAGGCTGACACAGCAGAAAAGGTTGCTGAGAAACCTCTACCAACCCCAAAACCTGAGGAGAGTAGTGAGGCAAGTGAAAAGAAAGCAGATGTCAAACCAGCTCCCACTAAGGTAGAGAAACCTGCTCCAAAATCTACACTTAAACTAGCAACAGTGACAACTCCTGTTAGGAAACGGAGGCAGACATCACCAAGTAAGGCAGATGGAGCCACACCCGCCAAGAAAGTAGCAGAACAAGAATCTACACCTTCAACCCCATCTGATACTAGGATGAAACGAAATAGGACCCAGGTAAACCACAGCGGTAAACAACCAGGTGCAACATTCACACTTTTCATTGTATGAAATGAATACCATTATCAGTACTTACTGCTTTTATGGCTATTTTCCTTCATGACTAATTCTCATTTGACACAACATTGTCATTACTTTCAGGTTCAGTTATATCAATCTCCTACACCTGAATTGACGATGGCTACTAAACTATCTGCCTCTGCTGGTCGCTCTACACCTACAAAACCTAATGAAGACAAACTCATTGTTATTTACAAGTAAGTGTGCTTTTATATATTACACATAAACTAATAATACAAACAGCATCAGTTTTACCGCAATTTAATTAACACCTGTGTTTTGACATCATCATTGTGAAGTACATAAAAGTTTTATATCTTCAGTTATAAAACAGAAATTAATATAAAGGTTTAAATTAAATTCTTGCTTTAAATTAGTAAATTGAAAACAAAAAGTGCCAATATCTCCCTAAACCTACGTTCATATTTTTGAATTTTAAGGACAAACTGGTGTCAGTCAGTTTCGCTTTAGTTCCCTTGTTACTGAAACATCCTCAGAACCAAGCTTAAATATTGCCATGCCTGTCTTATACATACAAACTCAAAGAAAACTAGCATGTTGGTCAAACTAAATTTAGTCTCCATTAAAGTTGAAAAATTTGACAAAATGTGCTGGCTGAAGATTAGTCTTAAATTGCTGGTTTTTAAATTACTGCCCGACTTTTTCATACGCTTTAGCTAAGACAGTGATATCAATATTTATTATTATCACAATAAATATCCATCAAGAGTTTATTACTTAACTTCGCTACTAAAGCCCGGTCCTGAAGTAAAATCCGGTTAAGTCAGAGATAAACACATGACACTTCAAATAAATAATATCATCAGGTACGAGTTCCTCGCGGTCCGTAACGCCGAGGGCGGGTTCTACGTGTGCCAGGCGATGCAGAATGTGTACCGCACCACCAGGAAGATCAAGATCCGCTGGCTGTCGCAGGACAAGACCGCTGACCCCTCGGGGGAAACCTACAAGCCTGACTTCTATGACGTCACCGGTCAGTGTTAGACATGTTTATTATAAATATTTTGTAGGTAGTTAAACTTGTAGCTTGAAAATGTATATTATGTTTTGTTCTCAAATCATGTTTATGTAAACAACAGGCAGTTTCTTTTGTATTTGTTTTTCATGAAATCTTTCAAAGTACAGAATATCTGTCAACTGATTGATATACTTACCTTTGTTACAACTATAAAGTACTGATCTTATAAGTATGGTTTCGTTTTTTCTACAAGTATAAGGAAAGTTTTAAATGATTATTATTAATGACTTACTTAACAATCTAGTATACATATTGCTGCACCATAGACGTCTGCGTCTGCGTTAATAATGTATCTTAGTATGATTATAGTTTCTGTTTTCAAAGTTAGATACATAACAATTTCGTCAGCCGTAAGGTCTACTTGTTTTAACTGAAACCGTGTTGAACCCCAGACATGGAGTGCCTGCTGACGACGCTGACCCTCCAGCGCGCGGGCGGCGGCGCCTACACGCTCAGTGCCGCCGAGCACGCGCGCACCACCTCCATCCTGACGCGCGCGCTCGCCGCCGAGACCGGCGCCACGCCGACCCTCACCGAGGAACACCCCGACGGACGTGAGTACCGCGCCGACAGACAGACAGACACTACCAGCCGGGGCATTGACCCCGGGCGCGGGGACACCACGCCGCACCTCACCGAGGAACACCCCGACGGACGTGAGTACCGCGCCGACAGACAGACAGACACTACCAGCCGGGGCATTGACCCCGGGCGCGGGGACACCACGCCGCACCTCACCGAGGAACACCCCGACGGACGTGAGTACCGCGCCGACAGACAGACAGACACCACCAGCCGGGGCATTGACCCCGGGCGCGGGGACACCACGCCGCACCTCACCGAGGAACACCCCGACGGACGTGAGTACCGCGCCGACAGACAGACAGACACTACCAGCCGGGGCATTGACCCCGGGCGCGGGGACACCACGCCGCACCTCACCGAGGAACACCCCGACGGACGTGAGTACCGCGCCGACAGACAGACAGACACCACCAGCCGGGGCATTGACCCCGGGCGCGGGGACACCACGCCGCACCTCACCGAGGAACACCCCGACGGACGTGAGTACCGCGCCGACAGACAGACAGACACTACCAGCCGGGGCATTGACCCCGGGCGCGGGGACACCACGCCGCACCTCACCGAGGAACACCCCGACGGACGTGAGTACCGCGCCGACAGACAGACAGACACCACCAGCCGGGGCATTGACCCCGGGCGCGGGGACACCACGCCGCACCTCACCGAGGAACACCCCGACGGACGTGAGTACCGCGCCGACAGACAGACAGACACTACCAGCCGGGGCATTGACCCCGGGCGCGGGGACACCACGCCGCACCTCACCGAGGAACACCCCGACGGACGTGAGTACCGCGCCGACAGACAGACAGACACCACCAGCCGGGGCATTGACCCCGGGCGCGGGGACACCACGCCGCACCTCACCGAGGAACACCCCGACGGACGTGAGTACCGCGCCGACAGACAGACAGACACCACCAGCCGGGGCATTGACCCCGGGCGCGGGGACACCACGCCGCACCTCACCGAGGAACACCCCGACGGACGTGAGTACCGCGCCGACAGACAGACAGACACTACCAGCCGGGGCATTGACCCCGGGCGCGGGGACACCACGCCGCACCTCACCGAGGAACACCCCGACGGACGTGAGTACCGCGCCGACAGACAGACAGACACTACCAGCCGGGGCATTGACCCCGGGCGCGGGGACACCACGCCGCACCTCACCGAGGAACACCCCGACGGACGTGAGTACCGCGCCGACAGACAGACAGACACTACCAGCCGGGGCATTGACCCCGGGCGCGGGGACACCACGCCGCACCTCACCGAGGAACACCCCGACGGACGTGAGTACCGCGCCGACAGACAGACAGACACTACCAGCCGGGGCATTGACCCCGGGCGCGGGGACACCACGCCGCACCTCACCGAGGAACACCCCGACGGACGTGAGTACCGCGCCGACAGACAGACAGACACTACCAGCCGGGGCATTGACCCCGGGCGCGGGGACACCACGCCGCACCTCACCGAGGAACACCCCGACGGACGTGAGTACCGCGCCGACAGACAGACAGACACTACCAGCCGGGGCATTGACCCCGGGCGCGGGGACACCACGCCGCACCTCACCGAGGAACACCCCGACGGACGTGAGTACCGCGCCGACAGACAGACAGACACTACCAGCCGGGGCATTGACCCCCCGCGCGGGGACACCACGCCGCACCTCACCGAGGAACACCCCGACGGACGTGAGTACCGCGCCGACAGACAGACAGACACTACCAGCCGGGGCATTGACCCCGGGCGCGGGGACACCACGCCGCACCTCACCGAGGAACACCCCGACGGACGTGAGTACCGCGCCGACAGACAGACAGACACTACCAGCCGGGGCATTGACCCCGGGCGCGGGGACACCACGCCGCACCTCACCGAGGAACACCCCGACGGACGTGAGTACCGCGCCGACAGACAGACAGACACTACCAGCCGGGGCATTGACCCCGGGCGCGGGGACACCACGCCGCACCTCACCGAGGAACACCCCGACGGACGTGAGTACCGCGCCGACAGACAGACAGACACTACCAGCCGGGGCATTGACCCCGGGCGCGGGGACACCACGCCGCACCTCACCGAGGAACACCCCGACGGACGTGAGTACCGCGCCGACAGACAGACAGACACTACCAGCCGGGGCATTGACCCCGGGCGCGGGGACACCACGCCGCACCTCACCGAGGAACACCCCGACGGACGTGAGTACCGCGCCGACAGACAGACAGACACTACCAGCCGGGGCATTGACCCCGGGCGCGGGGACACCACGCCGCACCTCACCGAGGAACACCCCGACGGACGTGAGTACCGCGCCGACAGACAGACAGACACTACCAGCCGGGGCATTGACCCCGGGCGCGGGGACACCACGCCGCACCTCACCGAGGAACACCCCGACGGACGTGAGTACCGCGCCGACAGACAGACAGACACTACCAGCCGGGGCATTGACCCCGGGCGCGGGGACACCACGCCGCACCTCACCGAGGAACACCCCGACGGACGTGAGTACCGCGCCGACAGACAGACAGACACTACCAGCCGGGGCATTGACCCCGGGCGCGGGGACACCACGCCGCACCTCACCGAGGAACACCCCGACGGACGTGAGTACCGCGCCGACAGACAGACAGACACTACCAGCCGGGGCATTGACCCCGGGCGCGGGGACACCACGCCGCACCTCACCGAGGAACACCCCGACGGACGTGAGTACCGCGCCGACAGACAGACAGACACTACCAGCCGGGGCATTGACCCCGGGCGCGGGGACACCACGCCGCACCTCACCGAGGAACACCCCGACGGACGTGAGTACCGCGCCGACAGACAGACAGACACTACCAGCCGGGGCATTGACCCCGGGCGCGGGGACACCACGCCGCACCTCACCGAGGAACACCCCGACGGACGTGAGTACCGCGCCGACAGACAGACAGACACCACCAGCCGGGGCATTGACCCCGAGCGCCGAGCAACGTTTCCGAACCAATCAGAATGGGTCGACGACATTTCGGACACAAAAAACTCGGACACCTTGGCCAATGTTTGGTAAAAAATAATATTAAAATTGAAAATCCATACATTGGCCAAGGTGTCCGAGTTTTTTGTGTCCGAAATGTCGTCGACCCATCAGAATCCGTAAAGTAGTTTGGAAGGAGTTCGAGGAAAACCAAACATACGAAAAGTGACTTCACTTTATACTAAGTAAGATTGTGACACTACGACCGCCCAAGTGGCACCATTTACCCATCACTCTAACCTGTGACCCGCCCACGCTTCGCAATGGTGTAATTTTGGGCGACTTGTTCCCAAAACACTGAATTTTGGCTTACTTAATAAAACATTTTCTAAATTTCTTTATTTACAAATTTAAATGATAAAGAACACCTAAAGAATAGTGACAACCGCATTAAAATCCCTCAACTGGTTTAGGAGGAGTTAGCGGACAAACATACAACAGACAGAATCAGCGACTTGGATTTATACGTAATGATAATGATGATAAGCCAACGTGTCTCGTGTTCCACAGTGGACCTCTCGCTATACACGGACGAGTCGCAACTAGAGAAGAAGTCTCGTCGCCGCGCCGCCGGCAGCAGCCACAACACCTCCAGCGATTCTGTAAGTTTACTGCATATTATATACTCACTTTTCAACTATTTAAAGGGGTCGATGACTTTTCGGACACAAAAAACTCGGACACCTTGGCCAATGTATGGATTTCCAATTTTAATATTATTTTTTAGCAAGGTGTCAGAGTTTTTTGTGTCTGAAAAGTCATCGACACATTTAAAGACTAACATAAAGGGTGTATTGAACGGTCAGTAAATACTGAGTGAGTTTTGAACCTAAATTTATAAAAGAAAGTTTGTTTTATAATGTACGGGATCACAGGACACGTTAGGTTTTCTGTTGACCGTCGAATACACTTTTGAAGTACACGCATCAAATAACTTTGCATTTCTAAAGTTAGTGGGGCAACTTCAGTTTAAAAACTGAAAAAAAATTAGCAATAGCCATATAATTCTCAAAGTAATATAAACACGTTGGTTTCATGAGATGGTGCCAGCTAGAATAGAGTATTCTGCAGCGAATTTCGTCCAGTTTTATAATAATTTCGACTAAATGTCATTATTCTTTTAATTTCTATGGCTAATTTTTAGTTTGTTTGATTGTCTTAGAATCATGGTGAATGAATCCAGTTATTAGTGAATAGCTTCAGACATGCAAAGTTATTACGAGAACTACTAGTTCATTACTACATTCTTCAAAATTACTCACTTGACTCGGGAATTGTGTTTTTAAATACTAACCAATTTACAATGAGAATCTATGGACTATGAGAAATAACTTTTTTATGCACATTTAGGATGAATTTTTGAAAAAGGTATTTTGGTTGCATTTCATCACGCCGTATATTTTTTCTTGAATTGTTTCAATTACAATAAAACATTTAATATGTATGTCATACTACTAAAGTGCAACTACTTTACCTTACACAGTCTGTTTTATTTTCTGCACAAAACCTAACAACAGTTTTCTGAATTAACCCGCTGCAATACTCAAACAGTCGGCCACACCGTCTCCCAAAAAGGCGCGAACGACCCCTAAAAGGAGTCCCAAATCCAAGGGCAAAACTCCTTCGAGGGCGGCGAACAAAAATAAAAAAAAACCGGCAGGTACCACGCCCGTAGAGGCGCCCGCGTCCAAGGTAGGCATAGTCCGACGGATATATAGACATGTACGTATTGCGGCCATCCCATTCTATGTCTGTATGTGTGCTTGTCTGAGGGGCTGCGGGCGGGAAAAACACATTTTCAATACAACAAAACTTGAAAAGAATCCAAAGTCATATTTTGGACTAACAAGTGTAAACAAAAAAATGTGTAAATTCTTGTTAATTTATAAAAAAAGGTTGAATTTGAAAATGTGTATTTGATCCCCGTTTATAGCCAAATGAGTGATGAGTGTTGACTGTGCTATCGCCGTCTCGCCCGCGCTTGTATGATATATGATAGAGCGAGCAAGATAGCGATGCGTTATCTATCAAGTCATTTTTGTATGACTTCATACAATCTTATTTTGTTTTGTTTACAATGTTTTAAATGTATTGCATTAATGTAACTAAAACACATTGATAGATAACAAAACACAGTTCGTATTGGTGAAATAATTTTGTCGATTATATTTTTTTTTAAGATTTTTATATTGAAGAGAATGAATGAAGAAATTGTTATAAAAAATATTTATTCTATGTGCATGTCACAAAGATACGGTCCATTGGATCAGTGATGCCAAAGTATTGTAAAGTTACAGTGTTACCCCCCAAATGTTAATTAATTGGGTCAAGGTATCGATATTTATTTTATTATTTCGATCATCCCATCCCACGCCGTTAGGAAATTATATGAAAATTGCGAAATAGTGGATATTAATAAATGACATAACAGAAAGGTGACAACTATATGCATGATTGGAAACTATCTCTTTTAATTATATCTAGAGATATACTTATTTTTTACTAAATACTTACTAGAATTTAATAACAAAAAAATAGAAAACTAAACACTTCCAAAGACAAGGTTTTCTATTAGTCTATTTTCTATAATATTCTTAACTTCATTAACAATAACTAACAAATTTCATTCATCTTCATTATCATCTCGCTTGCTTCTTGTGTTATGTCATATGTTTTCAGTAACAAAACTAACTTAAGCTTTTCTTCTTTACTCTTGGCCATTTATCTAAACTCCATAGGATCTGTAATGCATGTATTTATTTGCACGGTGTGTGGTTTTTATCATGTGTTTTGTATTTGTGAACCGAGTGCTAGGTTTAAGTTTAATCTAGGGGCGTTTTAAACTTGGTAAATTCGCTGAAAAGCATATAGATACACTACTCAATGAAAGTATATTACACTCAGATTCTCAAGTAAAATTTTATCAATCTAATTTATAATGAGTTAGTTTGATAAGATTACCGGATTTTGACAGTTGATCAGTTATTTATTCAGATATTGGGTTTTAGTTTTTCAATTAGAAATAAAACAAAACCCATCGCGACATGTTAAATTATTATAATATTATCAGACTTTACCAAGTTTAACATTTGACCCCAAACAAAAACAACCCTTTTTCGCCCCTTTTCATCCCCATATTTCCCTGCAGACGGCCACCGCGGTGACTGAGAAGGCTCAAGTCAAGACGCCGGCAAAGCCTTCGCCTAGAGCCACCCCTAATAAGAAACCCGCGAAAACTACCCCCGTGAAGAAAGAGGTCAGCACCCCCACCCCCACGAGGAAAGGGAGGCGGGCGGCCGCTGTAAAAGGTGAGACTTAGTCTTAAATTTACAGTTAATGAGGCTTCACAAATCCTACTAATATTATAAATGTAAAAGTATGTGAAGATGTGAGGATGTATGGATGTTTGTTACTCTTTCACGTAAAAACTACTGGATGGATTTAGATAAAACTTTGCAGTAATATAGGTTATGCATCAGAATAACACATAGGGTACTTTTTACCGCGGGAAAACTTCTCATTCCCACGGGAAACCGACTTCCACGCGAATGGAGTCGCGGGCGGCCACTAGTTGTGTATAAAATTGTTGTAATTTGCCCTCTGAACATTTCGTCTGACTGAGTAGTCCGACTGAACGGACGACGCGCAACTTTTTTTCCTATTGGTCCGATTTATCCTAACTGTAAACTTTGCAGTAAAGTGTTTACGATGGCGTATTCAATATTTATCCTATGAATATCCAAAGGGCCTCTAACGTAACACTTTTAAAGGAAAACAGGTTTTAATGCGATTTCATAGGCAATTACAAAATGTCAAGGTAACATTCTAACACTGAGAAAATAATCCGAGTTACAGTGGGAATCTTTGTTGTCTTGTAATTGGAAAATCTTAATCTAAAAATACTTACTATTTATATTATTTTCTTCGAAAACAAATATGGTTATAAGTTAGCGTTAGCTAGTTTAAAAAACGATTGATTTCGAAACCGTATTAGAATTTTCTGTCTCGCGGTATTTTGCCACTATAGTTGGTAAATAAAAAAATGAATTAACCATACTTTAGTAGTTAACGATATATATAAATTTAATTTTAAACCATCTCATAAACAATTTAAACCAAGGATAAATTGAATGTTACAGAATTGAAATCGTCGCCAGCAACCCCCGTGCCGTCGACCTCTACAGGTAAATATTTTAATTTAATTACAAACTTTTATTCTACACATTGACGTAATCAAAAACCTTATTTTTAAAAATAATAATAATAGAAGACATCTATTCGTAAAGCTAATATTATAAAATATTGGCCTTAAAAATACAAAAAAAAAAATAATGTGTGTGTGTATATTATTTTAATTTGCCTTTTGCATTACAGGTAAAGCCACGCGCACACCACGGAAGCCGCCGTCGAAGAAATAATATCCCGTTCCCACGGTAGCGTCTCACAGACTAACCAGTGAAAAGACACTATGACACACCCCCTACCCGGACACTAAACATACGTATTTATTACAAAAACAATGCATAATCATGACCTCTTTTTTGTTTTGTGTAATTTTTGAATCAGTGAGTCGATACTTACCTGTGAAACCGAATAGAGTTAAATTAAAAACGACATTTCAGTCACAGGTGTGTGACAGTCTAGGATTTCTATTAAAAAAGTACAGTTAGTATAATAATTAAATATTTAAGGAGCGGTGTCGGAATGATGAATCATTAATTATTTTATATTTTGAACACATTATGTGTATTTTTATATTAAAAATATCGTTTTGTAACTCCCCCATCCCTCTAGTGAATGATGTAGCTCGGATACTATTAAGTGCCTTTTTTGAGGCACTAAGTTTTTTGAGTGTAAATTAAACTTAATTCTAACTTAACTTTTTCTTGTGCGTTTTTCAAAAACATGTATTTATCTGTTTCATTTATAACGATAACACATAATTTACTGTATTTAAGTTGTTTAATTCACTAACTTACTTTTAAGGACATTTTGTAAATAATATATAAGTAACGAGATGTCTGTTATTTTTAAAAGTTTATTAAGAAAGAGTCTGAAGGTAACAAATAATTATTGGAGATAAATCTGAAATGTGAAAGAAAGCATGGTAACAAAGGAAACTTGTTTTCGCTGCTGGATTTGACGATCGAAACGTACAAAATTTTATAGGCATGCGAATATAATTAACAATTTGTTAAGTATTGAGAGAGCAACATTGTAGTTCTTTATTGTAAGAGAATAGTGCAGAATTTCTATTGTAGCTTTTATTTTTATACAGTTTGAAAAAATTGAACAACTTAAAATTAGAAACAGCTCAACAAATATTTAAATTTTTATTTGAACTGTTTGTTAAAAAGTTACAATTGAAATTTTGTATTAAAGATTTGGTGACGGTAAGAAAACACTTTTTTAAGGTAAACTAATGATGGCAATAGTTAACAAATGTTAAGATTAGATTAATGATTGTATTCCACAATCATAAAATATAGCGACAATTTTGATATGGTTTTATCGGACATTTAAAAATTAAGTATTGAATGCGATGGTTGATGTATGGATCTGTAAAAGTTAGAAGCATTATGTATATCAGTACAAAGATTTTATGAAATTAACAATATCATGTTTGTGGGGTGGTCGCATTTGAAGAGTATATTTTGATATAATTGATATTTATTTGATCGGTAGCAGCAGAGAAACAGTTCGGAAGAAATATGTAATGCAAAGTGTTCTTAGTTGTGTGAATGGACCAAACGTTTGTTTCGACGAGTAGTTTCAATAAATAATTTTGTAATCTGCCCTTTTTTTAACTATATTTTCAACTATTTGACGTAATAACATCTTTATGTAACGTTTTAATAACTCGGTTTACACATATTGTGTGTATTATTGTTATGTTTCCACTTTGGAGGTTCATTTTCGTTGTTAAACAATATTTTTTAGCTCGTTGAGAGTGCGAGTGTGTGTGCGATATCTTAGATAAGTACCTAAAGTTAGGTGGTAATTTTTACATAGGTTAATTTCTTAAAAAAAGAGGTATGTAAGCATAGTATATAAATTATTGTGTGTGTATTTTCTGTTCATATTGTGTACCAAAATGGAGAGATTGTTAAAGGCATGTCTGGCACTCTATTACAATAGTTATTAAAACTAAGTTAGCGTTTTATACAAATAAAGATATCAATTGAGTACTATTGTAACAGAAAGTCCACAAATTTATATGCAATTCAGAATTAAATATAATAATATAAGAAAATATGAGTGTTTTTATTTGCAGTTTTCATTCTATACATAATGACTAGAAACTAAGGAGTAATTTGATTAGCTAGTGTAAAGTAATACAAATTATTTCTACTCTGCAGGTTATCTTTTAAACAGTATTTATTTTCTTTTGTTATATTTCTAATAGGCAGTACTCATGATAGTAATTAATACTAATACCAGCTTCTATTAATTACTATCATGAGTACTGCCTACTTACCAAACTCACCTCATAAATTTGCTTTAAACATCTTGTTACTTCTTTTGTTTATAATTAATTATATTACAAAAAAATACCTATGTTAAGTTTAAAATATTGCAGGTACTTAAAAATAGGTGAAGGTAAAATAAATCAATGATATACAGTTATTAGAATTGAAATGTATTCTTTATTTACACCTTACTAGTCATCTTCAATACTCTCCAAGGGAAACTCAGTCATGACCAGGCCTCGGCTCCACAGGGCATCGGCAATCTGCAGCTTGTCCGAGTCATTCGCTATATCCAGGTTCTCTACTGCCACATACTCTGGATATGAAGTTATCAGTGTTTCTATACCAGGGGCAAACTCTTCCTCAATTTCAAGGAAGGACAACTCACTTCCATGGTATTCAAGTGAGTTCTCAGCATAATAGTACAACCTAATCTTGTCTTCTGAAACCATTCTGAGGATATTCTTACGTAACAATCTTATTTTAGTATCCAGTCCTATTTCAACTCTGTTAGAAACCTTGCCTTCTTCAATCATTATATCTGTATCTCCATGCACAGTAACAGCTCTTTCTAAATCAGTCAATACTGGAGGTAAAGCATCATGCTGGTAGTTCTTGCTCATCTGGTCAACAGCATCGTCAATAGGCAAGTGATTCTTGATTTTGTCAAATAACGAAAAAACAACACCTTCAATTTGCTGTCTACGAGGTGTGTTTACATCAGAGTTGACTACTCCAAAATTTTCATACAAATCAAATGGTAATCCTTCTCGTAATTCAACATTTTCATTAATGGCAATTTGAAGAGCTGCTGGGATCAACTTTTCAAACAAATCAGCCCAGCAATGTTTTTGGTACATGCTGACAGTGATGTGGAGTGAATGTTCTCCATCAATAGTGACTCCTTGATGAATGTAGCCCCGAGGGAAGTAAAGCAAATCTCCGGCTTCTAAGGTAACTTCCATTATAGGGAATCCTATTTCATTTTGGTCAAAGTTCTTGGAAGATACTCTAGGTAAAATTTCATTTTCAGTTCTGGGTTTGTAAATTTTCCAGTGTTTTTTACCTTCTATCTGTAAAATAAATGCTTCTATGTCATCATAATGAGGAGCAAACCCCTGACTGTCAGGGGGAGTGAGGTATGCATTAGCACCAACAAATGAATTGAAAAACTCTTGTAAGGTTGCATTCAGGAGATGTAATTTTGGAATGTAAGTCTGTGGGTTCAAAAGTCTGATGCTGCAGCCGTTCAAATAGAAATCCCACACAAGGTGAGGATGTGCTCGACCTTCAGGATTGTGAGTTTCCCTCTTTTCATCAACATAGGAAGTGACATCAATATTTTTTGTGAATTGGATGTTCTCAGTCCTCAGCATGTTATCAATAATTGGTGTTGATATTATTTCTTTGTAATACATTGGTTTTTTCCTGGTGATGTGAAGTGGTTTCTTTTCCCATATTTTGTTTAAGAACTCATCTGGATTGTAGGGGGCTATCATCCATTTAAAGACCTTAAGGCCTTCTTCTACACTGTCAGTTTGAACAGGTGTGAAGTCAAAGCTGCTGTGACTAGAGTGTGAACATGTATCATCAATGTCTGAATACTCTATCTGGTTCCTTACTATTGGTATAGCTGCTGCTAACGGACGGACCTGCTTTGAAGTTTCTTGAGCAACACGACGTTTCTTTTTCTCTGGACTTTTTGGTCTTGTGCTACCATTAAGCACACCATTATGTTCCACTTTGTTTTTTGAGACCTCAACAATTTTTTTCTTTTTGATTTTTTTCTCGAGAATGGTATTGAATTCTTTTACTTGTTTCGGTTTCTGTTTTACTTTCTGAGTGATGTCTTTAACAATAGAATCATCCACATAAGATGATACGATTTGTTGAGAAACGAAGTTACTTTTCTGTTTCCTGTTTCTTTTCCTCTTTGCCTTCTTCGTTGTTTTATTTAATGTTGTTTTGTATATAGCAAATGCAGATACTGGGGAGTCCATTTCTTAATAAATCTATAACAGCAGAAATAAAAATATAAGAAATCTAAAGTTGCCGCACCAAAATGTATTTTAAAAGGCAACTATTAGTTACCCCTAAGAATCGTTACAGAACCTTTATTTGTTTTTATTACCACATAAAGCACAATAAATAAACCCAAAAGAACAACTTCTTTACAAGTTTGGACAGATTTTAATTTAACTTTTAAAACAATTGGAGGTTAGCTACCTGTCACTATCATGCGTGCGCCCTATGTCACTTGTCAATGTCAAAGTTATCGTATTATTAACTGGCAACCCTCATAAAAATGGATTACGCAGCTTAAGTCCTGTTAGATTTTTAGCGCCTTCTTTTATTCCTAACTAGGGGCTGCGCGCGACTCCGTTCGCGTAGAAGTCCGTTTCCCGTGGGAAGGCGAAGTTTTCCCGAAGGGTAAAAAGTTCCCTTCATTCTTTCATACATTTATTTTTGGTATCTAGAACCGTTTTTGGCAGCGCACGCAACGGAAGCTCTCAAGGATGAATAATTTCCCCCGTTTTTTTTACATTTTCCATTATTTCTTCGCTCTTTATAGTTGCAACGTGATGTTATATAGCCTAAAGCCTGCCTCGATAAATGGTCTATTCAACACAAAAAGAAATTTTAAAATCAAACCAGTAGTTCCTGAGATTAGAGCGTTCAAACAAACAAACAAACAAACAAACAAACAAACTCTTCAGCTTTATAATATTAGTATAGATATTATAGTTGATTATGTTGTCTAATATGTTAGTTTTATTATTTAATTAGCTAAGATTTTTAGGTCGATTTTTAAATTTTAAATCGTCGGAAAATTTGCTTTATACAGCGGGCTAAAAAAACAACTTTAAATTAGTGTTGAGTCATTTCAATGGTAGGCTTTGCTTACATATTATGGTAAATAATAAAAATACGAATTAAAAAAAATCTACGTAGTTTATTCAAAAATAAAAAAATATATTAATTTCATTGTAAAAGAAATATCAAACAAAAGCCTGCGAAAATAATACTATCTAACTAAAACTCTATGTTTATATCTTGATATAAATTTAATTTTTCCATTTACTTTATATTGTAAGCAAAGAAGGTTTGAAGTATCGACATAGGTAAAAGTATTAACAAATGGAAAATAAAATAAATTGTATTTCAAGCTGATTTATTTATATTTTTAAGATGTACGGTACAGCTCTATTTAACCCAGTTTTCAGCTATTTCTATAAATACAGTAGGTTAACTCATTTAGTTAATGGTTATCATTACATCGATGCCTACCTACATATAACTTTTATATATTAATTACCTTCAAGGATAATTTATGTAAGTATATGTTATTTTAAACGGTTTATATAACACGCCTAACAGACATAATATAATTTAACTACGATAGTGGTGCTGTTTTTATAACTTTATTGCTACTTTGATATCTATGTACCTATTTACATTTTTAAAACTTGATGTACATTTTGAGTAATTGATGACGTCTTTGCTTAATAATCTGTAGGTATACGTTTTAGACAGTCGGTAGATAAATTCGATTGTAAAATCAAATTTAAATTTCTTGTCAAGAAGGAACAGCAGTTACTAGTACTTGTAACAAAATAGTAGAAGTATACATATAAATGGTGTACCTACTCATAAGTTCAGCAATATTGTCATAGTTGCAATTCGATAGTTTTAAATAAACTGAAAAATGGTTGACCCTTTTTAAATATTATTTTTAAGATTACGTTTAAAAGAAGTTAATTTTAGGTGGAATAATGGAAAAACATCTTTATTTTTATTGACTTGACTTAAAAACATGGTATCATAATTAACTAACATCATGAAACTAAACCGTCAATATAAAGAAAGTATACGACTGATTGACAGTTAACATACTCGTACAATAAATTTCGTACAATATAATTCACGCTACATCTGAATTTAATATATATAGGTATTTATAAATGCCTTTGTATATTCTCATTATCCGATTTGTTGGGATATGCATAACATTTTGGTCATCTATCACAATTTACTATTAATACAAAAAATACGTAAATATTTACGCGTTATATAATTTTATAGTATGGATATAGTAGTAGATATGCAGTAATGCAACTACACTTTATAATGCATATAATATTTGTCACATAATTAATAAATGAAATAATTTAATCTTTTTTTATTATATTGACAAACATGGTCAGTCTAGAGTTTGTACCTCACAAAACGATTTCTGATTGTTGTAATGGATGATATGTAGGTATCCACAGTTTTGACCACGCGTCATTGTATAAATTCTAAAAAATGTTTAGAAAAGTGTGAAAATTTTGCGAAACGACATCAGTCTTATTCCAAACTCAGTTCGTATTGAGAATTCTTGAGAAATTAATAATACAAAGTTAGTCTACATTGCAAATATAAAAAGAGCTTAATATTTGAGGACGGCTGTCCCTGTAGAGGGCTACTCAGAGGTTGAAATTATAATCAGTTGAAAGTTCCTATAAAACATTAAAATTTCTGCATCGTTATTTTTTAATCTCATGTACCTATAGACTGCACACATTAATATCTGAGTGTCATTATTCGATAAATATAAACATCTAAGTCCCTAATTTTCTAATTAACAACATAATACAACTAAGTGCAATGCTTGAAACCTACATCTAGGACTCAATGTTAAACAAATAACTTCCTCTAGTTCTGTGTTTCCAAACATTCGAAGCGACAAGAGTCGTGCCATGATACAGGAAACGCAATAGCTCTGTTGGGCCATAAACATCGACCAATCTTTCTTGAAAGTTCATCTTCAATGACGACAAAGCAGAGAGCTTTATTCGGATCGAGTTGATAACATAATCTGATACATTCGATACAATTAGGCCTTTTTTCCAATCCAGGTTATACTTCAAACATTTATACGAAAAATATTTGACCTGCCATCATAGTCATATTTATTCTCGCAAAATAGAAAGAAACCACATACATATATACCTTTTGTGTGATGGTTATAGTTTCTGTGTTTGTATATAATAATAATAACTTTATATTTGATAAATGAAGGACTGAACTTAGTAAAGATATATTGTGCAACACATCTATCATAGTCCAATTTAAAGTTTCGTCAAACGACCTTGTCTTACATAAACCACGTAAGTACAACTACAGCAAATTTTCCTTTTCTAAGCCCCATATATGATGATATTTGCTCTCTGTGTACATCTGTTCCATCGAAGTCTTAACTAGTCCCGGTGTATATGTTGTGGTTGCTCGCCGTGTAGGTGTCAGTCATCGACGTGCGGTCGGCCTAGTGCGCGGGGAGGTGCGCGGGGAGGTGCGCGGGGAGGTGCGCGGGGAGGTGCGCGGGGGGGCGGCGCGCGTGCTCGGGCGTGGTGTCGTCGGGGCTGGGCGAGTCGTCCACGCGCGCGCGCACGTGCACCACGGAGCGCCGCTGCTCGCGCGGGAACTCCGAGCGCATCACCAGCCCGCCCACGCCGTACCTGCGACACGAGGGAAATGAGGACTACTTGCAAGTTCGAGGCGCTAAACACTAACTTTTGCAACATCGAAATAATCGTAACCTACAATTAAGTTGTTAACTGCTTATTGAAGTTATTGATTTATATGCACTACCTTCATTCTTCATCAAACAGAAAAAAACAACCTTATCCATACTTACTAATACTCACAATTTACCGAAAATTTTCATTTTACACTTTGCCGAAGTTTTTTTTGTATCCAAGTTACTCTCAATATGTATACGAACCCAGCACTCATGCCGCCGGAGCCGCTCAGCCGCATCTTCTCCGGGTCCTCGTCCAGCTTCGCGGAGGAGAACACGGTGCTCAGGTTCAGCTGCGGGATGTCGTAGAACACCGTGAGGGTCAGCATCAGGAACGTGAGCCCGATCAGCAGGTAGACTGGGAAACGAGGGAAAGAGTTGCAGAAGTCGAAAACATCATTAAACTACGATTGGTGCAACTCGATCGAAATATTGGGGAATATTTAGGTTCATTTTCTGTATGTTAAACTAATATCAACCATGAACGCAAAACCCGAGTGAATCAAAAATAATATTGTTAAAATTATTGCATGTAAACGATCAGATTACCAATTATTTTTATTACTTTAATGGACGAAATGACATTTGTTTAATAATGAGCTCTGTTTTCATTATGTATTTACGTTCATTTATCATGATATAATGAACCTATAATTTTACAAAGATTTAAACAAGGTTGAGCTGAGTTCATCCCGAAAATAGCTCACAATTACCTGAACATCCTGTACACAAAATGTCAATGTCAACTTCAACTTACAGGTGGTGGCAACTTTGTAGAGCGGCCTGTACGTTTGCCCCGCAGAGTCACCAGGAATGTAGTCGCCAAGTCCAATTGTAGTCAATGATATGAAGCAATAGTAGAACGAGTCTAAAAAGTCCCAGTCGGTCTCAATGTTTGCAAAGATGGCCGCCGGAACTATCAGGAAAAAGATCACCAGGGTTGCCACTGCAAAAAAGGGATGAGTTCGTGTTATTAGTTTGCTATAAGTTTGGTTAGTCGGCCCTAAGGAATTTTATGCTTATACTGACCTAACCATGCAAAGTACAGATTTCTCGAACATTATTTTTTTCTACTAACTAAAGGATTATAGTCCTAGTAATGTAATAAGATAACTATATAGGTCTACCTAAGTCATAAATAATGAAGAACTTGCGATGCGCGCGCCGGAAATTTCATTATTTTTATTAATTAATTTACAATGTATTTTGCTTTAAAACTTTCCAGAACGATTACCTACGCGATGTAAACAAAAACAAACCCAACGCTACCCTTTATCGACTTATCAAAAGATAAAAACATTTATTTAAACCGATTACCGTCGGAAAAATCTGTCTGCAGGATTAGATTAGGGCCGTAGGTTTACGTATGTACGATTCAAACAATGACGGTTATTTCAAAAAGAAATTACGAAATGTTGAACTCGAAAATAAATACGTTGGATCTTTTAAGAATGTATTTACGCAAGATTTCTTGCAGAAGCAATCAGGCTCTGTTATTTATGTAAGTCATTCGTAACGGATTGGCATTTTCATGAACTGATATTAATATGTAGCTTGGAAAAAAGTTTAGTTTATACAAATTATGTGTTTAGCATACGTACCGTCAAGCCCAAAAACTAATATTTTCTATTAACTTTAACGGAATGGTCTTACATAATAGCTGGTCAAGTTTGATTGTGTTTTTCAACTGTTTATGAAGGTGATACGACGCGTCGACGACGTCATCATTTTTCTTTCGTTTCGGGTTACCTGTAGCGGTACGAAGGCGCTTGGTGTTCCCTTCAAGAGCTCGATACATTCACGGTGTGATTTGCCAAATATTCGTATAATTACGTAACTTTATAAGGAACAAGTTTTATAACTTAATCCCGCTAATCTTCCACTCCTATCCACACTCACCAATCATCATGAGATGCATCAGCCGTATCGTGAACGGTCGGTACAGGTGTCCCAGCGCCGCGTTGAGCGCCCGCAGCAGCGCCGTGGCCGGCAGCAGCAGGCGCTCCACCAGCGCTGACAGCAGCACCAGGGTCAGAGGGATGCCGAGCAGCGCGTACAGCATGCAGAACACCTTGCCCGGCTTGGAGAGAGGGGTCACGTGGCCGTAGCCTGCGGAAGGAAATGTGTAAGGTGCACGCTAGGTAGGAAACTTTTTGTTTAAATACTGGCAGCTATTGTTTTATTTAGAATTCTCGAATAGTAATTGAAGAGAAAACAATGGAATATAGTATTTGAAGAGAAAACAATGGAATGTCGACGGCTTCCTCCCAGGCACAGTCTTGTTTGGGTGCTCGGAGTGTGAGCACGTAACAATAAAATCATTTTATAAGATATGCTTTTCAATATAAAGCTATTAACATAACTGAAGTATTTTAATTCATTCACACGTCTCCCCCATATATTAGTTGAATTTAGATAAAATGAAGGTGAAGTTGTTTTTGATTAGGTACTTATTAAGATGTGAATAACACTGCAACAAACATGCCACCTATCTTTATTAAGCAAGTGAGGTGTGAGTGATAACTATCAACGTTACTCAAATGCTGATCAGTGGATTTCCTACTGTGCATAAAATCACGGACGGAAAGGAAACGCACCGCACACTTTTAGTTTGTCTTTAGGTAGCTTAATGAAACCTTATTACAAGCACAAGTGTGTGAGTAGATACTGGTAGTGCGTGCATTTTGTGACTAACTATTGGTTTCCATTTTTAACTATGATTGTCAATTTACTTATAAATATGTACATATCTTAAAAAGACGTGTAAATATGTATTTAAATAATTAAAATACTTGTTAAACAACCTAATACAAATAACGTAGGCAACTACGTACTTTTTATTTCCAACGAATAGAAAATACGAACATTATCCAATTACTGGGGGCTCTCAACTAAATTAGGGACCGTGCCAGTAATTTAATATCAACGCCCGTTCATAAAAGCTACACCCTTCCTACACCTATCCCTATATCCACTAAAATCGACCTTCATGAATCACTGGCAAGTGAAAATTCTCACCGATGGTGGTGACGACGGTGGACGAGAAGAAGAGCGACTGCCCGAAGCTCCAGTTGGGTCCTCCGCTCATGTTCTTGGCTGCCGACACTCCTCGGTTGCCGGCCTTTACCACCTCCTCGAGTAGGCTCTCCAGGTCGTCCTCTGTGGGGACAAATAAGGGTTTTTAAAGTGAATAACGCTATTGTACAAAAAAAAAAATACTATCTAGTAATCAAAACATAGCTTAGGAAAACTAGAAAATAATAAATTTTCTGTGTCTTCATAGATACCTACATTGTTAGTATAAAGGCTTTTCTCAATTATTCAATTTCAAAGTTATAAGTAGGTATTACATTTATTAATAAGCTTAGTACCTGCAGAAATAAAATATTAACCCCGCCTCAATGAATGTATTCGCGGTAAACGCTCTCAGTTGAACGATTTGTACAAAATTTACTTTTAGTGGGAAAGAATATTACTTACAAGTTGACCTTTAAGATTCGTTTAATAATAACCACAAAGGTAGCATAGCTACAGGTACACAGAAACAATATATTTTTTTACTAAATTACAACTATTTAGTTTTACTTTCAAAATACCATAGATGATAAACTAAAATTTTTATACAATATAAGAGTTAAAACAATATTTTCATCAAAAATATGCTCATCAGAAGCAATCCATTCATTTATCCTACTAATATTATAAATGTGAAAGTTTGTGAGGATGTATGGATGGATGGATGGATGTTTGTTACTCTTTCACGTAAAAACTACTCCATGGATTTGGATGAAACTTTGCAGTAATATAGGTTATACATCAGAATAACACATAGGATACTTTTTACCGCAGGAAAACATCTCATTCCCACGGGAAACCGACTTCCACGCGAACGAAGTCGCGGGCGGCCACTAGTGATGTCATAAATATCCAACATTTTCAGCGCACCGGCAGAAATTGCTAGATTGCGTGCTATCCACATACTTGATGTAACTACTGACGGGAATAAAGGTTATGTTAGAAACATAAACATAGGCATTCAGAAACCGATGGTAACAGGTTGTTACAAAGGAGAAGCCCTAGAGGCGTATAGAAATAGGGATCCCCTTTCGTGGCTCTAATTTATAGGACTAATTCAGATTATATTACTTAATGAAGGTAAGACGTAACATTAGTAAGGTTTTAGCAAACCTTTAGGTACCTTAGGTAATAAATAGGACCTAACCTAAACAAAAAGTAAGGAAGGTACTCAATAATTGGAGAAACAAAAAATAACGAATTATCGTCTTTTTTTAATCATTAGGTGACCTTATAACATAAAAAGTGAATGAGAACAAAGTTCATAATTAAAAAGCTTCAATTAAATTTTTTATTGATCGAATAATAACGACACCGCTTGTAAAGGTACACAGAAAGAAATTATTGCTTTTGCCAAATAAGTTTATTTAGCGCAAGATATATCCTGTTTTGTATATCAGGAAACAATAAGATATTTGTAGCAAGCAATTTTATATTTTAAAATATCAAGTATTTTAATGCTTAATCGTATTGACTAATTTTTTACTCCAATAAATAATTTCATCTTATCTCAAGAACTCGACACTTTGATTTGATTTGTAACTTTTTTGAAAGAATGTTTACAATTTATTTATTCAAAACATTATCTTTCTTAGATATCAACTGCCTTCTGCTTGCTTAAATTTCGTTAATTCTTAGACCAAGAAACAAACAGACTTAAATGTAGTTATATTGCTACTCGGTACTAGACTGCATGGTTCTTGAAAATAAAAAGATTTACTTATTTTAAGAATTTCCTTTATTGAAACCAGATACTTAAATTTTTGATACAATTATTATTGATTGTTTGTGAATAATAATGTTTCTTCTTGCTAGTTCTAATTTCTTGAATAACCAAAACATATCCTTTGTATTTTTTTAAAATACTCCATCTTCGAGGTATTCATGGATTGTCTTTAGTTCTTGATTTTTTCTAATAGGGAATGTATTTCGCCACTTTTCAATAACCTCTTCCCAGGGTTCGCTATTGTTTTGTAGCCATATAATATTTTCTTCAGTTGTTGCATCTAAAATGTAAAAATTCCACTTATAACATGATTGGTATCCATCTTAAATCAAGTCTATACACTAAAAATATGTCAAAGTGAAAGCATTACAGACAGACATTGTTAGTTTAGTATTTAAAATATAAAGCATGGATAAGTATGAAGTACGGATTCCACTCAGATTATTATTATTAATGGAAGCAATGTCATTATATACTACCAAAGTCCTCTGTATTATTGATTTTAGTAACCATCTGACTCCCTGATTGCTGTCCTTCTTTTCGCTTCAGAAATATATAATAGATTTCTCACTTTATCTACTAATTTCCCCTTTGCAGGAATATATTTGCCCGTATACGATTTTGAAGTTGGAACAGATTTCGTGTAATATGAGGCTATATTTTCTGAAGGGAAATTGTAATCTTCTGGTTTTAGTTTCCTGAAAAAAATTAACATTTGACAGTTAACAATCAATATAATGCCAGATTTTGATTAATTTGTTATTATGAGCCACAAGCATGACAAACAAAATAGGTACATACCTTAAACTCCTACTAAGGGTGGTGTGCACCAAATGTTGATACAAAAATTGTACTTATTTAACAACTGATTACTCATTCACTCCAGTAGAGTTATTGTTGATTCCATTATTCAAAAAATAACGACGTTCAGTAGTTTTCGTTATCTAATAAAATAATACTTTTTAATAAAAACGAACCGCGAAAGGAAGAAGCACGAACAAACAATTTCAAACCAAGTCAACGAACGAAATAAAATAATGTTGCCATTATCTTACGGTCAAATTAGGGCTAAAAAGTTGACAAATTATTTCCATCAAACAAATATTGATAAAAAATTATAAAAAAGTGTCGTTATAAAATAAATAAAAAATCGTATATTAATGATGAAATTAAATGAACTGGTTAACGAAATATGAAGAAAAAAAGGACCATTCTTGTAAATGCTTAACTATATGCCTATAAAATTGAGAGGCAGGCACTTTTAAAATTTTGCTTAAAAATGTATGGAGACAATAAGATTTATTTTTAATTAATAAATATAACATTAAAAGTATCCTATTGCATGTTCTAATTCCGTATTAAAGTTCAATTTAAAGGATATCATTTTTTGGGCTAAAGGGCACATTTATTGCAAATATCTCGTTTCCTTTGGATTTAAATTTACCCTACTAATATTATAAATGCGAAAAAGTAACCTATAATGTTATTCTAATGTATAAAAGAGTAACAAACATACATAAATACATCCATTAATCCATCCATCCATACATACTCACAAACTTTCACATTTATAATATTTTTAGGATAAATACGTAACATAAATAAAAAGAGATTTTAGGGATTTTAGTGTATCGCTGGCAACACTATATAATCACCAAGAAAGTTTATTAGTAAATTATTTATTCTAAGAAAGTTTGTTTCTTGGAAGAAGAAAGCCTAGGCCGTCGTTTTTATAGGAAGAAATAAATAATAAAAATTATTTCAGTTGAGAATGTAACTATTTTGAAACGACTTCTTTTTCTTTCTTACTAATGTAAGAACTTATAGATTTGGATCCAGTATGTAAACTCTTTCCTTTAGAGAAGCAATTTTGAATTAAATATCTTTCTCTCAAGAACCATTAAACTATGCCTGAAACTTATCAAATTTGGTTTAATTGTCTTGGGTCTAATTTAAAACTCGAAATTCTTATTTCCATGAATATTGCGCTCTTTATTTAATATGTAAAAGTGTTTCCTTGATGGTTCAGTGCCGCCTTGTGTGAAGAGATATTTCTTACATGAAGTGAAATATTTTTTACGCAAAAAAATATTGCTCAAGACACATTTTCGTTTTGAATTTAAATACAATTTCTTTCTGTGTACTTACTTATAGTTAGGGTACATTAAAAAGTTAAAATTGCTTTACATAAACTTTAAATTTGCAATATGTTGAGTGTTCTAGTTTTATATGCTAAAAGAAGATTGGATAGTAGTTATTTGCCAGTTCCATTTGTGTAAATAACAACAAGTACATAAAACATACAAGTGCCGAGTACAGGGTGTCTCAGTCCAGCGGTTTACGATACAGGGTGATACATTATTCATGTTGCGGGGAGAGCGTTAGCTACCTACCACGAAGATAATGTCTGTCTGCAGGTTTTATTTATTTGCTGTCTGCTGAGCTTATTAGATAAATAGATAACTACTTTATATGTATGAGAATGGAAAAAAAGAATTGTATTTTTATTTTAAACATTATTAGCATACAAAGAGCGATATTCTTTTATATTGGATGTTCATTTCATCCTGTTGAATGCAATAAAACTTCGTCGCGAACATTGGATCGCTCCTTTCTCCAGCTACCCTCATTTCCTTGCAGTCGGCTGCAGGCGGGCGCGTGACGTCACCGCTCTGACGTCACGTGCCTGCCCCCCGAGTGCAGTGGGTTATCTCGGTCGATGCTCGGGGCACCCCCCGGCCATCTTGTTTACGCATTACATTTAAATTGTAGGGGCTCGTTCACACGTTATTATCATATGTTCACTTAAACTATTCATATTTTTTATCATCCTATTCTTAAGGTTAGCATAAGTGAGTTAGGGAAACTCATGAGCATTGCAGCAATTGGCTTGGAAACACTGCGCATGGATGGAGTAGGTACCAAACAATTAAGAGGGCGTTTTGTTTCTAGGTGCTTTTACCGTGGGTTTGAGGTAAGATATTCCTCGTAACCCGACTGCTTCTTAGGTATTTCTATTTGAGGAAAGCGTGTCATTGATTGTTAAACAAAACATATTCTTCCAATATCATGGAATAAACCGATATTTGACACGACACCTTCGCAGTTCTTCCCATGGTTAGGTATGTATGTATCATGGACAAACGTCCCTAGTTCTTTGTCTATCTCCAACACGCTATTCCTGGTGTTAACACGTCCTGACCCTGCTAATTGTTGATAAGGTTATCACGCCTTCCCTGGGGGGCGTGTGTAAAAAGACTCATAATTTATGACGATCCAGTGATGTGATAGAAGACACCTTATTCTGACGAGTATGTTGGTTTTCTTAATTGGCCTGGACAAATTGTAATTAGGTAATGTTGTGGATTGAAGAAACAATGTTATACTCTTAAAAATTTAACCGTCTATTTTTACATTGAAAACAAAAATATGTACCTAAGTAGTTGAAGAGTCAGTCAACACCAGATCTTCAATCTTTGAAAATATTTTCTTTTCTTCTTTTTCTCTCAACAAGTCTTTTGTCGCCTCGGATTTTGAAAGGATTTGAATAATATTTTGAAAAAACTGTCAAAAGTAAAGAAAGTGCAAATCTATCAAGGAAATTAAATTCATGTCGATGCGGCGAGTCACTTGTTAGAATAAAAACAATTATGATTATATCTCAATTTACATAATAATAGCATTGGCGAAGCTTTTTAGTTTTTGGAATAAACAAAATCCGAAATATTCTATAAAATTCTTTGTAGGTAAAGTACCTAACTTTAAATAATCAAGCACTGTAAATATTGTTTGAAATTTCCCATGAAATTGAATCAATAATCTATTTTCGTTCGTATCAAAAGCTTTAGTTAAATGTTGTTGTTAAGTAAATACCGCTCGGAAATACTTCACGATCCACGCAGATATTTAGATCCATTGGAAAATTACTCGATAAATAGTTTTGTTGGTTCTGGCTATTGGAAAATGGGTTGGTATTGGTAAATGTAAACATAAAATATTTAAATACATCTTTCATCTTTAACGATGTTGTTTTTTCTAGGTATTTATTACCTCATGAAAGCTCTTTAAAACTTTAAATCAATAAAATTGTAAATATATGTAAAATTGTTGGTTGAGGTTAAACGATCAATAGAGACGATGGCACAAAATAAAAAAAAAACTGTTCACTTTCGCCAAACAAAAAAGAAAGAACAAATACTTATTTGGTAGATACCTATTCACTCTTGAATTTATACTTGTAATATTCTATATATGTACATCTGCGTACTATTAAAGTTTCTGTTACTAATAACCTATTCACTGAGTTGAAATGGGTCGGTGTTTTTGCACCCAGAAGTTAGCAACGAAGCTGCGGCGTCCATATTTGATAATCTGTGAACTGTGAAGTGAAGTGAAATTGTTTCCCACTGTAAACTTTTAATGAATGCTAATAGGACACAGAGCTTAGTGCTCGGGGAGAAACTTATAGCATAGCTGACCCTTGCTATAAAACAATAGTTAGTAGGTTTATCATTGAATAATGCTGAATTGAATATGCTGTGGCATTAACGCAGTAAGACCTTTTCCATTTAATGGCATGGAAGGTAAAATTTGAATAATAGAAACTTGGTAAGATATGGTTTTATTTCAATTCATAATTCCATATATGTCAACTGTCGTCAAGTCATTAATTATAATGTAATTTCTAAATTCGGACTAGATACCTACTTCTCTATAGTAACTCGCCCACGAAAATCATACGGCTCAATATTAAGATACAAACATTCTCTGTTCACAACATTTCGTATCTCAAAGGATTGTTGTGTCAATACAACATACTAATAAATCGAACATAATCGTAATATCGATATTGCTAACATTTCGAGTGCCTAGTTCTGTTACCAACACTTTGATATGTCGCTTTGCCTGTTTCTATTGTTAACTTGTGGGTGACCCAAAAAGGTTTGTTATACGAATGTCTGTGAAATCATAGCGGATTGGATAAATCGATAGTGTTTCTATTTCTGTACCTATGTTAAATAAAATGAAAGTCTGAGCTTTTATTCCCTCTGGCTAGAGAACTAAAAGTTGGGTTGAATGAAGACTGTTATCAAATTATGACTCAAAATATTCTGAATCCGTATTTCACTTGGATTTAGGTTGTTTGACATTTCTTGCACTGCACATAAAGTAAATAAATTGATTTAATATAATAAGTAATTTAATGTCACATCATAAAAACAAATAACCCAACTCCGTAAACCTTTCCCGTTTAATATCAGTGAAATTGCTTCCTATCCTATATCACTCGATGGCACGAGAGATTCAATAAGTGCAGTGGAGAGCAGAGTGGCCCAAATCGGGTTCAGTGGCGGGTCGGATCGTCGGAGCCGCGAATCGTACGACAAAAGACGACATACTGACACCCAATTTATGAAAATCTGATTTGTAAAAATATCCACCGATCAAACTCCGGTTAACTCAATCGATATTGGTGCCGATTCTACATTAAGAATTTAAATTAAACTAAAAATATTGCTAACACTCAGCAATAGTATAAGTCAAACTAAAATTTGCGTGCATTTCGACACGGCGCAAGCAAGCGTAGACACGTCGTCAGCGCATTTCGTCTAATTTTACAATGATGTGAACTAAATTTAGTGAGACCAATATACCTGTCTTTATCTAATACGAAGTATGAGAAAGTGATGGCAATTTTTTTAATTTAGTTTGGAGGGTTCTCAGAAATCTTTGCTAAGCACAATATGTTTTACTAGTGGCCGCGCGCGACTCCGTTCGCGTAGAAGTCGGTTTCCCGTGGGAATGCGAAATTTTCCCGCGGTAAAAAGTTCCCTTAATTCTTTCATACATATATTTTTGGTTTCTAGAACCGTTTTCGCAGCACACGCAACGGAAGCCCTCAAGGATGAATAATTTTCCCCGTTTTTTTCCCATTTTCCATTATTTCTTCGCACCTAATAGTTGCAGCGTGATGTTATATAACCTAAAGCCTGCCTCGATAAACGGTCTATCCAACATAAAAAGAATTTTTAAATTCGAACCAGTAGTTCATGAGATTAGCGCTTTCAAACAAACAAACAAACAAACTCTTCAGCTTTATAATATTAGTATAGATTAACTGAATTGGTCCGATCCGCAAATCCAATGCACTACAGAGTTCGTGATTGTGATGTAATCAAGGAACAATGTCTCAGGTTTCATTTTTCTTTGGAGACACGTTGTGGACGTCTCACTATATCGCACTCACTGCCTTCATTAAAAGGTTATTGAGAGCGATTGAGCTGTAATCTACCATGCGAACCGATGTTACCCAATTTCTTTTTGTATAAAATGTGAAAAGGGGAAAATAACGTTCTAGTCTGATTCGAACCTTCTGAATCATAAACCTGTTATTTGCTAAGTGTCACTGATCTCACTCACTATAGAGTGCACTGCGCTTATATAAACTTGTTATGCCATCATCGGCTTGTAATTAAATTAGGCACAGAGTCACACATTTAATAATTCATAAGTAATATTAGGATTATTTAAAACTTGGTGTGCAAGCTTAAAACTTTTCAAAATAAAATTTTATGAATCGGTTTTAATTGAATACGTTAATTACGAACTACAGTTGAGGTACCTACATGTAATTAGGTTAGTAATAAATGATCAATTGGTAACAAATATCTAACAAGGTCCCAGAGTTATCAAATAACTGATAAAAACAATATTCTAATTAAAATGTTGAAGTAGACTTTGTCGTAATTAGTCCAAAAGTGAGACAAAGTCTAATTACCACGGCAACGCACACATACACACACACAAAACAAAATGGTTACTGCACTAGGTTGTAAATAACGGTTGTAAAACGACCACTTCCGAGGCCTGAAACCATGTATTCTTGAGCTTCAATAGTAACTAAATTCACTAACAGCATACCCAGAAAACTCAATTTAAAAAAGTTATTAAGGATCGAAAAGTCATATTCGCCGCTTGAAATCATCGCTCGCACATCAACTGTCGGTTCAGTGCGATTATTTACATTGCAAATTAAATTAAAACCCTATTTAATTTGAAAAAATCGCAAAATCTGATAGTATTAATTAATACAATTTTGGAAAATTACACAATTTTGGGGCGTAGGAATGTCAAATCTTGGAGTACAACGACTTTTGGTGGTGTGATATGATATTCAAGTAGTTTACAATGTAATAACAATTATGATAATATTTGAATTATTTGGATCGATCAATGTTGTTTTATTTAAAATTTAAATACCGTAGTTGTACCAAATTTTTTTTAGATAAGCATAAAGATTAATCAATTATCTTTGGTTATCAATACACTAATTACAAAAATACCTACTACGCACAAGCAAAGCTGAAAATTTTAACATCATTTAAATGGGTACTTGGATATTTATTAATTTAATCGAGTTCTTCCTACGTCACGAAATAATCTATAAATCAAGTCACTTTTGATATGTATGTATGGATGTTTATCTGTTTACTGTTTTTCAATTATGTATCAAATTTTGATACAGTTTTCACCATTATTTAGATCATATTTTTGAGAAGGTTTGTAAGTAAAGTAAGTACATTTAGAAAATAATCTTTTCAATTGGTAGGATTTTAAATTTGCTGACGTGACGTAAAAAATGCTACTTCAGCGGATTTTTATCAAGTCTCTGGTTTAATATGCATGATATTTGGTAAGGTTTGTTCTCGTCTGTCGCCAAAGTTATAACTAGTTGTCCTATTCAGATGGTAAGGTACATACACCCTAGTATTGATTTCTCATTGTAATGTAGAAACGTAGGTACATACAACCTATACCTATCGGGTTACCCGGATCGGTTACAATACAAGTTAAACACCATACAGTTTGGTAAGTAAGTAAATATATCAAAAAGTTCGAGAAAGGGAAGGTTTCGTTTTACGAATCGTGTTTTATTTACCTCAACTATATTTATTTAGTTATATTTTCTATGCAACCTAAGTTTCCGATCTAATTCAGACATTAATAGCTCAAAGCAAGAAGTTAAATACAAATTATATGTATGTTAATTCAGTGTAAAACTTACCTAATTGTCAGGATTGAAAGTGAGACCTACATTTAAACGCATTTTCTTATTATATTGGATATTTTTTTAAGGTGAACGCAATATTGCAAAAGCTTTAATATAACTCTATTTAAATTCGCGACGCTGTAAACCCGAAAAAATATGACCAGTACCTACTTACCTAATACATTTTCAAATTAAAACAATGTTAACAGTGAATCGATGCAAAATATTCTGTATTTTAATAATATGTATAAGCCGATTACCTATTGTAAGATGCTTTTGTAAAAAATCACTAACATATTATTATGTGTATATCTATGTCTTAGTCAAACCGGTTTCTTGCTTGCTTCAATTAAATAAATTATCATATTTTTACTTATCTTATGCGTTAATTGCGCAATAGTTTTATTTAAAAGATAGATATACAATCTTGAGTCTCATAACCACTTTTAAAGGTATAATCATTTTGGTTTTACTTGCCTTAAGTTTTACTTTTAGTCTTTACTTTAACTTCGCGTGTAATTTTTTGGAACTTGTTTCTATCAAAGTTTTGACTCACCGCTAACATTAGGGTACTTGATGGTGAAATTCGTCTTGGCCCTGATGACGTCGAGCCGGATCTGGTTCTCCATGGGCGCCTCCACCGCCGAGAAGACCAGAGCCCCGCTGACCAGATACGCGAAGTAGAAGGCTATATACAGCGTGAGGAGGCAGGTGAACCGCGCCTTGCCGAAGAACCGGCTGGTGGCCAATAGCGGCTGGAAGGGCGGGTGCTCCTCTTCGTACAGGATCTCGCGCTCGATCAGCAGCTTCTTGGGGTAAGGGAACAGCTGGCTGTGCACCGTCATGTCGTCGTCGCTGCGGGCGGAGCTCATGCTGCCGTAGGACTGGATCCTGGTGTACTTGGGCTTCTCGAGCCCTCCAAGTTTTGTCGTCTCCATTTTGAGTTTTTGAAGTTTTTACTTATGAGTCTAAAGTGTTATAGTCTAAAGTCACTTTCGATTTCAAATAAATATTAGTGTTAAACACATGGTTAATAGATGATGCACGGATTAGTTTGATAGAAACCGGTTTGAGTTATTCACTGGTAAGTTAACTGGCCGGTGGGGCCTGCTGTCAACTGTATTTGAAGAATCGTTTAGGATGATCAGCCTCTACGAACAACGCGATGCTCTCCGTCACTTTAGTGTCGCGTCGGCAGCTTCCTAGCTTGAGGATTACCATTTTGATACATTTTCGAAAGCAATATGGCGGTGATATGAAAGTGGGGGGAGGTGAGCGCGCGCGCAGGGACCGGCGTCGACGGCGCGTGAGACTCGACTGACCGCAACACACGCACACCCCACTATATCAACTGGCTATCTCATAAGTGGAACGATAATACTTAACGTGTAAATAAAGCCCTTTCTTTATCACAGTACTTACATAATTGAATAAGAATGAGATTATTATTGTCCTCATTTGTCGAGTAAAGATATATTGATTGTAGGAACGTTCCTTAATGGTTGTTTGTAACGGTGAATTAATGAAGTTACCCTCAATCGACGTGGGTAATTGATCATTTTAACTCATAGGTATTAAACATTTTAAATTAAGTAGTAACCTAAAGATATGTAGTGAAACTTGTATTGTTAATATCCAAGAAATTATTGTTAGTAAGATAAGACTTGTTTAGTTTCGGTACCTAATCTAAATAAACAAATGACTTATTTATTTATTTACAAATTTATGTATCTACAAAAAATTAAACACATAAAAGGACAAACTGATTCGTAAATACGTGACTAAGTCACGGTGACTTGTTTTAATAACACACTCAGTAGTTAATTTTATTTATATTCACTACTTATAAGCACTAATAATACACAAACTCACTTTTAAGTTTTAATAATTAATGTGTCTCAACTATCTAATTCATCGTTTGGTAACCGTTCTATTGAAAATTACACACCAAATTACATGGTACACCTAACTATAAAATCCATCTTGGATGATAAATAATAGCCTATTTTTGTTCCATAGTTGAGCATAGGCCTCCTTCTCGGATAGCTAGAGGGGTTTGTGCCGTAACCCACCACGCTGGCTCCGTGCGGGTTGGTGGATCACATGATGGATAATCATCCAGTCATGTGGTTTTCTCACGATGTTTTCCCTCACCATAAGTGCGTGATAAACATATACATAATTTGAAAAAGACCAAATTAGTGGTACACCCTAGTGGGGATCGAACCCGCAACCTTCGGTATAGTAGACCCGTTCCTGTTGCCACTAGACTACCACGTACTCGATGATAAATAACTTATTTAAAATAATTAAGCCGAGTTTAATGAGTGTTTAAGGAATTGACGGTAGATATAAACCAATTAAGTAATATATCTAGTAAGTTAATATTTATTAGCTTTATTAATGTGTTTTGCTTACATTTTTTATGTTTTCATTTGTTTAAGATGTATATTTACCCATAGTCGTCTTTAAATTTCTACTGACTATCTATCTCAGAATGATGGTCATTGATCGTAACCCGTGTCAAGATAACTTGTTGATAAGTAAAAAGTGAATAATTAACTAAATAATCTGACTCAAGTGTAACATGTGGACTTTCTATCACAAAATGTCGTCATGCTACAATCAAACTGATCGATACCTACTTATACTTATATGATACTAATCCATAAAATAGCAGATAAATCTATAAATAAATAGCATACGTAAGTACTAAATACCTACATATACCTACTGCATTTAGTTAATTTTAGTTAAATATTATTGGTCTCGTAACAACGTAACAACTTTCGATTCTTACACATAATTACCTATAAATCATATTTTAATTCATAAAACACCGTAACTAAAATGTAGGTACATAACTTAAAAGAAAATTTCCTTCATCGTACTCAATAATTCGTCTACAATAAACCCACTTATTGTATAAGCAAGTTGTTGAAAACAAACAGTAGAATAAACATCTCAATCTGTATGTGGAACAGATAGAATTTTCCAGAAGCTCGCAAAATCCCGCGGGAACAACACTCAGCTGTCAGTTGCGGGAGAAATATAACAAATCGGTAAATAATATAAAAGGAAACTTACTTTTATTGGATATCGAATCGAAGGCCATATTTTGTACTTTACTTAAAAAATAATAGTCCGGACTGACTGACTCATCATTGCCTAAATTATTAAGGTTAGGGCCATGAAATTCGGTACAGGCGTTCTTTTTTTAATGTAAGTAAGCACTAAGAAATGATTTAAGAAATTCCCACGGGAAACACAATTTAGCTTCGGGTAAAACCGCAGGACGTTTTCGTTAGTAAGAAATAAAACAGATTCGTCAGCCCTTAAAACTTTTAAGCCGTAATTACTTAGAAAAAGTAGCGTAATTAAACTTTAAATAAAAGAGGTCATTATCCCTTTAATTTTATGAAAGTGAAAGTTTGAGTTTGTGATGTCGGATATTTTTTACTCAATAAATACGTGAAGTCTAGTGGATTTAGAAAAAAAAGCAAAATTGATAATCTTATCTAAGTGAAAACTAAAAAAGTACAGAGAAAAAAAGTTCAGGACGGTAAACTAGTTAGAAATAAAATAAGTGTGCATAAAAGTTCAAGTTCATTGTTGCCTTTGAATTATTATGTTACTTTGATAAACTGGAAATTATTATCGTTTTATTTTTGTGCCTTACCTATTATCGCTTACAAAACGCGTTTAAAAACAGAAATGGTACGTCCCTCGGAGACTACCCATAACGTTGCCCATGTTACGATGGTAACAAATAAAGACAACACGCAATTGTGTTGAATATACAACAATGTCTCGAGTTGAAAGACCCTTGGCAATTTCTATTGTCAATTGTTTATTAATAAGGCATTTTCAGAATTTCGCTTTAAATTATTTAAAACTGAGTATGCTTATTTATTGTTTAGTGGTGTGTTAGTCGTTTATGTGTTTACCAAACATTTGGCAAAGTGACTTTGCTGCTGTTAGGATTCTTCAAGACGTCCATCAGATGCCTTAACCTAACGAGTGCCAAGTGCTTTCTGTGAAAAACATCCTGAGGCCAACGGCTTAATTTGCTGCCGTATCACAGTCGTCCGGTTTTCAGTCGAGACCGCCACGAGCTACCATTCTCCGATAGGTACTCAAACAAAGACAGAGGCTTCGGTAACCCTAGCCATCTTAGTTATTATTTATTTTACATACAGTCGAAGTTCTTAAATAAAGGACAGATAAATGTGGACCCTGTCGGGCACAAACAAATTAAAAGAAATTATAGAGAGGAGAAGCAAATTATTATATATCAACTATTTTATTTTTCTTATTCGTTAATGGTATAATAACTTTTATTTATTAAGTATTTTTTTATCCAACCTGCTTCTTAGATTGTAATGAATATCTTTGCAATTATGAATTTATTGCAGAGTTCTAGAAACCGCAAGTCTCTACCTCTACCGTGGCTGTTCTATCTAACTAACTGTAATTTTCTAGGTACAAGTAGTAATTAACATAGCTATGATTCCAACCTGCGAGACAGGGGTGGTCGTGCAGGAAGTCGACCTTCAGTTGCGCGACGCGTGCGCCGGTGTCGCGCTCCAGCGGGCCCTCCAGCGTCTGGAACACTGATGCGCCTGCGACGAACGAGGGAAAGGTAAAATTTGGTGAAGTATATTTGTTAGGATTGATTAAGTTGATGCTCGGAAGCGAAATATTCAGCTCGCAGCTGTAGGAACCGTTGCAGTTACCAAAAGGCTGACACTTACGAGCAAATAACACACGGAGTAAATCAATGTTTACTTAACTTACTTACCAATTTAGGAATATTTATTATAGGTATGTAACTTCTTAGATTTAAGCGATCATTATTATTTGAAATTAAACTCATTTTAACGGGTTTTACGCGTTTATTAAATTATTTTTATTTATCCCACGTTTCGTTGGACGTTGGTCTAAAAACCCGTTAAAATGAGTTTAATTTCAAAAAAATATTATCCTAAGTAGTTATTAAGATTCACTTACATCAAAAATAAACAAAAACGTAAGAAACTTAGTAACCTAATTATTCAAACCTGTATTTTAGCATAGTTTATTATCGTTACACTTAGATCAGTGTGTATTAAAAACTTTATTCACGTGTGGGAGTGAATGATAATATTTTACCTACTACGTCTGAGTAGATAACAATCGGAGTGTGTAGGCGGAGACACGTGGGAGAGCTAGAGTAGAAGCCATTTGATGTTCGAGGAACTTATTTACTTACAGATATAGGAAATTATGCTTGTTATTTAAATTTATTCTTAATTCAATAGAATCGGTTGACCCAGTTGATACAAAACTGTCACTTCTGGAGTGTTTTTCACTCTAGAAACTTTAGAAAATCAGGCTCAATGCTTTATTCCTAAAAACATGGTTGTATTACGATTGAAAATAGATATATCTAAAGGTTTTCTTATTGAGTGCCTTTTTGCTTAATTAAGTTTGGCAGCCTGACTGTAACTTGTTACTCTCAGGGAACGTCACTACGGTTTTTAGATACGACCGGAAGAGGAACTAACTTCCGTCATCAAACAGAGGTAATAGGAGTGATCCCACAGTACAAAACCTTACCAATGTTTACCTTATGTCAGCATACGTAGAGCAGTTGTATGTATAAATCAGATGTACTTTATCATATCAATGCAGTTATATACAGAACTCAAGACTTACCTTACAATCTATAAAGTATACAGGGCGTCCCAAGACTACGGGACATCAAGGGAAAGTACCTTAAATATCGTAGATAGGATATTTTGCTAAAAGAAGACTTTATTTTATTTTTAAACTTAGCAGTTCTGTATTTAAAGAATTTCTAAAGAATTTACAAAAAAAACACTTAACTTACTTCGGCAGCTTCATATTTGATTTTTATTTGATTAAAATAATTAATTTCAAGTTGTTCCTTTCTTTTAAGACACTATGTTACTTAAGAAGAGTTATTACTTCTTGTCTATTCTTTCGATGGGCATCATCAAAATAGCAGTTTTTTTTTCATATTTAAGTGGGTTCGTTTCCCAGACGAAGCAAGTTTTTTTTTAAATTCTTTAAATGCAGAATCACTAAGTTTAAAAAATAAAATAAAGTCTTCTTTCAGCAAAATATCCTATCTACGATATTTAAGGTACTTTCCCTAGATGTCCCGTAGCCTTGAGACGCCCTGTATAATACACATACCCATGCACAGATAGACGGTCATGGCGCAGACGAGCATGAAGATCCTCAGCCCGGGCACTGCGCGCGCGTCGCTCACGCAGCCCGGCATCACTAGGCGCATGCTGCGAGGGTGGTAGGGACCTGTAAATAAAACGTATACAGTTCATGAGATGATATTTAGGTGTTTGGTTCTTTAGAAAGATTACTAGACATACTAGAGGTAATTGCAGAAATATCAAGCACTAGTGGCCGCCCGCGACTCCGTTCGCGTGGAAGTCGGTTTCCCGTGGGAATGATAAGTTTTCCCGCGGTAAAAAGTTCCCTATATCATATAGGCTATATGTTATTCTGATGTATAGGTATGTACTACCTATATTACTGTAAAGTTTCATCAAAATCCATCCAGTAGTTTCTACGTGAAAGAGTAACAAACATCCATACATCCATACACATACATCCATACTCACAATCTTTCACATTTATAATATTAGTCGGATTATTGTGGCTGAGGAGGTCATGAGTTAGAATATTTAAAGGCTTACCAACCAACATACGTAGGTACCTACTTATAAAACTAAATAAGGCCGCTGCTAGATTAATTTAAAAAAGACTTTGAAGCGCGGTAAGCAGAATGACGCCAAGTAATAGTAAGTAGCAGTAGTAAGTATCGCCCTTTTTATTAATATGACACGTGACAAGGAGCTCAACTCCTTTTTAAACGATTAAAAATAAAACTATTCAAGGAGGCTAAAAAATAGGTGTAGTAGAACTTAGGTTATAAATAAAAATAAACCTTTTGTTTTCATTTGTTCCACAAATGTTTTTGCGTAAAATATAAGTTATTTGTACTAAACTTTTTAAATCTTGTCTGTATGCAAACTAAAGTAAAACAAAACATACATAATATAGATAAATATATATTTATCGGAAAACAGTAAATTTAAACCTTATCCAACCGTTGATGTAACTTCGCACTTTCTTAATGAGGATTAAAATACTCTTATAGTCATATCTATTAATAACTATCGTCTTATTAACTATGAAGAAATAATTACAATTATTAGTATATTGTATAAATTAACTTTGACCTAATTAGGTGTTTATAGTTACGACCTTTGCCAATCTGTTTAATATTGTCAATATGAGCGATAAAACAAATTCATTAACGTATGTTTAAGTTTACAAAACAAAAACAAAACTGTAGTGATGACAGTTTTGAACCAATCCTACTAAAACTAATCCACGCAAAAACTACTGGACGGATTTTGATAAAACTTTACAGTAATATAGGTAGTATATACATCAGAATAACATATAGGGTACTTTTACCGCGAGAAAACTTGATTTGCAAGCCTCAGCCTCGTGTATAATGAACAACTTTGCATACTTGGATCATAATATACTATGAAAACATACCTCTTTACGGTCGGATAGCACTAATCTGACAATTGAAAAATCTGCCGTTACTGCATCAAGCGCTTGCCTGCTACCTTTTCAGGTGCCTTACCAAAAAAGTTTTATATAAACTCATGATATTGCTATTAGAGCTTGTGGTAATGCTGCAGTAGCAATAAAACTTTTTTGCAATAACGCTTCTTTAAGTAGTATATTAAACTGATTTCTAAATATATCTTGTGTAGTTTAACCCAACATATCACGATTCTTACCAACAAAGCTTTCAGGTAAAACCGCGTCATATTCTCATTAACTATCCACGCTACCTATCCGCGTGTTAACTCGATCCGAGGTACAATCGTGTTATTGAATCGCTACCATACCAATTATTGGGAATATTGGGATTCGGCATCCACACAAAATAGTCCATTTCAATCCGGTTTAATTGGAAAACAATACAGAGATTGTACAGGATTATTTGAGTAACATTTATAGTTTTTTTTATTTTAAATTGAAACTCGCTTGTTATTTTTGCAGTAAGGCTGATTGGGAAAACTCCATTCTTTAACAATAAACGTGTTACAAAGACTTACAACGTAATTGAATAATGATGGTCCCAATAATTAGGTACATACAATATCTATTGTTTCTTACAAAATCTTCATATTAAACATGTCGGACTTGTGTTTGTAAGTGTGTCGTAGCTAATTGCCACTTACAAATTTCTATTTAGAGACAAATTTAGAAGTAAAACGAAGGTCCTTTGTTTTACCATTTTATAACGCTTTTGTATCCGCCTTCAGTAATTATTTCGGTAATTATAGATGTGTCAAACAAACCTACCAAAATATAAGGTAGTAATTTCATAAATAGGATATGTTAAAAACTTTTGTAAAACCGCGAGCACAAGCCTACTTAATGTTCAGAACAGGGGTTTAAAAGTGGTTGGTACTTTATACGTTGTTCAAACAACGCAGGCCGACATTTAAATTAATTTTGAAGTATTCCTTCAATTAATGAGGCTAATTATATCGAAACCCACGTCATTTTGTGTTTGTGTTTTAATAACGTCAAACGTTTGCGTCAATAATGATCTTTTTGTAAACATTATGTATGTTTACTGTAGAAAATACTCAGTTTATAACATTTCAAAAAATATATACCTTTTCAAAGGTACTGATTGATTTCAATACAATTAAAATTTTAACTAGAAAAAAACTAACTTTTATACGTTGATATTTGCTACTTAAAAATTGCGATGCCATACCATCATAAAAACGTGATTAAAACCAAGATTTCATCAACTCTCCCGACCAATCTTCTATCACACATCAGTACCCACTCTAACTTCCCATCTCATCCCAGCTTGCCCTAATTACAGTTATCTTTCTAATTATATCTGCGTCCGTTACATTTTTAATGAAAGCTCCTCACAGCTGACCGCCTACAGTAATCCCTTCATTAAATACATACATATATACATACACAACGAGGTATTAACTGAATGTCTGACTAGAAAGGTTAGAGTTCAAAGGAATCACTAGATGTAGGACGTATTAAAGCGGGTGGACGGGAAATTTAATTATGAAGATGTACGCTGAGAATATTATTATATTTTTTTATTATATAACGGCAACATTGTAAAAGTTAACTAATAATATTAATGCGTAACATAAGGCAGAACAGAGCCGAATTTACAATCAAAGTTCAAATTGCGAATTCTTGAGGTAAAAGTGACTATGTATTATAAGCTAGAGCTTTCGGCTTCAGGTAAAAATATTACTTAGTATGAATATGACATCATATTCACACTAAGTAATATTTGTTTTAACCTGATGGCAGCAAATAAAAACAGAATCTTCATTTTGTTTTTCACTTACCGAAGAGTTTTGTTCTCATATAGTGTCGTAGCCACGTCGCTACGACGTAGCATCGTAGAAAGCAATTTTAACAATGTTCACATTAAATTTACATCAAAAGAATGCTGGATTAAATTTTTTTTACAGTCTAGTTAAAAAACTGTCATTTATTTTTATTGTTTTATAACATAACTTAATTACTATTACAAATAATGTTTGAGCATATTTTTTTATAAAATACATAAAAAAAAATTAAACACTTAACCAATTTTACAACAACCTTATCTAAACATTAGAATTGCCTCTACAACTATTATACACATTAGAATAATGCGGCTCACTTAACTATAATAGTTAAAACACAAACGAACGGTTAGCATGTCACACTACACGAGTGCCGACGCCTTGAGTGTGAGCTGTGACGTCAGAAGGTACAGACAGCAGAATAAATGACTATTGGGCGGTTATGAGAAAAAAGTCGAACTAGTAATCAGGGGTGAACTGAAAACATATTTATCTTCGAGTACTTAACAGTACAGAGTAAAAATACAAGTTGCTAATTGTGTCTGTTTGAATGTTGGTCCGCTAACACCTCCTAAACCACTCAACGGATGTAAATGCGGTTTCCGAAATTTTTAGCGAATTTATTCAATTAAATTTGTAAGTAAAAAAAAATTAAATATTATTTTTAAGTTAGCCAAAATTCAATGTTTTGTGTACAAGTCGGCCAAAATTACACCATTGCGAAGAGTGGGCGGGTCGCTAGTAAAATATAAATCATTAATTTCAGTTTAGTTTTTAAAACGTTTAAGCTTTTATTTAATAGTCATTATGTTTTTAGGAACATCGTTAGGAAACCCACAAGGTTGGGTGATTATCTTTCCTATGCTTCTACAAGCTCGCACTGAGCCAGCGTGGTGGATTACGGTTCAGACCCTCTTGCTATCCGAGAAAGAACCCTGTGTTAAACTAGTGGGACGTATATAATACTTTACATTTAACTTGTTTTAGTGTTCAGGGCGCAATTTATAAGTTTATTTTGCACAAAAAAAACTATTGCATAATAGCTTAATTAAAAGCATATATCGTGTTTTCGAAAATTATGACCTCGATATTTAACCTCGGATTTAAATATTTAAATTAACTTAGTTTTCGTCACAAAGCTCAATTACTGCATTTTAATGGAAGGAATTTATAAAAATGTTGCTGAGTGAACATACAGTTCGTCTACCTTAGTAGTTAGTTTTAGTAGTGATATTTGTAAGTGATATCATATATTTGCAATAGTGGCTACAATGGGTGAAGAGTGAATCTACTTAAAGTGAGGTTTCCTTACAGATTGTCATTCCTTTGGTTTTTTTAAGTTTTATGAACAGATGTGCTAAATTTATGCTCGAAATAAGTCTTTCAACACATCAAACTGTACCTACGTTTTAAATTTATTATAAATGTTATTATGTGCAATATTTTTTTTGTTTTTAAATTATTTTTCACCTTCTGGGGAATTTTTGTCTAATTAACGCGGGGGATGCAACCCAAGCGTTACAGAGTTAGTGTTCTAGTGTATAGTTTGTGAGTTGTTCTGTTTAGTATTTATAATTTGATGAGGAAGTCTTAATGTTGTAAAATTTTGTTTTGAAGAATTTGGGACACCACCAGTCGAGGAAATTACAATTGGGACTATATGGACCAAATCGGCCATCCATCGTCTGTTTATTTCGATTCCTAGATAATTATTAATATTATTCCGCATCGAATGAACTATCATCACAAATACCTATTTGTAAGAGCTTAATCAAGACCGTTTTGAACGTTTTGGCTAATCAATCCACTAGCTCAATAAACCGTTATCAATTATCAATTAAAGGAACAACAATATAGTTAAAAAAATCAAGTGATGGCGGATATATTGAAAAATAAATATAAATGTAATAACTATCATAAAAAATATATTTAACAGTAGATTACATAATCGGCGACGAACTTCTATTAGAGCACAAACTTGGTATTAAAATGGCTATGAGCAATTAAAAAAAAACGAAAATATTATGAACTGTATTCTTTGGAAAACTGTTTTACTTGGTGATTCTTAAATTGTCGCATTTTATAAGGAAAATAGGTCCTTTGGTTAGTAGGGACTAGTTAAGATAGTTTTGAAATTAGTGATCTTTCTCTAATATATTTACATAATCTAACTCGATATCTTAACTATTTATTTATAGAGCATCCCACTTAGATCAAATATCGCACCGACCGACATAGTTTGTTCGAAAGGAAATGCAGTTCCGGTAACTGAGGTCCGCACCTACCTCTGAGGCACTTATGTAGGTTTTTGCAAACGTCACAGGTCTATGACAGTCATGTTTTTTTTTTGTTTTTTTTTTTAAAGGCAAAGTTACATTCGACCACTCTATGACAGTCAGTGACAGTGGTCAGGTTTTTTTTTTTTTTTTTTTGTACCAGTTTCTCTCTGACGTTGTCAGAGCTATTAGAGGCCTTATATCTTTCATACCATTTCTCGCTTTTGCTACCTCTCGTACTTTTATTCTTCATACTATAGTCTTCTCTCATTCTTCTCTTTCATACGTAACTACACTATGCTAACTACTGCAAGGCTTATTTTCTTTATTTATTTTATTGCTAAGGGTGGGATCACTTTTCTCTGAGATCTTTTGTTTTTTCTTTTCGCAAGGTTTTTCTAAAACTACTTAACAATCTTCTTCTAACTTCTTTTCTACAGGAAGAATCTTATATCTATTTTTGCAACATATTTTGTTTTAATTTAGGCACATTATTTCTAGTCTTAATTGCATATACCTACTTATTTTGTGGTTCTTTCTTATATCTATATAGGTATTTATTTTACATATTATTTCTTGAAATAGTGTGAACATAATTAATTATGGCTTAACTATTTCTAGGGCTGTTTGTAAAACTATTTCTATCTTACAGTGTTGTTTCATGCTAATTTCATGTTTTCTATATAAAACATCTATTAGCATGTTTTGTAGGCTATTAGTTCTTTTTGATGACTGTTTTCATTATTTTGCTACAGTATTCTATAAATAGTTTCCTGTTTTTAGACGTAATTATGTCAGGTATATTTTCTAGCTTTATTTTTGTGCCTAGTCTTTGCTCCAGGTTGTCCCTATCTAGACCAAAAATGGGACATTCCAACAATATATGCGGGACAGTCTCCGGGGCTTCCGTGTCACACGGGCACCACGGACTGTCCTTGCACTTGAAGCGGTGCAAGTACTCGGACAGCCCACCGTGACCTGTGAGAACCTGTGTGGTAATGTTGTTTATTTCTATTTTCCTGATCGTTCTATATGCCGCGAAGATATCAGGTAAGAAGATTTTTGTTATGGAGGCGGTTGTTCCTTCTACGTATCTCTTGTTCCATGATTCAAGAGTCTGGTTTCTTATGACATTTTTTATGAATGAAACTGGACACAGCTCGTAGTCGGGCCTATTCTTTGACAGCAGTGCCGCCCCCTTAGCCAGTTGGTCGGCTCTCTCGTTTCCTTCAAGCTCAGCATGCGCCTTAATCCAGTACAGTGAGACTGTTTTGTGTTGGTGTTTGCACTGCTGCAGTAGGGCTCTAGTCTCTACAGCCAGTGGGTGCAGGGAGTCATGATTTACTACTGTGAGGATGGCGGCCATGCTATCACTGAAAATGCCGAAGGTTTTTTTATTACTTGCGTGCGCCAGTTTCGTTGCTCTTGTTAGAGCCAATAGTTCTGCCTGGTAGACAGAGCAGTGAGTTGATAGAGCAAGTTTGAGGGTTCCGGTTTCAGCGTCATGGTTCCAGATAGAAATCGCAGCACCCACTCTGCCCTCAATCTTGCTTCCATCGGTGAAATATCTCACATCATACTCACGGGCTTGCTCATATTGCTGTTGGTCTACCAGGGTTTTGTACTCTAATGTCATGTAGGCAGCAGGGTGAGGTGCCTCGAGTGCAGAGGACATCATCTCTACCTCCCTATCTCCCAGCCATGGCTGGGGTACCCCCCTCCTGACCTCATAAAGAAGTGCTGCTTCTCGTATCCGGAGATCCAAGGGGAGCACCCCAGCCAGTGCCAGGGCCGAGTTAAGAGACACGGTGCGATATGCCCTACACATTTTTTGGGCGAAGCCCCGTTGTAACGCGCCTAATTTCTTTTTTACTCCTTTTTTATCCGCTGATGTGTACCACGCGCTCGCAGCATATAGGACGATCGGTTCTACCACAGCCATGTAGATGGTACGTATTATTTCTGGGTGGAGGCCCCAGCTAACTCTAGCCGCTCTCAGAAGTTGTTTATAGATTACTATGACCCTCCTACATACATTATCTGTGTGTGTGTTAAAGGTGAGTTTGCGGTCGATAGTGAGGCCGAGTATTTTTATTTCTCCGAACATATGAATGTCGCTCCCCGCCATGCTCAGGCGTGGTGTGTCGAACTTGCGCTTGCGCGTTATGAGCATAGCTTTTGTTTTTGGCGCTGAGAATTTAAGCTTAGCTCTAACACCCCACTCGTGAGCATGCCGTAGAGCACCATTGGCGCGCCTTTCTATGTCCAGAGCTGTACTCCCATCAAACACCAGCACGATGTCATCAGCGAATGCCTGTACAAATGTGCCTTCGTTGTGCAGTTTATGTAATAGGGGGTCCAACAAGACGTTCCACAAAATGGGTCCGCTAATTGAGCCCTGGACACACCCCTTATTGGTGTTCCTCAATACTTCCTCCCCTGCATATCTAAGTGCTACCGATCTTTCGCTGAGGTAGCTGTCGAGAGTTCTCCTCAGATACACCGGACACCCCTCATCTGCCAGTCGTGTCACAATGGCCGGCCACCAGGCGTGATCGAAAGCACCCTCTATATCTAACGAGACGATTGTTACCATTTGTTTTTGGTCTATCTTGCGTCTTATGTGTCCCATTAGATTATAGAGGGCGTCCTCGGTGCTCCTTTGGGGCATAAAACCATATTGGCGGGAGCTGATGTGTGGCAAGATGTAATGCCTAAGACGTGCCATCAGCATCTTCTCATATATTTTACCCAATAAAGGCAATAGCCCAATCGGCCTATATGATTTGGGTATTCTATATGTGTCTCTTCCAGGCTTCCTCAGTACCACAACCGTAGCTTTCTTCCAGACTTCCGGGAAATACTGGAATGAAAGACACTTGTTTAGGAGGCTCAAAAAGACCTCGATGTTTGAGTCAACCGCTTGGTGGCAAATATCAGCGGTAAACCCGTCTGCTCCTGGAGCCTTTTTTGGGTTAAAGGAATTCGCTGCTTTTCGGAGTTCCAGCTCTGTAAACGGAGGAAAATCGTCAGTATTTTCCATTCCGTTTACTAGCAGCGCCCTTTCTCTGATTAGTTTTTGTTCTGGTGTGTCGTCGCTGATTTTGTCTTCGGGGAAGAAGGTTTCGGCTAGAAATTTGGCCGATTGCAGCTCGGTTAGGTATGCTCCATGCGTCCCAGTGAGCGGCACGTCTTCCTTCCTTGGTTCTGTTCTTTTTATAACTCGGTAAATCCCTTCCCACATCCCTTCCCTATTTTGCCTACCACAAAACTCCTTCCAACTGGCCACCTGAGCCCTCTTGGCTTCTGTCTCATAGGCTTCTTTTTGCTCTAGGTACTGGGATACCACCCAATCCCTTCTATCTGGGGCAGCATTCTTGATACGGCGTCTTCTTCGGTTGACCTCTTTTTTCATATTGGCTAATTGCTCCGACCACCACGGCAGGCTTATTTTGTTTTGATTTTTAATTTTGGGTATTAGTTCTAAACAAGTTTTCTCTATTGAGTTGGTATATTGTCCTATTAAATTTTCTAATTCTTGGGTGTTTTGAATTGTGTTAATTCTGTTTATATTAATATTTTCATCTATTAAATTTGTTTTAAGTCTCTGTCGAAAAGTGTCCCATTCTACCTTCTTAGTGTAATATTTTCGGGTTGTTCTAATAATGTTAGTTCCCTTTGATTTTTGTAGCTCGATATTAAAAACTATTGCGTTGTGGTCGGAGCTAATTAGTTCTTCGTCGACCTTCCATTCGCCGACCCTAGAGAAGATGTCCGCAGTACAGGCCGTTACGTCTACACGACTACGGTATTGTCTATCCCCGCGTATGGTGTCAAATGTAAAGGCAGTACCGTGGTTCAATACGTGGAGGCCCATTTCTGTGAGAGCACCGTAAAAATCTCTTCCTCTTTCATTTTCCGAGCTTTCTCCCCACCAGATGCTTTTAGCGTTAGCATCGCCACCCACTACGAAACTTTCATTGCCTAGATCTTGCGCTATCGTCCTGAGATGGTTTAGGTAGGGTCGTATTGGGTGTGGTTCCGGCTCAAAATAGTAAGAGACCAGTATGATCTTCCATGCTTGGGTTTGGATTCCTACCACAACTACGTTTTTTGTGGTAAGTTGCGGGTACTGGATAACATCCAGCTCTGAGTCAAAGACAGCAATTGCTGCTTTGACTACCCCTTCTCCATCGCCCGAGCATTGGAAAATCCTGGCCCCTCGGTATCCTTTCATCTGTTTTATACTCCCCACATACGGTTCCTGAATTAGCGCTACCTTAATTTTGTTAGAGTTTGCTTGAAGGAAGAGCTCATCAGTTGCCAGTCTTTTGTGCTGTAAATTTATTTGTATGAGATGGAGTTTTCCGAAGGTGCCCTCAGCAATACGCAATACTACGTCTCGCAATCTCATCCCATCTGCGTCTGATTTGACATTCATCACTGAATGCATTATGGCTTCTTTTTATGATATTTGCCTTTTTGCAGTTGATGCATTCAGCGGCACTCTGGAAGTTTTCTTCACAGCAGTCCGCTCGCAGATGAGACCCTCCGCAGTGACTGCAGCTTACATGTTCTTGTTGACAGAACTTTTTAGTGTGTCCGTACCCTAGACAATTGGAACATTGCACAAGCGGCGATTGGTCTTCAACTATAGACTTAAAACATTCTATTTGTACTCTCCCCGCCTTTGTTGCTCTCTGCCACACCACTGGCGAAACACTCACAACGATGTGATTCAAGTGCACGTTTCTGACTCGTCTTCTGTACTTGACCACAACTCTTTGCTCCCTTTCGTCGAGGCCAGCAAAGATGTGCCCATTCTGTTTTTTCAGCGCCTTTATGAATTCATCGTCGGTGTGACTGGATTGCGTGTATTTGATTGCCAGCAGGGGATCTCTGTTTTTGATCTCTTCAATAATTAGTTGATTTCCAGCTTTTTCTAGTCTTTCCTTAACCTTTCTTCTCTCTTCTTTCGTCTTACAACTCATTATCACCTTTCTGTCTCTTGCCTTTCTGACTCTTTCCACCTGAATCCAGCCCTCTTTGACGTCGATAGCTTCTTTTACTTTATTAAGCACATCTTCACTGGTCTCCCTTTCGTCTTTCGATGCTACCACTACAGAGTGTAGCGTTGTTCTTCTCGGTTTGTCTTGGGTCTTTGCTGCAGCCACGTCGGCGTAAGTTGTGGCAGCAAGTTTTTCTGCATACTTTTCCATTGCTACTGTCATCTCCTCCATTTTTTTAGTGTGCTCTTTTAGAAGCGAGCAGTGGCTTTCTATATCTTGTCTTTTTTCCTGCGGTTTGTCTTGTTTTTCTCCCAGACTCTGCACCTCCTCTGTGAGTCTCTTGTTTTCGGCTAACGTGGTTTTATGGTCACTTTTTTCGCGCCGTAGAATTACAACCAGTCGAGTAGCTATCTGAGTTAATAAGGTCTTAATTGGAATGTATACAGTTCTTGAATCTGCTATTGCAGTCATAAACAGAGCTTCAAGGGCCAGTGCTTCATTGAGGCTGTCTAAAAACTCTGATGGATTTGGCATCCTGTATTCCTTTCTTACTTTAGTCTCTTTTTTCTTCGTATTTTTGTTCAAGATAGCGGATGGTCCTTCTTGTTTACTAGTAGATGGTTCGACTATTTTATCCTCTGTTTTTCGGCGTGAGGCAGTTCTTGGTGCTTGAGCCTGCACTACCATTGGCCCTTCTGCGTTATTCTCCTCTTGCGGGTTTAATGCATCAATCCTCAGGACCTGGGTCTTAACCATGGTGGGTGTAGATTCATTGATTTTATATTTTGCAAAGGTGATATCTAGGTTGGTGTTCGGCTCAGCGTCATTTTGTGTTGTCGTTTCTTTGGTTTTTCCCTCAGTATTTATTGCCAGGTTTTGTGACTGTTCGGGCTCTGTGGTAGAAGGAAGTCCAGCAATTTTCGTCGACTTTTTAGGTGTGTGGCTGAGCACCATCTTCACTTCGTTTTGGGAACAGGAGTCTCAATAGTTATGGAAGAAAACTAGGATAATTTAATTAAAAATGTTAAAAGCTGTCTAACTGAAGAGGTGTAAAGGGCCTCTAACCATTAAATAATTAACAGGTAAATGTATACGAAAAAGTGTCTTGTATCAGGTATTTCACTTTAGCCTTCGTACGAGAGGAACAGGAGTACAGGTAAGTGCCTCTTCGTTACTTGTGGTTGTATGAGAGCGTGTCTGTGTGTGCGTGTGTGTGTGTATGTGTGTGCGTGTGTGTGTATGTGAATGTGTGTGTTTGTATATGTGTAATGTGGTATTGTGTATGTGTGGGTGTGTGTGTCCGTATGGGTATGTTTTGTGTATGTATGTACGATGCGGAGGTGTATAATGCCCCCACAAGTTAGTTTTTAAACTATGTTTTGGTTACCCCGTATCTGAGTAATGTCAATGCCTTTTTACAAGTGCAGCACAGCAGTCGTTTGGTGGAGCAAACTAAAAAAGTGTAAGACTCCCCCCTATTTTGATCTAGACAGGTCATAAGCTATTCACATAATAGTAATTTAGGTAAGATAGTAAATATAATTTTGTTATAACAGTAGAAATTTTAAAATTTAAGTTTGGTCCTGTATGTAACCGTTACTTCAAGTTTTTTAATTATGTATATTTTGCTTTTTAAATAAACAAATTTTATAAGGAATTTAATACTTATAGGTAGTCCGCAGTATTCTCAACAATATTCAGTTAACTTAAGAAAAGTAAAATACAGCCATACAATATTAAAAATCAAAATAAAGTTTTTTCCTTGTAAGATCAAAATCCAGAAGTTGAAAAATTTTTACTTCTTTAATTTAATTAGGTCAAGAACTATTCAATTAACTATAATTTTGATGTAACAATAAATATAATTTGGTTATGGTAGTTAAAATTTTAAAATTTTGGTTTCGGTCTTATATATCACCGATAGGTCAACTTTTTATAAAAAATTAAAAATCAATTTTTACTGGTTTTATACGTACTTATAGGTAACTTGTAAATAACGACAAATATGCAACTAACAAAATAAAAATTAAATAAAGTTAAACAGTATTAGAAATTAAAATTTAAGTTTTTTGCCTATTGATTTCTTGCAACTTTAATAGGTTGCTAAGTTAACAGAATTTCTAATTTATATATATTATATGGCTAAACTATGTTATATGTAAAATTTTGAGTTGAATACTAATAAGATATATTAAAATTAAAATTTAATTTTAAATAAATTTGAGAAAGGGGGGTCCCTGGCTGCACCTATCCTCTTCTGCTGTTGTCAATCTGCTCCGTTCAGGTACAGTGTTGTCGATTTTGCTAACGTAGATCAAGCTGTACAGGGCTTGAGTCGTCGGTAGTATTGGTATTGAATTGGTTCCCGAGAGGACCAAGGTCACAGGTCACACAAGGTTTGTAGGTATTATACAGGTATACACTGTGTGTAATACACCGGTACTCCGCGCTCGGTGGTCACTGGTTTGATTTTTGTGTCGGTTTGTCAAAATTTATGGAAAAAATAATAAAAAAATAATAAAAAGGGGGTGGGGGGGCGGGGTCCAAGTTTGGAGTTAAAAAAAATAGCTCGCAACTAGCTGTTTAATATGGCGAAACCCCCGTTATTCTAGGCCAAATGGTTGTTGAGTTATGGACCGCGCAGTTTTAAAAAAAAAATTGATTTTCGTAAATCGATAATGAAATTGACCCCTCCAAGTTTTTAAGCTAGGATTATGGAATTTTTGTGGTATATGGATATGGCCGAGAAAATGCCCAATCTGTTTGCAGAATTTTGATATGACTTACCGTTTTTTATTTATGTCGTCTTAAAATTTGGAATTTAGATTATTTGAGAACCCCTGGATGACCTAGATTCTGTATCTCAAAAAGTAATTGTCCAAAAAATTAGATTTTTGCCAACAGGCTAGGGATCATTAAATTAAAATTTTAGAGATTTTAAAAGAGGGGGGGTAAAGATCAAATGTAGAAGTTATTAATTTTTGAAATTTTGAAAATTTTTAAAAGGTTTTAAAAAATTCGTAAAAACCAAACCGTTCCACCCTCGATGATGGTTGAGGTGTCTGCGAGTTCGGGCTGAGGTCCTCTAAGCGTTGGCACCCTCAAAAGTCGTGAAATATTTTCAGGTCGATTTTTCGGGAAAACGTGCAGTTTGTTTTTTTGTTGTTTATTTCGCCGGGGGGGGCGAAAAATATCCAAATTTGGTGTCAACTTGTAGGTCTCGACGAGACGCTTCCAGGGACACCAAGAACCAATGGTGTTATAGATTGCTTTAAGGAGCTGCAATTTTTTAAAAGTTTCCAAGGTTCGAAGAATTGGCACTGTTTTCCTTATAACTTTTCACAGGCTTCACTTTTATCCGAGGTACTTCCACCACCGCGTGGAGCGTATTTTTGCGCAACTTTTAATGTATAACTCTATACGCAAAGCTCAATATTTACCACTTTTTATGAATTTACTAACATAAATGTTTGCACAAAAGTGTCGCGGGTACACGTTAGTTGAAGGCGGCGGTGAGCCAATTCTCTGGTCAGGTTTTTTTTTTTTTTTTTTTTTATTTCCTATGTATTGGTAACTAATAAAACCAATTCAACGAACACAGAAAATATTGAGTGATCGAACATTAAATCATATTAAATTAAGTTAGTATACAGTTAATGCAATGTAGTAAATGCAATGTTTTTTCTCAAATAGCAAATGACAACGACACTTAACAAAACATATTTTCGTAGAAAGTTCTTCGACTACTAAAAAGTTATAAAGCATAAAAGGTTTATTAAAGCATAAAGTGCTTTATAAAGGAAATGGTGGATAGGTAAGGCTATAAGCTATTCCATATAAAATTGCAGTTTGGCTGAAATTATTTTTTTTTTATTTTTCCGAAAAATTCCAGTGTTTTTACTTAAAATTCAAATTTTTTTACTTAACGTCTTTTTATCTCATAAAAAGTTACAGCGGGTTCATAAATTTCGTTGCACATGTGGAAAAACACGTTAGTATTATTATATCTGTGTTTTTTGTGTCACTTTCTTCAGTTAATATACTACATGGAACATAAATAATTAGATATCTCAACAAAAATACTCACCCTCCAAACACCCTGTATAAGAAAGCAATACATATTATACATATTCTCTAAACAGAAATAGTTGAAACATCTGTCCTCGCCTCTCTGTAACAGACCTCTCACAAACACACGTTGATAGCTACATTACATACAATTCCGAGTAAATCCAATTTGATCCCTATTCCGATTGGAGGAAAGCCTATAAACCAGCGATTAATTCGTTTGATGTACCGACGTTATGAAGCATGAAACTAATTAGGCACAATGTGACGATAAACTTGAATTTTAACAACCTAATTGATTACAGGTTGTTTTGGAAGTTGCACTGAATATTGCCAAAGAATCCAAAAAAAAAATAGTTTAATTAGGTAAATATCACTATTGAAGAGATTTTTTTTAATTACATTTAGGGCCGGTTTTTCAATAGTCAGATAAATTCTATCTGACAGAAAATCAGTATGTTTTTGTTGCACATCGAACATAAATACTTGACATATGTATGAAGTGACAATGAAAACATACCTATTATCAGTCAGCATTTATCTGACTATTGTAAAATCAGCCCTTAAAGTACTAAAACGGCACTACAGAAAAATTACCAGCCATGAACAGTTGGTATTAAAAACACATTTCAGTAAATAATGGATCCATCCATCACAGCGGCGAGACTGAGTCGTTATGCGACTCATAAACCTTAGTCCTGACAACTTAATATTAATGCTACACTAGATAATAACATTCTTGGTAACGAACAAACAATGGTTTAAACACACAGATCTATCATAAACGTCCACGAAGTGTCGCTTGAGAAGACCACAAAGAGGATCCATTTTTATAGGCCGTGGAAATAAGGTATCCTTGATGTTTTCACAAATTTATTAAAGATGAAAAAGCTTTTTTAATTTCCATCAATTTATGAATAACGGGTGAAGCTGTAGGCGAAACGCTAGTGAAATACTTAACCCCAGTAAAATCTCCCATTAATATAACCAAGTCTAAACTGGTAGGTACCAGCACTAATCCAGCACTTTACGACTTCTAGTCAGCACTTCGGTGATGAGATTTTTTATGTGTCTTGGTTGTAAGACCTTTTAAATACTTTAGGAGTGGTAGAGTCTAACTGTAGGCTCTGTCTGCAGCGATTACTGGGCTGATTCGACCGGTGAAATACCACCGTCGCACAGAAAACCGACGTGAAGTAGGGACGATGTTCCTGCGTTTCGTTCGGTGAATGCGGTATCCGGTGCCCAATTTTCTCAAAGGCTCAGCAACACACCTCCAACACCCACAGTGTTTCGGGTAGTCATGGGCGGCAGTGATCACTTACCATCAGGTGACCCGCATGCTCGTTTGCTCCCTATATTTAGGTATTATAGGTATTATATTTAAAAAAAAAACTTTATTATGCTTTTAGATTCTTGAGAGTACATTTTGACAGTTTTGTTGTACGTCAAAAATAGGCTCTTGATTAAGTTTTCAAGAATGTCACTGAATCTTAGAGAAGTAGAAATCTATCAATCAGCCAAATGCCACAGCTGGATTAAAGCCTCCCTTTAGGAGCGTCAAATAGTTCGTTGAATAGACGTTATTAAACACCTGTTTCTTTTTGAAACGCTTTTTGTCACAGATTATTACCAGATCTAAGATTGGTAGCTAAAACAGTCTGTTTTTAAATAGAGTAATTTACTGGCACATTTGAGGGAACTTTGCATATCGAATTAAGTTACTGTAATGTTAAATATAAAAAGAAAACTTCTTATTTATCATATTTCAGTTTGAATTTACTTTTAAAATAAGTTTCTTTTAGCAGAATTAACGTTGAAACACTTCTGTGATCTGAATACAATATGAGTTACTGAAACGACTGAATAATTTAGACACAAAACTGAAAATAAATCCGACCTTTCGTCAGACTAAAGATATATAAATTATATTTTGTAATATTTTATTAAGATCACGTTAATCTGATCTGATTAATATTTAGAACCTTAAAATGAGTGCTGAATATTGTTTTGAGATAGTGTACACCGTGATTTTAATTGCAGTAAGTAATCATGAAAAGGAAACTAATAGTCCTCAAATACTTTATTATGAAGAGATGGGCCTCTCTTAGATTTACAGAGCAACCTGTTGGTTGTTAAATTAAGTACATAAATATTTGGATGAGAAAAATATGAGAATCCATGAAAAGTTTATTCAAACAACAGAGGGGGTAATAATGATTTCAATGCAAATAAAAAATGCTGTGTGGTACATTAATGATTAAAGAACGAAACTCGGATTTAATCATTATTCATCATTTAGTAAATAGACTAAAGCTTTTTGGCAGACTTTTGGAATCGAATAATACTTATCTAAATCCTTGCATGTGCTATAAAAAATAGATAATACGTTATGTTACAATCGAAAAAAAACGATTATAATAATTTGTGTCTTAAGTTACTTTTCAAATTGGTCGTATTTCTACAAAAGTTTTTTTTAAACAAGTTATAAAAATTATTTAATATTCGTCGCGAATAATTTAAATACAAAAAAAAGCAATTACATTATCCCAGCTCCATTTCAGTTGCGCGAGATAAACAAACGCATCAATACAAACGCCGAGTGAAAGGATCCAATCAATTACAATTGTTCCGAAACAGCAATTACATTGAAGGGCTTTTAAAAGATTTACTAATGAAATTTAACTTCGATGAAATATTATATATTTTTTATTAAATTCTCAACTATATAATCAATTAAATTAAAAACTCTAATTAAACATAGGTGTGATCCCAAACTAAGCGGTAGCTTGTATTACAGGCACACAATGGTCCTTTCTTAGTTTTCTACTTTACACTAAACAATCCAAGGTCAATTACAGGGTTCCCTATTTTATTAATATACATCTTAGCTATGAAGTATTATCTACAAATTGAAAATTACCAAATATTCAAATCGTGGAACTCATTCACCCCAAAAATATACCGCTGTCTACGTCACAATATTTGTTGCTACACTCTCCGATCATTGAATTACCTCCGTCTATAATGTTCTCCTAAGAGGACCTTCCAAATCGTATTTGTGCGAATGATTTGGAGCGACCCGCTTGATCTCATTAGACGCGTCGGGACAGCAGGTGCGGGAGAAACCTACCTTTATCATATTTATTGAGAAAAAGGTTTATACAGAAGATGATATAATGATTTTTGACCCGCAGTTAGTGATTCAGCCTATTGCCGTTGTGGGCTGGAAGAAAGCCTTGCAGTCCATCATGAACCTACGAAACAACTGTAATTTCGTTTAATTAATATTGTATGTAGGCACTAATCAAATTTTAGAAGGAAATATCACACGGATAAGGACAAGTTTATTGCATACAATTTTTTTTATTACATTATTGATAACAAAAAAGTCGATAGTGAGACGGGATTTTCTGTAAACTTGGTCTTTAAAATGAAATCCATAATGTTTTTATCATAAAAAAATTGAAACGAAGTTTTCTTTTATCCTATACTTACTATAAATTCAAAATGCAAAAAAACGCCTGAATTAAGAACCTACCCCTTTTTTCGTCGGTTCAAAATAAGTTAGTACGTACGTACTAGTCATCGACTTTGTACGTCCTTTGGTATTACCAATTAATTTACATTTCTAACCACGTTAAGAGAATATTGAAGAACTATTCTCTGGTATTTAATCAATTTAGATTCCACTTGAGCCACAATGCCTACCTATTTATACATTGTGTTTGCTAATTCAACGTGAAAGCGATAACCAATCGCAGCTTACCACGAAATTAAAATCTTACTCTAATGTAAACGCCTTCGATTATGGAAATAAATTATTAATTGATTTACCCATAATTAACTGATGAGAATTAAATAGCCGGGAAAATAGGTTTTTATGACATATAGGATGAAAAGAAAATGAGCCACATCACAGAGTCAGCCACAGGGGTCTAATCACGGCAAAGTAATTAATAAAGAGTACGTATCCCGGTGAGGTTTCGGAACGCGCCCGCTGCGGTCAGAGCCGCTTGTATTTATACCCCGGACCGCGGCCATTACCCACCATTTATAAATGAACGGGAACGATATGGGCCCATGCGTTGCCGTAATTAAAATTAAAGTGCCTCGTAAATCAATAGGGAAAGTTAATATCTAAGTTAGAGAGTTACCTATTGGTAGTTTATACGTAAGCAAGTATTTAAAGATGAAATATTTATTTGTTTGGTAAAAACTTTATAAATATATTCTGTTTAGCGTGAACCAAAGCCATCGTATTATCTAGTGAGTTAATTAAGTTATTAATTTTACAAGCGATTCGCCCACGTTTCGCACGCCCGCAATTTTTGAGGAGTTGTTCCCAAAACATAGAATCCTACAAATATTTTAAACGTGAAAGTTTGGAAGTAGTATATCCATATTTTTTGTTAATCTTTCACGTAAAAACTACTGGATGGATTGGGATGAAATTTTGCAGTAACATAGGTTAAACATCAGAATAACACATAGCGTACTTTTTTCGGGAAAACATCTCATTCCCACGGGAAACCGACTTCCACGCAAACGGAGTTGCGGGCGGCCACTAGTTCAAAATAAATCGTCTTAAACGTTAGCAGATAATCATAAAACCAGATATGAAAAGCGACTTGCTTTATATTTGTTCATGATAATAATGGCTATACCACGCGTGATTTCATTTTAGCATCAATTATTTTCAACCAAATTATCATATATCAAATACCATTTATAGTTAGTCCCGCAAATACTCCCGTCATAAAACCGCGTACATTTAAAACAAAACATTCAATTGTTTTATTTCGCATTCCGAAGCGATACAATAATGCAATTACACTTCTTTACAATGGAACTTAAGTTTGACACAAGCATTGTTTGTATAAAGTAGAATTGAATTGAGTTTCTAGAGTTGAGTGAACTTCACTTGTTGTCAGGGCTTCCAGAAAAGTATATTTTTCTTTTCGAGCTGACATCAACGAGAAAGCGTAAGTGTTTAGATTTTTAAAAACATAATCTAGTAACGAAAACTAAAGATAAATTCGTATCACTACATACTTAGTATAAAATGCAGTTGTTTTCCGCCGTCTGTGTGACTGTATGCTTAGGTTTTTAAAATAACGCAACAGTTTTTTTAATAGATAGAGGGATTTAAGAGGAAGATTTATAAGTATAATAACATAGTATAGGGAAAGGAGTTCTACTCCAAAAACGCGTGCGGAGTCGCGGGCAAAAGCTAGTGTTTTGTATTCACAAAACTACCCTAAAATATTAGACAGCCAAATCTCTTGCTCTAAATACAAACGTCATATGAGCTAAAGAAAGGGACCCCAAATAGAGTTTTACTCATTTGATAATTTCCGCACGATTTATAAAATCATCAAAATCAATTCACTGCCGCTCTACTAGCATTAACGACAGTAGAATATACCTCTACATGGAACCATTGCCACTTGTCTTAGCGTTTAAATTGTTCAATTAACTTAAGGATCTATCCTTACACAAAAATAAACCTATTACAACCTCCCGCGGGATACGATTAGAGAAAATAAACGTGAATTGGATTGAATTAAGTATAATCGAGAGAAAACACGAATAGAAAACACCCTCGGGATAATCAGTTTTAACTCTAAGCAGTGAAATTCATTCTTCAACCGTGTTTTTGTAATTAAGGTTTCTTTCATTTAAATACTAATGTTGAAATTACTGCAGTTACCTGTCTTTTCTTATAAACATGAAATCCAAAAATAATTAAACTTTGTAAATATGTGTAACCTACATGAAAATTTCAGTGTACCTACCAAAAACAAATTGACCTTTTAGTCATAAATATGGAGGTGTTCAAAAACCCTAAAAATAACTCAAAATATCAGCACATCATATTAATACTGCTTCCTAAAATAACTCCCCATTGTCCATCTATTTTCGTACAAAAATATGCGAAAATTGACAAACTGATGTTAAAAAGAAAACCCAAATCTGGGGGCACGGTAGTGCCCCGCCAAGTCGAGCAAAAAAAGCGGCAGCCGTTATAACATACACCTACATACTGATACAATGTATGTATATTAAACATCACTAATGTCAGCAAACTCAAAGGGTCTGACACAAAGAACTTTTTTAGGTCAGCAAGAGACCTTATGCAAAGATGGACTACATAATGTATGTAACGTTGATTTAGGCGTCTCTACTAACTCCAGAGATAAGCTTTTGTTTGAGCAAAGACTAGAGGCGGAAACTATTGTCGATAAAAACTTTATCGTAATGTAGGAATTTTCTATATAATTTGTACTCACAACTGACAGCATTTAATTGGTACCTTCCTACTTTCAACAAATTAGAAACAGAACTTAATTAGAAACTTTGTAATTTTCCAACCCACTGGATCACTAACTAAAGGATAGCGTTTACGAGATAAATATTTATTATTTTATAAATCTACAACTTAATTGATGTTCGTAAAGATTTTCTACGTTTGGAAACGCAAAAAAAAAACCAAAATAAGAAATCCTGAAACATAAACTTACGGCACGTAGCCTCAGTGTTACCTGCCAGACTATTATGCCTACAGCCACAGTAGTGTTTGATGACGTCACGTCGCGGGCGGCGGCAGGACTCGGCCGTGACCTTGCGAAGGGCCCCGCGATCGATGCGATCACCACCGATACCACCCGACGAGCCCGTGACGCGCGTTCTAAGGGCCCTTGACTTTTTAATTTAAGTTGTAAAGGGACACGCGATTTTATTAACGGCCTTTATTGAAGATTTTTTTAATTTTTTATCAAACACTATAATATAGCTTTGGAATAAAATATTTATAAATTAAGTATATTAAAATTCTGGCGTTAATTTCATTCCTTCCTTCTCGAAGTAACTAACTTACAGTAGCAAGCATCGTGTAGTAACCTATTAAACTGATAAATGTTTCGATTTAAAAAAGCTTTAAGTATTTGAATAGACAAGTGGTATATTGATTCGAAGATTGCGTAAACAATGGTGATTACGTAAGAAAAATTGAAATTAATGACTTGGTAGCTGCCAGTAAACTAAGCTACGAGCACATATAAATCTGCGTTTTAAACGTTATTCCATTGTTTCAGGCCCGGACCTGGGCGTAGTGTGGGGCCCCCAGGGAGGGCCCCGGTAAAGCATTCTCTATAGAATTAGAGAACATGACTGTTTGACGATTCAATTATAATTTTAAATGTTCGTCACTGCGATGAATTGTATGCTGAAATTAAAATTATTTATATACGATTATGGCTGAAAGAACGAATTATTTGTTTTTGCAACTATATATTGATGATAAGATCTCGATTGAAATGATTAGATCGAAATAGAAATTATAAGTGTAAAAAAAATACTAGAACCGTATCTCACACGATTTATTTAATTTAGTTTAATCATTCCTTTATGTAAATCATTCAGTTGATTTCAGTAACTTGGTAACACAGCTATTTAAGGTAAGGAGGTAGGTAATTTGAGGTCGCCTTCTAATTTTAATTTATTGCCAACAAGAGATTCCTCCGTCTTTTGTAGAAATTTTGTACCTAACAACAACGGTAATATAGTCTTTTACATAATTTATTACTTGCCTTAGAAACTAAACGTTATTATTAATATTTAACTTAGAAATTGACATTAAAGCTTTTAGAATTTACTTTGCACAGTAGTTAAGAATTCGAATTGTTTAAAGGTCAAGTTACAATTAAATTCCATTTATTCGAATATTCAATAGAAAGTTTCTATAGATACGTATTTGTTATTATTGTAAGCATAGAAAAGTTTCTGATTCTTCTTTTTTGCAAAACAACATGACGCAATCGTATTATATGTCTGTAGATAAACGCAGAGATAAAATAAAGCCCTCCACAAGGACGCGTTTAAATAAACTTATCTTTGACTGCTTTGATCTAAAAATCAATGAATATTGAGTGATCCAACATGGCGGCCGCAGCGGTGTGATTGAGTGCGGTGATTGACAATCTAACAAGAATTACCTACACTTGTTTTGATTTGTTCGTTCGAAATCGATGGATGGAGTTATTTCAATAATCAATAATTTGAATGATACACGTTAATATGAGAGTTTTTGTGTCTATATTTAAGTAAGTGCTTTGATTTTTTTAAAGTTATTTATTAACATCTACCGTCAATCCGAATTAAACAGTGAGTCAAAATATAAATAAGTAGGTATATACAAAACGAGTTTAGCCTAAAATGAATTTGGTGTATTGTAACAATGAAATCCCTCGGTGTTGGTAATTTTGTAGCTGTAAGTTTGTAGATAAGTAGATTATCCCTATTGTAATGCGGGTCTAGTCGATAGGTCGACGTCACCTGGGTTAGCGTAGATATAGCGCACCTTCGAATTAAATTTGAATTATGTTTATATAAAAATAACGGGTGTAAAAAGACCACTTCCGAAGCCTGAAGCCATGTATTCTTGAGCCTCAATAGTAACTAAATTCACTAGCAGTATACCCAGAAAACTCAATTTAAAAAAGTTATTAAGTATTGAAAAGTCATATTCGGCGCTTGAAATCATCGCTCACACATCAACTGTCGGTTCAGCTGCGATTATTTACAATGCAAATTAAATTAAAGCCCTATTTAATTTGAAATCATCGCAAAATCTGATAGTATTAATGCAATTTCGGAAAATTACGTAAAAAATTTTTTTTTTTATCATAAAAAAATTTTTTTGCTCAAAACCAACATGGATCCCACCAGCAATGCCCAGTTTTTGTTTTCGGAAGCAGTTCTTTTACACCCAGTATATTATTAGAAGGAATCAGTGGATTCTTTGGCTAAAAAAAAATGATGGCCTTGAAAGTGTCTTAATATACATAATGACGAATGTTGTTAAGTATAAAGTATATTTTTGTTTAACATACGATGTTAAACGACTGTAAATGAAACTAACCACTAGCCAATATTTGTTTTATCGATCTTCCTTCATTACTGGTTATATTATCACAAATATATGTTTAGCTCACTTTAGTTTCCAAAAAATAAGTAAGTAATAGGTTTGTTCGTATATACGTATGTATGTATGTGTGAAAGCATTTATCATAAAAGGTGTAGGTATAAAAATGTTGAAAACGGTATGGGTCATATTTAAAAATATGAAGTGAGCTAAAAAAAATAAAACGATAAGTTCACGAATATAGCTGTTGCTGGCCCTAAAAGCTTTTTAATTTCATTTACTGAGCTCAAAGTAATTGAATTCCAAGACCAAAGTTAGGTTACATATTTGCATATTTATAGTGTTTGCATTGGAAAAGATCCTAAAATACATTTCCAACAGAATTAATAATATATTTTATAGTAAACGAGTTGTTAATTCTTATAGAAAATATCAATAAGAAAAGCTTATATTCGACTCCCTACTTGAACACAGGCATCCCACTCGTTCCAATACTAACATCTGATATTTTACTCACTCAATCGTACTACAAGTACACAAAGTATATTGAAGCGAGTATTTCCAATATACTCCGATATTTCTATTTGCTGAATACAAGTACCAACAATCTTCATGCTTATGTAACATTTTTCCACATATGTTCTCTCTTTTCCACTTAGGAAGATTAAATATGAAAAGCCGCTTTCCTTTTGTGAGGGCTGATGCAAAATCCCTCATCAAATATTGAAGAACCAGAAATAGAAGAGATCGATCACGTATTAGGTATTCAAATGGAGCTATGACGTCACAACATGGCCGATTAGCTGTCAACGTCAAGTTGTTTAGCATATCGATGACAAAATTGTATTTTATTCTGCAAGGTAAAAAAGTGTGTTTTTGAGAAAGTGGAGAGCTATGTATAGACAAGGGTGCTATGGAAGTTATTTTTTTTCACTTTTACCTTTCAAGTCATCACCCTTTCAATTCTTAGAGACTTCTAGGATTCTTTACGTACAACTACATTTAATTTGAAGGGTCAAGTACTTATGATTAAAATTAAAAAATTATTCTGTCAACTACTGCCTATGTTGATCATAATAATTAGGAGAGTCACACCATTCGTTTACGCTTACTCTACACCCCACAGACTGAAATATGTAACTACGTATCAACTTATATCAAACGACAAATGGCAAATAACTTATTTTCCACAATTTTTCCAGAACTGTTAGAAAGTTAACGTCAAAAGCATATAACTTAGTAAGCGAAGAGTCTGCAACTTGCATCACAACCCACGTATAAACAAGTTGAGAAACCTTCAAGTAAAGTTACAAAAACTGAAAGGTCGAAGTTACAAGCAATCGCAGTGAGAACTCTACGCAATGTACTCGTACTCACGTATGTGTGGCGTAAGTAATCACATTGAGATAGTGAAGTGAAGTTAGTCTGACTGAGTATGCCAGTTCAATCCTGAGGTTAGTAGTTATAGTTAGTTAAAATAGGTTTCGTAGAGATTTATAAGAAAAACTAAATAATTACAGCCTATAAATAAACGTTCTGGTTGGCCACAAGCCTTCGTCTCGCATAGCGAAATAAGATTAGTTAAATTTAATTTGACTTAATTGTATGGACATTTGGATTAGTCCACCTTATAGACATTTTACACACTTTACATTATTTGTCAAAAAATTATATATTATTATTGTTTTCTATCAAAAAACCTCTCATAATATTAAGGCAGTTATATTATGAAATCTGACTCAACCCTAACATAATTATTTAACGTCCACTTGAATTTCTTTCCAGAAACGTCCATTCCAGTGAAAATCTCCCCCGCCCTTGGCCGATCCTTTTCTCAAAATTATCAAACAAACCCAATTTAATGGAACCTCTTCAATTACCACCGACTGTGCTTCTTCCAATTATACAAATATATAGAAACACTCTTTTAAGAAAGCTCTCAAGGCTTCTATCTATATACAATATACTTATCTATACTAATATTATAAAGCTGAAGAGTTTGTTTGTTTGAAACCGACTTCTACGCGAACGGAGTCGCGAGCGGCAACTAGTACTATACAGGGTCTGTCGTAATGAATGGATAACCCGTTACCTACAGTTGATCCGGATGTGAGGCTATAAGAAAATGGTGTCTTCTTGCCAGGGTTGTCAACCATAAGAAAATGGCGTAGACTTTTAAACTTTTTTATAAATTTCCCAATTTTTTTTATTTATTCTGCTGCCATTTCTTCAAATTTTGATGTATTTGTATAATTATTTTTGTATTATAGTGCTGAAGACGTGTATTATGTAATTTAAATACAATTTTAGGTGTTATTCACGTTGAACATTATCAAAATACTCATTTTAAGAAAAATATTTCCAAATTTTTTTCTTTATGTCAACTTTTGATCATCTCCTGTGGAAAAAAAAAGTATGACGTTATAGCTGCCCATGATCTCAATAAATTGTCTAGTATGTGTAGATTCTAAAAAGGTATAACGATGTGTACTTTACAAGCAACATTAAGTTACAGGAGCGAGAACACTAATCAAGGTCAGAATTTTTTATTTTTCATGTTATGTTATAAATGGTTGTAAAACTTCGTTATAATGATTTTATTCTATCAAGATACTTTGCACAAACACTATCGGGCCACTAATAGGATATTCAGAAGAAAACCCGATTGTTTTTGGGAAAAAAATAACTTTACTTCACGATAATAATGTAATGAAAATGTACAAATGAAAATTGTTGTGCTCTAATAGTTACATGCGACAAACATGTTGCAACAAGTTTATTCGAAATTGAAACGGATTTTAAAAATCGAACAAAGACCGCATTACAAAGAAAAGTGGAAAAAATTAGAAGGAAATCGTCCTTCCATAAATGCATTGTGCACTCTAATGAACACACGGTAATCAGGATGTCGCACATTTGGATATCTTACACGATAAACACTAGCAGCTCTATTGGTGCTGCCATTACGTACACCGAAAATGTAATGCATGTTCGCGTATTCGGCCGGCGTGTACTGTTGCGGCATGATACACAAACTACACAAAAACTTTTCCAAAACAACAAGTTCAATCGATAGCACAACACAATGTCCGTAAATGTGAGCAAAGTCATCAGTATCACCACGTTATCAAGTCCAAATCACAAGGAAAATCATAGTCAAATATTAGAAAGCAGTAACAAATTGACGAAAATAGTGGCCCCAATTCTCAAAACACTCTCTAAAACTAAATTAAAAATATCGCTGTCACTTTCTCATGCTTCGTATTAGAACAAGACAGGTACATTGGTCTCACTAAATTTAGTCCACATCATTGTGAACTTGAAAGAAATGCGCTGAGGACTTGCCTAAAATTGCCTTCGCCGTGTCATATTGCACGTACATTTTAGTTTGACAGGACTAAAATGATTACCTGTCTCTGTCTTATTGATGTGTAAGTGACAGCGATAGTTTTAGTTTAGTTTAGAGAGAGTTTTCAGAATCGGGGCTAATGTGAACAAAAGGACATGCGATGGTCAAAATCACACTGATGTGATGAGTAACCTTTTCTTTGTAATGCGGTCTTTGTTCGATTTTTAAAATCCGTTTCAATTACGAATAAACTTGTCGCAACATGTTTGTCGCATGTAACTATTAGAGCACAACAATTTTCATTTGTACATTTTCATTACATTATTATCGTGAAGTAAAGTTATTTTTTTCCCAAAAACAACCGGGTTTTCTTCTGAATATCCTATTTGTGGCCCGATAGTGTTTGTGCAAAGTATCTTGATAGAATAAAATCATTATGACGAAGTTTTACAACCATTTATAACATAACATGAAAAATAAAAATTGCGACCTTGATTAGTATTCTCGCTCCTGTAACTTAATGTTGCTTGTAAAGTACACATCGTTATACCTTTTTAGAATCTACACATACTAGACAATTTATTGAGATCATGGGCAGCTATAACGTCATACTTTTTTTTTCCACAGGAGATGATCAAAAGTTGACATAAAGAAAAAAATTTGGAAATATTTTTCTTAAAATGAGTATTTTGATAATGTTCAACGTGAATAACACCTAAAATTGTATTTAAATTACATAATACACGTCTTCAGCAGTATAATACAAAAATAATTATACAAATACATCAAAATTTGAAGAAATGGCAGCAGAATAAATAAAAAAAATTGGGAAATTTATAAAAAAGTTTAAAAGTCTACGCCATTTTCTTATGGTTGACAACCCTGGCAAGAAGACACAATTTTCTTATAGCCTCACATCCGGATCAACTGTAGGTAACGGGTTATCCATTCATTACGACAGACCCTGTATAAAAATCGAATCATGTAATACCATAATCGATGTAATAGAGGAACTCGAATCCTACAAACTAAATATAACCGATCTAAATCGTTTTTCCTCAACCGGTTATTTGTAAACGTCGACAACCTCCCAGGGGACGAGATTCAAGGTCAAATCAAATCTCTGAGCGAAATCTTACCCCCGAAACTTGGCCGAGGAAAATTACCCCAAAACTTGGAAAAAAAAATTTACTCTGGCATTTTTTGGAATTAAATGTTAATGTTCTGTGCGAATTGTTTGTAGAAACTTTGTAATCACTTTAATTTTGTGGATTCTTTGAGTTTTCCTAAATTATTTTTATTTGTTTTTACATATAATTGTAACAGTTTCTTTCACACAGAACAATCAAACTATAAGTTTGAACACTCAACTTATTTCAATTAAAAGCTTAAAAATCTCTTGATCAAGTAAACTTTGTTGTTTTCATTATCAATAAACGAAACTTACAAATGTTTACAAACGACGTGCAACGAGAACAAACTACATATCTATCGAACAGAATTTACCCGACATTTAAAAAAACACCCCTAAAATAATAATTGATTGATTTATTATGTCATCATATTTTAGTATTTTTACAAAACTGAAAAACTTATATTTAATGTTTGTAACAAAATAATCTTAAACTATGCACTTACAACTTTGGAAAGAGATTATCGTTATGTACAATACCTACCTATGCAAATCTACCTATAGATAAGTACATCCATAAATATCGGAAGCTCGAGTTTCCCTGCAAACCCTCAGAATGCCGTTAGCACTCTGCCGAAGATGATTCATGAGAGACAGGTTCTTTTCCTGATGATAGCTTGAAAATCATCGACAGGCAAATGCAACAGCACTCTGAAGCCGTTATTGTATTGAACTCTGAGAGAGTTTAGAGCTGATTTCGAGCCGCGTTCATGTTCTGTGAAGGATTGGCAGAAGCTTCTAAATAGTGTCATTATTACACTATCTGTGCAGCGTGCAAACCTATGAGCCAACATGTTACATCTGGCAGCTAGTGCTCTTCTCTCTCTCTCAAAATCTTTCTGGTCATTCAGATCCTCTGACAGATAGTGTTTGAAAGATAACACTCTTTTAAGGAAACTAATTACTTAAATATGTTCATTAGATGTTATGAACAGATTTCTCTATGCTACGGAGTCTTACAATCGTAGCGGCGTAGCCGTAGCCTACGCTGTAGTCGTAGCTTCGCATTCTTATTTTTACCGACTACGGTGAAGTATGTACCAACAATTTAATTATTATGGTTGTCATTTGAACGGCAGGTAATAATGTATGTATAGACTATGTAGGTCAGTAGTACATCTGTACTCAAAAAATAAAAACTACTTTTTATTTTAGAAAGCGTTAGTAACAAAACCCCTCTGGCACTAACATAAGTTTTAACTTTACTGGATACGTTCCAAGTACGAACTACCAACTGTTAGCACGGTTGAATAAAGAATTACAATAATTTATAGCTGTAGCAAGTTTCATACAGGGAACTATTTAAATTAATAATGCAAATGGACGTGCCGGCCTAAAATTTATGTTTTTGTTTGTTTCGCTGAGTTATAAATATCCAAGGTTTTGTTTTATTGTGAAAAAGGACCCATGAGCATAATAAAATATTAACAATGCTTAATAAACACAGTTAAACGTTGAAAAAAATAAGTCAAAAAATATAATAGATATAATAACTAATCTAATAATGGATATTTTTAAACTTTATTCAATAACCATTTAAGTCACGTCTAATATAATATGTCTCTTAACAAAACTTAACTTACAAAAACAACTCAATATATCAAAAAAAACTTACCGCTTCCAAAAAAACCCGTTCCACAAAAAAAGTTGATCAGCACCTTTGCCGGCGGGAAATTAAAAATAAACTTGTCAGTTCTAAATTCAAAATTCGCGGGTACAGCGGGCGAAGCGACGACTTGCGCGAGGCACGGGCGCGGGATGTCTGACACCGACTGCTGCCTTCATGTAGAATAGCATAGATGGGAACCGAAAAAATATGAAGGTTTAGATAGCACGATTCGATGGTACAATCGTGTCTTATAGATAAATTGAATTGTTGAAGGCATAACTAGGATTAACTGTCGCATCTCAAAAGGGTATAGACTGAGCAAATAAAGTTATGCTTAACTTTTAATTCTTATCGTGTGATATGATGAAGAGATAGAGTTTAAGGAACTGCTGCTTAAAACTTCTATCGAAATTCCTATAGGCATCACAAATAAATTTTAAATCATTGGCTCAATAATAGAACCTAAATTCAAGTATCAATCTAAAGAAAGGTATATTCTCCGTTAAGTTTTGTTTAGATAAATTTAATTCGTCGGTCGATGTAAACGTCCCCGCTATCTCTATCAATGGCTGTATACCACGGGCCTGCGCATTTCGCGCCGAAACCGCCGCCATAACGCTTATCAATGGAGCGGCCATGCTGTGACGTCAGCAACATGGCCGACTTAGCTCATGTTTGTTTTCGTACAGAATTTATGGGTGGCTTGATCCTGTGCTATTTACCTGTTGATTGCAATCTCATTTTAATACTTAACTTCAAAAGTATATATAACTCCAGTAGGTATTTTTAAACTATTAGTTAACCAGAACGAAGTCGTAACTATTACCTGTATTTAATTAATTTAATGTAAATACCTGTCAAGAGAATGTTTTTCGGGAAATTAAGTTTAACAAAAAATCTCATACTAGCCAAGCTGACAATAATTACTTTGTTACTGAACATAAATCTAGGATCAAAGGGTGGAAGTGCGGTAGTTTAAATATAGCTTGGACACGGTAAAACTCAATTAACCTCAGGTAAACTCGCAGGGGGTACTAAACAAACCATAAATATCTAATTCAAACCCGTTTTTTGAAATCTTTATAATTTATATTTTAAACTAGTGGCCGCTCGCGACTCCGTTCGCGTAGAAGTCGGTTTCCCGTGGGAATGCGAAGTTTTCCCGCGGTAAAAAGTTCCCTTAATTCTTTCATACATATATTTTTGGTATCTAGAACCGTTTTCGCAGCGCACGCAACGGAAGCCCTCAAGGATGAATAATTTTCCTCGTTTTTTTCATATTTTCCATTATTTCTTCGCTCCTAATAGTTGCAGCGTGATGTTATATAGCCTAAAGCCTGCCTCGATAAATGGTCTATTCAACACAAAAAGATTTTTTTTATTCGAACCAGTAGTTCCTGAGATTAGCGCGTTCAAACAAACAAACAAACAAACAAACTCTTCAGCTTTATAATATTAGTATAGATTACTTACCTACCTGCTTAAAAGTTAAACCTTAAGTTTTGACATTCTCAAAATCATTTCCGACAGCTAATTTTAACTTTTCGGTAATTTAAGGGACTTCAGAAGTTGAAACAAATTTAACGTTTCGAAAACAGTTTTGCGCTGGTAGCATTTGTTATTTTGTTTTTGTATTTACGCAAGGACAGTAAATATACTAAGTGCGAGTTTACGGGGAAAACGGTGTTAAGGTTTAATGTTAGGATCTCTATATAAAAACAGGTTTGTTCAATCTGCGACAAGGGGTGCTGACTACAATGGGTGCGCGTGGGATACCTCGTGCGGCCGTCCTCTTTCCTGCTCTCTGGGACACTTGTGCTCCACAGGGCAGGGAAGGGATTCGACCCGGTGCACCCTGGGTGTCAAAGAGTGGGAGGAGGGAGGCGCGCCGCTGGGTGTTCCAACTTGTGGGGGCTACTTTGGCGGCCATTACGAAGACCTGAAGGACTACTCCAGGTTTTTAGTCGGTGCAAGTCCGACATAACCCGTCTTCTTTCCCTGGAGGGTATGCGCGAGGCATTTTCTTGGGATATAAAAAACCGGCCAATTGCGAGTCGGAAATTGCTTGAAAATTACGTTTGTGGTATGGGATTTATTGTTATTTAATTATTTATTTTGAAAGGTAATATACCTTCAAGGAAATATTCTGTGAAAATTTAAGCGTCTACCTGTTAACGTTTTTAATATTGAGCAAAAAAATACGAAAAAAACACGTTTATTGTATGGGGACCCCCTTAATATTTAATTTTTAGTATTTAACAATTAATTAATTTTTTAGCGGCAACGGAATTACATCATTAATGAAAATTACAGCTTTCTAGCCATCACGGTTTATGAGATACAGCCTGGAGACAGACAGACAGCGGAAGCTTAGTAATAGGGTCCCGTTTTACCCTTTGGATACGGAACCCTAAAAAAAGGGGTGCTGACTACATTCCACACGTTTGAAAAGTCTTGTTTTCAGCTTACCACGCGTAATAGTTAGATAAGTATATATAAGTTTTTTCTAAATATTATAATTATTCTTGTTTTTTAATTTGTAACTATTTATTGACTTACAATAAGTATCATCATCATTACATAGTATAAATCCAAGTCGCAAATTGTGTCTGTTTGTATGTGTGGCCGCTATCTCCTACTAAACTACGTAATGGATTTTGATATGCGGGTTTCGCCATCTTTTAGGACATTTACTCAATTAAAGTTATTTTATGTAAATAGCTAAAATTCAACTTAACGGGAACAAGTCAAATTACAATTGCGAAGCGTGGGCGGGTCGCTAGTTAATTAGTAAAAAAAAAGCAATTGGAATTTGTCCCGAAAATATTAATTGAAAATGACAAGGCAATCGAATACGGAACGTCGACGTACAAGCTAGCGATGAATGCTACAAGACTGCGAAGCACTTTAGTTCCACAGACCGTTACTTCGAGTCCACTATAACTACATTGTTGAAAGCTAATGCGATAGTTTTCCTTTTTTCTGTTTTTTCTTTAACGATTTTCTTAATTCAGGGTCAGGTTCATGCATAATATTCTTTACAATTTTTTATGTTGAATATAGTGATGCCCACCAACTTTTTACTTTTGATTGCTGCACCACACTTCCAAGATCCCTTACTTATGCAACTATTCAATAATCTGTTGGCGCAATTTCTTGTTCATATATTTTCATTATTATTATCATTTCATCTTGAAAATTAGTTTGTGTATTTCTCTCGACTCTATTAATACATATTATTCACTTGTTACTATCCTGTGTTACTATTAATTATTATTAGTAATTTCTGGAGTGGTAGAGTCTAGCTGCAGGCTCTGTCTGCAGCGATTACTGGGCTGACTCGACCGGTGAAATACCACCGTCGCACAGAAAACCGACGTGAAGTAGGGACGATGTTCCTGCGTTTCGTTTGGTCAGTGCGATATCCGGTGCCCAATTTTCTTAACGGCTCAGCAACACACCCCCAACACCCACAGTGTTGCGGGTAGTCATGGGCGGCGGTGATCACTTACCATCAGGTGACCCGCATGCTCGTTTGCTAGCTTCTCATATAAAAAAAAAAAAAAAAAAAAATATTAAAAGGTGTTGTAAAATCTTCTTAGGGAGTAATGTAAATGGAAAATTGTTAGCAAAGCACTGAATTTAACCAGCTTGGCTAGTAAATAGTTTTTAAAAAAGGTTTTTATGTATGTGATCACTGTCGCGAAGACTTATCCTTAATCGACGAATCAATTCCAATCTAACTTAAGAAAAATAGGGATCGGCAGATAAAGCGCAAGAAAAAATTTACCTTCACTTCAAAGACAAGAGAAATTTGATATGATTAAGTTATAAACGTGAAAGACTAGACTTATACCCTTGTTATAAAATTAACTAACGTTTGGGGGAAACGTGAAAGAGAATAAAAGAGTTTAAACGTTTTAAAGCTTTATATTTAAAGCATAAAAGTGAGTTTAATGTTATGTGCTCACATTCCGAGCACAAAAATATGACTGAGTCTGGAAGGAAGCTGTCAATATGCCATTGTTTCCTCTTCAGAATCTATTTGAATAATATAAAATAATAGCTGCCAGTATTCAAGCAATAAGTCTCCTACATACAGGGCCGAGCCGCCCATACTTGCGATGTGTGCGGCGCACACAGGCGCCTAAGCAAAAGGGGCGCCAGATTGTTTTTTTTTAGTACAACATAGTTGAAAAAATTGTCTAAACCGACTAAAAAGGCGCTTCATAGGTTTCGCACACAGGCGCTTCATAGGTGTCGCACACCGGCGCTGCTTAGGGTCGGCGCGGCCCTGCCTACATAGTGCTTATGCACATTACAAATTATTTCTCTAAATCTTATTTGAAATCCTATCGCGCTCCCCCAGACGCAAATTAAATTAATAAGGATTATTTGACTTTGAACCTGTAAATATTTCAATAAAAAGATTCAGTTGGATTAAGCACCTTATGCAAACAAGCACTCATAAACCATAGATGAAAAAATGAGAAACAGAACAAAAAACAAGTGTTTAATTGTTAGAAAATAATTAGAAATATTTTGACAACAAGCGTCCTACAATGTTATTGTGCACGGGCTAATTAGGGCAAAGTGCATATCTCGCATAACTATATTCTGTCTCTCTTCTACGTATCTCCTTTGTATAAAACTAAGTGAGTAAGTTGTATGGTCCCGACCCCCGCTTTATATTTCTGGATGCGTCGCTAATCCAGGGGTCGCGAAATCCCCCGGCGCGCTTGCGCGAATCAATAATGCACCCCTGTAGCTCACGTTAATCCTTACCCTCACTACTTTCTCATTTGACGTCCATTGCGTGGTTTGTATTACGGCTGAGCTTAGAGTTTGATGTAGAAGCGGCAATGTATGTATTGTAAAGATGAAGCTTCGCTATGTGGATGAGTTTGCCAGGTGTTTAGGTACGGAGGCACGCCTGCGCTTTCCCCCGATGTGGACCATTTCCCAGCAAGTGTAACAGGAGACCCAGTGTGAAGTGCACGTATTATTGCAATATTTTCATTTATTTCCCTTATGTAAGTAATTTGATATGTTTTTGATGGATTATGGTCTATTGTGTGCTTAAATGTGTCTGAGTTTGTTTCGTTGCGGATTTTAATGTTTAACTACAATAATGTTTTATAATTCGTGACCTTTTTACACCTACATTTACATGTAGGAGTTTTTCTCTATGGCTGTAAGCTACCATTTTCCAATAACCACACCACTTTTAGGGTGGTTGATTTCGTTCCCAATACACCAAAACACTATAAAATGATTAAGAATAGTAAACTAGTCAGTCGTTATTATCAGTCGTCTTTTAATAAACATTTGTTTCTCACCTATCTGCATATTATGTGTTTAAATGAGAGGTTTCAAACTAACAAAGGAACGATCTAACGTTTGTTTAAAATAAATAAGTAGGTACTTCTTTTAGATTTTGGTTTTTTTATACGTTTCAGTTTTTAGGTAACAATATGTTTGTTTACAAACAATGCTAAAAAACTTGATAACTTTAAAATTCCATCTTAAATATTTTGTCTTCCATACCGCGCAGTAGTCTATAAATAGATGCCCTAGCTTCCAGGGCTTGCATCGATACCTAGCACTCACGACCGCTGCAGTACGCAGGTGCATACAAAATGGCGGTCGATGTAAAATGGAAGTCTAGAATCTAGAATGATTAAAACGTTGGTAGGTACAGGTGGGATAGAGCTTTGATATAGATTGTGAGACCTTTGACACTTTTAATGAGGCTAAGATCATTCAAACTTTAAATAACGCACAGTCAGGTTATTTATGTTTAAAAAAATCTAGATTTAAAATTGAGGGATTTAAATTGGGAAGCGATAGGTATAACGTTTAAAAGAAGTGATAGGAACTTTTCGAAGCCTAAATTCCTTAGGTACGAACGAATTATGTCGGTATCTACTTAATGAATGTACCTACATAGATACCTACCTAAACATCAGATCAAATATAATTTTACACTTGAACAATGATCGCGTGACAAATTCAAAAAAAAACCTTTAATTTTTTTTACGCTGAAATGTTTTAATGATTTTTAATGTATATGAAGGTTGTATTATTAATTCAATATTGATATTTCCCTACATCTTTGTTCAAAATGGACAGGCCTAAATCCACACGACTGTCTTCTAACCTTTGTTTTACACACCTCGTATTTACGCTTTATTTTTTATTTACAAACAATAGCTGTAAACAAAAATCATTTTAAAATCCATACTGCGCAGAAGCTGATTGTCTATAAATAGATGCCCTAGCTTCCGTCCAGGGCTTGCATCGATTCCTAGCACCTACGGACGCTGCAGTACGCAGGTGCACACAAAATGGCGACCCTCGTTTAAAATGGAAGTCTAGAATCTAGGTTCCAACCTGTTGGAGTGGCTGTCTTTGTCCTAGATTGTTTGACCTTTGGCACTTATGTTGATCGAACTTATTCAAACTTTAAATAAGGCACTGTATGTCTAGAAGATAAAATTAGTGGTAGGTACTTAAAACGAAGCCTAAAACTTCACTCTGGAATCATAAGGTAGATCAAATAAAATTCCAACTTTAATCTTCTATCTTGTTTTGATCATGGTCAGTGTATGACGCTTTCACTTAAGCCATGGCTTTTTAAGTTTGATTGTGCATCTTAAAAATAGATATAAATAAAACGTTTTTTTTATTTTCTGGATACCTACTCAACCAAGGCCAAGTTAGTCAGTACCTGAACTAAACACAGCCATCCATAGTTTATTGATCTATTTTTCCACCGATTCTTCTTTGTTTAAGCGTTTGTTGACCAAGTCCCGTCGCTCGCAGGATGTCGTGCGGGCCGGAGTGCGTGTCGCTGGGCCCGCCGCCGGACTCCATCCTGCGCATGCCCCCGCCCCCGCTCCCGGCCTTCCTCGCCTCCCCCGCCAACCTCACCCCGCCCTGCCGCGCCGCCAACTGCCCCCCCTCGCCCAACAACCAACACAACGCGCTCTTCCCCGGCGTGGAGTACCACGAACTACCTCACCATGGTGAGTCTGGTTCATATTTAGAAGCAAGCTGTGAATGTCAGCAAATAATAATCTGATGTAATCTGTCCGCAGAGCCGGCCGGCACGGACGACGCGTGGCTGCCCGTGCTCATCACGTGCTGCGTGGGCGTGCTGTGCATCGCCGCGCTGCTGGCGCTGTTCCTGCTCAAGTGCCGCGAGTCAGTGTCCGCGCCCCCCCCCCGCGCCCGCGCCGCGCTCGCGACTCATGCGCTGGGTGTGTTGCAGGGCCCGCGGCTGCAAGGGCGGCGGCAAGGCGGCCGGCGGCGCGCTGTACGGCGGCGCGCTGGACTCGCGCGTGCTGTGGGCGGCGCTGACGCCGCGCGGCACGCGGCACTTCGTGGCCGACACGTACCCGCACGAGGACGACGAGCCGCACTACGAGTGCGTGGAGCCGGCGCTGTACAAGCTGGCGCCGCCGGACGAGCTGGCCATCGCGCGCTACGTGGCGGAGTACGAGCCGGCGCCGCGGCGGCCGCGCGTGTCCAGCCCGCAGCGCATCGAGCGGCCCGAGCTGCCGCCGCTCAACCTGCAGCGCTCGCTGCGCCGCGTGGCCGCCGAGCCGCCGCTCTGAGCCGCGCCCGGCGCCGACGTCTTCTCCGTCCACGACTGGCGCCACCCCGACCCCAACGTGCACCGACTCGTTTAGTTCCCCTTTTGTAACTTTTGTACCAGTCAGATCAGTTAGATCGACTCTTCCCTCAATTTAATGTTTGTAAGTAATTTAGGTAGTTGTATAATTTGTCGTGGTCACTTTTAGGCAAACTGGGCCTAATGCATCCCTGGTTGTTAAAGTTTATTTTTTAATTGAAAACATTATTTTGTTACTTGTTTTTAATTGACTTCATGATATATTTTATGATCTTAATACATCTTATAATTGCTTTAACTTTACTGTTTAATTCGGGTCGAAAGGAGTAAGTGCCACCGATGACCGTTGCCAGCATGTATGAAATGTAAACTCTCCAATAGGAATGGTATTATAACAGGCTTGTTTTATATTAATCTGTATTTATACTTGTCGTATGTACATATGGAACTTCAGTTCTTCCTCCGAGCCAAAAGTGACTACGACCCGCTTCGACGGGGCGACTTCAGCTGTGCTATTACGAAATCGAGACTCGAAAGTATCGGATCGCGAAAGAATGATTTCTTCATTTAAACCCAGTCTTTTGCAATCCGTCAATTACTTTTTTGACTTCGTAATGGCAGTCCAGCGTCGCAGCGGACCCCGCCTGCTGCTCCGCTGCGTCGCCGCGTCGCCCGGTGGACGCGTGCTGGCGGCGCGCGCGCCCGCGGGCAGCCCGCGGCGGGACCCCCCCCCGCCGCCCGCCGCCCCGCCCCCCGCGCGCCGCCACCACAAGGCCTCTCCCCGCGCGCTGCCGCCACAACGTTCGCAACTTGCACGGCTGCCCAATTTCCACCGTATCGTCTTTGTGGATAATATTACGATACTGTAGATATATGGATTGGTACCCCCCCCACTGTCGGCTCCCATGGGGTCGAGCCTGTTGCAAAGAGCTAGTGCAGGCGCGACTCCTGGAGCAAGTTGCTTAACGTTACAAGACGACACGTCGCCGGTCGAGAGGCCTTTCCTAGCGTGTTACAATAACATTGGATCTCCGTTACATGAGAAGAATATAGCTTATCTACTGGCGTGTAATTGCACAACATAGGTTAAGTAGATTTAAGTTTAGATTACGATTAAATATAAGGACACTGAACACTGATAACTGCTCATCGCATTTTAACTCACTGTCACATCGGAATTGGAATGTTGTGAACACTTACAATTAAAAAAAAACTTATTTCCAATTTTGTGTCTTATTTTTGCCTTGTAGTTTAAACAAACGTTGAAGAACTGGACTCGGGAAATAAAAACAGTTTAAGACATTAACGCCGCCCTCTAATCGATGGACCCACATAGAGTGTCCTTTAAACGCATCAGAGCGAATTAGGTGAGACAAAACTTTCGAGAATTTAGGAGGATCACTTAGTGAATTTAAATTTTGTCAGTTGAAGATGTGTGTTTGGAAGGTTAGCTCAATTCACATCAACAACTACGCTACACGTTACTTACTAGCTTTCCCTTGCCTACTTATAACTTCTTTAAGTTCATACACTTAGGTATTTCGATGTTTTGGCCTCTTTATGATTAATCAAAGGTTAAGCGCGGCGCCACTTTAACTGGCAGCTACAATATAATTAAGAAGGGCCTAGGTTTAACTGTGGACCTTATCTGAGTTAAGCACCGATGACGACGATGAGAGATGCTAGCACCAAATAGAACGCATCAGATGCAACATGTGACCAAGCCATCAAATCCTAAAAATACCTACATACTGCAGACATTGGTGATACATTGACAAATAAGGGGTTTTCCCCCTAAATTTAGACGGTTATTTAGATGGATGTCTTCCACAGATCACCCCCTAATAGCTTCCGCATTAGAGGCTAGTATGTTTCGCCAATCATAGTGCAAGCCTCGCCTAAATTTTTTGATTTAGTCATGACCAACCTTAAGACACTTTCGAGTCCGTGTCACTCCGTATTTGTGACAGCGAAATTTTGTTTTTGTGGAGTTCAACTTGCGTTGGTTTATTTATTGTAAACTAACAAAGGATATCTCTTTCTGTCAGTACAAATATATATACAGTTATCGCATTTTTTTAAAGAAACACGAGTTTAGACACGCGGCAGCGTGTCAAGCCCAGTAGGTACAGGCTGACAGCGCGCCATGTGTATATTTACCCGAACCATTTGGAGCCACTTTGGTCCCTCTCATAACTTTAAAACTATTGCACATAAAGATGTTAAAGTTGCCCAATGTATTAAGATCGGTGAGATAAAACATTTATTGAAATACTAGTGGCCGCCCGCGACTCCGTTCGCGTGGAAGTCGGTTTCCCGTGGGAATAAGAAGTTTTCCCGCGGTAAAAAGTACCCTATGTCCTTTCCCAAGTTCAGTTCTTTCTTCATACCAAATTTCAACAAAATCGGTTCAGTGGTTTAGGCGTGAAAGCGTAACACACAGACAGACAGTTACTTTCGCATTTATAATATTAGTAGGGATTAACATCAAAATATCGCAATTACTTATTCATACTGACTGACCTATTTATCAAAACTATATCCCGCTTTCAGACCTGGAAAGTTCAAATTTGGCAAACTCATAGGGTACATACCATGGGAAAAATCTGAAAGTAGTATTTTTTTATATTTTTTTAACAATTTTTCAAAAAAAATGTTTGTATGAGAAACACTTACTTAGAAATTGATTTTGATTTTTTATTTTTATTTCCATATTCTATATCTCTAGGCAATTGTGTGGTTCTAAAGGAAGCACCAGTGTTACAGAAATAAACAAATAAACTTTACCAATAGTAGGTAGGTGTAGGACCTAACAAATTTTATGATCTCCCAGTGATTGTAATTTAAACTTAATCATATGAGCAATTGCAACAAAATTTAAAAACAAGTGGCACTTTTACTGAACAAAATCATAAAAAAAAAAACATTTTTAAACACTTTGTGTCCGTATAAAGTTAAACCAAAATATGTATTAAAAATGTATATAAGTAAAATGTAAAGGTAAATAAGAAACCTAGACACTTAAGTAAGTGAATAGAAAAGAACTTTAATAGGAATTTCAAAGTTTAACTATTTGCATACCTATTAGTCCAAGATCCCAGAGCTGTAAGACACAACTTATTTTCTAAAGCATATAACTTTCTGTTCTCAGTAGTCTCTTGTGTACTTTTTAATACCTGAATGTTTGTGGAGCTTGCCCGGTGACACCTGCGCAGGTGGGGTATATGTTTGGGTAATAGGGGATATGCATAAAATTTTAAATGGCCTAAAATATTTTTTTCTTGAATACTTATTATCGTTATATTATGATGCAAAAGTTTTTTTTTAATTTATTTATTATTTAAACCCCTAAAATAATATTTAAAAAGTGCAAAATAAGGGAGCGAAATTCAAACTTCCAAAACGCGCCACCATTGGTCGAACGTAATGTGACGTCATCCGACACGACATTGCATTCATCAGCGTCGAAACTTATACTGTTTAAAAGTTTTTGTGAAAAACATAAATAAATTTAATCTATATTCTTGTGCTGATTGTAATGAAGTTTAGTTTAGATTGGTAGTGAATCTTTGACGATGACTGAAGCTGGTTCTGTCATAGCACATTAGGACAATCTACCGAGAACAGGTACATTTATGATAGCACTAGTGGCCGCCCGCGACTCCGTTCGCGTAGAAGTCGGTTTCCCGTGGGAATGAAAAGTTTTCCCGCGGTAAAAAGTACCCTATATGTTAATCTGATGTATAAGCTATATTACTGTAAAGTTTCATCAAAATCCGTCCAGTAGTTTTTACGTGAAAGAGTAACAAACATCCATACATCCATCCATCCATCCATCCATACATCCTCACAAACTTTCACATTTATAATATTAGTAGGATATAATTTTGCATCTGTCGCGTCTCCAAGGCGCGATGTGGGTTGTGGTGGTGTAGCAAATGACAACCCTAGATTCTTCTTTGATATTAGATTTAATAAGGTTTACAATTTGATGTTGCGTGTTCAAAGGTTGGTTGGCAAGTGAAGTTATACAAAGAAAAGAAACAAAAACTAGACCAAATATGTAGCTGAGACGTATTGCTATAGAAAAGACGTAGGCGCGCAGACAGCATCGAAACCCGATTATACGAGCGCAGAGATCAGACGATGTTTCATAGTATATTTAAGACCATAATATAGATTTTTATTCATAAATGCACACAGCAGTTTACTTAAAATACACCAAAACATTTACATATTGACACAAAAATATATGAGGCAAAACTCCTTTCTTCAACCGTAGAGTACTTTTGTCTCCTTGCTTATTAAATTGTATTCAATATAATTTTCTGTATCTTCCTTTACCTGGAATAAATCAACAACCATAAAAAATTCGTAAAACCACAACAGGAATAAAGTTTTAATAGAAAGTTATAGCTACTGATCTTTTCTTATAGGGTAGGTTAATTTTATACAGAATTTTCTAATGTTCCATAGCTAATGCAAAGCTTACTTTTTACTAATTCACATTAAGCTGTATATAAATAAAGTATATTTTCGTTAAAATTATCTTCACAACAATATGAACAAGATTTAGGAGATATATTATCCCTTCTCATCACCTTACACGACCGTCTTCGTATTTTCGCATCACTTGAAATACGAAAAAAACACTTTCTCGGGTGTTTTTCGAATAGTATTTGTGCACTCCGGTACTATGCAATACTTATAAGATAATTTTTTGGCTTCTTCCATGGTTTTAAAGCTATTCAAACTGTAAATATGTATGAAATAACTGAAAAGTTCATAGTAAAGTCCCACTGGACTTGTCGTGTGACGTCACGCAAAGCGCGCGCAAAATGGCGGCGTTTCAACTGCTCTAATTTTTTCAATGTTTTAAATTTCGTTTTTAAAAATATTTAGAGTATTTTGAAGATTTTTTATATTTTTTTCTATGTAATTATGTCGTAAACCATTAATTTAAGGCAAGAAAAAAAAACATGAATATCCCCTATTTTGTGTTTGGTCTTTACAATTTGTCTGACTGATTAAATAAAACTGATTATAATATAAATGAAAATGAGTTGTGGCAAAACTAAACAGTTGCTTTTTAACAATTTATTTTATTTATATAAATATAATCATTTCAAAAGTTAAGCTACCGTAAAGTAAATAAAATTTTAGATACCTAACATTATGATTTCCGACAGTAAAATAATTTACCCAAATAAAGATATTTTAAAATTAACCGAAAAAAAACACTAAATCGCGATTATCTCGGAAGTATGAAAACACTAGTTATTTACATTTGCTTCAACGCCCTCGAATTTTAGACATTTAGACATTTAGAGGGTTGGAATTTAAAATCGGTCGCCTGATTTAGGGGTTGTGGGGGGTTGGGGGAGGTGGAGGGGAGGGGTCTGAACCCCCTACAAGTAACTTTGGCTGCCGGAGTTGCGTCTAAATATTTTTTTAAAAAATTCAAAATTTCCTAAATACTTGCACAATTGCGTAAATCGGAACGTAGCTTTCATGCTTCAGTACAGCTTTTCAATGTTTTTTTAGTGATTAAAGTGAATCGGAACGCATTTAGCATCTTGGATGAATGATATTGACAGCTCTAATGTCAAATTTGTACGTAACTCGCGTCATTTCTTTGCTTTCGAGTATATGTGAATGTGTTCTTCCGTATTGTTTTGTGTTTTTTCTACGACTTGGCTACGTTTTTGGACTCTGTTTGGAAATACAATCGAGGTAATCATATTGTATTTATTAAGTATGTTTACATAATTCTTAGGTAATTAATAGCAATGTCTTACTCCGAGTTGACACAATCCAACATCAATGGGTTAGGTTAGTTAGGTTACTTTTTTTAAACTGCCAGGAAAAGGAGTCCCGCGAGGCGGGACCCCGTTGACTCATGATTGAAGCGAGTTTTTATACATATAAATTGGCTACTAAAGGTCGCCATATTGAGGGCTACTGGGTAAAAAAAATTTTTTTTTTTTGGCCCCCCCTTTTTTTTCCGGCGGCTGAAAATGGTCAGGGGGGTTCAGACCCCTCCCTTCCTCCCCCCCCAACCCCCCACAACCCCTAAATCAGGCGACCGATTTCAAAATTTTAACCCATTTAGACATTTAGACATTGACACATTTAGACATTTAGATATTTAGATATTGTACGATCTACGATGCGTACAGATAATATTTTATAGGCATTGACCTAGTGTTAGCAATGAGCCCAATGTTCAGGGACAGCCTAGTAAACTACATAATTTTGCTTACTTGTTACCTACATTAATTAATCTACATTTGACAATAATTTTGACATAGTGTTGGCAATGATTCCAACCGGACAGTCGAGTGAACTACATTATTCTGCTTACTCGCAACCTACATTAATAAGTTTACATTTAACATTAAGTTTTGTAATAAATTCAGTTACTTCAAGGTACTCGTTGGGTTTGGTTATTTACATACCTACACCACAATTTAGGAAAATAACCCACCCTCCTAACATTTTAACTGTGCGGTTTACGCCCGTACATGTTAAGTTATATGCTTCACTTGTGTCAACGGGTCGCCCAACTCCCTCTAATATGGTTGAGTAGGACGATGGCTGGAGCACACGTCATACTTGTGATCAGGTGCCGCCTTCGGGAAACGGTCTGCTCTGGTTCCAAATTGTGGCGCGGGAAGTTTCCTCAATTAGTTACTAGCATTTTAATATTTTTTAACTTTAATAATGTTGAGCGAGGAGGTACGAGAAAATAATTTATATGTTCACCGTATGTACACATTTTAAATGAATATAAATTATCCCTACTAATATTATAAATGCGAAAGTAACTCTGTCTGTCTGTCGGTCTGTCTGTCTGTCTGTCTGTCTGTCTGTCTGTTACGCTTTCACGCCTAAACCACTGAACCGATTGTGATGAAATTTGGTATGGAGAAAGAACTGAACTTGGGAAAGGACATAGGGTACTTTTTACCGCGGGAAAACTTCTCATTCCCACGGGAAACCGACTTCAACGCGAACGGAGTCGCGGGCGGCCACTAGTGATTGTATAATTTTGAAAAGAGTGCCGAGAGTTTTTTCCGCCAGCTTTTTCTCTCGGTCTACTACGGCCATTGCTGATGAATGTAGGGGTGTCCCGTGACATCTTTTTTTATTTTTATATTACGCTTTTGACAATGTATAAGAGATTAGTTTTTAATCCTACATACAATAAAGTTTTTCTTTCTTTCTTTCTTTCTTTACTCTCTTGTAGTTATGTGCATATTGTCGTCATTAAACTTACATCGTAGTTTTGCTATGAACCCAATACCAAGGCTACAGTTTTTGCAACCTTGGCAAACAGCTGTTATTAATTAATAATTTCTCTATGAATGTCGTTCAATTTTTCTGGCATAAAGAAGCGTTTACATTTGTTTTTTCTTGTTTCGATATCGTGACTCTGATATGTTTTGTTTTTTATCGATGATGGGTCCATAGCCATAGCGGTCCGTTCCACCATAGATGGTTTTGTATTAATTGTTATGTTGTTGTATCCCTGGTTGCACAATCAGCTGCATTATCCTCGGAGCTGACATGATGCCACGTTCTCGTTTTCTGTTGGTTTCGAGTTTGTTGATTATGTCAACTCGTTTATGATACGACTGTTTGAGTCTAATGACTTCCCGTTCGTGGGATGTGGTGAGGAACTTGATGATATGTATCGCCTCTTGAAGCGTCTTTGGTTGTTGCAACTCGTTCTTCAAATCGTCCGTCATCTTTGGAATTGAATTTGGGTACTTTAACCCTTTCTCTCGTGTCCAGCTTACGACTGCCTCAGGTCTGCATTGTTGTCCTCAAGTCCTCTAGCTCAGGCGATGTTTTTATTGTTATTTGTTTGTTTTTTTTTTTTTTTAAACTTCTTAGATTGTTAAAACTTCCCCGCACTTATGTTGTAACGGAAAATTATTGTTCACACTCCACTGTTTTGTTAACTCTTGCGCGACTGTTTGTCACCAAAAACCAAAACATGTACGGGCGTAAACCGCACAGGTTAGGTCACTGTTTAAATGTTAATGTTAAGCGAATTATTCGCAAATGTTAATGTTAATTCGATAGTCACTGGTATCTCACAGAACGCGACGCGAAACGATAAAAATCACTATATCGAAGCACTCGCGAGATCCTTTTAACTGCTCGAAGCTGATCCGGTTCGAAGGACCAAAACATGTACGGGCGTAAACCGCACAGTTAAAATGTTAGGAGGGTGGGATGCTTACTTGTAACTTACATTAAAAAATCTACATTTGACAATAATTTTGACCTAGTGTTGGCAATGAGTCCAATGTTCAGGGACAGCCGAGTGAACTACATTATTCTGCTTACTCGCAACCTACATTAATAAGTTTACTTTATTTGAGCGCGATTTACGGAACGCAAGGATAGGTACGTACGTTGTTTCTATTCTCTTTGTTAACAACTGTCAAATTGTCAATTTTGAGTATTTTGACATAGACATGTGTCGGTGTAAGTAAAATAGACGCTATACGAAACGATATGTTTGAATTCTACAATAAAATGATAATTTGAATTTAAAATACGCCGAAATTAATATACGTCATAATTATTAAGTATCTAGAAAAGTAAGAAAAAGTTAAAATGGCAGACGACGTGATTAAGCATTCTGTACACACCCTTGTGTTTAGATCTCTGAAACGTTCCCATGATATGTTTCTCTCAAATCAAGGCTTATTGCCACCAATTGATGAAAAAGCGTAAGTAAAAACATATTTATTGTTAGGTCTAGGACCACGTTATTTACTTCTAAACTTGTGATTGATTTTTCAAAAACAAAGTCTTTCAAAAATAAACAAATTGTTTTAGTGAAAAAATTCTGCGTGGTGTGAAAGCTCGGGACAGCTATGGACAGGTAATGGGTGCCGTGCAGAGAGCTCAGGCGGTGAAGCACCATGAGATCATGGGTCGCCCTGAGACTCCTCATGATACTGGTAATTACATTTGTAAAAAAGAAATTTTCTTATATACTTGGACATATTTGATACTATATGAAATGTTTTAGAAATGGCAGAAGCTGCAGCCATACCTACAGAAGGAGCGATGCTTCCTTACAATGCTCCAGGAGCCCCCCCAGCAACAGCAGTAGCTCTGCCCCCACGTAAACCAGCCATGCCCAAACCTAAATGGCACGCTCCATGGAAACTAGTCCGGGTTATATCGGGACATCTTGGCTGGGTTCGGTGTTTGGCTGTGGAGCCAGGCAATGAGTGGTTTGCTACTGGTATGTTTTGCATTGATACTTATTAACAATTAGTGTATTTTTGTAAATTGAAATACAATTGAATTATTTTCCTGCAGGAGCGGCAGACAGAGTGATAAAAATCTGGGATCTAGCGAGCGGGAAGTTAAAGGTATCACTCACTGGGCACGTGAGTACTGTCCGTGGACTGGAAGTGTCTGCTAGGCATCCCTACCTGTTCAGTTGTGGAGAAGATAGACAAGTCAAATGCTGGGATTTAGAGTACAATAAGGTAATGTTTATAACACCATTGTTGATGAAAAAATCATTTGTTAATACAATTTTTCTCCTTTTGTGTCTTAGCTTAAACAAAAAAATCTTGCTTAGCTGTCAGTTTAAAAACGATACTTTAAAAAAGTATTGGTTTTAGCTTTTAAAGCATACTCTGTAAAAACCGAATTGTGGCGCGGAAAGTTTCCTCAATTAGTTTACTAACATTATTATATTTTTTAACTTTAATAATGTTGAGCGGGGAGGTAGGAGAAAATAATTCATATGTTCACTGTTTGTACACTATATAAATTATGATTGTATAATTTTGTAAAGAGTGCTGAGAGTTTTTTCTGCCAGCTTTTTCTCTCGGTCTTCTACGGCTATTGCTGATGAATGTAGGGGTGTTCCGTGACATCTTTTTTATTTTATGCTTTTGACAATGTATAAGAGATTAGTTTTTAATCCTACGTACAATAAAGTATGTCATTTCATTTCATAAGTGTTTGTTGTGCCAGGTGATCCGCCACTACCACGGGCACCTGTCGGCCGTGTACTGCCTGGCGCTGCACCCCACCATCGACGTGCTGGTGACGGCGGGGCGCGACGGCACCGCGCGCGTGTGGGACGCAAGGACCAAGGCCAACGTGCACACGCTGGCCGCCCACACCGACACTATAGCCACGCTGGCCTGCCAGGTGACAGACAGAGGGATGCCTGGATTTCCGTTCAGCTCAATCAATGCCTTGGTGTTACCCCATAATGATTTTCCAAGTGCGGAAACAAGAGCCCACTAACCTACCTAACCTACCCCACCTAACCTAACCTACCCCATAATGATTTATATTTATACCTCTGTGGTGCAGCGGTATATATACCGGACTGCTAAGCGCAAGGTTCCGGGTTCAATTCCCGGTCGGGCCAATTTTGTAAAAATGGTTTTTCGATATTGGCTCGTGTTTGGGTGTTACTAGGTTCTCCCCTAGTCCATCGTGTGGTACCAGCTTTGCTTAGTTTAGGGCCACACAGTTGGTGTGTCAGTCTGGAGATTTATTATTTATTATTATTATTATATATATACTTATCCAGTTGAGGTAACACCAGCCTCCTGGTTTCAATTCAAAAACATTTTAACGAAATACCAGCAACCTAGTCAGCTGAATTAGGATTCTGACCAAGTCTTCAACCTAATCTCAATTCTTCCCAGGCCTCGGAACCGCAGATCATCACCGGCTCGCACGACTCCACCATCCGTCTCTGGGACCTCGCCGCCGGCAAGTCCCTCTGCACGCTCACCAACCACAAGAAGTCGGTCCGCGCGGTCGTGATCCACCCCACGCTGAACACCTTCGCGTCCGCCTCGCCGGACAACATCAAGCAGTGGAAGTGTCCCGAGGGCAAGTTCATCCAGAACCTGTCGGGGCACAACGCCATCGTGAACTGCATGGCGGTGAACCCCGAGGGGGTGCTGGTCAGCGGCGGCGACAACGGCTCCATGTACCTGTGGGACTGGAGGACCGGATACAACTTCCAGCGGTTGCAGGTACTTACAGTTTCGTTATATTCGTAGTTCGTACTAGCAGTTTTACATTTTTTTACTTTTATAGTGTTGAGTTGAGGTACGAGAAAATAATTTTTATGTTCATTGAATGTACACATTATGATTGTATAATTTCCAAAGAGTGCTGGGAGTTTTTTCGGCTTTTTTCTCTTGGTCTACGGTTAGGTAAAGTCGATCGAAGTTTGTAACTTGACTCTACCTGTGTAGACACAAATAGTAACTAAAATAACGGTTCAATCGCCGATGACAAGCTTATAACGACAATCAGGGCGGGTTGCAACCCTAACATTAATCATGATCTAGTCACACATAGTAAAATATACTTTTTTATAACTTTGGGAGTCTAAAACTAACCATGGATTCCCCAAATATCTATCTATCTCTTTTGTTAAATAAAAATAGCTTTGAACAACACCAACAATAGCTAACTTCCTAGCCGTATCTTCATAAAAACAACTTAATCCCCTACAGTCTACAATTTACTACACTACACTATACAATTTATTTCCATACACAGGCGGCAGTGCAGCCCGGCTCCATGGACTCGGAGGCGGGCATCTTCGCCATGACCTTCGACCAGTCCGGCGCGCGGCTGCTCACGGCCGAGGCGGACAAGACCATCAAGCTGTACAAGGAAGACGACACCGCCTCCGAGGAAACGCACCCCGTCAACTGGAGACCTGATCTATTGAAGCGGAGGAAGTTCTAGTGTAGTGGAGTAGGAGTAAATGACGATTTTGTACCATTATTGAGTTTTATTAACGGCGGGGAAAACTTGAACTTTGTAGGCTTCCAACTTTTGTTCAATAATCTATATGAACAAACAATTTGCGACCCTTAAATTTTAAACATTAACTTTTATGGGACTTATAGTTTCTATTCAACAGGGGACAATGTAGAAAATAAATACATTTAAAATTATCAGGCTTTATTAGTAATAATTAATACATATTCATAATTTTATTACGCTAATTAAATGTATAAAGCACATTGCAAAGTCCAGTATTTTTATCTACCAATATATTTGACTTGGAATGACGACAAAACGTTTACAATATAAACATGATTTGAAAGTGAGATCAGTAAAAAAATAATTATCAATTTCCCCGTTCGGGAGAATTCTACCTGCCATGGGCTTTTTTTGGTATTTTTTCATTATAGAGAAAGCATTTTTTTGTTTGATTGAACTAATTCATAATTTTTAGTTCTTAGCGTTTTAACTCTAGCGTTCGTTTTGTTGATTCATAGCTTTAATACAGTTGGTACAGAGTGGAGTAAGTGATTAAATCTCTTCATCGAAGTCGAATTCTTCCACCGGGAAGTCACCTACGTTTACATACACCGGCTTCACGAACCCGCCGTACTTCGGGGGGCACTCGAAGTAACGCTCGCCGTTTATACTGAAAAAGGAACAATATAAATAAATGGTTGCCACACAATAGGTATAGTCTTTAAGTATGACGATATAGTATCAAGATAGGGTTGTCCTTAATTACGTACAGATCATAACATATTTTATCACAAAAAAAAAACACTGCAATTCCTCGAAAAACCAGCTGGCAGCTATCTATAGCCTGCTTAAAAGCTAGTTTAATTTGTTGGACTTGGAAAAAATCTGCCATAGATCAATTCAATTCGATCAGTTTAGGTGGGGTCGGCACAACATCTTGACACTCACTCCTTTCTTAAGCCGGGTCCAGACATGATCATTTGCGCGATCCTATCACCGTATCCGTATCTGCGTATCAAGCCCCGTAACAAGTTGTGGCCGCCTCCGATTTGCTCCGTATCCATATCTTCACAATAGTCATAGACTTTTGATGATCGGACAAAAACCGACACGACATGGGACGGGCCGTATCATAACGGCGTATTGAGATCGCGTATCATTACCCGTCCACATATGCGATCATGATACGCGTCGACGATACTGATACGGTGATCGGATCGGGCAAATGATACATGTCTGGACCCGGCTTTAAGCATTTCGTCTTTCACACAATCCATCCATGATATAATACAAAAAAAAAACCAACAACTCCACTGAAATAGTTATTCAACCTAATGGCCGAAAGCCAGTTTAAATTAAATGTTACTATTGGTATATCAATCTCACAATTTATGCTGGTTTGAATGCTAGTTCAATGAAGTTTATATTTCTGCACTTTTCTAATTTTTCTAAGCATTACAGAACATGACATTGCTATGAAGCAGAATCAAAAGACTGATTAGGCTAAAATATAGCTAAGAGTCAGTAAGTGGCGCGGCTCGTCATACTGCCCTCTATAGTTGTTCAAACTAGTTGTAAGTAAGAGTCAGTACTGCCCCCTATAGTTATAGTTAGTTATTGCAAATATGTACAAGCTACTTGTAAGAGTACTCACGAGCCGTCGTTCTTGCCGCGGGGCTCGTCGTACTGCACCCCGATCCAGCGGCCGGCGGCGGCGGCCAGCGGCCCGTTGTAGCGCACGGTGGCGCGCCGCGGGACCTGCCCCGGGACCACCACCTCGCACCGCGCGCCCACCACCACCGCCGCCGCGATTCTGGGTGGAACTCGGATTTAGATATCGTGGATAATGTAGCTTTTGAATGGTGAAAGATTTTTTTAAATCGTTCCAGTAGTTTCGGGGCCTATTCATTTCAAACAAACAAACAAAAAATCTAATCTTTCCTCTTTATAATATTAGTATATAGTATAGATTAAAATCTATTCTAGTAATCTGTAATAGGTGATTATGTATGTTGTACTTTCCAAGAACCCAAAATTTCAAGTGAATATGACTAACTTGGCCTCATCCTCCATTTCCTTCTGCTGCTGTTCTTTCAGTTTGGTCATCTCCTCCTCGTTGTACTTGCCCAGCTTGTTACGCTGCAGGAACGAGCGGAGAGTGTCATCTTTCTTCTGGTACTCTTCCTCTGATAATTGGAACCTACAAAAATCTATACCTTTAGCTGACTTTGTAAATATGTGTTATGCTAATAATATTCTAAGACATATTTTATACCTTTCAGCACTATCTGAAGACTCCAAGTTTGTGACCATAGTAAAGTTGTCAATTACATGAATTCTCATGCCATCATCGATGGGGTAGGAGCCGAGCAGCGCCTCATCATCGCTAATATCACACACATAGTTGTTCTTGGTGTCATAAAGCTTTAATTTCATAGTTGCTGCTGATCCTCCTGTGACCAACTCTAGTTTTGTCTGAAATGTTTGTTGTATTCTTATAACTTAGCAAATATTACATTACGGGTAAATTATACAATAAATACTTTTTACGATATCGTTGGGAAATTACCATCTGACAATAAAAAGTAGCGCCTTGCAGCTTTTAAGTATTTTAACTAATTGCAAATGATGTAATTACAATTGTTTTCTCAGAAATATTGTAATAAAAAGAGTCTAATAAATAAGAAAAGTAACACAAGAAAAGAAAAACGAATCATGAATCACTCCAACCTTAAAATCGAGAACAGTGATTCCTTTCTTAAATCTCCTTTCAACTGGTGCTGCATCCTCGCTGTCTGATTTGGTGATGTGTACGTTAACATAATCTGCAGTTATTACGTGTATTCCTTCCATATTTATATATTTTTTCGATGATTCCTAGAAACTAAAGTTACAGTTCTCCGGTTCTCGGCAAAACAATAACATTTAGTGCGTCATTAACTGTCATTGTCAAAACTCACTGACACACATGCAATATTATTATTTTTGTAATGGCAATTCATCTCTTCAGACAATCCATTAGTTGTTATTTTTCTGAATGTCTTTTTGGAATCCGATTCTTACGAGTTAAAGAACACATTGGATGACGAATTTGCTTAATAAAAGCCACCCCGTAAATACAAGTAAAACTATAATGTATTGACAATTGCAGTGGAAACGTAGGCTAAGCTGTAAACTAAATAGACTTGTATTAAAATATGGAAAAAAGCGACAGAGTTGTTCTGCCGTCTCTGACAATACTATGGATGGTGTCTAAACTTTCTTATGCTCTTGCAGATGCAGGTACTGGTTAACATATGGGTTGGAAGTTTCTCTGTAAATGATTTTTATGTAGGAACTACCTTTCCGCCCTGCGGTTTCACCCGCAGCTAAATGGCTTTTCCCGTAGTATAATTATCCTATTTTCTTCCCTGGGTATCGAACTTTATTTATTAAAAAATCAGACAGTCGGTTCAGCCGTTTTCACGTGAAGCGATCATACAGACAACCAGACATACCTACCTACACATTTTTAATATTATACTTAGTAAGGATAGACCTACAAAAAAAGATCTACCGAAAGCCAAGTAACCTATACTGCAGTAGCTACCAATAGGCCTGTGATAAGGGCGCTGCAGTGTTTTAAACTATTATGAAGTTGTTATGAGTTTCCACGCGCACGAAGTCGAAGGCGGCCTCTAGTTTCACCATAACTTCAAAACCAAACGTCTAATTTTAATATTATCTTCATAAACTGTACTGAGTGATGAAATAGTTTATTATGAAACGGGCTATTCCAAAATTCATTAAAATAGTAAGGAAAATGCCTTTAAAACAGTTTCCTTCCACGGTGCGCGATACGACGTGCAAATTACCTACCTAAAGTTTGGTGTTTGCAAACTAAAATAGACTTTAACAAGGGCCTATCTATATACGGTGTGATGCAGTGCGCGGTTTAAGACACCGAAGGACCACCTCCTTACGCTTTCACGCCTAAACCATTGAATCTTTATCAATGACTTTGGTAGATACAGAGATTGACACCTCGGGAAAGCATATCTATTTTTAGTAAGAAAAGTTAAATCTTGCACTACAACGTACCCGTCCATCTCTTATCAACAAGCATTTTATGAGAGAAATACCGAGCAGGGTCTATCTACAGGGTTCCGAAACTCGAAAGGAAATAAACGAGCTCTTAGAAGATCTCTTTTGTTGTCTGGCTGTCTGTCACCGCCCTGTTTCTTAGAACCCCATGAAGGTATCTAGGTAAAAGGTGTTTACTGTCTGAACTATTGCACAAAGTGGTTTCTGATTATTTTCTCCCACCAAAATCTTTGGCTTCGTAAGCACCCTCTATGGGGAAACCTACTTACGTCGAAACACAATAATCTACTAACTTTAACGCCTCTTTATTTGTTATAACTATGGTAAACTTTATCCATGTTTTAAGTCTCGTTAAACTATAGCAGTTGTTGATATGGAAACGACAGAAACATGTCACAATAACAAAATCAGTTTGCAGTTACCAAGGTTTTAACTAATAGTAGATAATCGAGTTTGGCCGTCTGCCATTACAAAAATCCACCCTGTTTTTAACGAATTAATTACAAAGCATTTTAAGATGACTTTGAAATCAAGGGGGGTTGCTATACTGAAAATCAAGGGTAAAAGTAGTAAATAAAACGGTTGCGGCATGCGATCTGTAATAACCAACTGGTTGGTAGGATAGATAACCAGTATTGTATTTTATACATGGAAATCAAATAGTTTCTTGTCTTCGTATAGGTAGTGTGATTGTTGCAATAGCTGGCAAACAGTCGTCCGTCGACTCAGCGACTCGTGCTGTAATACACAATCAAGAAACAAGATATACGATCCAGGCAATGTGTGCAAAACCACCCTTGCCGGCACTCTGCTACACTCCTGCTGAAAAATATCATCAAAACATCCCCCATTGTACTTTTTAATATATTTATTGAAGCACAAATATGACAATAATTGAAGCATGCAATAGCTTATCTACATCGCTAAAACACCTAAGTTATCATAAAACTTTAAAATTATAGGCTACCCACCTAAACTACTTGTGAATCTAGTTATATAAAAATATCATACATATAGACATTTCGGCTGTCCAAAATCAAAACCTAGCAACAGCCTTTTTTTTCAAAATACTTGATTTTAAACTACTCTGCTTTAAATTTGGCAAAGCATCGAATGCAAAAACAACCGTGTTTCTATGTCAATTAAGACCAGAGTTCTGAAAATAGCAAACCTAGCAAGTACACGACCAACACCAAGATAACAAAATCAAAAACATAGCAAGTGACATTGCCAAGTCCAAAAACCTACTGAGTACAGTACATGCTAGGTTTTTGTTCTTGTAAACGGACTTACTAGGTTTATGTTTTTGGAATTGAAATCATACTAGGTTTTTGAACTTGTAATTGTTACGTATTTGATTTAGATTACCAAAATTAAAGTCGATATTTTTGATAGAATGTGTATAGAATGAATTATAGCAAGTCAAGGTAAACTGAGGTAGATACCTATAAGAAGGCGGGGCTTGACCCCCACCACTGTGAATTATTTCTAGTATCGACATGTTCATTCTCTTTCATTTCTAAAGTTGCGCCCGCGCATAACCGTCGTACTTTTTACTCGTGTTCGATTTAAGGCATAACTTTTAATGATGAATAATAGTCGATCAAGACGGATCTTAGCAGCAGCTCTTACAAGGTATGTTCTTAATTAATTACTTAAATTAATATAGGCAGTAAGTAGATACGTAATTAAATTTGTTGGTAGGTTTCACTGACCAAAAGAACCGAGATCTAAATATACGAATACAATTCTCGTGTCACAATGTTTGTAACCGTATCTACTTCCCGTAAACGGCTTTACCGATTTTTACTAAATTTTATAATTCAGTAGAGAATCGGCTTATCGCGGGAATGAGAAGTATTCCCGCGGTAAAAAGTATCCTATATGTTATTCTGATGTATAACTAATATTCATCAATCAAAATCCATCCAGTAGTTTTTACTTGAAAGAGTAACAAACATCCATCCACACATCTATACATACACATAAACTTTCACGTTTATAATACTAGTGGCCGCCCGCGACTCCATTCGCGTGGAATTCGGTTTCCCGTGGGAATGAGAAGTTTTCCCGCGGTAAAAAGTATCCTATATGTTATTCTGATATATAACTAATATTACTGTAAAGTTTCATCAAAATCCATCCAGTAGTTTTTACTTGAAAGAGTAACAAACATCCATACATCCAAACTCACAAACTTTCACGTTTATTTATTTATTTATTTATTTATAATTTATGCATTTACACAAAAAAGATAATACATAATAGAAACAGAAAAACACGAGTAAACACAAAGGTACTGCTTATTTCAGTATGAAATCTCTTCCAGCAGACCTGTTGTTGGAGAGATAGTGAGAAATGCAATATTGTGTGTAGCATAATTAAATTAATTAAAATTAAGTATATATAATATAATACATACATATACAATACAATATATAAGTATATCAGCAGATAATAAGATACTTAAACTATACACAAATACAACAATATAACAATATAATACGTATATTATATACAGTAATATAAAATACCAAATAGATAGATTGCATAATTAGATAAGAAAGCTTAATAATAATAATATACTAATCGTAAGAGAGGGATAAAAAGTGCGATCTGACTCTTTTCTTAAATAAGGAGATAGTTTTGATACCGCGAATTTCAACCGGAAGTGAGTTCCAAAGTCTGACTGCGTACACTGTGAAGGAGTAGGAGTAAAAATCAGTGGAATGGGTGGGTACGGTGAGAAAGTACATCTTGAGAGGCCTACAAGTAGCGTCCTCAGGATGATTGAATGAGAAGCGATCTCGGAGATATGAAGGATAGTTGGGATTATGGAGGACATTATGAAGTAGGCAAAGAATACGAGCGTTTCTGTGAAATCGAATTGGGAGCCACTGGAGTTGCTTGCGAAAGTGAGAAACATGGTCGAATTTTTTAAGGTTAAACACAAATCTAATGCATAGATTTTGCAAGCGTTCCAGCTTATTTAAGAGCTCCTCAGTGGCATCAGGGTAACACGCATCCGCATAGTCTATGATAGGTTGGATTAGGGACCGAGCAAGTGAAATTTTGGTAGATAGAGGCAAATAGGTTTGAAGACTCTTCAACGAATGAAATGAGTAGTGCACTTTACGACTAATCTCGTTAACATTCAAACTCCATTTTAGGAACGAATCGAATGTTACACCTAAGTTTTTAGCGGAGTCTGCAATGCTAATCGGGACAGCATCCAGTAAAATGGGTGGTAAAGATGTCAAATCGAGCCGACTACGCATTGTTCTACTTCCTATAATCAATGCCTGGGTTTTTTTAGGATTAATGACTTGACCAAATGATCTAGCCCAACCACTAATACTTTCCAAATCAAGGTTAATTGAGTGAATCGCAGAATTGATGCCAGAAGGAGAACAATGACGATAAATTTGCAAGTCATCCGCATAAAGATGGAATTTGGAGGATATAACTTGGGTTACGGTGTTGATGAAAATGGAGAAAAGTAAAGGAGATAGGACACCCCCCTGCGGTACACCCGCGCTGAGGTTCGACCAATCAGAAAAAGACTCATCAAGGCGAACACGTTGCGAGCGACCACGGAGGTAGGAGTCAAACCATGATAGGGCAGGAGAGGAAATATTTAAGGATTTAAGGATACCGAGGAGAACGTCAAAGTCCACAGAATTGAAGGCGCTGCTAAAATCAAGTAGGATAAGGATGGTTAGGGACTTATTTTCCATGGCCCAGCGGATGTCATCGGTGACATTGATAAGTGCTGAGACTGTGCTGTGGCCAGGACGGAAACCGGATTGGTGAGGATTTAAGAGATTGTGATGAGATAGGAAATTGGATAGTTGGCCGTGAACTAAATGTTCAAGGACCTTGGATAGGAATGGCAGGATTGAAATAGGGCGAAAATCAGATAAGGTAGTAGGATTGGATACCTTCGGTAAGGGTATAAGATGGGCATGTTTCCAGGATAAAGGAAAAGTAGAAGAGAAAATGGAGCAATTAAAGATATGGGTTAGGACAGGTAATAGTAAGTGAAGGATAGGAGTGACCATTTTAGCGCATAACCCATCGTGTCCAGCAGCAGCAGAACTGATAGACAAGACTGCTTTCCTGACGTCTTCCTCTGACAAGGTGGAGAAAATGAAAGGAGGGTGAAGGCAAGGAGTATTGGCAAGATACTTCAGTGTCTCAGACCTGACATTAGGATCCAAAATAACAGGGGGTGAGGAGAAATGATTATTTAAAGACCCCAAGTCAAGGTCATTGACTGAATTTGTAGTACATTTGCCAATACCATAGGATTTTAGGAAATTCCAAACTTCTGCGGGACTGCGATTATGTAATGAAGAGTAAAAATAACGTCGTTTAGCATCACGGCATAGGCGATTACAGTTATTGCGTAACATTTTAAAACGATTGAGATTAGAGTCAGTAGGGAAACGCTTATAACGCCGTTTAGCCGTGTCTCGAGCAGCCATAGCATTTTTCAACACATCAGTTATCCAAGGTGCAGGATTGCGCTTTAATTTAATGCGCTTTAAAGGTGCATGATAGTTAAAAATGCTAAGAAGTGCATTGGTAAAATGTTTGACCTTGTCGTCTATGGTGCTGCCATCGAATACCGAAGACCAATCGATACAACTAACATCACGTTGAAGAGCCTCCAAATCAACACACCTGTAGCTACGAAGGAGAATGGACTTAGGAGTGCGTTTAGGAGGGCGGATACGATAAGAGAGGAAGATGAAATAATGATAGGAGAAGGAGGCCGTAAGTTGGCTGTGGAAGGAAACGTTTTTAGGAGAGGAAACAATCATGTGATCGATAAGGGATGGTAAAGTTTATTATATTAGTAGGATATTATATTAGTGGGATTACGATTAAAATTATAATTTTAACATTGTTTCTGACTTTTAACCCTGTTTTTTGTGTTGCATGTGTGTAACCAGTGTGTTTCTGCTTCTCTTCTTTTTAGCTCATGTCATGAAATCGCATCTCACAATAACCCACCACCGCCATCTACTTTTTCTGCTCAAATGCATGTCACTAACGCTTATACAGATCCTCCACCCTCTACTTCCGGCACCCAGCTTGAATTCATTTTTGACCAACCTCGCATGGGAGATGAATGTAACTTAGACTTCAGTGACGACGATTCAGTCATCGACCCTTTGTACGTCCCTGATGTCGACTTTGATGAAAGAACAATTTCAGACTTATTTGATTTAAGCCAAGATATACTGAGCAACAGTCGTTTTATTAATAACATTGATAACGGTCCTACAGAACAACTAGATCTTACTCCAAAAAATACGGAAATTATTTTAAGTAATACAAAGCAGACGTTTATAGCTAAATATCCTGGACCAATTTATATTGCTAACAATTTTACAACAACAGATTTATTTAAAAATAAGAACAAGCTTAAGCACCCAATGATTCAGAAGCCGTGCAGTGAAAAATGTCGGAGAAAATGTTCCAAAATTTCGGATCATGAGAGAAATGCCATTTGGGAACAATACTGGAACATAAATTTTCAAGCGAGGCGATGTTTCTTAAATAAGTTTGTCCAGTTTTCACAAATAAAGAGGCGAAGGGTTGATACAACTGATGCTCACTCTAAAAATGAATCGCGTTTCTATTTTTTGCCAGGGCAGCCCAACAATGAACTCATTCCTGTATGCAAACGCTTTTTTCTGGATACACTCGGGCTAAGGACTGATGGACCTATAACGGAATTGTCAAAAGCTAATAAAAAAGGGCTTTTATTTGCATCTATGGAGGGTGAAAAAAGAGGAGGCAAAAGAAAAGAAATTGACAGAAATTCTCTTCGTGAACACATTTTGAGTTATAAACCTACCGTTACTCACTACCGCAGACATAATTCACCGTTCACAAAATATTTGCCAAGAGAATTGACAGTGAGTGAAATGCACCTTGATTTTAAGAAAAAATATCCACGTGTACAATGTTCGGTAGAAACTTACAGGAAAGAGATTAAACAAATGAAAATTTCTTTTAACATGCCCAGAGGAGATATTTGCGAGGAATGTTTCATTTTTACGGAAGAAAAGAAAAAGTGCAGTGATGAATCTCTTATACCCTATGAGGTAAAGCAAAAATACGCTGAACACAAGAACAAATCTGACAAGGCCTTGGAAACTTACAAAGATGATGCTAGACAGAAAAATTCTATACACGTTAAATATTTTTCAATGGACCTACAAAAAGTTATACTTCTGCCTGCAATGCCTCAAATTAAGGAAGCTGTTTTTATAAGCCGTTTGATCACATTCAATCTTACATTTGCCCCTATCAACAAGCTTTCTCCTGATCCAGCTACGTGTATACTATGGCACGAAGGTCAAGCCGGTCGAGAGGCTTCCAATATTGTTGATGCTATTTTCACATTTATAAAGAATGAAAGAGATTGCCATCATTTGCACATTTGGGCTGATAATTGCACAGCCCAAAACAAGAATTGGACACTATTCACTGCTTTGGCAACCATTGTGAATGCAGAAAATGCTGTAGAGACTATAACTTTGAGTTACTTAACCAAAGGGCACACCCACATGACTGCGGATTCGGTTCATGGAAATATTGAACGAAAAATGAAAAAACAAGGCAATATTTTAGATTTTGAAGATTTTATGGATGTGGTGAAAAATTCTAGGCAAAAAATGCGGGTCATTGAATTAAATTATTACAGAAATTGGCCTAAAAAAAAGAGAGCAGCGAGGAAAAACGATGCTGAAGACTCGATGAAATCTTTTTTGCTTAACCAAGTCGTTCAAGCGAAATTCGTTAAAGGTTCAAGAAATCTGCTCTATAAAACATGGTAACTAAACTATTTATTTTCTAATTTAATGCTACTATCATTTTAACTAACGAATTCTAACTTAGACCTAATCAACGTCGAAAATAGAAAGAGGTTCTAAATTAGTAGAATTTAGAACCTATGCTTTTTATGTTTCTTCTTCTTAAATTACTCTGTCAAAATAAGAACCAATTTTGATATGGTCCCGTGTTACTTGATATAAAATCGGTTAAGAATATGTTTTATGGTTAAACGGGTTGAAGTTAAAACGCAGCGCAGTTATTGTGACTTACATTTGATGTGCTGATGTGCATGTGATCTGTGGATTACGTTTTGTTGACTAACGATATATTATTTCAGTTTCGATGAACCGTTTTCCAACTTGGACTTTTTAATAAAAAAACATAAGGTAACAGAGGTACCAGAGCAAATAAAAGTTCCTCGAGGCATCCCAACACGAAAAAAGGAGGTGATTGTTGCCAAACTGGTGCCCCTGATGCCAGAGACAAGGCGTGCGTTTTGGAAGGAAATGCCAGTTAACGATGAATCGATTGACCTTCACACAGGGGGTGAAATGCTAGAAGAATCTGTTTAAGTAGGAGTTTATTTTAATATTCTATGTTTATTTTTTGACCTTTAAGAAAACCTATTTTTCATTATTATTATGTTGTTTCATTTATAACCATACTGCTACCTACTAGGTTGCAACAAGATAACTAGTTATTAAAACGAATTAAAATCAAATTCAAATACCTAGCTAGTGCTTTTGCTAGGATTTCCATTTTTAAGTTTAAAAAAAATCCTTTGATTAAGCCAAATCAAAAATCTAGTAAGTATCCTTGCTAGGTTTATATTTGAATACCAACAATACACTATTTTCAATTTCCAAAAGCAAACGTCAGTGAGGCACATAAAACATGTAGAACTAGTTTTAGATTTAATTTTATAGCTTACCATGGTAGAGACAGTAGCACTTATTCACATGAAAACAGCAAAAACTTAACTACGTTTCTTATATCAAAACGGCAAAAGAAAATGTTTCTTTTCCATTTCCTGTAAAAAATTGACAGACACACTTACTAGGTTTTGATTTGGGACAGCCGATTTATATGTTGACAACATACTGTCGAAGTAAAATATATATTTTTATAATATTCAATATTTGATATCGTGATAGCAAATTAATGACACAGCTTATCATTGAACAAGTTATATTACCCTACCTTCACCATGACACGACACGAAAACACTCAACACTACATTAAAGTTTCCGATTTGATCGTTTTCATTTATTTAGAATCTGCAAATAAATCACCCTATTTAAATTAGCCTAAGTATACAAGTCCCTAGTGTACAAGTGATATAAAAATACAAATGAACAGTGGTTGGTTTCCATCCAGTGTACGTTCGGGTGACGCGTCCGCTGGTGTTTTGCACACATTGCTGGCTAGCTCGAGTCGAAATGAACCAAAATAAACAAACTTATATCCAAATTACAATTTAAATACGAAACAAAAATGATCAAACATTTACTCTTTAACGTCATTTCGACTCAACTGACATATTATAGAATTAACTTCCGTCGGGTACAATTTACATAGTTAGATAATATAATATTTTATGTGACAAGTGCCCTTTTAGCAATTAGACATTCTATAAGATACATCTTTAAAAATGTTCACGGAAAGGTTGCAAGGTAATTTGTTCCCTCGGGAAGTAATCATAAAGTTAATTATTACCTGGCCCGAGTCGCTCGACTTGAGCGCTCAGGCGGGTTCCTCGGCTGCAAGCAAACAACAAAACACCACATTCGGTAACCAATAAGGCACTCGTATATTTCATTCATATAAAATATAAATCTTTGGCGTTATACGGTTTCCGGCGAGGCGGGCGCTCACACCGCCACTTGTTTATTTATAAATTGACTGGCACGGGACTTAGAGTATTTAGTAGCTGTATATAATATAAATAATGTAGCGATATAGTGCGTGGTGCGAGCGGCCGCATCTAGTCGGCGGGGCGCCACCCGAGTCAGTTCCACTGGAAGTATCCGAATTTCCACTTGCGGCGATGTCAGGCTTCCTTGCTGTCCGCCTCGTCCGCCGCGGGGGCGTCGCCCGGGGGCGGGGGCGGGGGCGCCTCGCTCTCTGCCGCGGCGGGGGCGGGGGGCGGCAGACAGAAGCTGGTGTCGACGGCGGCGTTGTCGTCGTACAGGTCGCCGGGCGCGGGGCCGCGCGGCTGGTCGCCGGGCAGCTCGCTGTCGGAACTATTGTTCCGCGTGGCGTCGTCCGTGAGCTTCTCGTCGGAGTTGTCGGCGGTGGTGGCGGTGGTGGCGGGGGTGGCGGGGGCGGGGGTGGTCTCGCTGTCTCCCTCCTTGTCTAGCTCGGCGCTGGTGTCCCCGCTGGCGTCGCTGCTCTGTTTCTCGTCGCTCCCCTGGCTCGAGTTCTCGGCGGGCGGCATGTCGTCTGCTGCACTGGACGCGGTGTTGTCCTCGTTGCTGGCGCCGGCGTCGGGCGCGCCCCACCGCGACTTCCTGTCCTTGTTCCTCTCCTCCCGCCGCGGCACGTCTGCGTCCCGCCCCCGGTCCTCCCGCCGCGGCACATCTCTGTCCCTGCTGTCATCTCTGCGCGTTGTATCTCCATCCTGACTCTTCTCGTCCCCGCGCGTGTCCCCGCCCCCCTCCCCCTCCTCTCGTCGCGGGGCGTCGTCTCCCCCGCGGTCATCCCGGCGAAGCACGTCTCCATCCCGCTCTCTCTCGTCTCGGCGCGGCATATCTCCGTCCCTGTCCCTGCCATCTCGCCGTGTCATATCTCCGTCCCGCTCCCTCTCGTCGCGGCGCGGCCCGTCTCCGTCCCGCTCGCGGCGGCGCCGGCCCCAGTCCCGCGCGCGGTCGTTGCCCCACGGCCGGTCGTTGAACTCGGCGTCGTAGCGGCGGCCGCGGTCGAAGTCCCCGGACTCGAAGCGGGCGTCAAACTGCCGGTTGTCGAACGGCGGGCGGGGACCGTCGAATGGCGGCCGAAGTCCGTCGAATGGGGGCCGGGGACCGTCGAATGGAGGCCGATTCCCATCGAACGGCGGTCGGGGACCGTCGAACGGCGGCCTCGGCCCGTCGAACGGCGGTCTAGGCCCGTCGAACCTAGGTCCGTCAAACGGCGGGCGCGGTCCGTCGAAGGGCGGCCGCACCATGTCGAAGGGCATCCGGCTGAAGGGCGGGCGCTCGAAGCGCGGCGGCGCGTCGAACATGGGCCGGAAGCCCGCGCCGTTGAACCGCGCCCCGAACCCGCCCGCGCCCTCCCACGCGCCTGCAACACGACACCACGTTACTACATGTGTTGGATGAGTTATTGAAGTGTAACTACATGTGAGAGAGTTACCTCGCAGCGGCGGTCGAGGGGGGCCTCGCATGCGCAACTCTGAAACGAATGTTGCCTTTACATTCCACGTACATACTTATAACTACTTGTATATTCAAAGCATACTTATAAAGAGGCAGTTGGTGCGATAAACCTAATACATATAGAATATGGAGAAAAAAATATCTTGAAATTAAACTCTTTTTAACGGGTTTTAACGCGTTAATTTTTTTATGCAGCGGGCTTCAATAAAAATCATATACTAGCCACACACCATTTTCGGGCACAACGAGACCCAGGTGTTTATAAAATTGACTGTGACTGTGGGATCTCATATATCGGTCAAACAAAACGCAACGTGTCTATTCGTATGAAAGATGATGTCAAAAACCGTCGCAATACAAAATCTGCAGTCAACCATTATCTAAGATTTGATATCGTTAAAGCTTAGCAAAAGAGAAACATTTTATTCCTAGGTTGGTAAGAGAAACTCTTGAAATTAAAAAAAACATCCTAACTTCAATAGAGAATATGGTTGGAAACTGTCACCAACGTAGGTTCCAATACTTAGCAAAATAAAAAAGAACAACCAGCAGACAAAAAGCAGATAAATCAAGACACCGTCAGCGCCTATTGATTACCCGGGAAATTATGGGAAAAAATTACGTAACAGGTGGCGGTAAATTCGAAAATCGTATTGTACTGTACTCTATGTAGTCGTTAAACATCTTATATCGTCTACCCGTGACAACGAAATTTGTATAAAAATGTCGAAACGTCGGAAATCTATACTTATAATAAATCTGTAGATAGGTCAATTCTGTACATAAAATATATTTCCAAAATAGCTATCAGGGGGAGATTAGGGATCGATACTGATGCCAAAAATGCAATCAGTAAAAATTTTGTCTGTCTGTCTGTCTGTCTGTATAACCGTTACAGAAACAAAAACTACTCAACGGATTTTAACGAAACTTGGTACAATTATTTTTTATACTCCTGAGCTAGATATAGTATACTTTTCATCACGCTACAATCAATAGGAGCAGAGCAGTAGAGGGAAATGTTGGGAAAACGGGAGAAGTTACTCCATTTTTTAAGCTTCCGTCGCGTGTGCAACCTTAATAGTTAAAGCTACACAGAAATCATGTATGACGGAAATGTTCTCCTTAAAAAATATCCCACGACAGCATATGTCTATCTTTTGTGGTTGACTCACAATAACACATGTAACTCCCGATAGCTTAGTAGTTCACAGCTTTCTGATTATATTTGTCTACTCTTACCTTTATAACACTCTTATTCATCCCTAATTAAGAAAGTTAACACTATTAACCATCCCATAAAAAAGAATCATAGAAATTGGTATAGAAACACCGGTTCTCATTCCCACGGGAACCGACTTCCATGCGAACGAAGTCAAGGGCGGCCACTAGTACAAAAATAAAATGATAAACGCGTAAAACCCGTTAAAATGAGTTTAATTTCCAGTTATAACGATCGCGTAAATCTTAGAAATGTTATCTTGAAATACCTATTTGCCTAATCTAGCGATGTTTAATTAGAATTTTAACGAATTAAATATAATATTAACGAATTAAAAATATCTTGTCAAAAACATATCTAACACATTTATAACTTCAAGTAGTGTTTGCTTTTAAAATAAAGTTAAGTATTTCAAACTTAACTTCTCAAAGGCAACATGTGTCAAAATTTAATTTATATGTTATGATTTCTTTATTGCTAAAAATAAAACTGACAGATACTTCCACCAAACAGTGTGAATTTAACCTAGTTATAACTAAAAGTTAACTCTGTCTGTAACATGTCTGTTATTGTTGTATTTGTAACATCAACTGTGTATGTAGTGTAATGTATGTGTATGTCACGTAGCACTAAATGTATCATCACTATGTTTGTAACATCAACTGTGTATGTAGTGTAATGTACGTATATGTCACGTAGCACTAAATGTCGTCATCACTGTGTTTGTAACACCAACTGTGTATGTAGTGTAATGTACGTATATGTCACGTAGCACTAAATGTCGTCATCACTGTGTTTGTAACACCAACTGTGTATGTAGTGTAATGTACGTATATGTCACGTAGCACTAAATGTCGTCATCACTGTGTATGTAACATTAACTGTGTATGTAGTGTAATGTATGTAGGTATACGTCACGTAGCACTAAATGTTATCATCACTGGCCCCGATTCTCAAAACACTCTCTTAAACTAAATTAAAAATATCGCTGTCACTTTCTCATACTTCGTATTAGAAAAAGACAGGTACATTGGTCTCACTAAATTTAGTCCATAACAATGTAAAATTGAACGAAATGCGCTGAGTACTAGCCTAAAATTGCCTTCGCCGTATCATATTACACTTTAGTTTGACAGGACTAAAATGATTACCTGTCTCTGTCTTATACTATTGAACAGTAAGTGATAGCGATAGTTTTAGTTTAGTTTAGACAGTGTTTTCAGAATCGGGGCCACTGTGTTTGTAACATCAATAGTTTGTGTAATCTATATTGTATACGCACCGGGTCTGTATCCGTGCGGTCTGCCCACGTTCCACGCGGGGGGGTCCTCCTCCTCCACCTCTGTACCAATGTATACAACATACACTTACTAACTATAATAGGAGGCCTACCATCAACTATTAGTTAGCCATTCAATTCCGAAGCAATCCAGTTTAGGTTCCTAAACTGAATCGCTAAGATTCGTACCATGAAGTGTTTAATCGTGAGTGGCGTTTAAATCGCGCACGGAGGAACGAATGAACGAGATTTGTCTGTGGTCCGCAATGTGAGAAAGAAATGCCGCTCTACAGTCGTTGCTTAATTTTATCTCTATTACTCGATCTATATAAGTTGCGATTCGAAACCTAGTTTATGTGATAATACTAGGAGGTAAAGGTTTTTATTTATGAAAATAAATACAAAATACTTTTTAAAATTGCACTAGTTAGCATCAAATTATACCACATTAAACTATTTTTAGCACTAATTAAATGATAGTAATTTATTTGTCGTAAAAATGAATAAAATACGTTATTGAACGCACATTCACTCATATTCGATTTGACAGGTATTATTCCTGCCCCCCAAGTCAAGTGGCAGGTGATATTTGCGTTAGCGAGTGAATAGAATAAAAATGTATGAAACTGTCATTTTTGACAAGCTTGCAAATTGACAGTTTCATATATTTTTATTCTATTCACTCGCTAACGCAAATATCACCTGCCACTTGACTTAGGGGCCTGGCTTGCCATTTAGGGCTTTTAGCCCCAAGAGAGTTTTTTTTGTGCCGTAAATATTTTCATAAATGCTCTGCTAATCACAATTTTTACCCTTTAATTACATATACTTATAAAACCCACTAAATATTGAACTGAAATACGTATATTCTCACTATTTTTTAAAAGTAATTCACAAAACGATTCACCTCACGCAACGAAAGAAGCAACTTTTTTTGGATCGCTTAATTTGACATTTAAGCTATTCAATTCGGTTGAAAAGACACGTCATGGTACGAATTTGCTTGCAAAAGAATGAACTATTTCAGCTGAATCGCTTACAAACTAGCGACCCAGTTTAGGTTTGTTTAAGTAACGTTGTGGTACGAATAAGCGAAGCAGTTCAGTTTAGGTCCTAAACTGAATAGCAATAAGAGGTTATGTAGGCCTCCAGTTCGATTGTCTAAAAGAAACTTGAATACTGCTTTTATTTACTAAGCTATAACCTACGACCCCAGCCTTACGTAGTTGTTTCAGGTAAAGACTTAAATTTTTCGAGCATTTTGAATCACTTTTATAACCCAACAAAGTTTCAATATTGATACTATTCGACATCTTCATAAAAAAACTTATGAAAGTAAATAGAATTTATTTTGAACCCCATTCACGAAAATAACGCGGTCGGAAACGTTCATACGTTTGACAGTTATAGATTTTTTTGTGAGGAAAAATGAAGAATGCCATTACTTTATTTTTAATAATACATCAAGTGTGTATTTTAATCTATAAGGTAAGGTACCATAATACACTACCAATAATTTGACATAATTCAGATGGTGTTATACAGGGTGTCTTCTAATGTTACGTATTCCTGTTAAGGGGTGATCGATTAGGTCAAAAGCAACCGATTTTGACCATAAATGTCGTATGCAAAAGTAAACCGTTTTCAAAAATAACTCAAAAAATTTATGGAAACAGTGATTTCTCAAGAAATCTTCATACACTTCTCCATTTCAATTCTAATCTATCACCCCTTAACAGGAATACGTGACATTAGAAGTCACCCTTTAGATTCTACATAGATTTCCTAAACCTTAGTTCCGTTAAAATAACCTAAGAACAAATCTAAAAAAGTTTGTATATCTAGAACTACAATTGAAAATTCGATTTTAAAAATTCCTTCACCTGCAGCCATCTACCTTGTGTGAGTGTTATAGCCTATAGTGAGTGTTATAGTCTATATTAAGTGTAATAATGGTGTATAATAGTGTTGTCAACATACCGTTTCTCTCCGGCGGGTGGTCGTCGCGCGGCCGGTCCGGGAAGGGCGGCGGCGACGCCGACACCGGGAAGTTGCGCTCTATTGCCTGCTGGTAACAACATTGTGTGTTAGTTATAAATATAAATAAATAGCCTATACCGGGTGTCCAGGAAACAATGGATAAGCTCTGAAGGGCTAATAGTAGAACTAAAGGCAAGCCTAAAAAATAATTGATAAAAAGTATAACCCTTGCACTGCTAGAAATATGGCGCTTTAAAAAAAACTTCATATTTTTTTGACTGTGTTCATATTTTTACTCGTAACGAGGTCAAATCACTTAATAACATCATTATTTCTGTGCTAAAATAATTAATATTAACCTCATCAGTGAATAACTATCAAATAAAATAGCTAACTAAAGTATTTTTCTCAAAAAATAATCTTAAACTTTTGATTTGTGTAAAATTTCTGAAGAAATATTTTTGATGCGCAAATTTGAACAGCTCTGGTGTAAAAAAATTATATGAAAGTAACAGTGACCAATGATTTCAAAATATTCCTGGTTTAATAACGTTTTTAAAAAGATGTAATATGTCGTTATTGTAATGAAAAAAGATTGAACTAATGGTATTAGTGTGTAAAATGGGATAATTATTTAGTTCTAGCAAAATTATAAAAATACAATAAAACTAAAGAAATATGATTTTCAATTGACATTAATTGCAAAACCATTGGAATAATTAAGAGTAACTGTTCAAATTGTCTGTCTCCATCCTGATGCAGACCCTGCATCTACGAATAAAGGATCTTCAAAGAAATCAACTTAACAGGAGAAAGTGATCCAAATTTTCTTCATAATGACTTACCCAATTTATTGATAGGCGTGTCCGAAGAGCTTCGCGACACATATTGGCTTCAAAATGAAGGCTGTCTAGCACACTATGCTGTTGCATTATGTGCATACTTGACGAAACCTACCCTAACAGGTAGGTAGGCCGCCTAAACCTAAACGCTTTAGACTTTTTACTGGGGGTATTTTAAGGAAGAGTTTTACCGGCAACCAGTAACTTCATTAGAAGATCTACGAGCTCGTGTTCAGGCCGCTGCAATCAATGATCGACGACACGCGCGATTTTTTTGAAGATCCTTTATTCGTAGTTGTAGGGCCTGCATCAGGATGGGGACAGACAATTTGAACAGTTGCTCTCAATTATTCTAATGTTTTTGCAATTAATATCAGTTGAAAATCATATTTCTTTAGTTTTATTGTATTTTTATAATTTTGCTAGAACTAAATAATTATCCCATTTTACACACTAATACCATTAGTTCAATCTTTTTTCATTACAATAACGACATATTACATCTTTTTAAAAACGTTATTAAACCAGGAATATTTTGAAATCATTGGTCACTGTTACTTTCATATAATTTTTTTACACCAGAGCTGTTCAAAGTTGCGCATCAAAAATATTTCTTCAGAAATTTTACACAAATCAAAAGTTTAAGATTATTTTTTGAGAAAAATACTTTAGTTAGCTATTTTATTTGATAGTTATTCACTGATGAGGTTAATATTAATTATTTTAGCACAGAAATAATGATGTTATTAAGTGATTTGACCTCGTTACGAGTAAAAATATGAACACAGTCAAAAAAATATGAAGTTTTTTTTAAAGCGCCATATTTCTAGCAGTGCAAGGGTTATACTTTTTATCAATTATTTTTTAGGCTTGCCTTTAGTTCTACTATTAGCCCTTCAGAGCTTATCCATTGTTTCCTGGACACCCTGTATATGTCCTATAGTTGAGCACGGGCCTCCTTCTTGGATAGCGAGAGGGTTTGAGCCGTAATCCACCACGCTGGCTCGGTGCGGGTTGGTGGATCACATGATGGATTATCATTCAATCATGTGGGTTTCCTCACGATGTTTTTCCCTCACCGTTATAAATATAGTAAAGAGAAAATATTTGATTTTACATTAATTTGTATGCACATCCAAATTGCATAGTACAATATTAAGAATTATCCAGAAGTGCAAAATCCGATGTAAAAATCAGTTATTAAATAAGAGGAAGAAAATACTTTGCTTTTAAAAAAAAATGAGTTTTTTTTTGTGAATAAAAATGATTTTCTTTTTGGTTTTTAACGTTTATAAATTGTAACCTTAGAAGCAGTTGGTGAATATTTACAAACAGACACGATTATCAACTCCGCAGTTAAATATACTGACAATAATGAAGCTATAATTTTGTCAAAGGCTCAGCAACACACCCTCAACACCCACAGTGTTGCGGGTAGTCATGGGCGGCGGTGATCACTTACCATCAGGTGACCCGCTTGCTCGTTTGCTACCTATATCATTACATAGTATTAATCCAAGTCGCTAATTGTGTCTGTTTGTATGTTTGGCTGCTATCTCCTCCTAAACTACGTAATGGATTTTGATGCGGGTTTCGCCATCTTTTAGGATATGTACTCATTTAAATTTGTAAATAAAGAACAATTAGAAAAAGGTTTTTTTTAAGTTAGCCAAAAAGAAATGTTTCGTAAGCAAATCGGCCAAAATTACACCATTGCGAAGCGTGGGCGGGTCTCTAGTTTAATATATATATGTATATGTACCGGCGGCGGCTTGTTGGGTCCGTTGGCCATCTCCCACAGCCGCTCCTGCAGCGACTTGTCCGAGTCCCGCGCCGGCGACGCGCGGCCCGCCACCGCGCTGCATCATCATTACATTGTATAAATCCAAGTCGCTAATTCTGTCTGTTTGTATGTTTGTCTTCTAACTTATCCTAAACCAGTTGAGGGATTTTAATGCGGTTTTCACCATCCTTTAGGTACTTTTTTCATTTAAATTTGTAAATAAAGAACATTCGGCAAAAGCTTTTTTAAGTTAACTAAAATTCAATGTTTCAGGAACAAGTCGCCCAAAATTACACCCTTGCGAAACGTGGGCGAGTCACTAGTCATAAATAAATAAATAAATCTCCAGACTGACACCCCAACTGTGTGGCCCTAAACTAAGCAAAGCTGACAGAGGTCGTCATAACTCAACATAACCCTTTACATAGCCTGTGGTGTGGCTCTAGTCGGAATAGTAGATAGGAAGAAAGAATTAACAACATATTCATTAACATAGGAAACCTTAATGTCCGTAAATCTAAGACTTTTTAAAACTTATAATACTATGTATGTTACCATGGATGAAGGAGTAAAAGGATAGACAATAGCCATACAAAGTAGCGTATATCAAAAAAGTAGTATAAATCTAGATGGCGCTATACATTTCAATTTATAAGGTTAGATGGCGCTAGCAATTTGTCATTAAAATAGGTCAATTTAGTTTTGTAGAAAAAATAAATCTAAATTAACTAGATGGCGCTAATACAATAAACATTTTCATACGAAATCCCAGTGATGCCATTAAAAAAAACAATCAGCTGCACAAAGTTGATAGGTGACGTTTATAAATTAGCTTTTGTCGAGTGCTTTTTAATCTTTATCGCCGCATCTACATCTATACGTATAAGCTATAGTCCATTATAGAGTGTAAGGTCTAATTTGTAACAACTTTTTACTTTTGTCAACCTTAACATTTTTAAAAACATTAGTTGAAATGCGAGTTAACTATGAAAACATGTTGAACATTGAGTGTAAAACGAAAATAACCAAATCCTTCAATGATTGAATCATTTGTTTCATACTTTGTGGTTCACCTATGTTGAGATTGATTAAGTTGATTTCTAAGTTTTATAATAAGTATGCAAGCTGATATAAGTATGCAGGACAGAATGCGTATTATCGAAATGCATATTATAATCATTACAATAGTATAATCCAATCCAATTTTGTCTGTTGTAAGTATGTTTGTCCGCTAAGGAGATAGCGTGGTAAGTGGATAAACCACGAAATGGATTTTAATGCGGTTTTTGCCATCTTTTAGGTATTTTTTTCATGTCTATCCTTACTAAATATAATATTTTAAATGTGAAAATGTGTATGTTTGTCTGTTGGTATGTTTGCTTCACGTAAAAACGGCTGAACCGATTGTCTTGATTTTGGAATAGAGATAGTTCGACACTCAGGGAAGAAAATAGGATAACTTTACTTCTGGAAATAGCCTCATTCCCACGGGAAAAGCTATTTAGCTTACCGTGAAACCGCAGGGCGGAAAGCTATATATCATGTACTAGTGACTCAATACATGATATTACTCAAACACCTTACGAGACTCGATTTACTGTAAGCATGAAATATTTGGAAACAACATTTTGTTATAAATGTCAAAATTACCTAAATATATTTGTAAACAAGTGTAAAATAAGCTTCTTCATTACATAGTATAAATCATTACATAGTATAAATCCAAGTTGCTAATTCTGTCTGTTTGTATATTTGTCCGCTATCTCCTTCTAAACCAGTTGACAGATTTTAATGCGGTTTTCGCCATTTTTTAGGTTTTTTTTTCATTTAAATTTGTAAATAAAGAACATGCAGAAAAAGATTTTTAAATAGCCAAAATTCCGGGTTTCGGGAACAAGTCGTTACACCATTGCGAAGCGTGGACGGGTCGCTAGTATTTTATATAAATAAACTTTCTTGGTTATTAATTCTTTAGTTATTTTGGTTATTAATTCATTTAGTTATTAATTCTTTCTTAACGACTTAAAAAGCAAAATGAATGAAACTCATAATAAAAATACAATATGGTTAAGATTTTAACTAGGGTAACATGATTCTAGGACGAAATAATAACTCTGAGACCATTAGATTGTTTTAGCGATTGTATAGATGAATAGAAGAAAGAAAACAACAACCACAATATTTTATAGAATAGTGCTGAACCTTAAGTCTCTCAAATTAAGGTTGAGAATGGTGTCGGTTAGAGTGTAGGAGATCCGAAAAAAACCTCTTGGTTTTTAAGAAAATGTTGTAACAACCACAAAAATTTATAAAAATATATTGAGCTTTAAAACTGTAGAGTTAAGGTTGATATTAAGAAGTAGTAAAATAGTAGTTTACTAACGTTAGTGTGTGTGAAACTGTGAATATGACCACTGGATGCAATAATGTTTGTCAAATATGTGGACTATATTATGGACTCTTGCAGCTTACCGTACCTACTTTTGTGTAGAAATATTTTAGGGCTTAATCAAATATCAATGTTGTTATAGATAACGTTTCTTTCTATTCATTAAAAAATGTACATTCCCTGTATGTTTAGCATACTATGTGTTAAATGGTCACATTTAGATTATCCTGGCTAAGTTTTCTGGGAATTGTAATTGACCACCCTCAAAAAATAAGATGTCTGGTATTGTTTTTAGCTTAGCCTTCCCCAATTTTAATAATTATACTTATTTTGATACACCTAGTAAGTATATAACCATTTATTCTATTATCATTGTCTACTAAAAATCTATGGGTATTTCAAGTAGGTAGGTATACAAAAACCTAATACGCGTTTATAAATTTGTATCCGTTCAGAAAACGTAGGCTGGCCGGCCGGGCGGCCCAGTGTTCACAACCGTAGGTAAGTACTATTATTTTTATGCCTAGAACGATATCAAATAAGTATTAAACGCAGATAGAATGAAGATTTTTGACTAATTTGGGAGACTTTTTCGTACTTACATTTTCGACCCTATTTTAGTGGATACGATAGGTAATATTTTGATAAATTTAGCGAAAATACATCATTAAACATTTTAAAGATGTTGTACGGAAACGGCCTCACTATAGGTTGGGAACACTGCGGGCGGTAGACATTTGCAAAAGTAGACTGAAATTTGTCAGTTTCACTTTTATCAAGTTCTGTTCATGCCAGTAAAAAAAATCGACTTAAATCATAAATTTTGTATTTATATTTTTTGGTTTAAATCGACATTTATTGGTCTTAAAAAAACAATTGGTTTAATATTTTAATGTGTAAAGCAAAAATAGTTTTACTACAACGCCATCTAGCGGGTGTATTATAACTAAAATTGGTTAAAATATGCAAATTTGTGTTTTGAGACTAGTAATGTCATCTATCGAAAGTTTGGGAACTAAAAAAAAGTATACGCTATTTTGTATGGCTATTGTCTATCCTTTCACTTCTTCATCCATGATGTTACTAACCTGTTATTGCTATCTCTATTACTATTGTTGTAGCGGCTGTCTCTATCTCTATCTCTGTCCCGCCTGCCTCTATCTCTGTCCCTGTCTCGCCGGTCCTCTCGATCCCTAAAACAATAAGTCATCATATTAATCACCATTAAAAAAGTTATGTAATAATATGAAACATTAAAAAAGTTAGTCAACTATTTCATTGTTTTACTCTTTGAAAATTTTACTTAAAAATGAATACAAGTAAATAAATTAATTTTCAATCATAAAATGACTGAAAAATATAGATTTCAACACCGCCTTTTGATAAGAAACAAACGTTATCCGTAATTTTAGAACTTTTCTACAAAATTATATACAAGTAAAAATTGTATTTTGCCATATTAAAAAAAATATATTAGGGGTGGCAAACCTTACCACTTAAGGGTATGAAAAATAGATATTGGCCGATTCTCAGACTCACTCAATATGCTTACAAAATTTCACAAGAATCGGTCAACCCGTTTCGGATGAGTACGGGAACGAACATTGTGACCCGAGAATTTTAAATATAAGCTATTATTATTCTTCTTGATAACTATAGTCCGTTCGCGTTAAGAAAATAGTGACAACTACAGGATAAGGGTGTATTCACAATGGAGTAAAAGTACAAAAGAAAAATAATAATTTTATAAACAGTATTTTCGGACATGCCGCATGCACTTGCTGTTCTATGACTATGCTCTCCACAGTTGCATTTAAATCACACAATTTAAAGTACTTATAAACATTGTAAATTATGCGTCTCTCTCCACTATGGAAATTTATTGTTGGACGAGTCACGCAAAATACACAACCGTTTTGTTCGAAGGTCAGACTACAACTGGTCACTGTGAACTCGACTTTTTAATTTCTAGCATTTTAATTGGCTGGGGGGCGTGGCCAGGCCGGCGGACAACGATGACTCACTATTTTCTTAACGCGAATGGACTATAGTTAACTCCGTGTTCATTGTTACAACTCACCGCTCCCTGCCTCTATCCCTGTCCCTCCTGCCATCTCTGTCCCGGCGGTCGCGGTCGCGGTCGCGGTCGCGGCGGTCGCGGTCCTTGTCGCGGCGGTCGCGGCGGCGGTCGTCGTCCGGCTTGTTGTCCTCGGGTGGTGGTTGGAAGTGGTTGGTGAAGCCGGGCGGCGGCTCGGCCGCGTTGAATGTGGGAGGTGGTTTCGATAGCAGCGCTTGGAGCTGGGGGTATAAGAAATATTAAGATATACAAAAGAGATATCACTATCACTACATAGGATAAAACAAAGTCGCTTTCTCTCTCTGTCCCTATGACCCTATGTATGCTGGGGGGTGACGGTGGTTTTACGATGATTGTAATGGTATATTAGAATATAAGAAATATTAATAACTAGTGGCCGCCCGCGACTCCGTTCGCGTTGAAGTTTCCCGTGGGAATGAGAAGTTTTCTCGCGGTAAAAAGTATCCTATGTGTTATTCTGATGTATAACCTATATTACTGCAAAGTTTCATCCAAATCCATCCAGTAGTTTTTACGTGAAAGAGTAACAAACATCCATCCATCCATCCATCCATACATCCTCACAAACTTTCACATTTATAATATTAGTAGGATTTATAATATTAGTAGGATAAGCCATCCAACATTTGCGATTATATTCATCGTAATATTAGGTATTGTTTTCTATAAAGCATTCGGGTAATCAATTCCAAAATTCATTTTTTCTATCCTTGAAATCATTCCAAAATGTAGTAGGTACCTATGTGTAGTATAATATATAATATGCATACACCAATGACATTTATGACCGATATTTTTTATAAAAAAGTGTAATTTTATGAATACATATCTAAGTAAATCATTACATAGTATAAATCAAAGTGGCTAATTGTGTCTGTTTGTCCGCTATCTCCTCCTAAACCAGTAGACAAATTTTGATGCGGTTTTCACCATCATTTCATATAAAATTGTAAATCCTACTAATATTATAGACGTGAAAGTTTGTGAGTATGGATGTATGGATGTTTGTTACTCTTTCACGTAAAAACTACTGGACGGATTTGGATGAAACTTTACAGTAATATAGGATACACATCAGAATAACATATAGGGTACTTTTTACCGCGGGAAAACTTCTCATTCCCACGGGAAACCGACTTCCATGCGAACGTAGTCGCGGGCGGCCACTCGTACAATCTAATCATAGTAATGTAATGTAATGTAATGTAATACATCATTACATTACAATATAATGTGATGTGATGTGATGTGATGTGATGTAATGTAATGTAATGTAATGTAATGCTACCTGTTCCGGCAGCGGCGCGTCGTCGTGCGGCTCGTCCGTGTCTAGTTCCATGTTGTCGTCGCTGGCCGCGCCCTCCGCCGCCGGCTGCTAGAGGATAATACACCTGGTTAAGAGGTCCGAGAAAAGAGGTCCTGGGGGGATAGTACTTGGGAAGTTTTTAGTGGGAGTTAAGACAGATTTTAGTAGGAGTAAGACAGATTTTGTGGGAGTTAAGACAGATTTTAGTGGGAATTAAGACAGATTTTGTGGGAGTTAAGACAGATTTTAGTGGGAGTTAAGACAGCTTTTAGTGGGAATTAAGACAGATTTTAGTGGGAGTTGAGACAGATTTTAGTGGGAGTTAAGACAGCTTTTGTGGGAGTTAAGACAGATTTTAGTGGGAGTTAAGACAGCTTTTAGTGGGAATTAAGACAGATTTTGTGGGAGTTAAGACAGATTTTAGTGGGAGTTAAGACAGCTTTTAGTGGGAGTTAAGTCAGATTTTAGTGGGAGTTAAGTCAGATTTTAGTGGGAGTTAAGACAGATTTTAGTGGAAGTTGCTTAAATTTCTATCATTTGCAGTCGACGTGCACGATTTATATTTTTTTTACAGAAATTCAGGGATTTATTTGTAAAGAAAAAATGGAACATCAAAATTCCGTGACTTATGTTAAACTAACGGTTTACACTCCAGTGTATCCATGCCATTACAGTATGCAGATCTTCATTGGATCAATTATTAATTTGAACTATCGCAGCAGCGTGATGATTTGTCCTCAGAGATGTTCAGTGGAAGCGTATACAGAACATTTCATGTCTTGTAGTGAAGTAAAATAAATGCTGTATCACGCACGGAACATAGTTTGTTAGATATTTTACGTAGGTAGATCCAGACCACGTCAGAATATCTTCCCTACATATATTTGAAAAAAATATTAAGGATGTAAATATGCATAAAAATTATAAAGTTAAAGTATGGTGAAAATACATTAAAAGTTTTGTACTCATTTAATTGATGGGTGTATGAGTTTGAGAACTGATGTGTGTAGTTTAAGGTGTTCAAATCTGAAAATATTCATTTCTCGATTTTTCAATATATTTACCATGTTATGCATGTTCATGTTGGGCAGCATGTTGGGCAGATTGGGCAGGTTGGGCATGTTGGGCAGGTTGGGCATGTTGGGCAGATTGGGCATATTGGGCATGTTGGGCATATTAGCCAGCACCCCTCCCAGGAACCCGCCCACGAGCGGCGGCTGCAGCGAGCCACCGAAACCCAGCAGACCACCTCCCTCCACTCCTATAGAATACAAAAACATATACTTTACACTTGTTGCTTGACAGAGCGTCCACGACTAATGAACTAGGAAAGGGTATACGGGGCATTCCACGGGAAATAGGAAAATTAGTTATTTTTTTAAATTGATCTGGGGGCCTACCGCGTAACTAGCGTCGATTTGAACTCGACGTCGACAACTGTATTCATTGACTAGACAATTTAGCCAATGAAAACAGTTGTCGACGTCGATTTCCAATCGACGCTAGTTACGCGGTAGGGGGGCTGTTTTCATTGGCTAGAGACCCGCCATTGTTAACAATTTAGCCTATGAAAACAGTTGTCGACGTAGAGTTCAAATCGACGCTAGTTACGCGGTAGGGGGCCTGATCAAAACCAATTTATGATTAACGAAATGATTATTAGGTATACTTCCATAATCTGTAAAAGTTATTTCGAAAACAAAAGAGAAAGTGTTTTTCCACTATATCAGGTTAGTGTTTAGTTGTGAACAAGTTGTAATATTTTTTTGCATCATATTGCCAACACTGTTAACCGCCATTTAGTGTGTCATATTCAGGCAATAAGCGTCGGAGAGTGAAAAAAAAATTAATATTTTAATTTGGCTTAAAAATACAAGGAAAACCTAAAGTATTTTACTCTAAAAGTCATATACGTGCCCCACAAGTCACACGAAAACTTACAAAAGTTTTATTTCTTACCTCAATTTGTCGTACTAAAAGGGAGCTTTTTGGCAAGTAAAAATTGGCTAATTGCTGAACGTTTTAGAATATTTTCCTGGTGCAAGGTATTAAAGGCTGGCTAGTAGTTTTCATTTTTGTCCCACCAGTCACAGTGACATTTTTTATAAGCTTGTTATAAACATTTCTAACCAGTTTATAACCAGAATCCTTTTTTTGTGAGTATGATTGCTTTTTCTGATTTTTAGATGAATTAAATTAGTTTTAGATGTATTTAAAATGCTATTATTGCAACATCTCAAGATGTGAAGAAAGTAGAATTGATCCAAGATAGAAGATTTAAAGTTTCTGATGTTAACTCATCTAAAAGTGACTGTGACTATAGTCTGGCCACCGAGAGAATGCGTTTGTGACACATGCCATTAGTGTTGGGGTAAAAACAACATTGATAAATTATTTTTCAATCAACAGAAAAAAACTTATCTTATTTATATTTTATTTATAATATAAAAATAGTCTCATGTTGTTACGAGTTAAAATCTAGGTGAAATAAAAAAAAATCGAAACAGTATTGTTTTATTGTAGGAACGTAAATAATTAAATTAAAGATACTTTGTATAACGTTAATTTTGAAGCTAAGCCCAATGTGGAAAAGAACTAGCAAGAAAATCCAACGGCTGCCTTTTAACAAACGAAACTCATTAGCATTGTATTGGCAATGATATGGTATAAGTATCAGCACCCGATGACCATACTTCAGAGCCAATTCATCTATTTCATATCGAACATTTGCCGATTTATTTTCTTTCACTAACCGCAATAGTTATGCTTCAAGCATGTCCATATTTACGTCGATGTCATGTTTTTATAAACAAGCTACTAATTCTGCTTTTTTATTTGCAATTGATTGATAACTTTAAAATTGACTTATTATTTTACTGTTTAGAAGTAGTGTTGTTTATATTTTTAAAAATGCATATTTAATCAGTAATTATTACCCTAACAGTAAGCCCTCAGTTATAGAATTTAAAATCAGTGTGACTTGATATCATTTTATTGCTTATTATTTGTTTGTAGGGTCAAAATAGACGACTTTTTTTTGTTTGTTTTCGTAGACGGCCTTTCAAAGTTACCTCGTTATTTCAAACACAATGTGTCAGAAACGCATTCTCTCGGTGGCCGGACAATACAACAACATCCATAATGTTGAAACAACTGCAATTTTCAAAATAGAAAGTTATAGGTCTAAACATTAGAAATTCTGCAGTAAACTGTGCCAACAGTTACTATTGGAATGCCCCATACATAATAACTATAGATATGATGCCAACTAAGTATATTACTCTGAAACACCTGACAATACAACTACATGATTTACTATAAACCAGTTATTTTAGTTTATCTTAATTTGCCACCATACTTAACTAAAAGCTCGCCGGAGAGAAACTTCTGAGGATATGATCTCAAAACATTGAAAATTAGAAAAGTTACGCGTTGGAGTTACATAAAATTTTGTTCCAAGATAGATCAAAATCTTGACATACAAAATTATTTAAATTAAAACGGAAATTTAAATTTCCAATAAATAAAATTATCAAACGGGGACATCTTGTATATTTTAGAAACCCGTAATGCCAAACTGCAATCGTAGAAGCTAGTTCATAAATATTTGAATTACCCATAGTGGCGAAAACCTTTCTCATGTTGTATGGTAAATAAATGTTCAATTGACAAATATTGAAATGTAACCTATAGTCCATTCGCGTTAAGAAAATAGTGAGTGATCCTTGTCAGCCGGCCTGGCCACGCCCCCCAGCCAATTAAAATGCTGGAAATTAAAAAGTCGAGTTCACAGTGACCAGTTGAAGTCTGACCTTCGAACAAAACGGTTGTGTATTTTGCGTGACTCGTCCAACAATAAATTTTGAAAATGAATACTTCACCAATTCCAAAGAATAAAAGTGGATTATCCATAGTGGAGAGAGGCGCAAAATTTACAATGTTTATAAGTACTTTAAATTGTGTGATTTAAATGCAACTGTGGAGAGCATAGTCATAGAAACAGCAAGTGCATGCGGCGTGTCCGAAAATACTGTTTATAAAATTATTATTTTTCTTTTGTACTTTTACTCCACTGTGAATACACCCTTATCCTGTATCTGTCACTATTTTCTTAACGCGAACGGACTATAGTTATATTAGTGTACAGACCTGCCATGTTGTGCGGCAGCGCGGGCCGCAGTGCGGGCAGCCCGGCCAGCGCGGGCAGCCCCGCCGGCAGCCTGCACACACCACATATACTCAATATCCATAGATAATAACTGATCTTCGCTCTAGATCTGACAACATGGAACACTGGTACTCGTAAATTACGTCACAATATAGTATGGTGAAATCGGAATACTCGAAACTACTCGAGCCAGTGTCAGTGTAAAGGTATTTTTTATGCAAGGGCGTAGCTACCGTCGTATCAAATTTTGGTCCTCCCAACCTTGGAACCACTGAGGTCCCAAACGTGTTTAAGCAAAAAAACTATAAAATGTTATTTATGTTACAAATTAATAATTAATTAATAACTATTTATTAACAAACAGTGACACCATATAACGGGTTTATCCTGAAATCCCTATTGGAAATTCCTATCATCATGAAGAGATTGGTCAAGAAAGTTGTTGAAAAAGTCCACGTGTGAAATAACCACTAAAATGTACCACTAACTAATTCGGTATTTTCAAAAATATGTTCATATTTATCACGCACTAACGTGAGGAAATACATCGTAAGGAAACCCACATGATTGGATTAAATATGTGCATCCACCAACCTGCACCGAGCGGGTGTGGTGGATAACAGCTCAATCCTCTTTGCTATCAGAGGAGACCTGGTACAGTACAGTACTCGGCAGTGGGACTTTTAAAGACTAGGTACTATTACAATGTCTTTTTGAATTGGCTTGCTTGCATGTTGTTATAAATGATAATTTAATGTAGATTTGTGTTAGTTCCTAATAGTGTGATAATATCCAACAGTTTCAGCAGGTACATGTGTTGTGTATGTGTGTATGTATGTGTTAAGTGACGTGGTGTGTACGGTACATACCCGGGCGGCGGCATGTTGATGGCGAGCGCGGCGGGCGGCAGCAGCGCGGGCAGCGGCGGCAGGAAGGGCGCCGGGCCCGGCTTCGACATCAGCTGCGGACACGGGACTACATGACCAGGGGGAATGTGACCAGCGTGGGTGGAGAATAGGAACCCGTGTTCTCAGTATATGAAGCTGTGCCGAATAGGCTGATAATTAAGGGGTTTGCACTATTTATACTTATCAAGTAGTTACCACAATTTTGGAATCGTTGTTTAGCGATAGTCATTTATTTAGTCAAAACCTTCATCGTGTCCTCGTCGATGCGCCGCTACTCACCCGCGCGGGCAGCCAGGCCGGCAGCGTGTCCTCGTCGATGCGCGCTACTCACCCGCGCGGGCAGCCAGGCCGGCAGCGTGTCCTCGTCGATGCGCCGCTACTCACCCGCGCGGGCAGCCAGGCCGGCAGCGTGTCCTCGTCGATGCGCCGCTACTCACCCGCGCGGGCAGCCAGGCCGGCAGCGTGTCCTCGTCGATGCGCCGCTACTCACCCGCGCGGGCAGCCAGGCCGGCAGCGTGTCCTCGTCGATGCGCCGCTACTCACCCGCGCGGGCAGCCAGGCCGGCAGCGTGTCCTCGTCGATGCGCGCTACTCACCCGCGCGGGCAGCCAGGCCGGCAGCGTGTCCTCGTCGATGCGCCGCTACTCACCCGCGCGGGCAGCCAGGCCGGCAGCGTGTCCTCGTCGATGGCGCCGCCGTCCTCCAGGTCCTGCAGGCACAGCGCCCCGAGGCTCCACTTGGCGCGCACCTCCTCCCACGGCAGGTAGGACGCGCCCACCTCCCCCTCCCAGTAGTCCTTCCACTCGCGCCCCTTCACGCCCTTGCCCGGCGCCCACGCCACCTGACAACATACTCCATGTAAAAACAGGGAAAAATCTGGTGGCGCTATATCGCGGTACAGACGATCGTTGTTATTAACTTTAAACGTCTACATTGGCAAGATGCATCCTACCAATATTATAAAATGTGAAAATTTGCGAGTATGTATTGATGGATGTTTGTTACTCTTTCACGTAAAATATACTGGCCGGATTTGGATGAAACTTTACAGCAATATAGGTTATGCATCAGAATAACACACATAAGGTACTTTTTACCGCGGGCGGCCACTAGTTTAAAATAAAAGCTAGCCGAATACATAAGCTAAATAATGACACTTAATTATATGTGTGTGTGTGTGTGTGTGTGTGTGTGTGTGTGTGTGTGTGTGTGTGCGTGTATGTGTGTGTGTGTGTATGTAACATAGCACCGACCGTGATCTCCTTGGAGTGCAGCTTGTGCCGGTTGAGCGTGTGTTAGTGTGTGTGTGTGTTGTCGCTACTCACGGTGATCTCCTTGGAGTGCAGCTTGTGTCGGTTGAGCGTGTGTTAGTGTGTGTGTGTGTTGTCGCCACTCACGGTGATCTCCTTGGAGTGCAGCTTGTGTCGGTTGAGCGTGTGTTAGTGTGTGTGTGTGTGTGTTGTCGCCACTCACGGTGATCTCCTTGGAGTGCAGCTTGTGTCGGTTGAGCGTGTGTTAGTGTGTGTGTGTGTGTGTTGTCGCCACTCACGGTGATCTCCTTGGAGTGCAGCTTGTGTCGGTTGAGTGTGTGTTAGTGTGTGTGTGTGTGTGTTGTCGCCACTCACGGTGATCTCCTTGGAGTGCAGCTTGTGTCGGTTGAGCGTGTGTTAGTGTGTGTGTGTGTTGTCGCCACTCACGGTGATCTCCTTGGAGTGCAGCTTGTGCCGGTTGAGCGTGTGTTAGTGTGTGTGTGTGTTGTCGCTACTCACGGTGATCTCCTTGGAGTGCAGCTTGTGTCGGTTGAGCGTGTGTTAGTGTGTGTGTGTGTTGTCGCCACTCACGGTGATCTCCTTGGAGTGCAGCTTGTGCCGGTTGAGCGTGTATTAGTGTGTGTGTGTGTTGTCGCCACTCACGGTGATCTCCTTGGAGTGCAGCTTGTGTCGGTTGAGCGTGTGTTAGTGTGTGTGTGTGTTGTCGCCACTCACGGTGATCTCCTTGGAGTGCAGCTTGTGTCGGTTGAGCGTGTGTTAGTGTGTGTGTGTGTTGTCGCCACTCACGGTGATCTCCTTGGAGTGCAGCTTGTGGCGGTTCTCCTTGGAGTGCAGCTTGTGTCGGTTGAGCGTGTGTTAGTGTGTGTGTGTGTGTTGTCGCCACTCACGGTGATCTCCTTGGAGTGCAGCTTGTGTCGGTGAGCGTGTGTTAGTGTGTGTGGTGTGTGTGTTGTCGCCACTCACGGTGATCTCCTTGGAGTGCAGCTTGTGTCGGTTGAGCGTGTGTTAGTGTGTGTGTGTGTGTGTTGTCGCCACTCACGGTGAGCTCCTTGGAGTGCAGCTTGTGTCGGTTGAGCGTGTGTTAGTGTGTGTGTGTGTGTGTTGTCGCCACTCACGGTGATCCTCCTTTGAGTGCAGCTTGTGTCGGTTGAGCGTGTGTTAGTGTGTGTGTGTGTGTGTTGTCGCCACTCACGGTGATCTCCTTGGAGTGCAGCTTGTGTCGGTTGAGCGTTGTGTTAGTGTGTGTGTGTGTGTGTTGTCGCCACTCACGGTGATCTCCTTGGAGTGCAGCTTGTGTCGGTTGAGCGTGTGTTAGTGTGTGTGTGTGTGTGTTGTCGCCACTCACGGTGATCTCCTTGGAGTGCAGCTTGTGTCGGTTGAGCGTGTGTTAGTGTGTGTGTGTGTGTGTGTTGTCGCCACTCACGGTGATCTCCTTGGAGTGCAGCTTGTGTCGGTTTGAGCGTGTGTTAGTGTGTGTGTGTGTGTGTATTCGCCACTCACGGTGATCTCCTTGGAGTGCAGCTTGTGTCGGTTGAGCGTGTGTTAGTGTGTGTGTGTGTGTTGTCGCCACTCACGGTGATCTCCTTGGAGTGCAGCTTGTGTCGGTTGAGCGTGTGTGTTAGTGTGTGTGTGTGTGTGTGTTGTCGCCACTCACGGTGATCTCCTTGGAGTGCAGCTTTGTGTCGGTTGAGCGTGTGTTAGTGTGTGTGTGTGTGTGTTGTCGCCACTCACGGTGATCTCCTTGGAGTGCAGCTTGTGTCGGTTGAGCGTGTGTTAGTGTGTGTGTGTGTGTGTTGTCGCCACTCACGGTGATCTCCTTGGAGTGCAGCTTGTGTCGGTTGAGGCGTGTGTTAGTGTGTGTGTGTGTGTGTTGTCGCCACTCACGGTGATCTCCTTGGAGTGCAGCTTGTGTCGGTTGAGCGTGTGTTAGTGTGTGTGTGTGTTGTCGCCACTCACGGTGATCTCCTTGGAGTGCAGCTTGTGCCGGTTGAGCGTGTGTTAGTGTTGTGTGTGTGTTGTCGCTACTCACGGTGATCTCCTTGGAGTGCAGCTTGTGTCGGTTGAGCGTGTGTTAGTGTGTGTGTGTGTTGTCGCCACTCACGGTGATCTCCTTGGAGTGCAGCTTGTGTCGGTTGAGCGTGTGTTAGTGTGTGTGTGTGTTGTCGCCACTCACGGTGATCTCCTTGGAGTGCAGCTTGTGTCGGTTGAGCGTGTGTTAGTGTGTGTGTGTGTTGTCGCTACTCACGGTGATCTCCTTGGAGTGCAGCTTGTGTCGGTTGAGGCGTGTGGTTAGTGTGTGTGTGTGTGTGTTGTCGCTACTCACGGTGATCTCCTTGGAGTGCAGCTTGTGTCGGTTGAGCGTGTGTTAGTGTGTGTGTGTGTGTTGTCGCTACTCACGGTGATCTCCTTGGAGTGCAGCTTGTGGCGGGTTGAGCGTGTGTGTGTGTGTGTGTGTGTGTGTGTTGTCGCCACTCACGGTGATCTCCTTGGAGTGCAGCTTGTGTCGGTTGAGCGTGTGTTAGTGTGTGTGTGTGTTGTCGCTACTCACGGTGATCTCCTTGGAGTGCAGCTTGTGTCGGTTGAGCGTGTGTTAGTGTGTGTGTGTGTTGTCGCTACTCACGGTGATCTCCTTGGAGTGCAGCTTGTGTCGGTTGAGCGTGTGTTAGTGTGTGTGTGTGTGTGTTGTCGCCACTCACGGTGATCTCCTTGGAGTGCAGCTTGTGTCGGTTGAGCGTGTGTTAGTGTGTGTGTGTGTTGTCGCCACTCACGGTGATCTCCTTGGAGTGCAGCTTGTGGCGGTTGAGGCGTGTGTTAGTGTGTGTGTGTGTTGTCGCCACTCACGGTGATCTCCTTGGAGTGCAGCTTGTGTCGGTTGAGCGTGTGTTAGTGTGTGTGTGTGTTGTCGCCACTCACGGTGATCTCCTTGGAGTGCAGCTTGTGTCGGTTGAGCGTGTGTTAGTGTGTGTGTGTGTGTGTTGTCGCACTCACGGTGATCTCCTTGGAGTGCAGCTTGTGTCGGTTGAGCGTGTGTTAGTGTGTGTGTGTGTTGTCGCCACTCACGGTGATCTCCTTGGAGTGCAGCTTGTGTCGGTTGAGCGTGTGTTAGTGTGTGTGTGTGTTGTCGCTACTCACGGTGATCTCCTTGGAGTGCAGCTTGTGTCGGTTGAGCGTGTGTTAGTGTGTGTGTGTGTTGTCGCCTACTCACGGTGATCTCCTTGGAGTGCAGCTTGTGTCGGTTGAGCGTGTGTTAGTGTGTGTGTGTGTGTGTTGTCGCTACTCACGGTGATCTCCTTGGAGTGCAGCTTGTGTCGGTTGAGCGTGTGTTAGTGTGTGTGTGTGTTGTCGCTACTCACGGTGATCTCCTTGGAGTGCAGCTTGTGTCGGTTGAGCGTGTGTTAGTGTGTGTGTGTGTGTTGTCGCTACTCACGGTGATCTCCTTGGAGTGCAGCTTGTGGCGGTTGAGCGTGTGTTAGTGTGTGTGTGTGTTGTCGCCACTCACGGTGATCTCCTTGGAGTGCAGCTTGTGTCGGTTGAGCGTGTGTTAGTGTGTGTGTGTGTTGTCGCTACTCACGGTGATCTCCTTGGAGTGCAGCTTGTGTCGGTTGAGCGTGTGTTAGTGTGTGTGTGTGTTGTCGCTACTCACGGTGATCTCCTTGGAGTGCAGCTTGTGTCGGTTGAGCGTGTGTTAGTGAGTGTGTGTGTGTGTGTTGTCGCCACTCACGGTGATCTCCTTGGAGTGCAGCTTGTGTCGGTTGAGCGTGTGTTAGTGTGTGTGTGTGTTGTCGCCACTCACGGTGATCTCCTTGGAGTGCAGCTTGTGCCGGTTGAGCGTGTGTTAGTGTGTGTGTGTGTTGTCGCTACTCACGGTGATCTCCTTGGAGTGCAGCTTGTGTCGGTTGAGCGTGTGTTAGTGTGTGTGTGTGTTGTCGCCACTCACGGTGATCTCCTTGGAGTGCAGCTTGTGGCGGTTGAGCGTGTGTTAGTGTGTGTGTGTGTTGTCGCCACTCACGGTGATCTCCTTGGAGTGCAGCTTGTGTCGGTTGAGCGTGTGTTAGTGTGTGTGTGTGTTGTCGCTACTCACGGTGATCTCCTTGGAGTGCAGCTTGTGTCGGTTGAGCGTGTGTTAGTGTGTGTGTGTGTTGTCGCTACTCACGGTGATCTCCTTGGAGTGCAGCTTGTGGCGGTTGAGCGTGTGTTAGTGTGTGTGTGTGTTGTCGCCACTCACGGTGATCTCCTTGGAGTGCAGCTTGTGTCGGTTGAGCGTGTGTTAGTGTGTGTGTGTGTTGTCGCTACTCACGGTGATCTCCTTGGAGTGCAGCTTGTGTCGGTTGAGCGTGTGTTAGTGTGTGTGTGTGTTGTCGCTACTCACGGTGATCTCCTTGGAGTGCAGCTTGTGTCGGTTGAGCGTGTGTTAGTGTGTGTGTGTGTGTGTTGTCGCCACTCACGGTGATCTCCTTGGAGTGCAGCTTGTGTCGGTTGAGCGTGTGTTAGTGTGTGTGTGTGTTGTCGCCACTCACGGTGATCTCCTTGGAGTGCAGCTTGTGCCGGTTGAGCGTGTGTTAGTGTGTGTGTGTGTTGTCGCTACTCACGGTGATCTCCTTGGAGTGCAGCTTGTGTCGGTTGAGCGTGTGTTAGTGTGTGTGTGTGTTGTCGCCACTCACGGTGATCTCCTTGGAGTGCAGCTTGTGGCGGTTGAGCGTGTGTTAGTGTGTGTGTGTGTTGTCGCCACTCACGGTGATCTCCTTGGAGTGCAGCTTGTGTCGGTTGAGCGTGTGTTAGTGTGTGTGTGTGTTGTCGCTACTCACGGTGATCTCCTTGGAGTGCAGCTTGTGTCGGTTGAGCGTGTGTTAGTGTGTGTGTGTGTTGTCGCTACTCACGGTGATCTCCTTGGAGTGCAGCTTGTGTCGGTTGAGCGTGTGTTAGTGTGTGTGTGTGTTGTCGCTACTCACGGTGATCTCCTTGGAGTGCAGCTTGTGGCGGTTGAGCGTGTGTTAGTGTGTGTGTGTGTTGTCGCCACTCACGGTGATCTCCTTGGAGTGCAGCTTGTGTCGGTTGAGCGTGTGTTAGTGTGTGTGTGTGTTGTCGCTACTCACGGTGATCTCCTTGGAGTGCAGCTTGTGTCGGTTGAGCGTGTGTTAGTGTGTGTGTGTGTTGTCGCTACTCACGGTGATCTCCTTGGAGTGCAGCTTGTGTCGGTTGAGCGTGTGTTAGTGTGTGTGTGTGTGTGTTGTCGCCACTCACGGTGATCTCCTTGGAGTGCAGCTTGTGTCGGTTGAGCGTGTGTTAGTGTGTGTGTGTGTTGTCGCCACTCACGGTGATCTCCTTGGAGTGCAGCTTGTGCCGGTTGAGCGTGTGTTAGTGTGTGTGTGTGTTGTCGCTACTCACGGTGATCTCCTTGGAGTGCAGCTTGTGTCGGTTGAGCGTGTGTTAGTGTGTGTGTGTGTTGTCGCCACTCACGGTGATCTCCTTGGAGTGCAGCTTGTGCCGGTTGAGCGTGTATTAGTGTGTGTGTGTGTTGTCGCCACTCACGGTGATCTCCTTGGAGTGCAGCTTGTGTCGGTTGAGCGTGTGTTAGTGTGTGTGTGTGTTGTCGCCACTCACGGTGATCTCCTTGGAGTGCAGCTTGTGTCGGTTGAGCGTGTGTTAGTGTGTGTGTGTGTTGTCGCCACTCACGGTGATCTCCTTGGAGTGCAGCTTGTGGCGGTTGAGCGTGTGTTAGTGTGTGTGTGTGTTGTCGCCACTCACGGTGATCTCCTTGGAGTGCAGCTTGTGTCGGTTGAGCGTGTGTTAGTGTGTGTGTGTGTGTGTTGTCGCCACTCACGGTGATCTCCTTGGAGTGCAGCTTGTGTCGGTTGAGCGTGTGTTAGTGTGTGTGTGTGTGTGTTGTCGCCACTCACGGTGATCTCCTTGGAGTGCAGCTTGTGTCGGTTGAGCGTGTGTTAGTGTGTGTGTGTGTGTGTTGTCGCCACTCACGGTGATCTCCTTTGAGTGCAGCTTGTGTCGGTTGAGCGTGTGTTAGTGTGTGTGTGTGTGTGTTGTCGCCACTCACGGTGATCTCCTTGGAGTGCAGCTTGTGTCGGTTGAGCGTGTGTTAGTGTGTGTGTGTGTGTGTTGTCGCCACTCACGGTGATCTCCTTGGAGTGCAGCTTGTGTCGGTTGAGCGTGTGTTAGTGTGTGTGTGTGTGTGTTGTCGCCACTCACGGTGATCTCCTTGGAGTGCAGCTTGTGTCGGTTGAGCGTGTGTTAGTGTGTGTGTGTGTGTGTTGTCGCCACTCACGGTGATCTCCTTGGAGTGCAGCTTGTGTCGGTTGAGCGTGTGTTAGTGTGTGTGTGTGTGTGTATTCGCCACTCACGGTGATCTCCTTGGAGTGCAGCTTGTGTCGGTTGAGCGTGTGTTAGTGTGTGTGTGTGTGTGTTGTCGCCACTCACGGTGATCTCCTTGGAGTGCAGCTTGTGTCGGTTGAGCGTGTGTTAGTGTGTGTGTGTGTGTGTGTTGTCGCCACTCACGGTGATCTCCTTGGAGTGCAGCTTGTGTCGGTTGAGCGTGTGTTAGTGTGTGTGTGTGTGTGTTGTCGCCACTCACGGTGATCTCCTTGGAGTGCAGCTTGTGTCGGTTGAGCGTGTGTTAGTGTGTGTGTGTGTGTGTTGTCGCCACTCACGGTGATCTCCTTGGAGTGCAGCTTGTGTCGGTTGAGCGTGTGTTAGTGTGTGTGTGTGTGTGTTGTCGCCACTCACGGTGATCTCCTTGGAGTGCAGCTTGTGTCGGTTGAGCGTGTGTTAGTGTGTGTGTGTGTTGTCGCCACTCACGGTGATCTCCTTGGAGTGCAGCTTGTGCCGGTTGAGCGTGTGTTAGTGTGTGTGTGTGTTGTCGCTACTCACGGTGATCTCCTTGGAGTGCAGCTTGTGTCGGTTGAGCGTGTGTTAGTGTGTGTGTGTGTTGTCGCCACTCACGGTGATCTCCTTGGAGTGCAGCTTGTGGCGGTTGAGCGTGTGTTAGTGTGTGTGTGTGTTGTCGCCACTCACGGTGATCTCCTTGGAGTGCAGCTTGTGTCGGTTGAGCGTGTGTTAGTGTGTGTGTGTGTTGTCGCTACTCACGGTGATCTCCTTGGAGTGCAGCTTGTGTCGGTTGAGCGTGTGTTAGTGTGTGTGTGTGTTGTCGCTACTCACGGTGATCTCCTTGGAGTGCAGCTTGTGTCGGTTGAGCGTGTGTTAGTGTGTGTGTGTGTTGTCGCTACTCACGGTGATCTCCTTGGAGTGCAGCTTGTGGCGGTTGAGCGTGTGTTAGTGTGTGTGTGTGTTGTCGCCACTCACGGTGATCTCCTTGGAGTGCAGCTTGTGTCGGTTGAGCGTGTGTTAGTGTGTGTGTGTGTTGTCGCTACTCACGGTGATCTCCTTGGAGTGCAGCTTGTGTCGGTTGAGCGTGTGTTAGTGTGTGTGTGTGTTGTCGCTACTCACGGTGATCTCCTTGGAGTGCAGCTTGTGTCGGTTGAGCGTGTGTTAGTGTGTGTGTGTGTGTGTTGTCGCCACTCACGGTGATCTCCTTGGAGTGCAGCTTGTGTCGGTTGAGCGTGTGTTAGTGTGTGTGTGTGTTGTCGCCACTCACGGTGATCTCCTTGGAGTGCAGCTTGTGGCGGTTGAGCGTGTGTTAGTGTGTGTGTGTGTTGTCGCCACTCACGGTGATCTCCTTGGAGTGCAGCTTGTGGCGGTTGAGCGTGGCGCGCGCGCGGCTGGCGTCCCGGCGCCGCTCCATGACCACGAAGGCGCAGCCGCGCGGCGCCACCACGTCGATGGCGCCCACGCCGCCCACGCCGCCGAACAGGTCCGACAGCTCCTCGGGCGTGGCCAGCTTGGACAGGTGCCCCACCCACAGCGTCGTCGAGCACACTGCGGGCACGACCGAGTTACTACACCGATCGATGTGATACGGTCACGAAACTGTTGATAATACCGCCCCGCAACACATTGTGGGACTAGTTTACCAAGACGTTATACCGTAAAATATACCGGCCTCTAGAACTCTGACCCTAAATAAATGTGTCGCAAAGCCAGATTAATTACAAAATGAAATGGTTGTACGTATGTTGTGCGACAATTCTTCAAGAGTAGATACCAGGGAAGCTGAAGGAGAAAAGCCTAAAATTTAACTAGAAACTACAGACAGGTCACTGTCACCACTCCCCGGACTGACTTCTGGCTGCAGCAGGCAACCAGCATTGCCTGTTTCCTAGCAATGAAATGACACAACAAAGAAATTCGATATTCTTGTCAAATGTTGTTTAAAGAGCAACAAGTTCTTACCACTGAGATGCTCTTTCTTGATCGGAGGCAGTCCCTTCTTCTCTCTCTCCTTTTGTTTCTCACGTTCCGCTTCTCGTTCCTTGTGATTCTTATCTCTGTCTTTATCCCTGTTTATAAAAAATTTGAAAATTGCATTTTTTTTATTTTAAACAAAACGTAGCATTAAGTAATATCTTGTCTGTGTCTACATAAGCAATAACTATATGCTAGAAGAAAACAAAATTCACTAAAACCATCTGTTTCTATTTTATTAAGTTGACAAGGTTGAAGTGCTGTGAAAATGATTATTCATTTCATATCTATTATGAATTAAGTATCTAGCTTCATCGAGGTTTTTCTCGTGTTAATAATTATTAGTGTAGTTAATGGTAACAGTGTTCGGTGTAGTGTAGTGTATAGGGCCTCGCTTTGTCTGTCTACCACCATAGCTAAGTTATGTTTTACACATAAATCAACGTTCTGCTACGCGACAAGATTCATCAAACGACAGAAACTTAACAGTCTGCCGGTTGGTCATGACTACATGCAAAATGATAGCGTAGTTTCACACATAATTTTAAATGCATATATGCAGATGTAGTGCGGTGTAGTGTGATGTAGTGCGGTGTAGTGCGATGAAGTGCGACGTAGTGTGATGTAGAGCGGGTAGTGCGACGTAGTGTGATTAGTGCGGTGTAGTGTGATGAAGTGCGACGTAGTATGATGAAGTGCGACGTAGTGTGATGTAGTGTGATTAGTGCGACGTAGTGTGATGTAGTGCAGTGTAGTGTGATGTAGTGCGGTGTAGTGTGATGTAGTGCGGTGTAGTGTGATGTAGTGCGGTGTAGTGTGATGTAGTGCGGTGTAGTGTGATGTAGTGCGGTGTAGTGTGATGTAGTGCGGTGTAGGGTGATGAAGTGCGGTGTAGTGTGACGTAGTGCGGTGTAGGGTGATGAAGTGCGGTGTAGTGTGACGTAGTGCGGTGTAGTGTGATGTAGTGCGGTGTAGTGTGACGTAGTGCGGTGTAGTGTGATGTAGTGCGGTGTAGTGTGATGAAGTGCGGTGTAGTGTGACGTAGTGCGGTGTAGTGTGATGTAGTGCGGTGTAGTGTGATGTGCGGTGTAGTGTGATGTAGTGCGGTGTAGTGTGATGTAGTGCGGTGTAGGGTGATGAAGTGCGGTGTAGTGTGACGTAGTGCGGTGTAGTGTGATGTGCGGTGTAGTGTGATGTAGTGCGGTGTAGTGTGATGTAGTGCGGTGTAGGGTGATGAAGTGCGGTGTAGTGTGACGTAGTGCGGTGTAGTGTGATGTAGTGCGGTGTAGTGTGATGAAGTGCGGTGTAGTGTGATGCAGTGCGGTGTAGTGTGACGTAGTGCGGCGTAGTGCGGTGTAGTGTGGTGTGTTACCGCTCGTGGTTGTTGCGGCGGCGCGGCGAGCGCGAGCGGTGGCGGCGGCGCGGGGAGCGGGAGCGCCGCCGCGGGGACGGAGACCTGACGAGCAACAGACACTTTAGTCGAAAGGTTTTAGCATCTTGAAGTATCTTTTTAAAGAAGTAAAATATAACGGGTGTAAATAGCCTAAATAGTGACTAAATTCACTAACAGTATACCCAGAAAATTCAACTTCAAAAAGTTTTTTTTTTAAATTATGTGCACATTTATTATGAAAGCAATTTAACTCATTTCTAAATAATTTTCCATCAAGTGAATCTACACCAATCAGCATGGTAGAAAAAAAATCCTTCCCTCAATAGGAAAACATGTGCTGTAAATGAACCGTTATGAACATAGACTGTTATAACTATAGAATAAGTTCATACCTGGAGTCATTAGCATCAGGTATTTCTATAACTTGTGGTCCAGTTTCTACAAACTCTATATCTGACTCCGTAGCACCTTCCTCCTTGTTCTCAGCAGGTTTAGGAGGCTCAGATTGATTATTCTGCAAAAAATAGCATTTTTAGAATATGCACAAATATTAAAAATATTTTTAAGTGAAAATATAATAATAATAAATAAATAAATAAATCTCCAGACTAACACACCAATTATGAGGCCCTAAAGTAAGTTGCAGTAAGCACTTGTGTTATAGGTACCACATAATGGACTAAGGGAGAACCTTGTTACACCGAGACACGGGCCAATATCGAAAAAAACATTTTACGAATCCTGACCCGGGATCGAACTCGAAACATCCGCTAAGGAGTCCGGTATATATAACCGCTGCACCACAGAGGTCGTCTATTTCTATAATATTTCTATTCTACATTATACTTACTAAAAAAGGTAGATTTTGGTTTTGATTCTGCTGCATTTGTTGCATATCAGTCATCATTGGCATTAAATTCTGCAAAAGATAAGTAATCACATTTCAATTGTTGTTTGTCTTCATCTAAGAAGTTCAAAATCTTAAATCAATGGCTTTTTTCACATGTATGGGCATTTTAATTTTATTTAACAATAAATAACCAAATAATAAATAACTTACAGGTATTTGCATTCCAGTCATCATCTGCATTTGAGCTTGCAAACTCTGTAGTTGCCTCATTATTTCCGGATTTGTTAATATGCTAGAACAAATACAAAATGTTTTATAAAAAGTAGTTAAATTTCAAACATACAGTTAACTTTTTTGGTCTTTAGAACTTTGCTTTATAAAACTGGATTCATTCTTAACCAAGCATTTATTTTTGATTTGTGCAATAACTAGTGAACCCACAATTTTGGCCGACTTGTTTGCAAATCTTTAAAACTTTGTTAAAAACATATACATTTTTGTTTATTAACTATCATTACATAGTATAAATCCAAGTCGCTAATTCTGTCTGTTTGTATGTTTAGCCGCTAACTCCTCCTAAACCACTAAACGCGATTTTATTGCGGTTTCGCCATCTTTTAGGATATTTTCTCATTTAAATTTTTAAATAAACAACATTAAGAAAAAGTAGTTTTAAATCAGCTAAAAAACAATGTTTCGGGAACAAGTCGCCCAAAATTACACCATTGCGAAGCGTGGGCGGGTCGCTAGTTTTGGAATAATTATAGTCTTTAAAGTCCGTTACATACTCAAATGGACAGTAACTTTTTACCATCAAAAGTTTTTTCCTATTAATTATGATAATTAATAATGTTTTTCATTTTAGCTACCTGCCAAGTGCATCGGCAGTGTTGTGCGCGGGCGGCGGCGCGGCGGGCGCCTCGTCCTCGCTCTCGTATTCGAAGTCGTTCAACAACTTGCGGTTGAACTTCACTCCCGATGCTGACTGCTCCTGGAACTGCATACAAGTTTTATTATCAATTAGATCAAACTAATGTTCTGTAGTTTATTAGTATGTGGAAGTCAGTTTTATTTGAATTTTGCATTTCACTACATAGTATAAAGCAAAGTCGCTTTCTCTGTCCCTATGTATACTTAAATCTATAAAACTATGCAATGAAATTTAATGCAGTTTTTTAAGAGATAGAGTGATTCAAGAGGAAGGTCAACTTGTATAATAACACAGTACATGGAAAGGAGTTTTTGTCCGAATTTAATGGGTGCGAAGACGCGCGGCAAAAGCTAGCACATTCTATGACAAAAAACTGCTGCTTTTTGAAAGGAGTATTTGAAGACAAGTGATACTATTGAATGCTTGATAAAAATAGTGTTGTATACCAGAAAAATGAAATGAAATGAAATTACTTTATTGTATGTAGGATTAAATACTAATCTCTTATACATTGTCAAAAGCATAAAATCAAAAATAAAATAAAAATGTCACGGGACACCCCTACATTCATCAGCAATGGCCGTAGTAGACCGAGAGAAAAAGCTGGCGGAAAAAACTCTCGGAAATTATACAAATCTTAAATGGTGAACAAAATATGTCAAATGTTACCTGATCACCCATAGGGGACGAAGAAGGTGGGGTATGCAGCGGTGGGGGCGCTGGAGACATTTTACTGTCGCTTGTGTTGTGGCTAACATTCAAACTGTTGTTACCTGAAAATTATAAAGTTTGTTTCATTATTGTGAGTTCAACGGACAGTTGTTATCAAAAGAAGTTATTCAAAGAGCAAATAAAAATACTAAGATACCAGGTAAGTATAATAATGTCACATATGATGTTAATTTACTTTAAGAATCATACCATTGGAAGCATTATTCTGCTGCTGCTCAATTTCCTTATGAAGTGGATGGTTAGGATCAGCCATGTCCAGCAGTGGCTGTATCACTTCTGAACTAAACACATTATTTTTCTGCCACAGGTTCAACACACGAATTATGTTTCTCTGAAATAGTCAATCGGAAAGTTATAGTTTAACTAGAATAAATGTATACACTTTCAAAAGCCATACAAGTTTAAATTCTATTAAAATTGTCTAATAAGTTTTTATGTCATCAACTACAGAACTAACCTTATCTTCAGGAGGACACCGAAAGAGATTGGCAAAGGTCTGTTGCATATTTTTAGCAAACCTAGGAGCAAATACATCTTTCTCTTGCCCAAATTGATGTCTGGACTGTCTCACTATAGAGTCTATCACATACAGACCAGGCACTTTATATTCAGGTTTACACTTTTGTATAAACTTTTCAACACTATGCACTACATGCTTATAAAACTTTATGGCTTTGATAGCACCGCGAGTGATAGCGCTCATCTTTGCCTTAGAGATGGGCGGTTTGTTATCGTACATCCCGGATAACTGTAAGAAAAAGAACTGATAAAAGGATGCCCAAGCAAACGCTGTAAAACCGACTAGAAGTATCCACATTATTACCTCCGCATTGAACGCTTTTACTTCTGACATCTCCATTTTGATATTTATCTATTTTACTCTGGCTAGAATACACTATTTCACAGCTAAAACTAAATATTTTGCAAAGAAAATCATTTTAGCGAACTGACCATCATGCTCAAATTTACAAAATGGCGTTAAAAAAGACACGATAGCAGTCTATGGTTACCTTTGTTGTCTATGAATTTAAGATGCGTTCTAATTTTTTTGACACATTGCAGTATTGTACCCAAAGTAATAAAACACAAAAAAAAACATCTGTCAAATGAGAAATGCCAAGAGTGGCCAATTACTGTCTATAAATTATTTTATTTTTAACTGTACTAAAATGTTATTCTTATCACCAATAAAATTAACTAAAATTAAGTGTGCTTAAGCGTAATTTTTTGTTGTTGTTTTGGTTATTTTTATTGTTTTTTAATTCACTTGTTTTAAAGATTTCCTTAAACACTAGCAAAACCCAATACCAATAATCCTAAACGGAACGTCTAAATTTCGGTGGCTGGCTGAACGGTGTTGCTGTTGTGGTTTCCTTTCTGCCTTTTTTTACATTTTATTCAAATAACTTTAGTATTTCGTTCTAATTTTTGTCTTATTTCACGTTTAATAAATTAATCGTATCTTAGAAGACATAAAAAAATCGATTAGACCTTAAAAAAGGTAACTAACAAAAACCAAACAAAGTTCGCCACTGTTCGTCTACCATCGCAATTCTCAAGCATCGAGTTTTTTCTACATAGTTTTTGATATTCTTTGTTATTAACAAGTATCTCTTCCTAATTATTCATGATATCTCCCTTAGGCGTCTATTCGTACAAAATAATTACACATTGATTTTTGATTTCAGGTTATTATCGACCTGTCAAAGAGGACATTTTTTCGCAGGGCAGTGCTAAATAATTTCGCAAAATAGGAGACGAAAACCCCTTTAAGTTCTCCAATTTCATATCAAATCTGCCACCGATTGTAAGTATAATGCATTATTTAACAGCACAAGGCTGCTTAAGTGCTTCAAAATTGGTGTAAATTGATATTATAAAAACATCAAAAGTTTCATTGATCGAGCATCTTATTCAATGTTTTGTTTTTGGTTGGTGTGAAATTAAACTGGCTCTCATCTGCTTTAGTTCAAGTATCAGTACATAATTTCATGTGTTTCAATTTTGTTTAATCTTGTTATCTCTACCCAAAATGTGAAGGTTAAAGCCACTGATATCAGAAAACATGCAGGCAAACTAGTTGCAACAACAAATGTATGCAAGCCATAGCTTTGTAACTAGGGACAGATGATTACCTACTATATTGCCATAAATAAACCTCTGTAGCTAAAGTGAGGTCACTTCAAATAAAATTTAAGTGATAGCAAATACCTTGAACAAACATTTTGGTCTAGGTATGTAAGCAAGAGATAATAGTCAGCAAAATATAAACAATCATTTGTATAATTACTAGTCTGAAGCAGATTTTTTAAACAATAATGTAACCGGATGTTCTTTGGGCAACAGTCCAGTGAAATGCCCACTGTTTTATATACTTTTGCCCAAGGTTTCTGAAATTGGGAATCCCTTTTATCTATCAACTCTTTAAAGTTATGTTTTTATTGTTAAGACTTTCATAAGATGCATGTTTTCAGGGTGGTAGAACAATGCCGCGCTGCAGCAAGCGCTCGGGCAGCGCCGCGGCGGCGGAGCTGCTGCCCGGAACCACCACCCTCGACGACCATCACCGGCACAAGAGATCACGCAACTCAAGGTAAAATATTTTTTGACAAAAACTATGTAAGTTGGTGAATAAAGTATAAATTAGCAGAAGTTGGAAAATTTATCCATGATACTCATAAATGATACAATGTTCCTTTATAATTCAAGAAATAACCTGAAATTGATTTATTTAAAAGCATGACTATGAATGTGAGGACCCTGCCTACTAAAGGTCTAATTATATTATCCTTAGTAACTAATTTAAGCAAAATTTCAATATTTTTATTTATTTAGTCTTTAACATGGCATAATGAATTGTCTCTCTGTATGCTATAAGAGAACAAGGTTAAAAACCTTATTGAAAAACTAGTTTTAATCAACCTTCTGCTTAAAATGTACCTAGTACAATTTAGTGTTTTTGTTGTTGCAGTGCTCGAAGACATTCCAAAACTGAGGAAACTAGTTTTAGTTCCAAGAAATGTTTAGCTTGGTTCAAAGAATACACCACTACTTCAGAGCCTGACGTTTTAGGTAAAGTAAAGTTTTTTACAAACTTTAACTACATATTTAAAACAGCATTAAAACATTTTTATTGACTTGATAGAAAATTTTCATAGACAACTTTGTTACTTGGGTTCGAAATAATAATCTGTATTTTGATTGTAGGTCCTGAAGGCATGGAGAAGTTCTGCGAGGACCTGAATGTGGATCCGGAGAATGTAGTAATGTTAGTTATAGCCTACAAGATGGGAGCCAAACAAATGGGCTACTTCACCCAGGAGGAGTGGCTCAAAGGTAGAACAAAGTTCTAAGCAACTTTTTATATTGACAACCTATACTATAGGGTGCTTTATGCAATGCTAATCACACTGTAAAGAACTTAGTTTGATTCTTGGATTGGACTAATTTAGATTAACTGGCTTAAGTAATTAGCTCCCTAAATTCTTTATGAGGTAACTACATGTATTAAAGCATGCACTTTAGATTTTAGAATTAGTCCACAAACATTTTTAAACATATTAGATTTTTTTTATCTTGTTTTAGGTCTGACAGAGATGCAGTGTGATAATGCGCAAAAGTTACAAAACAAATTAGAATATTTAAGAAGTTTACTCAATGACCCACACATATTTAAGGCAATATACAGATACTCTTATGATTTTGCGAGGGTAAGTGCAATTTTTATAGTCCTACAAAAATTTTGTTACATTAATTTTATATACTCGTACAATGCAAATGCAAACCTCAAATTTTATAATTTAAAAAAAAATTGTCATGTTCAATGCAAAATGTACGGTATGAAAAAGCCAAATTGGCTTCGAACAATTAGGGGTGGTAAATTGCGCAAGACAAAATTTTTCAGCCCGCTCACCGCCTTCAATATAATAAAGCGCAGGCTTACAGCCGCATGTGAAATATTGCCCTCACATTTGGAACGGGCCCCGCAAATTTTACTTTTGCCCTTTGTCCGGATGCAACGCATAGCGACTCGAATCGTCCGAAACCAAAAACTTTCCTAAAAACTTGACCATCTGGCTCATCACCACCAGACCTTATGTGTATTTGCATCTTTTACCGTACATACCACGAAGAGTGTTTTGAAGAGTTCTATAAATTCATACCTGCTGTTAATTTCCTTCATGGCACAACCCGCCGCAGGTTACAATCCCACCCTCATAACCTCGACGGAGCACAAATCGTGATTGTGGGTTGTTATGGTCGGCTTAGATAATTAATTATCACATGACATAATTTCTGCATTTTCCACAAATAATAATTTTGACGAATGTCCTTTGAGGCTTCTGCACGGAGATACTTGTTAAGTTAGCCAAAGTCAACCTCCCGTACGGCCAACGGACCAATTTCAACAGCCCAAGTGCGTAAACGATTACCTGCTGGAAAATGCGTTACGCATCACTGGACAGGTTGAGGCTTCCACCAGACTCCCCTTCCAACTAATGGGACATGGGCTCAGGAGCCCCCCCCCTATGCGCCTTCTTGGATTACCTGCTTGGCTAAGTATCGTCGGTGTGTCGTCAGGACAAGGAGCAGCGCTCGCTGGACGTGGCGGTGGCGCGCGCGCTGCTGGGCGTGCTGCTGCCGCGCTGGTCGCTGCGGCCGCTGCTGGCCGAGTTCCTGGCGCGCCAGCACCGCGTCGTGAACCGCGACCAGTGGACCAACATCCTGGAGTTCAGCCGCACCGTGGACCACGGGCTCGCCGCCTACGACGCGGACGGCGCCTGTGAGTACACACACACACACACACACACACACACACACACACACACACACCGGCGACCACGGGCTCGCCGCCTACGACGCGGACGGCGCCTGTGAGCACACACACACACACACACACACACACACACACACACTCAGTTTATAGACATACTTCATATTGGCAATCAAACTTTTGCCTGTAAACAAGAAAAACGGATAATAAAGCAAACCAATATTACACTTTTATTATTTGTGCCTTTATCTTAAAAGTTAACGTAAAGAATTGACTAAGTTATCTCCCACAGGGCCAGTGATGCTGGACGAGTTCGTAGAGTGGCTGCGATCGGGACGCAACTCTGACGCCAACATGGCCGCGGGCAGCTGAGACACACACACACACACAAACATACATACACACACGCAGCAACACACATGTCACACGCTCGCATCTCTTGGTTCAGTTTTGAATGTCCGATCTTGATTGATTACAAGTGGGTAGCGAGATTATCATCGTGTCTTATTAATTTGTCTGCTTTACAGTTTTGGTGTATGATATGATAACAGGTACTTTTCAATATGTGTTCCTATTTTGAAGATGTGTAGACATGACTCTGTAGATAACCGAGCGTGCAAGTAATCTCAGGAAGTCTCGAAGCCCGCTTTGATCCATCAAACTATTTGATAAATTACGGTTTTACATTTCATATACAAACACAAAGACGGCTGTAAAGTGTAATAATATTGGTAGTTTAGATTCGGTGGCACTATAATTTAACAAATTTAAACTCTTTCAGGCAAGCGATGTATTATAACCTCTTTTAGTTATTGTAAAGTTTTTTTTGGTCCCGAAAAATGCCCGGAGTTCAAACGACAAAATCTGAAATGCCAGATTAGTTTGTTTTTTCTTTTATTTTCTTATTTGCACATCCATTATGTTTTGTATAAAATATATTAATTATAATTATGTATATTGACTTGCGTTCTTTTCACAATTAATGTTGCTTTGATTGTTTAATCAAAATGTATTTTTTCGAGGTATTGATAGAAATTGATTGTGTAATATAATTTAATACCTGGAATCCTTCAATGCTATAATAGTTATTCCTCATTTAGTTTTTGTTAAGTAATTTATTATTGAAATGTATAAACAATACTTGCCCACCGATCAGTGCAGAAAATATTTGAAAACCCAACCTTTTCTTATTCATGATAGAATTTAACAAACGCACTATTAAAATTGGTTTGGCCTCTATCTATCAAGTTACGCCAAAGTGAAACTTATAAACTATAACTTGAGCATTTGGTAAATTGTATTGTAAATAAGGATGACTATAATATCTGAACAATTTCCACATTGTTCTGAGCCCTGAGCAATAAGCCATTGTCATAATGTGCAATCTTGGTCTGTTACAGATTAAGTCACAAATAGTACATCAGGCAGCTAAGACCTCTAATTTCTTAAATTGAATCATGTTTTGTTTGATTATGACAGCCATCACCTCTTAATAAGTAGATATTGATTTCAGACTTGTTCATCGGGATTTAATATGAGTTTAAGAATGTTTGAGTTCTTCTTCATTTCTTCCAATCACAGACACAATTAAATATCTAAAATAGCTTTACTTCATTTATAAGTCTTGTCGCACTAATTTTAGTTTTAGATTGTGGTCAGAAATACTTCGCTTTTCTTTCTCCCATTTGTTTATTTAATGAATACCACTATTTGTTAGCGTATTTCTGACCAGCTTACACGTAACTGACACAAGTCTGATAACATTGTACTGTATTTACTATAGTTTGAACATACCAATAACTGTACCGTATCCAACATAAAGGTTTAAATAGATTTAGGTGTAGATATTGCATAAGGCATTGTAGGTAGTATATCAAATTCTTAATGATTCGACTCTGTTCAATCATTTGGATATACATTTTATTTTGTGTCCCTGAAAGTCACACAGTCGGCTAAAAAAAATATTTGGTAAATAAAATTGTGATGTATATCCAAATAGAAATGAATCCTCTGCCAAAACAGGGTCTAGTTAACAGACAGGAGGTACTAATGAAACTTTTATAATTTGATTGCTTCAAATGTTTAGATTGTGAGGAATGATTATGAAATTATTCTCAGTTTAGGTATCTCTACCAAATGTTGTAACAAGAGAAATAAAAAAATTAAGAAATAGACTGTCTTTTCCTGTTTCAGCTTATTTCCTATCTAGAAAAACAAAAGAAATTTGATTCTATGTTTATAATTTGTCAGTAAAAATAAGAATTTATTTACAATATCTGTCTGCCTTCATCTTGCTCCGCCTATCCAAGAGTGTCTCGTGCAGGTTCCCTTCCGTCTTGGCTTTCTTCAGTTCCACTACTCCGCCATCATTGAGGCGAAGCTTTTTGTCTTGGAATTTTTGAAACTTTTTGCTATAAAGACAACATTCAAAGATTAAATATGATTCATATGATTAAACTGGACATTTCAGAAATAATAAAATTCCAATGACATAAAGATATGCTTATAGCTAAAACAAGTGTTTTAGACCTAAAAAGGCAATAAGTTTTAATTTTTCTATTCTTTTACATAGGAACTCGTATGGTTTTTAAGTTACAAAATATCTAAAACTCACACATAGTTAACTTCAACTTCAGCTAAATCAGCCTGCTCCTCTTCAGGCAACACAGCCTTGTTTTCCTCCTTCACTTTGTTGCTGCGGATATTACAGAACTCTCCCGGACCAGCGCTGGCTGATCGTGCCACCACAGACTCGTCTTCAGGGTCCACCTCTACAAACTTGTTCAGAGAACTCAGAATTGCAGTCTTACCTAGAAGAAAACTGTTTTACAAAAACAAGAAAGGATATATGTACAAATATTTCAATATATCTAATTCACCATCTTGCCAGACTGGTTCCCACTGCTCCATAGGTCCGACTGCGTCAGACCTGCCAATGACTACTCCATCTTTATTTACACCAAGATATTTTCCATACCCAGATTTCAATGCAAACTTATTTTCTCCTGCTGGAAATGCTGTAAAAATCTCTTCCGGCGACGGCCCGTCCCCTTCGTCGTGTGGTGCCCCCAACGTGAACAAACCATTATCCAAGGCTGAAAGGTAACACCTCTCTCCAAACTCAATGGAAACAGAACCTGAAACATCTTCTACCTTATGAACCTTCCACCATCCTCCATGTTTAGTAGAATCTTCATCAACTTTCGACACATTTGATTTATCTTTTTTATGTTTTCGTTTCTTTGCCCTATAAACAAAAAGAAATGTCACAATTCGAAACAAACTCTAAATTAAAAACCTACGTGAAGCTTAAGAAAATTACTTAGGTTTATCGCCCTTCAATATTAATTTTCCTCGTTTAACCGCGGCATATTCATCTGCCATTGTAAATATTTCTTGGATAGAGGAGAACTCCTTATGTTTCTTGGTATGAATTTTCCTTTTATAAGCTCACTTTCCAGATAATAAATAAAAAGGTGGCAAACGTAAACAAACTCGTTATCTCCACAGACTAAAGTTAGTAGTTGGCTGGCACAACCCACAACCACAGACAGAATAAAAATGCTAATGTATGCTTAACAGTAGGCATGATGACAGATTTTGAAAAACTGTTGTATCATATTCAGAAAATATACTTATTGTAAAGAATATCATTTTTCGGGAAAAAAGCATGATTGATATGAAAAAAATAAATTTAAAATTTTATGTTTAAGAATTCCCACCAAAACGCTCCTAAGTGTCATGGCGTCGATTGTGATGTCACGTTAGAGTAAACACAGTGCAAACACGAACGTTCTTCCAAATTCCAAGTTCCATGAGTTACGTTATTAAACCAAAACGCTCAAGAAATAAAACTGAACTCTGAAAACAGGTAGATCGTAAATAAAATCCGAAAAACATACGAGATGAAAAAGAAAACATAGGTTAGGATCACTTGTTTACTCTAACGTGACGTCATTTGGCGTTCAGAATAACATGGCGGACTGTCGTATTTTGTAGATTTATTTTTAAAAAATATTAATTATTCTCGCATTAATTATAATAATAACTTATTGTTTTTTAATATTTTATTTACGTTTCATTAGATGGTAGCATAATTTTTGTGTATTTTATTCACAGTCATCATGCCTATTTACCAATAACTAGCAACAAGCAACGCCAGTCTCAAAATAAAAATAAACCTTAACCTTAGTTTAGTAATCCTAAAATGAGTTTAACGTTATTGCTATATATATAAACTACCTTGTACCTATTTACCTTGCTTGTCTTCTTTTTATTCGACAATATCTTATTACTTTAACACAAACAAGATGATTCTTATATTTTTTTTGTAATTAAATGTTTCATTCAAGAACGTCCGCAAAACGTACTTCATTTATTATACTAAACTTTGCACCCCACTATATGTGATACTAGTGGCCGTCCGCGACTCCGTTCGCGTGGAAGTCGGTTTCCCGTGGGAATGAGAAGTTTTCCCGCGGTAAAAAGTACCCTTTTTGTTATTCTGATGTATAACCTATATTACTGCAAAGTTTCATCCAAATCCGTCCAATAGTTTTTACGTGAAAGAATAACAAACATCCATATATCTATACATCCATACATCTTCACATCCTCACAAACTTTCACATTTATAATATTAGTGTTCGCTATTGAATTTGTCATAAAATATATCTCTAAAAATTTTGAGTCGATAACTATAGCTCTTAGCTATAGCTAGACTACCACCCTAAAGTATTAGTTCAGTTTAGTTTGTAAATATGACATGACATGTTATGTCTATTGGTTTTCTACTCTAAGTTTTCTACCTCACTGAAAGTGAAAATTGATGGTGCGACCACGGAACAGAGAAGTAGATGGAAATGCTATACGACAAACTTACTAGCGGAACCGCTGTCGCCAAAACTCACACATGGAACTGATAATAAACATAGTCACTACATGTAAACAATTGTTTTTATTGGTCGCATATCCTTAGTGCCTGAATAACCTTATTTTTAAATGCTGCTAAGCAAAAGCACACCTTGTCAGTGATGAATAGAGTTTACTTTACTAAAACCCATAATGTATTTACGACCTTCCGCAACTTACTTCACGTTCGCGTTGACATACAAAAAATTCTGTGAGAGTCAGAATGGCGGGTGTACCTTAACAGATTTGAACGAGTCATATGTCAAACTTAGTACCTATAATGTACTATTTGGTACCCATCAAAGAAATTGGTGTACCTCCTTAAGAGCAGAGATATAACCAAATGCGAGTACACTCGCCACATTAACTGTCAGAATGGCGGGTGTATCTCCAGTTCTCGGTTAAAGACATGTTGGTAAGTTATTTAAATCATACCAAATTTCTGTACCTTTGGTGTACCTAACATAAAAGAGCACCAAAGAGCAATATTGCTCGATTCCAAAGGAATCCAAGATTTTGGTATTAGAGACTTTGTAGCGACATACATTGCGCTTATCGTCGCCAACATTCTTCCCGGCGTTACGCATTTACACATATGACGCCTAAATACAGGGCCTCAAGTCTGGTATTTTAAGTAAGGTGTTATATTTTACTCTATGGCATTACACAAGGCACTCCAATATTTTAGGTCTATGCCTCGACTCTTGCTAGTCTATGTCTTTTCTGTTCGGTTCGTACTACGCCATGCATGTGAGCATTTTTAATTTAATTACGAGATGTAATTTGTTACGTTAAATAAAGCTGTGAAACGTCCATATGCTTTTACTCCGCCACCCTCGTCAACAACCTAACATAAGGGGACTTTTTTATTATCTATAATGAAGTGCTTGTCGACGAAATATTTTTTATAGTTTGGTGGCAAAATTTTGTTTTTCGGCATAAATCAACTTTGATTTAAAATTTTAATAAGAGAGGTGAGTGCTACAAATAAAAAATTGCCGAAAATAAATTGTGTACACCAAAGGTACAGAAATTTGGTATACTTTAAATAACTCACCAACATGTCTATAACCCAGAACTGGAGATACACCCGCCATTCTTAGTCAATGTGGCGGGTGTACTCGCATTTGGTTATATCTCTGATTTTAAGGAGGTACACCAATTTCTTTAATTGGTACCAAATAGTACATCTTAGGTACCTACTAAAGTTTTACATATAACTCGCTCGAATCTGTTAAGGTACACCCGCCATTCTGACTCACACAAAATTCAACTTTTTAACAATAGGTGGCGTTCCTACATTTAACAATGTAAGTTGAACTTTATTTCTTGGCAAATAAAGTTCATATTTACAATTGTTATGTTTTATGTTACATTAGAATTAGAACAAATATGAATTGAACTTTACTGCTTTAAAAATAAAGTCGATATTTGATTAAGAAAACGCAATACGATCACAGCAAAACACAACCGAACACGACAATAAGACAGGTATGACTGAGGTATAGGTTTGCGAGCCTCCGCATACTAGTGGAACGCGTGCCCCGCCTACTTCACACTTCCATCTACTTCTCTGTTCCGTGGGTGCGACGGCCAGTATTGCCAACCCCACTGTTTTTAAAAAAAATTAACTAGGTAATGTCCGCGTATTTACTCGTGTGAAAACCTTATTAGCCGAACAAAAGTAACCTGGGTATATCACTTCTACACAGGTGCTAACGGCCTTATTCATATTGCTTAAGCAGTTTCAAAGATTACTAAAAATCCGAATCCGAAGTTTAATGTAGATAATATTATATTAATAAACAATAATATTGTATAAATAATAATATATTCCCCAAAGGAAGGGGATTAAAATAAGTCTCTCAATCTCATTAAAATCGGTTGAGCCATTTTGACATGAAAGCGAAACATTCAGACAGAAAAATAATTATATTTTACGCATTTGTATATTGGTAAGGAAAAGTTGAAATGCGGTAATTTACAGCAATAGGTATTTTTTACTAAATAAATATGAACTGATATTTTCTTCTATATTTTATAAAAAATATATACTCATTAAACCTAAACAGTGGAATAAATAAGATATAACTTGTTAATAATAGTTTAATTTTCTTTTATTTTTTCGACTTTAATATTTTAAAATTTCTTTTTTCTTTTTCTGCTATTATTTTATAATACTATTTTTTATTCGATTCATTTATCAAATTACGGTTGGCAATTGGTAATATTATCGTATCGGCGGCTGCGAGGCCTGCGAGTGATGTGCTCACAATACTATGATTTTAGAATTTACTGAAAAATTGGCTCTAAGTGATTTTTTTGTGTACTTTTTGCTTTTGCCGTTGTTTGTATTGGGAATCTATGTGAATATGACTGAATCATCTAAGAAAAGAAAAAGGAACTCAAGTAATAGTGGTTCCAACCCAACCGCGGTCACATTTAGGGGTAGCATCGATGCAAACTGGAAGAAGTTTTTGTCTTCTAATATAATGAATCAAACAAGCGATAAGCCGGTGCAAGAAGATAAAAAAGATTATTTTACAGGCACATTTAGACGAGCAAGAAAGAAGAAAACAAAAAATATTAATAACCTATCGAATACTAACCTTCAACAAAATACCACAAGTTCTATCATAACTAATAATAGTGAAATATCAAACACCGTTGAAACAAATCTTAAAACTCTTAAATTAAGTAATAATAGTGTTAACGTAGAGTCAGCTGAAACAGTTGTAAAATATCCCCCAAGTAACAGAAATAGACTAACAAAGTTTATAGCGCTGGACTGCGAGATGGTCGGCATCGGTCACGATGGCAACGACAACATGCTGGCGCGGGTGTCCATCGTCAACAAGTTCGGTGACTGCATCTATGACAAATATGTGAAGGCTCGTGAAGAAGTGGTGGACTACAGAACTAGTGTCAGTGGAATCAGGAAGGAGGATATGTTAAATGGCGAGGACTTTGCCATCGTCCAGAAGGAAGTAGCAGATATACTAAAAGGCAGGATACTTGTAGGACATGCACTTAGTCATGACCTCAGTGTGTTGTTCTTGTCACATCCACAAAAAAATATTAGAGATACTTCTAAGTATAAACCATTTAAGCAGGTAAATATAAAAATATGTACTTACGCAAATTAAGTAATGCCAACTGATAAGTGTTAACTACATGTTTAATTTTTTTCCGACAGATAACTAAAGGCAGTACACCGTCATTGAAGCGTCTATCAAAAGAGATTCTGGGAGTGGACATACAATGTGGAGAGCACAGTTCAGTGGATGATGCCCGAGCAGTGATGCAGCTTTACTGCACAGTTGCTAAGAAATGGGAGAATACACTCAGTCAAAAACGTGGATATAGTAAAAAAATATTAGATGAGTAGGTAGTTGTAGCTAGTCATAGAGATATTCTAGGTGATCAGTGAGCAAGCTCTTGAAGGTTGTCACTAGTTTTGTCATAAATATGGTGACATTTGATTTGGTAATTTGATATTCAAGTTAACAAAAGTTTTGCTATGTATGTTTTAATTATTTTTTAGCTATCCTTCAACAAATTTGCCCTTTCAATAAGCACTATTTTTATAAATATAAACTTTAATTATTAAATTTGTTGTCATTGAACATCATAACTTTCTATTGCATAGTAGAATTTGTTGAAACTTAATAAACTTTTATATATTTTTTTGAATCATTGGTGTCTTTTTTAAGAGCAGCTCCCGTGTATTGATAAACATCAAACTTTTTCACCATGCCTTATGTGCAAGTTCTATAACAAATAATGTGTCTGATTCATTTTTAAACACTCCTTGGACTAGGGTTATGAAACCTAGCCATACCAGTTCTTTTCTCTGTGGAACAATTGTTTATCCTCTAATTAAACAGTCAACTTACAACATTAGACATAATTCTATCAGAAAACTATTAAATCTAACTAGTGGGATGTTTGGACATTATCAAAATTATTTCTATAGATACGCATGATTGTTTGCAGGGTGTAACCAAAGAAGTAAATAAAGTAAGTTAAACATGTTTTTCTTTCTAAGGCAGTTTTCAGTACATAACATAGGTAGGTAGGTACTTATATTAAACATTATTACTTAGCTAAATAAAAAAAATTGAGAGGTTTTTTTTATTGCAATTTAATTTAAATTTTAATAAGTTTGTCAGAGTACCTACAGAACATCAATGAAACAGCTTAAGTGGATTCACACCAGCATCTGTATAGATACCCTTCCAGAACTGATAACTACCCTCATCCAGGTTGCTACCGATGGTCAGCTTATCACCGATATCAACGTAAAACTTGTTAGCAGCATCATATTCAGGCCATGATGCACCAAGGCTGCCGTCAGGAGTTGGCGTGCTGAAACCGAAACAGATTGACCAATTTGATTCATAAAACATTTAAAATTATGGAATATAAAAAGACAACTAGTTTTCTGCAGGCACTGTACCATACGCTGATATGGTCACGGTTAAATAAATAGTTTGCATTTATTTTATTAATGGTTATTTATAACTTACCCATATTTAGCGAAGTTAGTAAATAAAGAACAAGTCAATGTCACTAGACCGAACTCCCGACTGCACTCGTCTATCTCCAAATTGGCGATTTTCGGATCAAAAAGATACACCAAGTCGTCTAAATGGGACGCACCGATCACACCATACTTCTCTCCAATTTTCCCGTAAATATTCCTCTCCGAGATACAAGAAAACTGGTACAAATATTTCCTTCCAAGTCCTATGTTTACCAAATGTTGCAGAAAATCCTGTATGTGGTAAATTAATGTTATATCGTTCAGGAATTTCATATATTCCGGTAAAGAATCTAAATTAATACTCTTTTTGTCAAAGTAATGTTTGATTATCTGTTGTGAAATCTCGAAACAAAAAGTAGGACTCCGTTCGTTAACAATTTTTTTAGGCACAAACATCTCTCTGAAGGTGTTATGATTTTGTAAAGATTCATTGGTTGTCTCAGAGGCACTAATAATCATAAGCATCTCGCAACTTGTGTACCCGATCAAAATGTCTACGTGATTAATCTCGCCTTTTTTAAATAAATCATCAAAGCTTTTACTCAGAAACGTCTCTTCATCGACGACCTTCTCAACTACTGGTGTAAAGTGAAAAAATCTGCCAAGGTCCTCAATTAGCTCATTCATAAGCAATGTCGGATTGTGTTCTAACAACTCTGTTACTGGAACCTTTTGTAAGAAGTCTAGAAGCTTTTCAGGATCGTCAGTTTCTATTCCCAGCTGTTTGCCGAGTTGAAACGCTCGTTTCGTAGGTTCATAGGCTAGGGACCAGTCGCAGGACGGGACGCCACTCATCGGTATCGCTCTTCTGAACAGTCCCTTGGACATCGGAGACAACACATGGAGCATGGTCGAAGCCCCGCCGGCGCTCTGACCTATCACTGTGACGTTTTCGGGGTCTCCGCCGAAGTTGGCGATGTTCCGTTGGACCCACTTCAAGGCTGCCACCTGATCCTTCAGGCCGGCGTTCCCCGGCACGTCCCTGGTGTCCAGACACAGGAAGCCGAGCGGCCCGAGCCTGTAGTTGATGGTGACGACCACCACCCCGTGCTGCACGAGGAAGTCGGGGCCGAGGTGCGTGACGTCACCGGAGCCCGACTGGTAGCCGCCTCCGTGGATGTAGAACATCACTGCGAGCGGCCGCTGCGGCTTCAAGTCTGGAGTGTACACGTTGAGGTGTAGGCAGTCTTCATCTCCTGGGATAATCGTTTTGGTAAAGATATTTTTCTGAGGACAGTTGGCTCCGTGTTCCGTGGCGCTCCGCACTCCATCCCACGGCACAGGGGGTTGCGGCGCCTAATTGATCATAGGTAATGTACGTTATGTTCCATCAACTCTAAATCATATTGTTTAACCTATTTCAAAATGGTTACCTTAAACCGGAGCTTTCCAAGTGGTGGAAGAGCATAGGGAATTCCTTTAAAACTGTAGTATTGTACGTTTCCCACACATGTATTCAGTTTGGCTCCCTCCAGCCAGCCCTGTTCGACTTTTATTTTGACCATAATTTTCAGAGAGCTCAAACGCAAGTGATCACAATAACTACTGTAACAAATCACTATTACATAAGTAGGTACTTAGGTAGATATGTTCCGTAAATAATCTGTTACCGACTATCAAAGCCAAACATTACGATAACATCCATAACCCGTTGCTAATGAATGTGGAGCTACAAAAATAGATATCTAGTTTTTTTTTGAGTTTAGCCTGAGCAAAACACTTTTATTATCTGAGAAGTTACACTTTTATTAAAGGTTGCTTGTTTGTAGCCGAGAGTTTAGTAGTTAGGTAGGTCAGTTATCTATACTAATATTATAAAGCTGAAGAGTTTGTTTGTTTGTTTGTTTGAACGCGCTAATCTCAGGAACTACTGGTTCGAATTTAAAAATTCTTTTTGTGTTGAATAGACCATTTATCGAGGCAGGCTTTAGGCATATAACATCACGCTGCAACTATTAGGAGCGAAGAAATAATGGAAAATATGAAAAAAAACGGAGAAAATTATTCATCCTTGAGGGCTTCCGTTGCGTACGCTGCGAAAACGGTTCTAGGTACCAAAAATATATGCATGAAAGAATTAAGGGAACTTTTTACCGCGGGAAAACTTCGCATTCCCACGGGAAACCGACTTCTACGCGAACGGAGTCGCGAGCGGCAACTAGTATAATATAAAAAAAACGTTATTTAAAAATAAAATTTGCAAAAGAACAATAACGTGTCCTGCCTTTTAATAAACTAATTTAAGAGGATCGACTTGTGCGTCTTCGTAAACAGCGGTCCAGTAGCGCACGGCGTCCAAGTCTTCATCGGCGGTGATGGTTAGCTGGTCCGTGAGGATTCCGCAGGCTCTCGTCTCCGGGTCATACGTCGGCCACGACACACCATCGCTGCCATCCGGAGTAGGATTCCTGGAAAATAACCCTCAATAATAACATAGGACTAGACCGAGACTAGACTAAATTCGAGATTCAACGAAACTTACCCATACTTGGCAAAGTTGGTGAAAAGCGAACATACCAGCTCAACTAGTTTTAATTCTTTGCTTGACTTTTCTAACTGCAGGCTTGCGTATTTTGGATCAAATAGATATACTATATCATCTAAATGAGCAGCTCCTGTAATTCCATACTTCTCCCCAAACTGGCCATAAAGATTTCTTTTAGAGTAGCATGAAAACTTGTAAAAATACGTCCTTGCTTTTTTAGTTTTAAATAAATTATTAACAAAATATTGTATATGGAAACCAAAAACGTTGTCATTGAGATATTGCACAAATTCTTTAAGCGATTCCGCGTTGATATTCTGCTTTTGACCAAGGTAATGTTTCATAATTTTTTCTCCAACCTTAAGGCAATAACCTGGATTACGTTCGTTCAAAATTTTTCTCGGTGTGAACAACTCATGGTAAGTATCGAAATCATTAAAAAGTTGAGCTTCCATAGCGGGGACGGCAACAAGGGACTCGGAATTTGTGTATCCGAATAATATATCTACATCATAAAAATCCCCTTTCTTAAGCATCTCGTTGTAACTATCGGCTATGAATTGGTCTTGGCCAAAAGATTTTTCAATTACAGGTGTGTAGTGGTAAAATTTACCTAAGTTGTCCACTTTTATCTCATTCGTTAGTATATAAGGATTTGTTCCGATGAATCGATCAGCTGGTAAACTTTGCAAAAAATCTAAAAGCTTGTCAGGTTCATTGGTGGTGAATCCGAGTTGTTTGCCGAGTTGGAACGCTCGTTTCGTAGGTTCATAGGCTAGGGACCAGTCGCAGGACGGGACGCCACTCATCGGTATCGCTCTCCTGAACAGTCCCTTGGACATCGGAGACAACACATGGAGCATGGTCGAAGCCCCGCCGGCGCTCTGACCTATCACTGTGACGTTATCGGGGTCTCCGCCGAAGTTGGCGATGTTCCGTTGGACCCACTTCAAGGCTGCCACCTGATCCTTCAGGCCGGCGTTCCCCGGCACGTCCCTGGTGTCCAGACACAGGAAGCCGAGCGGCCCGAGCCTGTAGTTGATGGTGACGACCACCACCCCGTGCTGCACGAGGAAGTCGGGGCCGAGGTGCGTGACGTCACCGGAGCCCGACTGGTAGCCGCCTCCGTGGATGTAGAACATCACTACGAGCGGCCGCTGCGGCTTCAAGTCTGGAGTGTACACGTTGAGGTGTAGGCAGTCTTCATCTCCGGGGATAATCGTTTTGGTAAAGATATTTTTCTGAGGACAGTTGGCTCCGTGTTCAGTGGCGCTCCGCACTCCATCCCACGGCACAGGGGGTTGCGGCGCCTAATTGATCATAGGTACCTATTATAAGTTATGTTCCATCAACTCTAAATCATATTGTTTAACCTATTTCAAAATGGTTACCTTAAACCGGAGTTTTCCAAGTGGTGGAAGAGCATAGGGAATTCCTTTAAAACTGTAGTATTGTACGTTTCCCACACATGTACCTATTCAGTTTGGCTCCCTCCAGCCAGCCCTGTTCGACTTTTATTTTCACCATAATTTTCAGAGAGCTCAAAACGCAAGTGATCACAATAACTACTGTAACAAATCACTATTACATAAGTAGGTACTTAGGTAGATATGTTCCGTAAATAATCTGTTACCGTCTATCAAAGCCAAACATTACGATAACATCCATAACCCGTTGCTCATGTGGAGCTACAAAAATAGATATCTAGGTTTTTTTGGAGTTTAGCCTGAGCAAAACACTTTTATTATCTGAGAAGTTGCACTTTTATTAAAGGTTGCTTGTTTGTAGCCGAGAGTTGAGTAGTTAGGTATGTCAGTTTAATAATATAAAAAAACGTTATTTAAAAATAAAATTTGCAAAAGAACAATAACGTAACCTGCCACTTAATAAACTAATTTAAGAGGATCGACTCGTGCATCTTCGTAAACAGCGGTCCAGTAGCGCACGGCGTCCAAGTCTTCATCGGCGGTGATGGTTAGCTGGTCCGTGAGGATTCCGCAGGCTCTCGTCTCCGGGTCATACGTCGGCCACGACACGCCATCGCTGCCATCCGGAGTAGGATTCCTGGAAAATAACCCTCAATAATAACATAGGACTAGACCGAGACTAGACTAGATTCGAGATTCAACGAAACTTACCCATACTTGGCAAAGTTGGTGAAAAGCGAACATACCAGCTCAACTAGTTTTAATTCTTTGCTTGACTTTTCTAACTGCAGGCTTGCGTATTTTGGATCAAATAGATATACTATATCATCTAAATGAGCAGCTCCTGTAATTCCATACTTCTCCCCAAACTGGCCATAAAGATTTCTTTTAGAGTAGCATGAAAACTTGTAAAAATACGTCCTTGCTTTTTTAGATTTAAATAAATTATTAACAAAATATTGCATATGGAAACCAAAAACGTTGTCATTGAGATATTGCACAAATTCTTTAAGCGATTCCGCGTTGATATTCTGCTTTTGACCAAGGTAATGTTTCATAATTTTTTCTCCAACCTCAAGGCAGTAACCTGGATTACGTTCGTTCAAAATTTTTCTCGGTGTGAACAGCTCATGGTAAGTATCGAAATCATTAAAAAGTTGAGCTTCCATAGCGGGGACGGCAACAAGGGACTCGGAATTTGTGTATCCGAATAATATATCTACATCATTAAAATCCCCTTTCTCAAGCATCTCGTTGTAACTATCGGCTATGAATTGGTCTTGGCCAAAAGATTTTTCAATTACAGGTGTGTAGTGGTAAAATTTACCTAAGTTGTCCACTTTTATCTCATTCGTTAGTATATAAGGATTTGTTCCGATGAATCGATCAGCTGGTAAACTTTGCAAAAAGTCTAAAAGCTTGTCAGGTTCATTGGTGGTGAATCCGAGTTGTTTGCCGAGTTGAAACGCTCGTTTCGTAGGTTCATAGGCTAGGGACCAGTCGCAGGACGGGACGCCACTCATCGGTATCGCTCTCCTGAACAGTCCCTTGGACATCGGAGACAACACATGGAGCATGGTCGAAGCCCCGCCGGCGCTCTGACCTATCACTGTGACGTTATCGGGGTCTCCGCCGAAGTTGGCGATGTTCCGTTGGACCCACTTCAAGGCTGCCACCTGATCCTTCAGGCCGGCGTTCCCCGGCACGTCCCTGGTGTCCAGACACAGGAAGCCGAGCGGCCCGAGCCTGTAGTTGATGGTGACGACCACCACCCCGTGCTGCACGAGGAAGTCGGGGCCGAGGTGCGTGACGTCACCGGAGCCCGACTGGTAGCCGCCTCCGTGGATGTAGAACATCACTGCGAGTGGCCGCTGCGGCTTCAAGTCTGGAGTGTACACGTTCAGGTGTAGGCAGTCTTCGTCTCCGGGGATGATCGTTTTGGTAAAGATATCTTGCTGAGGACAGTTGGGTCCATGTTGCTTGGCACTGCGGACCCCATCCCATGCTGCGGGGGGCTGCGGTGCCTGGTAGAAAATGGGTTAAAATTACCAAACAATAAACCGCAATAAGGCCTCAATCATTTGAAATCTAATTTACCTTAAATCGCAGCTTTCCCAGCGGAGGTAAAGCATAAGGAATCCCTTTAAAACTGTAATATTGGGATTCTCCAACACACGTGTCCAGCAACTCTCCCTCGAGCCAGCCCTGGTCGATCTTCACTTTTGCCATTGCTTTAAAAATAAAGCTGTAGAGTACAAAAAAAGCATCAGATTAGGTTTACCTCATGATTCACATTGCTTAATTATACGTAGGTAGGTATCATATAGGTAACAAATATATATACCTACCTATGTATCATATATATATTTGTTTTCGGTTGACGTTTGAGAATTATTTGATTTAGGTATCAGCAGAAAACTTATAGAAACGTGATGATTGTTTTTTCTACTTTAGTGATGGCCAACTACCTAAAGCATAGGCACTACAATATCTGTTGGCAATGAGATAGAAAACAGAAGTGTAAATATAACAATAACTAACGTTTGGGGGAAACGTGAAAGAGAATAAAAGAGTTTAAACGGTTTTCAGCTTTATATTGAAAGCATAAAATTGAGTTTAATGTTATGTGCTCACATTCCGAGCACCAAAATATTACTGTGTCTGGAAGGAAGCTGTCAATATGCCATTGTTTCCTCTTCAGAATCTATTTGAATTGAATTACATAGTGCTTATGCACATTACACAATACATAGGTTTCTGGAGTTTTTAATTAACTAACATGGTTAATCAAACGGTAGGATTTATTTGTTTCTAAGTCAAAAGTATTCGTAGCAAAAAATAAGTAGTAGTTAACTAGATGCATGGATATTTTCAATGCTTACCAGTAACTTGAGTAAGGCACAACTAAAACTATGATTTAACTGCACGTAATAAGTCAATACGTGCTTACTTAACAACTGATGGAAAAATAATGTATAATTTTGTACTAACGAAAGGTAAATTACCCCATCGCACCGTTCACAACCGGCTTTTAGTGGGTAACCTTGAAGCAGACTCTTGTAACATCTTATTATATTTTTCAAGCGGAAAAGTACTGAATGCGATAGTAGCGGTTCTTGCATACAACTAACCCCAGTAACCGTAGAAGGACCTTGTTTTTACCTTAATACATTGATTAAAATATTTTGTCCCTTTCTGTAACTGTCACATCAGAAAAAAGAGTACTTAGTCATTTTAACATACAAATCGTCGACTTACTACTCAAATTGACTCCCCACTTGCCTCGTTCAAAGACGAGTGCTGGGACTCGCCATACTGTCGGCAGCAGAAAAGACAACACTCTAAAAGTTGTTTTAGCATCCATATATTGTCCACTTCACCAACCTCCCTCTAGCGCACAAAGTAAAGGTCTCAAATTGAAATTCAAATCAATTTGTCTGTGCCAGAAGACCTTGTTCTGAGCTATTTCTTTTAAATCTAGTATCATTGATTTTTTTAAACATAAATATTAGCATACTTACTTAGTTCTGACAAAAGTTAATGGCCTGTCGCATTCTAATGTTTGGAACATGTTTGGAAGCTGGTCTGTAAAAATCAAAAAATGAAAATCCCCGAGTTACTGCAAAAATCTCGGCAACGAAGTTATTTTGAAAAACTGCTGACTATTGCGCAAAAATGGATATAATATAACTTTTGGTATCCCTAAGTACCTTCTCGGAATAGCTCTCTTCGGCAAAATCAGCTGCCTAAAAAATATTCCGGTTTGGATTGGGGCCGACCTGTTTTCCCGCTTTTCTTATGAAAATACGAGTAAGGGATCTCAAATTATCCCCGTTTTCGTTTTACTTTCTTTCTACTAACTTTAAATAATCCTTTTTATTTTCAATTCTATCTTTCCTCATAACAAACAATACCCCTAAAACCATGTTCTATTTTTACTTCATGTTAAAAAATATATTATTATTAGAGATGGGCCGAGTACTCGGTTTATACTCGGTACTCGGCGGGTTTTTTGGTACTCGGTACTCGGCCGAGTAACTCGGTATGCGAATGCCGAGTACCAAAAAAGTTTTTTAAAGAAAGCAATATATTTAGGTAGATATAATTGAAACAACATTGTTAATCAAAACGTACTGATTGAGGAAATCTTTGACATCCTCAAGTAATAGAATCAAAATTATGCTAATGCATGAGTACTAGTGTGACAAAATTAAAGGAACAGTAATAAAAATAATCAATATTTAAAATTTATTAATTGTAAATTATGATGCCCTGTCCACCATTTGCCAACAATTTTTCTTCTAAATATACTTGTGTTCGTTTGTACTTGTTTACGCGCGCGAAATTGGAAATTTGATAGAACCGAGTTACTCGGCCGAGTACTCGGTTAAAAAATATTGAACCGAGTAATACTCGGTACTCGGCAAAAGTGTTACTCGGCGCATCTCTAATTATTATCATTAACATAACTCTTCGCTTGGTATAAACCTTTTCTCCCCCACTGTAGATTCAGCATCAAATAGTTCATAACATCACTTACATCGAATCAACCAGTGTCATCACATTCATCAGAACATTCACGTCGCTTTAATACATCGTAACGTGCAGAAAGCCTTATAGACAATCACTTTTAAAGCACCTATACTATATATTTATGTACTAGAATTACACGAGTGTAAATTAGACACCTCCTTGCCACCATCATTTTTCATTTTCCTCCACCACCGACTCCTTGCCACCATCATTTTTCGAGCCTTTCCTCCGTGGCCCCATACAAAATTCAATGACGCGCTAGTCGCGTCACGGGCCCTCCTAAATGATGACGCACCTAACGCGTCATGGGCCACTGGTGATGTTATTACGCTATTTTAGGCAATTTCAACTAAAATAATACGAAGTGAGACCTGTTATTGTTTGTTTTGTTTTATTTATTAGTTTAGTGTATTTAAAAGTGTCGATCTACATGTTTTATACGAGATGGAAGGTATGTTATAGATTTCCACCATTGGTTGTCAACCTGTGGGAAGTATTTTTTCGCAAATCAAAAATCTTCCGTTTTTACATCTAAACTATTCATTGGTGACCAAAACATAGTGATTATTTTTATAGATTTGCTAAGTTCGAATCCTGGCTTTAATAATAACACTTTTCAATAATTAGTAGGATAAACAGTTACCTGTAGGTAGGCACCCTATGGTTGACAACCACTGGCAAATTTAATTTCCAAAAAAAAATAGTGGCCCTTGATATTGGTGTTCCTAATGAGTTAATTTTTATATAAAATGAGATATTTTATTGATTAAATCAAATAAAAATTTGAATTGTAACTATTTTCTAATGACGCATCTCTCGCGTCATGGGCCTCCCTGAAGGTTTCTTCATGACGCGCTAGGCGCGTCACGGGACAGGAGTCGGTTAAACTAAAAACATATCTTTCCATATTATTCATATTCATTTGGATATTCAAACTTAAAACTTTTGCAACATATACATTTATGTAGATCTATACAGGGTCTGTCGTAATGAATGGATAACCCGTTACCTACAGTTGATCCGGATGTGAGGCTATAAGAAAATGGTGTCTTCTTGCCAGGGTTGTCAACCATAAGAAAATGGCGTAGACTTTTAAACTTTTTTATAAATTTCCCAATTTTTTTTATTTATTCTGCTGCCATTTCTTTAAATTTTGATGTATTTGTATATTTCTTTTAGTATTATACTGCTGAAGACGTGTATTATGTAATTTAAATACAATTTTAGGTGTTATTCACGTTGAACATTATCAAAATACTCATTTTAAGAAAAATATTTCCATTTTTTTTTCTTTATGTCAACTTTTGATCATCTCCTGTGGAAAAAAAAAGTATGACGTTATAGCTGCCCATGATCTCAATAAATTGTCTAGTATGTGTAGATTCTAACAAGGTATAACGATGTGTACTTTACAAGCAACATTAAGTTACAGGAGTGAGAACACTAATCAAGGTCGGAATTTTTATTTTTCATGTTATGTTATAAATGGTTGTAAAACTTCGTCATAATGATTTTATTCTATCAAGATACTTTGCACAAACACTATCGGGCCACTAATAGGATATTCAGAAGAAAACCCGGTTGTTTTTGGGAAAAAAATAACATTACTCCACGATAATAATGTAATGAAAATTGTTGTGCTCTAATAGTTACATGCGACAAACATGTTACGACAAGTTTATTCGAAATTGAAACGGATTTTAAAAATCGAACAAAGACCGCATTACAAAGAAAAGTGGAAAAAATTAGAAGGAAATCGTCCTTCCATAAATGCATTGTGCACTCTAATGAACACACGGTAATCAGGATGTCGCACATTTGGATATCTTACACGATAAACACTAGCAGCTCTATTGGTGCTGCCATTACGTACACCGTAAATGTAATGCATGTTCGCGTATTCGGCCGGCGTGTACTGTTGCGGCATGATACACAAACTACACAAAAACTTTTCCAAATCAACAAGTTCAATCGATAGCACAACACAATGTCCGTAAATGTGAGCAAAGTCATCAGTATCACTACGTTATCAAGTCCAAATCACAAGGAAAATCATAGTCAAATATTAGAAAGCAGTAACAAATTGACGAAAATAGTGGCCCCGATTCTCAAAACACTCTCTAAAACTAAATTAAAAATATCGCTGTCACTTTCTCATGCTTCGTATTAGAACAAGACAGGTACATTGGTCTCACTAAATTTAGTCCACATAATTGTGAAATTGAATGAAATGCGCTGAGGACTAGCCTAAAATTGCCTTCGCCGTGTCATATTGCACGTACATTTTAGTTTGACAGGACTAAAATGATTACCTGTCTCTGTCTTATTGATGTGTAAGCGACAGCGATAGTTTTAGTTTAGTTTAGAGAGTGTTTTCAGAATCGGGGCTAATGTGAACAAAAGGACATGCGATGGTCAAAATCACACTGATGTGATGAGTACCCTTTTCTTTGTAATGCGGTCTTTGTTCGATTTTTCAAATCCGTTTCAATTTCGAATAAACTTGTCGCAACATGTTTGTCGCATGTAACTATTAGAGCACAACAATTTTCATTTGTACATTTTCATTACATTATTATCGTGGAGTAAAGTTATTTTTTTCCCAAAAACAACCGGGTTTTCTTCTGAATATCCTATTAGTGGCCCGATAGTGTTTGTGCAAAGTATCTTGATAGAATAAAATCATTATGACGAAGTTTTACAACCATTTATAACATAACATGAAAAATAAAAATTCCGACCTTGATTAGTGTTCTCACTCCTGTAACTTAATGTTGCTTGTAAAGTACACATCGTTATACCTTTTTAGAATCTACACATACTAGACAATTTATTGAGATCATGGGCAGCTATAACGTCATACTTTTTTTTTCCACAGGAGATGATCAAAAGTTGACATAAAGAAAAAAAATTGGAAATATTTTTCCTAAAATGAGTATTTTGATAATGTTCAACGTGAATAACACCTAAAATTGTATTTAAATTACATAATACACGTCTTCAGCAGTATAATACTAAAAGAAATATACAAATACATCAAAATTTGAAGAAATGGCAGCAGAATAAATAAAAAAAATTGGGAAATTTATAAAAAAGTTTAAAAGTCTACGCCATTTTCTTATGGTTGACAACCCTGGCAAGAAGACACCATTTTCTTATAGGCTCACATCCGGATCAACTGTAGGTAACGGGTTATCCATTCATTACGACAGACCCTGTATAAACGCGTTTCTAACAGAGGTTCGCGCGGCGGCAGCTTCGCTTGCGCTGCTGATAGGGGACGCCTAGAAGTAGATCTAGCTAGACACTTTCTCTCGTCTCTTTTAGCTGTAACCAAATTTTGATTGCTCTATACACAACAAATAAAAACTACTCACTAGAGGTTAACAAAAAGAAAGTAAATATAACTCATCAACTTTAAACTTTATTTTTTTACACTATAAGACATTATGTTGTATTTTATCAAGCGCATCTTGACTCAAGTTGTCATCTTAAAAAACCTAAACTATACTTATTGACAACAAGAAGACTTTGGCTTCTTTATAAAATAAAATGTTAATTATTAACTTCATCAAATTTCGTGAACACTCGTCAGTATACAATACTCATTGTTTTTATGACACTAATTGAAATGCAATTCACACCAATTAACTATATTAATGCAATTTTTACATACTTTTACATAAACAAAACCAGCCAAATCAAGAAAATAAATCTAAGCAGAGATATTATACAGTACATAGTAGAATTGATATCTTTCTACTCAAACACACATCACTGAGATATTATAACTATTTATACAATTCCAGAACCAAACAATACTTTAATACACCCATGTTCAACTCTTAGAGAGATTCCCTTATTGATTGTAGCCAGTCTATTAGTTTCCAAATGCCTTTGTATTATCTACAACCGCTCTGCGTCAATTAGGCACATTCTTTAAAGTAGATACTATCTAATAACTTACACTATAGCCAACATTGTGAAAGGAATTATTTCACTCTACACAACATCAACTAAACACCAAGATACAGCTGCGTCAGGCACTGTATTCTTTATTGAGTTTAATTTTGTAATTTGATGTAAAGGAATGTAGGAAGTTAAATATTTTACAAAACAATATTTCAAACTAATCACATTTTGTAGCATTTGAATTTCAAGACTTTTCTTTTCATTTTATCCTGCAATGTATGTTAATAAAATTAGAAATTAATTTTAAAACTAATACACAATAATGTAAGACGCCTACCCATCATAAAAACGCGATTTACATGCGACAATCACATGCAGGTAACATATCTGTCTGCAATACAATATCTATGTACAACTAATCATATTGTAATCTACAATTATTCTTACTATGTGCAACAAAGTTAAAGAGATCTGAGAATAAAGCGCAAGCTGCGTACCCTTGCTTATACTGCGTCTTTTACATTAAACCGAAGGCGACACTCGCTCGTCGTTTCCACCACTATCACATCACAGTTCACAATGTTCACGGGAAGTTTCTCCTCCTCACACCACACCACTATCACTATAACCACAGTCCACCGTGGTAGTTCACCGGAAGGTCCTCCTCCGCTCTCCCTTCTCGGCGTCGGGTTCCCACTCGGCGTCGTCGGGGTCGTCGCCCTCGAACGGCAGCGGCGAGGGCGGCGACGAGATGGTGGACGAGCACGAGTCGTGGTCCGCGACCAGCGAGGGCAGGTCTCCGCATGGGCCGCCGCCCGGGCTCGCGGCCACGCGCTCGTCCGCGGGCGGCGGGTCGCAGTGCCCTGGCGGCATGCTGGACACCATGCGGGCGTATTCTACTTCGGGCAGCGGGAACTGACGCGGCGAGTACGGACGGATCACCTGATTAATATTAATGAATAAGAGTAAAATTTTTAAGAACTTTATCTATAGTCATTATTATAACGCTTAATAGTTTGAACGTGCTCTCGTTTCTCAGCAATTGAAAAATTTTTTTGATTAATAGGAACAGCTATGCAAAATGTTACGAATAATAAAACGGGATGAAACGTGCACCACGTAAACTGCAACGCAAAATCCAAAATAGTTCTTTCTTTTAATTAAGTGACACCGCAAAGCACAGCAAGCATAACAATCCAGTAAGATTTGATAACATTGCAACAAGTTGATCGACCTTCTAGATAAACAAATCAAAAACTTCAGTCCAGCTCACCTCACTAGTGTCGGTGTGTCCGGCGTCGGTCAGCGCGGGCTCGCTCGCTAGCGCCGGCGCCGGCTCGTGGTTGTTACTAACTACACCCGGCGGCGCGCTGGCCACATTGTCCACATTGTTGACGTTGTTGTTGTCCACTGCTGGCTGCCGCCGCGTCCGTGTGCCGCGCAGGTACCGCGCGCGCTCCGTGAGCTCGGCGCGGCTGTGGCGGCTCACGATGCTGGATGTAGACATGTCCTCCTCCTGCAATAACATAAATAGATTCACGATAAGTACAAATTGACGACCTCTGTGGTGCAGCGGTATATATACCGGACTGCTAAGCGGATGGTTCCGGGTTCAATCCCCGGGTCGGGCCAATTTCGTAAAATGGTTTTTCGATATTGGCTCGTGTCTGGGTGTAACTAGCCGCCCGCGACTCCGTTCGCGTAGAAGTCGGTTTCCCGTGGGAATGAAAAGTTTTCCCGCGGTAAAAAGTACCCTATATGTTAATCTGATGTATAAGCTATATTACTGTAAAGTTTCATCAAAATCCGTCCAGTAGTTTTTACGTGAAAGAGTAACAAACATCCATACATCCATCCATCCATCCATCCATCCATCCATACATCCTCACAAACTTTCACATTTATAATACTAGTGGCCGCCCGCGACTCCGTTCGCGTGGAAGTCGGTTTCCCGTGGGAATGAGATGTTTTCCCGCGGTAAAAAGTACCCTATGTGTTATTCTGATGTATAACCTATATTACTGCAAAGTTTCATCCAAATCCATCCAGTAGTTTTTACGTGAAAGAGTAACAAACATCCATCCATCCATCCATCCATCCATACATCGTCACAAACTTTCACATTTATAATATAAGTAGGATTAGTAGGATTGATTATTTATTAAATAGGTAAGAGACACTATACAATAGGCATGATGACTGTGAATAAAATACACAAAAATTATGCTACCATCTAATGAAACGTAAATAAAATATTAAAAAATAACAAGGTATTATTATAATTAAAGCGAGATTAATTAATATTTTTAAAAAATAAATCTACAAAATACTACAGTCCGCCATGATATTCTGAACGCCAATCAGAGCGAATGACGTCACTATTGAGCATGGTTCCCAACTTAGGGGTTTTCCCCCCAAATTTAGGGGGTAAATTAGTGGGATGGGATTTTTTTTTATTTTGTTTTTATTCTAAAAATTAACAATTTAGTTTTTTCTTATTGCTTTTTTAAAAATAGTTAGAAAAATAATTTATTTTTACTAAAATAATCGGTTATAGATATTATACGACCGTGCAGATTCCTTCTAAATCTTGAAAAAAAGAAGTTGGTAGATCTACCTACTTTTCGAATTGAGTTTGGTCAGAAACTACCAACTTTTAGAGTCGTACGGAAGGATTTATAAAAATTCGAGTTGATAACACTGCTCAAGAGTGACGTCAAAATTGACGCCATGACACTTTGGAGCGTTTTGGTGGGAATTTTAAAAATAAAATTTTAAATTGATTTTTTTCATATAAATCATGCTTTTTTTTCCGAAATATGATATTTTTTACAATAAGTATATATTTCTGAATATGTATGATACAACAGTTTTTCAAAATCTGTCATCATGCCTATTTAATAAGCTACAGTTAAATTTTCAATTCCTAAACTTACGTCACTATCTAGGGACATCCTGTTGGAACGTTTACTGACTCCATTGTTCATTGACATCTTTGGTATGTTGATTAGTCGCCATCTGAAAAGTGAAATTACAAATAACTACTTGGATTAACATCAATGAGTCCTAGATATCTTCCATTTTTTTTCTTGTACAATATTGAATTGCCAGTGTTAAATAACTACTAGTGGGAACCCGCGACTTCGTCCGTGATAGAAGTGATTTCCCGTCACTTAAAATATGGATATAAACTGTGGCGGGCTTTTTTACATAACATGTGTAACTCCAGCGGTTTTGGCAGCGCACGCCAGAATATCTTGCAAATGGTAGATTGTTACCTAATATTTTTTCCTACTTGATATTTAAGACAATTCACACAATATCTTTGTAAATTACATTAAAATCTATTCAGTAGTTTTCACGTGAAAGAGTAACAAACATCCATCCATCCATTCATATTTGTAAACATTTACGTTTATAATATTAATCTGATTATTGAGTTGTGATAGTTCAGTATGTTTTGCACATGGTTGTGTTGCCGGGGGCTACGGCGTAACTAGCGTCGATTTGAACTCGACGTCGACAACTGTTTTCATAGGCTAAATTGTTAACTATGGCGGGTCTCTAGACAATGAAAACAGTTGTCGACGTCGAGTTCAAATCGACGCTAGTTACGCGGTAGAAGGGCTGTGCCTGTAAGCATGCTACTGTCGTACTTGGGCGTCTGTATCTCGCGGTACACGGGCACGACGGGGCGGGTGGCGGCCGCCACGGACGCGGGGATCACGATGTTGTCGATGTCGAACGAGCGACGCTCCGCCGCGCGGCGGCGGGAACTGGGACAATACACTTACTATATTAGCATCTTCATCTTCTTTTTCAAGCCAAGTCAGGTGCCTAGTAGGTAGGTGGCTTGAAAAATACTGACAGTAAGGTGGCCACTACCCTACAGGAACCACGTCAGAGGCCCTAAAAAGGCGGTTCCCAAAAACTCTGACACTAGATGAATATGTGCTGCAAAGTGCATATTCATCACACGATGAGATGAGAGATTAGCATCTTAACATCATGTCGGTATTTTTGATAATTTATTACACGACGCAAACAAGCCTCGACAAAGCCTTGTCATATTTCGTATTGTTTTGAAACCATTATACCTGTACTTATAAATTATGTTTATCTATAGTTTTCACTTTAGTTTTCTTAGAATGACCATTGACTATGATAACGAGATATGAATTAACTAAGTAAATAAAAATATGAATAAATGTACCTTTCAGTATGCGTAGAAGTACCATCGTCGTTTTGGGAATCCCTGGTTTTTCTTGAAGGTCGACCTCTTTTTAATTCTGTAAAAACAATTATTTTGATTTAATTACATAGCAAGTAGAAGTTATAATCATTACATAGTATAAATTCATGTCTTCCACAAAGTTTTTACCAAAATTTACTTAATTGCTTAACTACCACAGAAGAGTGAATAATTCTCTGAACATGTTGGTTTTTCAGAAAAATATTATTTAATTGTGGACATTTTTTTTGTCAGAATTTCGTCATTAATATACTTTATGCAAGGTTTCCCCATAAACCAACATGAATTCAGGAACGGGCCTGCAACTCTAATGAAAGACTTATAAAACAAGTAAACTGAATCATAAAAAGGCAGGAGGCAGACATCATAATAAAAACCGCAAGCAGAGATTTTTTCACACTACCTAAAAAAAATTGGGGCATTTGAATGAGGCTTTAATGTGAAAGAGAGCATCAATAGGATGAGAACCAAATGTATTTTTCTATAATAAATTGAATGTTGATCTTTTTTAAAATTAAATAACTTTTTGTGGCTTCAAGTAAGTCAAGTTTTAGTAAATGTACAAAATAATCGATATTTTTCCCGTAACAATAGTTTTATTCTTAGGTTTCTCAATTGAAATATAGCTTAGAAAATCTAATTGAACCATGTTTACAATGTAATACGGTATAACTCACTGGGCGGCGGCGCGGCGGCGGCGTTGTTGTTGATCTTCTGCTTCTTGTCGAGGCGCGGCGCCTTCGGGACTTGCGACAGAGACAGGCGCAGCCACGGGCGCGAGCATAGCGCGGTCAGGTGCACCGACGGACTTATCTCTGCAATAGTGTATACTTACATGAAAACTAGCATCAATATTTGATTTGAATAGGTTTTGTTTGCTTAATTGTTAATTAACAGGTGTTCCAATGGTGCGCGATTCTACGCACTTAGTACCTAAAGTTTAGTGTTTGCAAGCTTCTAATAAAATAGACTTTATTACAAGTGTATCTTTGTGCGGTTTTAAGCACCGTGGGTCGCTCTATTGTGTTATTTTTATACTGAAAAATACTTTTGTAGTTGAAGTTTGCAACCTTGAATTTAGATTTTAGAACAATCGGCGTCGATCATACTTTTAATGTAATAAAAGTAAGGCTAGTAAAAAGCGATAATATTTTTTTTTATAAACTACTAATTATATCGTCCGAGTGAGTGATAACAATGTTATGGTCGTAATAAATAACGATACTCAGACTTAAACGTGATATAGGTACTTGAAATAAGGAATTTGTATTTAATTACTAGTTTTAATCTTAGTAACGATACTGAAAAACGACCGTAATTATTTTTTCATTATACTCGTAGAACCATTTTTCACTGTAGTACAAGCAACAAACGGCTGGCTATGCTGACATAGAATGTGAATCATTTCATTAAACAATATGTTTCAAAAACCGTTAAGTGAGTCTAGTTGGAATCCATATCTAATTAGTTTCACCTTACATTATCTCAAACCCAAAGTGCAAAGCACAGTTCATAGTTTTATAGTCATTGGAATCTCTCTTCTGGCGCCTCGAAACTTAATACCCGAGTAATAAATACTAGCTCGCTTTTTAATCATTATCTTAACGTTGGATAGATTTGGTTTTCCACCACATGATCATCTAGTTAGTATTAAAGTTATGGCAATCGCCATTGAAGGCCTCTAAGTTGGTAACCTATTGAAATCTCGAATTTGTTGCCCGAATCTTAAAACCCCGATAACTGTTGATAGAACTTTCAAAAGACTGATATGAATGACAACTTTTTAAAATTTCTTTTTATATTTCCCATATGAATCAATTTCCAGATGCACTAAAACCAATAGTTACGTACATATTAAAATAATAGGTACGACGATGAGCGAAGCGAGGAGTGTGAGGTTGAATGGTTACCATAAAGTGCGCAAGCCGTTACATACATTTTTGTTAACATCTCAACTCGTACTATTTCGAGGTTGAGAATCCTCACTTAGTATAAGTATACTAGCTGACCCGGCCAACGTTGTTTTGCCACAGGGGTACGAAAAATAGACATTAGCCGATTCTAAGACCTACTGAGTATGCATATTAATTTTGGTAAAACTCGGTAAAGCCGTAAGGTATGGAGTAAGGTAACCAACTTTGCGATTTTTATTTAGTGAAGATATATTTACCGGCGCTTGTGCTGAGCACGGGATGGAAGGTGTCGTCGACGGCGGCGACGGCCGCCCCCGCGCCGCCCGCCCCCGCCCCCGGTGACGTCACGGCCGCCCCCGCCCCCCGCCCCGTGCACACCGGGCACGAGCGGTCGCACTCACAACCGCAGCTGCAACATAGATGTCACAAGTTTAGTGCATGAAGGTATGACGAATTTGTATTATCATATTAAACGACGAATTTGTATTATATAGTTAAACATATTAAGTAGAGCCGCTAATCGTGTCTGTGTGTATGTGTGTCTACTAATACCTCCTAAACCACTTTACAGACTTCGAGCAAGTTTCACTATCTTTTAGGTACTTTTTTATGTTTCCTTAAGTTAGCCAAAATGTAAGGTTTCGTGAATAAGTCGGCCAAAATAACACATTTAAGAAATGTGGGCAAGTAACCAAAAACACCAACTGTGAAAAAAAAAAAAGCCTCTAAAGTAAGTGCAGCACGTTTTTACGAAATTTGCTCTACCACGAATCGAACATAGGACCTTTTTTTAACAATCTCGTAAAGTAGTCGCCTACTGTAACATAAAATTACAGTGAATTAGTCAGGCATTTTAAATTAATTTTTAAAATCGGTTCAAATATGGATGATTTAACTTAGGAATACCAAGATACGATTTTGTACGGACGAAAAACAATCCCTCATATCCCTTTTTAATACTACATATTTGTAATCATTATCACTACATAGTATAAATCCAAGTCGCTAATTCTCTCTGTTTGTATGTTTGTCCGCTATCTCCTCCTAAACCACGTAACGGATTTTAATGCGGTTTTCGCCATCTTAAGGGTAATTTTATCATTTAAATTTTTAAATAAAGAATGTTTAGAAACAGTTTTTTTTAAGTAAGCAAAAATGCAAAGGTTCGCGAGCAAGTCGGCAAAATGACACCATTGCGAAGCGTGGGCGGGTCGCTAGTCTGTAATACAACTCACAACAGCGGCAAACCAGCGGGCTGTTGACGTCGCCAGTCACTGGAGGTTGATCGTGTAACACCAGTGACACGAAAAGAAGAAGAAGAATACAACTCACTCGACGTCTTGCGGCTTGCTGGCCTTGCCGGCGGCGCGGTGCAGATGCTGCATGGCCAGCAGCTTCCTCTTCTTGAAGACCTCGCGGCGCAGCGGCCGGACCCGCGCGCAGGTGTCTACAGGGTCCGCCGCCGCCGCCAGCTGCACGCTGCCCTTGGCCTCGCGGACCTGGACGATACATTACATATACGTTGTGTTCATTGAAATATGGGGTAGGGAGGTTATTTAATAATCCTACTAATATTATAAATGTGAAAGTTTGTGAGGATGTATGGATGGATGTTTGTTACTCTTTCACGTAAAAACTACTGGATGGATTTTGATGAAACTTTGCAGTAATATAGGTTATACATCAGAATAACACATAGGGTACTTTTTACCGCGGGAAAACACCTAATTGCCACGGGAAACCGACTTCCACGCGAACGGAGTCGCGGGCGGCCACTAGTAATAATAATAAATCTCCAGACTAACAAACCAACTGTGTGGCCCTAAACTAAGCAAAGCGTGTACTATAGATACCACACAATGGACTAGGGGAGAACCTAGTTACACCCAGACACGAGCCAATTTCGAAAAACCATTTTGACTAAATTGGCCCGACCCGGGGATCGAACCCGGAACCATCCGCTTAGCAGTCCGGTATACCGCTGCAACACAGAGGTCGTCGAGAGAAGATACGTTGTTGTGTTCATTGAAATATAGGGTAGGGAGGTTATTTGTTGAACGCTTGAGCATGTTTGCGTGGAAGACAAAAATGCAGTGAGGAGAAATAATAATAAAAATAACACAGGTTGTATAGAAAGAGAGGGATAGAGTCGTAACCCACCTCGTTGACTCAGTGCGGCTTAAATAGGGGTTGATGTATGCTAGTTTCTCTAATATTCTTGTAATCATTAAAATAAAGTGCTAAGCCTTAATTAACTGTCTAGCCCTTGCTAGAAGGCTCGCTTTTATCATATAAAAAGATAAATCTGTTTTTTACGGTAGGTAAAACATCATACCATACCGCATCATACATAAATACGAGGAAGATTCTTGAAATAAGGTTTTAATTTACTATTAAAAGCAAATCTGTAGGTACAACTTGCTCTCACATTTTAAATTTAAATATAGGTGCGATTTAAAATACACAAAACGCCATGTATCTTTTTAGATGTGGCTCAAACAGACAATCTTTGCGTCCGATCATGTGTGTGGTTGCCTGTTGTCGCATGAGCAGGCAATATCGGCAAATCTGCATAATTACAAGTCACGCACACTTAGGAGTTGACTAGGAAATATACGTTTTAGATTTTTATTAATATTGTTACAGCCATCGCAAAAAATACTAACTATAACATTTAATACTAGCCTTCCAACCGTGAAAATTGAATATCTTAACTAAAAAGTTGCTTTTCCAACCCCGAAATTAAGTACTTTCTTTCTACTGGTAATTTTTCTTTTAAATTGCTTTAATAGTTAGGTAGCGGCGCGGTAGCTCAGTGGTAAGAGCATTGGACCGGTTTTCCAAAGGAGAGTCCCAGTCGCGTAATGCTCGGGGGCCCACGTTCCTTTTTCCAGTATTTATTTATAATTACAAAATTAATAAAAATTAGCATTTATAATGCAAAATTAAAAGTAAAATCTCAATAGTTAGGTAAGTACCGGAGATTACCTCGAACATAAGTAACTTACAAACTGTACCTAAAAATATAGGTAAGTAAGTATATTTAATTCGTAAGACTTCTCAATGTGAGTTTTTTCCGAACGAAAGAATTTAACTAAAAGTTATAGGTAAACGGCGATAAATAGAATTATTATAACCAAAGATTTAATCGACGGTAAATGACGAGCTTTTCACTAATTAAACCTATCGCAAGCGGCGTGGGTGCTATTGTAGAAAACCCGTTGAAGTTATCGAGTTACATAATAAAGTAAACAACAACAGTCACGTATAATAGAAAGCTTTTAGGTTTGAGTGTAAACAATATTATATGTCCCACTTAGTAATTTGAGATGTAATATTTTGTATATAAATAAATAATAAGGTATAAATTAAATATTAAATTCTTTTACCTAAGGATAGCTATTCAAATTTCTTATAGGTATCAAATTCTTAGCCTAATTTTCTGACTAAGATTGCCTTTAGTCGCAATTTTTATCCCAAGTAAGTTAACACGCGACTTAAGGACAAAGAACGCTATTCATAGCTTAAATTAAAAGTCTACTCATTCAGCAAATTACATCTGAACTTGTTAGTAGTTTTTGAGTAAAAGGTAGAAACACTAAAATCCACACAAGTATCCTACAATTACTTTCATATTTATAAGTATCCGAGTATGTACGTAATGTTTCTATTCACAAAATATTTAGATTCTTATTCTTATGATACAAGTTCAGCAATTATTGCGCAATCCTCGCATCTAGTCTTCCCCTTCTTGGATGATGAAAACGTGTCTCAACATGTTTTGTGTGTATTGGGGACACCATACAAATGCCCTCTATTTACGAGCTTTGTATATCAATGAACCCTTTGACTTTAGAATTAAACATGAAAGTTTTTTTTATTATGTATTAATTTCCTAGTTAATTAGCACTATGAAATTTAAATACTTAAACCATTTGTTATTTACATCGTAACTAGCTGAACCCGCAAAGGTTTTTGTTCCATATTTGAAAAAAAAAATGGGTGGACAACACTTATCTCTTAGGGGTATGAAAAGTAGATGTTGGCAGATTCTCAGACCTACTCAATATTCTCACAAAATTTCATGAGAATCGGTCAAGCTGTTTCTATTTTATTATTTCAATGGGCGGGACAATCCTTTTACTTATTAAATTTCCTAGCAACTTTTTTATACCTACATTTAAAGTTAATAAATTTTTAGTTACTAAAGAGAGGAGCTATTTTACCGTGTGTAAAATGAAGTTAACTTAATTGCTAGCGTGTATATAGAAAACGAAAGTTAAGAGGCGTTCCCACGCACAAAGCACCTAGTGTAAGGTTCGTATAAATTTCATACCGATAATCGATATTCGAAAGGAATACTAGCATGTATGACAAAAAATAATAATTGAAAAATGAAAAAGATACGAACGGTTTGGAAAGGGAGAAGGAAGAAAAAACGTGGCTTTTAATTACCTTGGTCGGTAGAGGATCTTGGGTTTTTTAATAAATTGTTATTAACAGTTATATCTATACTTATAATAAATCTGTAGAGAGGTCAATTCTGCACATGAAATATATTTCCAAAATAACTATCAGGGGGTGATAAGGGATCGATACTGATGCCAAAAATGCAATCAGTAATTTTTTTTTCTGTCTGTCTGTGGAACCGTTACAGGAACAAAAACTACTGAACAGATTTTAACGAAACTTGGTAAAATTTTTCTTCATACTCTTGGGCTGGTTATAGTATACTTTTCATCACGCTACTATCAAAAGGAGCAGAGCAGTGAAGGAGAATGTTGGGAAAACGGGAGAAGTTACCCAATTTTATAAGACTCAAGAATAAATGTTTTTTCCCACGGGGTTTCACCACAGGGTGAAAAGTTGACCATATAAAAGAATTGCCAACAACTTTGAAAAACCTTAATTAATACCTCGAAGAAGCATGGGCGTTACCTGATAGAGAGATTGGTAAGTATACCTTAAATAGATTACCTCTAATAATGACACCATACCTACATTTACATTACGTTTTTCATAAAACATACTATTAATTTAATAATAAATTTGTTACTCAATTAACAAACTAAAAAGAATCCCTGCTGCTATCAATCAATTCAACCGGAGAAGTCATAAAAACTGCAGGGTGAACAGCTGACAGCAAAATTTAGGATTAACCTTGTCTATGTTTCTTTCCACGCCACCAAAGTTCAAATGTATGCTGTAGTGATGTGATGTAAGCGCCCTAAACTCTCGCAAGCCAGGCGCCTACAGCAGCAGTAGTTCAGTGAGTGTACCTGTTTGTGCAGGTCGTTGTGCTGGCGGATCTTGTAGTCGAGCTCGTGCAGCTGCGCCTGCAGCCACGTCCAGCGCGCCGCCACGGACGCGCGCGCGCGCTGCCAGCGCCACTCCGCGCTCTTCTCACTGGACACCACACAACCAAATGATAACCACTATTCAGAAAATTTCGTTATATGGGTAAAAGAGAAAATGGATTTCAGTAGAATCAGCTTTTGAGAAGGTAACTTTTGTCTTAGCGCAGGTCAATATAACGGGTGTAAAAAGACCACTTCCGAAGCCTGAAACCACGTATTCTTGAGCTTCAATAGTAAATATACGAATAGTAATGTTAAATTTACTAACAGTATACCCAGAAAACTCAATTTGAAAAAGCTATTAAGGATTGAAAAGTCATATTCGCAGCTTGAAATCCTCGCTCACACGTCAACTGTCGGTTCAGTACATTGCACATTAAATTAAAACCCTATTTAATTTGAAATCATTGCAAAATCTGATAGTATTAGTGAAATTTTAACCATAAATAATTTTTTTTTGCTCAAAATGTAACCAGTACCCCTCCGGCAATGCCCAGTTTTTGTTTTTGGTAGCAGTTCTTTTACACCCATTATAATTGCCAGTAAAATTAAATTAATTTACTATTTAATTCAGTGCCAATAGGATATAAACTTATTTCTCAATAGAATTTGTGTTTATAGCATTGTTAAAAGTCCAACACAATAATCTTCTTTAAAAATAAACCATGAATAAGCCTAAAGATTGTCTGTATATGTTTATCAGTAGGTCAACAAAAAATAATGGAATTTCAAAAATAGACATTCTTATTTTTCCTTTTCATTCCCTTATTACCTGGCTTGTACTAATAGAGCAACTACCAAATGCTTTTAAAGAATGTAGTTAGTTTTGCAGCTGTATGTTAGTCCAGTGGTTAGTGAGTCACAAATAATGATTGTGCATTGAGGTAGTGGAAGATTAGATTACACATGGCACACATTCCCTTACACAACAGAACATGATCCACAAACTACAAAAATAAAATATTCTTTAGTTCAACTAGAGGAGAATCACAAATGTTGAAGACAATAAAGAAGGTGGAAAGTCTAAATTTGAAATTGTTTGCAATAACTAAATTTAGGTACCACAAGACTTTAGTTTAATGGTGAGTTGTGCCACTTCGAATCTAGCAGTTACAGAACTGAACAATGTAAGTTAATGATGTATCACTTAATTTGTCTCTTTAATAATCAAACAAATGGAAGGACCAACTTAAGCTAAGCAAGAGAATTTAAGCTTTATCAACAATGGCTGAAATATTGTAAAAGCCGTGACTTCTTTTACAAATAATCACAACAGGTCATCAGGTACACATTGTAATGGGAAAAATACAATACAGTCGGAAGCCAGCTGTAATCTAATCAGAATAAATTTAATCTTGACATATCAGAAGATGATGCAATTCTGTTGCAAGGACTAAATGTTGAATGATGCATACTGAAGCTGACCTAATTTTAAATATTCCCCTTTTAAACCTCATTTACATTATTTTTACTTATCTACAATTGATAACATGCTCATATGTGCTTCACAATATTAATGCACACTTACATGGGAATCTGCTGTTGCTGTTGGTTGGTGTAGTTGAGAACCTCATCAGTGGTCTCAGCTCCAGATGATGACTCTGTGGCATCAGAATCCAGTTGATGTTTCACCATAGAGAGGTGTGACCGAAGCGCACCAGCAGTCTCCTCCAGACCAGTCAATGTACCCGATGGAATCCCTAGAGTTGCAGATTTAGATGCATCTCCTTTTGATGTCCCTGCATTATAATATGAAGGGCCACCTGAGGATCGGTTGGCAGCACTAGCCTGCAAAGCAGCGGTTGTCTCTATTTTCTTTAATAGAGCTTTTAAGCCCATTGGTCGTCCACCACCATCTTTTCTAGCACCTCTTATACACTTTTCAAAGGTTTGTGCGGCTTCCTCTGATATTCTTTTTCCAATAGCACGAGCTTGCAATATACGCAGTCTTCTCTGTAGGAATGAACACCTTCGCTCAAGTCGAGCTTGCATCACTTTAATTTTCTCTTCAACAGCATCCCCCTCAGAGTCTACAGGTTCCGAAAGATCAAAGCCAGGGAAAATGGCGTCAGTATCTCCAGTAGACAGTCCATCAGCCCCACTTTCTAATGTTTTGATTGCCTGAAACAGGTCTGCGGGCGCTAGGTCACTACTACCTAGGTCCACTAGGATCTGTTCCATCTCCTGAGAGTCCTTAACGAGGCTGGGCTGTTGTTGGAGCCCCATATCGTCCTCGTCCATGTGTGTGGAGAGGTTATCGACAGACGCGAGCGCCCGTCTCGGCAGATTCAGTGCGTTGTCAATCTCGTGGAGCGCATCGGGAGGCTCGCGGGGCGTGAGCGTGAGCGCCGGGGCCATGACCCACCGCCGCCCGCAGCCCCACAGCCCTCAGTCTCTTTTCCCGACACTCACCATTCCCCTTATATAACACTGTTTCACAACTTTGCTACACTGACACGACACTTCACTGTACAAATGCACTTTTCACTGCAGTCATCCTCCGGATATTTTAGTCCCCAGCCGGCTCCATAACGAGTATACACTTTCTTGGTAGTACTTCGGCGCGCTTCTGAAAACAACGCAAATCACTGATTAGAAGCCGGTCCTACAGCGTCAACGCATCGCTTTATTTACACTATGCTGAATAGCACATATCTCCACTAAAAAAACATTGAATTTAACAACTAATAGTCTAAATTTGACCCACGTGATAACGAAAAGAAAGACTACGCTAGCGATCGCAGTTGATTGTTTCTGTCTATATGGCGAGACGATTGGAACAGGAAATGAGGCACCGCTTAGAAAATTTTAATTGAAATAATTTCAATGAATCTCGGTTAAAAGCAGCACTAAGAACCACTAAATTCAAAACGCCTATTATCAAATTTTCACTAATAATGGCGGAATATTTCTACAAAACACAATTTTTACTCTTCGCCTCGCGTCGAAACCAATGACGAACGACGAAATGTGAAACAAACTGTGCTGCTGCACCGCAATACAAACGCCAAAGACGGAAGATTCACACGCGCAACGGGAGTAAAAGAGATGACAATAACGTCCTTGAATGTCATGTACTTGCGCGGTAAACTCGAATCTAATTAAATTCAAGTCAAATTACGTTTGAATATATTTATGAACGGTATAATTTCAAAAATCATCTCAAAAAATATATATTGATATTTAATTAACGATTTCTTGTGTTAAATTTTTATTGCTTTATTTTTTTACGGATAACATAACTCAAAAAGTGTTTAAATGACTCTTCCGCCACGCTAAAATCAATTGAAGTGTTGGCAATATTTCTAAATACATGAAAATGTAACATTAATCCACATTATTGTTTATTATTATAACATTTACTAATGAAGCATCATAAAAAAATAATTATTTTAATACTATTACGTAAATACGTAACTAAATGACATTAATTCAATATAGTTGGCATTGACAATTATGATTTGGTTTTGACAGATACGCTTTTCAAAGTCAAGCTTGCGTTTCGTTAGATGCAGACACACACATATCGTTAAGCTAGAAATTATGGAAAATTGAGCTCGTTAATTTCTTTTCATCTTATGTACCCAATTTGTAAAATAAACTGCAATAACAAGGCAAGATGATAAACAATGAAATGAAACCCAATTTCTAAGTAGTTAGTGTTGAAATTACTGATATTGTTATGGTGAAAAATTATAAATCTGCACTTTTCTGAATGCTGAGAAATATTTTACAATTATATATTTCAAATCAGAAAATTACAGCAAAAAAATACACTTATAAATGTTTGCAACTTAAGAGATGTCCGAAAAATCATTATTTATTTATTTCACAGCGGAGAACTTCTCAGCTAAATCATCGATGCATGTTTGAACTTAGGTAACAAATATATTATCTCAACACAAAAAAATATATAATTATTGTTACATCACAATTCTTTTTTTATATATCCATATTTACATATCAAACTCAAATTGTAGGAGTTGTGTTTCCTACATTCAAATTGAAAGATTTGTAATTTCTATGTTCTAACAAATTATTTATAACATTTTTTAAATCAACTATACCATGGCTTATGTTGTTAGGTAGCAAACTGAATGAAAAATTATATTCAGAAAACTTACCATCAGACTAACCAAATAGGTAACTATTTCCTCAAAAAAACGATAAAACTGCACTTTAAAGTACATGATAAGTAGTAAGAACTTATATGCATATTATACAATTACAGACATAAGAAACCTATGCAAACTTTAACAAATTAACAATGAAATTAAAAAGAAACAATACAATTTACTTACCTCACAGTACGCCTCTTGGATGTCACTGTACTTTACTATTTCCATACTGAAGTTGAATTTTCTATTTGGTTAATTGTGTAATTATCTGAAACAGATTTGTGGTTCTTCTAAAAATTATCTCAAAACATATTTCACCAGCAACTGTAAAACACTTTACTGACTGACAGGCAGTTTGACAAGCAAGTTGGTACCAATTTAATGTCATTCTAAAGGACAGATAAAAGAGATTAAACCAAAAGATAAAACCAAAAAACAATTTTTTACATTAATAATCTTTTGTTATTATTTAATGTAAGATGAAAGGATATTTGATACTCCTTATAAGTGCTATTATTACATGAACTTAACTAATATGTACCTAGTGTGATTTTAGTATTAATTAGGTGATTTAAGTTCCATAAAAAAACTATGAGTAGGTAGGTAACTAACAGAAATTGTGTATATTGAGTCTGTTTGATAACTATGACATATTTACAGGAGTGATAAAAATATTTATTATATTAAACTATGTTATTTGATGAATGCAATATTTTCTTACTAGAAATGATAATTAAGTACTTTTCCTATTATATTTAAACAAAATTGAAGCTATTCACCATTAATTATCCAAAAGGTAATAAAACTTTAAGGCCTCTAATAATTTACATTGCTAGAAAATCTGATGTCATTTATGTTTTAAATTTAGCAGTAAACTATATGCCAATATTAAACCAAAAGTAAATTATTAAAATGTTAGTGTAATCCGTCAATAAAAACTTTGGGAAAAGTTTGTGGAACCCAACTAAATAGTTTAATAAAAACCTTTAAATAGATTCATATTGAGCTTGTTCAAATAACAACAAAGTTGATAGCAATTTTGTAGTGAATTACTTCAAGACTACAATTTCTTACCTTGGAACTTTGAAATGAGCAGACAATAAAACTACTTACTTAAATAATGCACTTATCGAAATAAAAATTGCATTGTGAAAATATCATGAATGCAACATAATACTTACTGTTTTTACTTGAAATAAATGTATTAAGTAACTATCTGTTCAGAACAGCAGATTAGAGTAATAAGTATCAAAATTAGATATGCTACCCAAAGAACAGTCTGTAACCTTTTATTTAACAGTCATAGTTTCAGAAGTTAGTAAAATTCAGTGATGGATAAGATGATGAATAAAGCTAAAGCTCAATAAACGTGTTTAATATAAAAAAAATAGAAAATAAAAATTGTTTATTTCGGACAACATAAATCTTATGAATCCTTACAAATGTTATCGCAAATCAATCTTTTTTTTTATCTTATTATCAGTTCACCCTAGTTTTATTTAATTTTAATCAGTAATAAACTTTTTGAATTACCTCAGTATTTTGAGAATTTCGCTTTCAATTTACGAGAATGTGAATGAGTGAAACGATAGACTTTAATTCAGTCGATTCAAATGATTGAAAAAAAATTAATAACTTAAGCACCACTTAAACCTTAGAGCATTTAACCAATTTGGATTAGACTTAAACCAATTTCAAAATAAAGAACGTTATATTCAAGGGGTAACTTTTAAAAATTATTTAATATACTCGTTAATTACTTATTTATTGTGCACCAAGTACGTTGAATCAAATCTATTAATTTACAGACATTGGAATACGTAAATAAAACCGAGTAAGGTGATTTTCTGTGCCATATGATATTCCTATTTATTAAAAAAAAAGAAACTATCAACATAAATACTTCGATCAATCAACATAACTACTTTTTGATAAAATGTCAAAGGTCTCAATCAAATTGATTGACATATTTAAAGACAAACTTGCCATTGTTAGTTGGACAGATGAGGACTTCCGGTTTGCGCGCGGGAAAATTGGAAGTGAAAAATTTTTTCGTGAACTTAAAAATTCATTTAATTCTTTCAATTTTGTTAAATAGTGTACATTTTGTATATATTTTTAATAACTATAGTATAGAAGCTTAATTTTTATTAAAATGACGTCTCGGGCGAAACGCAAGAAAAAGAAGGAGGAGGCAGTAATATCAGGGGAAGACTCGCTGCTTTCGGACTCCGACTCCATGCACAGTGACTGCAATTCAGCTAAGTCCGATCCATATAAAACTTATTTCGTTCCCGATTATACACGTCGGTATCCTGAGGATTCTTCAGCTACAGATTTCGTTGTCTTCTTGGAATCAAACGATGAGTCCAAACCTATTTCAACAAGAGATATGATTTCTTTATCATCAACATTAAAGAAATATATAAAAGGCATAAAATATATGCAAAATCTTAATAAATACAAAGTTACAGTTCATTTTGACCGTGCAAATTTGGCAAATAGTTTTCTTAACAATAAGACTTTGTTATCAGAATATAAACTCAAAGCAACTATTCCTGCAAAAACTACTGAAATTACTGGTGTTATTACTAATGTGCCCATTAAATGGTCTAATCAAAAAATTTTTGGAGTGATTAATAGTAATAAAAAAATTATTTCTGTTCGGAGAATTCAAAGGAAGGTTAAAAATGAACAAAACTTTGAATTACAACCGACTAAAACAGTAATCATAACTTTTGCTGCCATTTATCTTCCTGATCATATTGATTTACAAGGCTGGAGGTTTCCAGTTAAGATGTACATTCCACCTGTAAAACAATGCTTTAAATGCCTACGGTATGGACATTTGGCTAAGTACTGTAAAAATAATGTTAGATGTTCAATATGTGGAGATGCACATTCTTTTAAAGAATGTACAGTACCTAGGGAAAAGGCTACATGCTGTCACTGTAGAGGAAATCACATTAGTATATCTGCTGAGTGTCCTATTAAAAAGAAAAAAATTAATGATATTAAAATTGGTTTATCCTCTTTGTCTTATGCTTCAGTTGCAAATACAGAGAGTTTTCCAGCCTTAGGACAAAAGTTTGACCTGCTCAGTCACTTGAAAAAAGATAATAAATCTTTGAATTTATTGGTTGAGGCTATTGTTAAAATAATTACATTAAATAAAACAAAGGAAACTTCCATCAGTACTAAAAATATTTTACAAATATTAAGTGATATTTATGAAAAGTCATCTGCTAATAATCCATCCTAATGGCTCATTTAAAAATAGTTCAGTGGAATGCTCAAAGCATTAAAAGTAATAAATCTGAATTTACATATTTTCTTTATAGTAATGATGTTGATATCGCTTTAATAAGTGAAACTTGGCTTAGACCACATCATACCTTTAACATAAAGGGATACACAATAGTTAGAAATGACACTGGTAATACACATAATGGAGTTGCAATAATAATTCATAACAAATTACAATTCTTAAAAATTGATACTTATTTTGATGATTCCTTACAAAATGTTGCTGTACAGATAAAAATAGGTGGTAAATATATTTCATTTGTTAGTGTTTATTGTCCTTCTAGGTGTCATTATTCAAAATTAAAATTTTCAAAATTAATTGATAGTCTTCCAACTCCAGTCTTTATTGCTGGAGATTTCAATGCATACCATACTTCTTGGGGTTGTCAAAAAGTGGATAAAAGAGGTGAAGAAGTACTAGATTCTTTTGATGAAAATAACCTTGTTCTGTTAAATTCAGGAGAAGTCACGACTGTAGGAACTTCGTCCTGGAGACCAAATGGCTTAGATCTTTCTTTGGTTAGTCCAGCTTTATCATGGGATTGTGAATGGTCTGTTCATGATGATTCCTTTGGAAGTTATCATTTGCCTACAATTACTAAACTTCTGTTGTCTCAAACTCCAGTTATATCTTCAGAACATTGTGTTCACTCTCAAAATGTCAGTAAGAAATTAAACTTGAATTTAGTTAATTGGGATTTGTATGTAAATATTGTTAATACTTCGTTGAATAGTTTTATGATTAATTCTGAATGTTCACTAGAAAGTTATTTGCAGTTTTGTGATATTTTATTGGCATCAGTTGAAAAATCTATGTCACAACAAAAAACGAAAACAAAGTCTTGTTGTCAATGTCAAAATCTTTGTCATTTATGCTCACGTTCCGTTACAGGTTTTAGGGCAAAAAGGGCAAGACATTCCGTTCCTTGGTGGAATAGCAAATGTGCAGATGCTGTTAAAAAATGTAAAGATGCTTTTGTTGCTTTCAAAAATGATCCTTCTGTAGAAAAATATTTGCTTTTTAAAAAAAATCAGGCTTCTAAGAAATTGACTATAAACTTTGAAAAACAGAAATCTTGGCAAGATTATTGCAATTCTATAAATCGTCTTACTCCAATTTCTCATGTCTGGAATAAAATACGCAGATTTAACAAAACTTTTGTTTCTAGAAGTGAAAATGATCATTGGGTAAATAGTTTTTTAAAAAAATACACTCCAGACTATGTCTCGAAACCTTTTACTTTTGCAGATAACAAATTTCATAGACAAAATCTTTCGTTGCTTGATCCGTTCACAATTTCTGAACTTACTGCTGCCATAAAATCAAGAAAAGATACAACTTGTGGTTTAGATGGTATTTCCTATAAAATGTTTCGTCTTCTCAGTCATAAAAATCTATGTAAATTCTTGATAATTTTAAATATTTTGTTTGAAAATGACTTAATACCAAATCAATGGAAAACTGATTGTCTGGTCCCTGTACTGAAGCCAGGGAAGGATCTTGATAGTCCAGATTCTTATCGACCTATAGCGTTGTCCTCTTGTGTTGGTAAAATTTTTGAGCAGCTGCTCAAACAACGTCTGGAATATTACATCGAATCAAATTGTATTCTTCCTAGTAATCAGTTTGGTTTTCGGCGTGGACGCTCGGCTAGGGAAAGCATTGCACATTTGTTATTAGATGCAAATAAATCCATAAAGGAACGGAATTATCTTGCTTGTAATTTTTTCGATGTAACAGGAGCCTTTAACAATGTAGGTTTAGAAACGCTTGCTAATATCTTGCTATCACTCAGAATTCCAAAAAAAATGGTTCTTTGGATATATAACTTTCTAAATGAAAGAATGGTCTATGTTAAATTGGGTAACAACTTTTATGGTCCACGTAATTCCTATAAAGGCGTCAATCAAGGCGGCATCTTGAGCCCTCTACTGTATATAATTTATATTCATAAATTGAATGAGATATTAGGCGCAAATGTTTCTAATCTGCAGTTTGCTGATGATCTTGTTGTTTATTGTTCTGGCAAAAAACTTAAAGATGTGCAAACGAATTTAAATAATGCCTGTAAAAGGCTTGAAGTCTATTTTTCTTTCTTAGGTTTAACTGTAAATACAGAAAAGAGTAAATCTCTTGTTTTCTCTAGAGATAAAGATTGTAAATTAGAATGTGTATATAATGGTAACCTTATTCCTAACTGTACAGAAATAAAATTCTTAGGTGTAGTATTTCAACAAAATTTAAGTTTTAAAAAATATGTGCAAATATTGATAGATAGAGCTGTAAAAGCTACAAATATTTTAAAATGCCTTACTGGTTGTCGTTTTGGTGCAGATCCTAAAATATTATTGATGCTGTTTAAATCATTAGTTAGAAGTCACTTTGAATATGCTTTTTTTTGCTTTGCTTCTGACAATAATTTTATAAATAAAATAGATAAAGTACAAAATAAAAATCTCAGGATAATTCTAGGAGCCATGAGTACTTCTCCGATTAATTCAATGCAAGTTGAAACTAACACTTGTCCCATTAAATTTAGGTTTGATTATTTGAAAAGAAGGTTCATAATTGATTTGATGAAAACTTCTAATAATGCGTTGTACAAAAAGATTTTGATATCTAATTACTCTTATTTATGTAAAAATTTTGATTTCATTAATTATTTGAAAAATGAAAATATTGCTCAGTATGATATTTTACCTTGTTATAGTGGAACATATGAAGGTAAGTTTTTTAAATTTGATGTCATTATAGACACAAATTTAAAAAATAAATATGAAGTATATGAAAAGTTATCATACTATGATAATTACCGTCAAATTTACACAGATGCTTCAAAAACATCTCAGTCTGTGTCGATAGCGGCTTATGATATTATTTTGAAAATTGCACATGGTTATAAGCTGTCCAATATTTGTAGTATTTTTACGGCAGAAGCTGCTGCTATTCTGTTTGCTTTAGATTTGATTAGTTCTGTAGATTCTTCTGGTAAATGGATTATTATTTCTGATAGTATGAGTGTTCTTCAAGCTATTAATAATCCCCGTCTTTCTAGTAAAATTCATCCTTTTATATATGAGATCCGGGAAAAGATTTATAAATTATCATTGAAACATAAAGAAATTGTCATTTTCTGGACACCAGCACACATTGGTGTTAGTGGTAATGAATTAGCTGATACATTAGCTAGTATCATTACAAATACTGATAACAACATTTGCAAATTAAAAAACATAGCAATTCCCATTTCAGAGTTTCTTCCTGAAATAAAAAATCAAATGATTAATAATTGGTTTCAATTTTGGCAAGATTCTCTTAAAGAAAAGGGCAAGTGGTATTCCGTATGTAACCAAAAAATTTCGTCTCCTTGGTTTACCAAGGGCTCTTTCAAAAATAGAAATTTTTATACAACAATTTGTCGTCTTCGTATAGGTCATGCTGCTTTTAATGAACACTTATATCGCATGAATATGATAACTTCCCCTTGTTGTTCATATTGTAATGAGTCAGTACAGTCATTGGATCATATATTTTTTGAATGTCCTCAATTTCATATTGACAGGTTAATTTTCATTGATGAGCTATTAGAAATTTATAAAACATTAGAAAATATCCCGCGTAATACTCAAGAACTTTTAAAAACAACTGAATGCTACTTACCTATGTATAAATTCATAAAATTTACAGTGTGTAATATCTGATGAAAATGTTTATGTATACTCATAACAAATATATATTAGCATTTTATTATTAAAGACATGGACTTGGTCCTTATTATGTTTGTTTATGAGGAAATAAAATATCGTCAATGTTACTTCTTATTGAAAACTAAACAAAACTAAGTCAACAAGAAAGAAGAAAACCAAATTATTGATGACATGGCTGTATGGGCATAGTCTCTTTGCCTTTCCGCATGACGGAAGAATCTAACAAAAAAAAAAAAAATTGGACAGATGACAGATAGGTACTTTAATTTTTTTATGCTATCAGTCAAATCATTCAATCAAAGCGAGCGTTAGGGATGTCCGAAATGCAAATAAGTTTTTCGATATTGATATTTTTATTAAAAAATATCGATATATCGGTATAATTTGACAGAGAATATTCGTGCTAATCAATAGACATCATTTTTAATAAATCAAGAACAACTATTAAGAAATTTTAATTATTGTTTAATCAATCCAATATTTATCTGATACAGACATAAGAAAAACTCTCACTGTTAGAATTAAATAAGTATTCCTTTCTAGGATTTTTTAATCTTATAACATATAAACGTTTGTTGGTCTGAAAAAAATATCAATTTTCATACTTTTTCGATATTTGGAATTTTATATCGATACATCGATGTATCGAAGTATAAAATATCGCTCAAAAATATCGATAAATTGAAAAAATAATATCGATATTTCGATGTATCGATATTTTTTCAACAAGCCTAGCGAGCGTCAAGAAGGTTATGTAGCGAAGGCGGCTTTTGCTCTCATGTTTACTTTCTTGTGCAGTTTATTTATTACAATGGATTTTGATAGAAGCCTTCAATTGCACTCTACGCAACGCACTCCTCTGAAGAATAGAAGAACAAAATATTTATTACAACGTGACGACACTTTAAATATTTCTCCAATACTGAACGAGACCTCAATTTTTAAAACACTCAATGATACTAGTTTGAGACAAGTTTTAGACGAATCTTCAGTGTTAGTGCCATCAGGTAACGCTGGAGACGGATTGTGCGAAGCGTTTTTTGAAATCATACAGGGATGCCGGCCCAGCGAAGTACTCGATACATTGTCAAGACTCGCTCAAGCTTGTTGCGATTCTTTAGAGCTGGTTGAACCTTGGAACAGATACGTAGCCCAAAATTACTGGCTTGCTGAAGAAGCCAACACATGGAAACTTCTGCATGCTCTCTATTCCGACTCGCTAAACGCACACCCTGAATCTTTAGAGAGCATTATAACAGAGCCAACATTATCCCAGCAAACTTTAGTGGATGCTTTGTTCCAATCTGATTCAGAGTTGAGACTGCTTCAGCTATTAGTTGATTGGTTAGAAGCAACTGCATCATATCAGGAAGAGGCCACTAAAACAGCAGCACCAGTCATTGGTAATAATGTACATTGGAGCAACACATTACATGAACTTCTTATAGGGTCAAGCCTTTTCAATAAAGAGAAAAGTAAATCAATGGTTACTTGTATGGATCCTGATGCACCAAGACGACAAAGAAAAGTTATACATTCAGATGACCAGAAAGATGACAATGATTTGTGTAAAATGGTATTCAAAGAAGTAAGATGTGGCAAGTTCAAGGAAGCAGTATCATTATGTATCAGTGCAGGACAAGCTTGGAGAGCTGCGGTACTGCAGGGCTGGGTGTTGTTGCACTACCTGCCTAGAGATGATCCTAGTTCAGCACTTCAAACTGTAGGAAATCCATCCAGAGATCTGTGGAAATGGTGTGCCTTGAAAATTGCAAACACCGCTTCTGAGAACATTCATTACCGAGCTACAGTTGGAATCCTTTGTGGCCACTTGTCTAGTGCCTTGCCTGCATGTCAAAACAACTGGGAGGACTTGCTCTGGGCTCATTTGAGAGTACAAATAGAGCAGAGGGTAGACAAGTTCCTCCATGAACACCACATGTCAGTTGAAGCCAACACAACACCTGGCGATGTTCTAGACCTGTTACAGTCTGACTATCTGTTTGAGGAGATGTCACTTGGCCAGATATTCAATGCTGTTAAATCACAAATGAATGGAAAGAGAGAATCTAACTACCAAACATGTCAAAGACATCTAATGCTTGGTCATGTTAGATCCATCATCCAGGATGCTCTTGAATGGCTTGATAATGCTGAAGAAAAGTTCATTAGATTCTTGGCTCACTTAATACTAATACTTCGTCAGATGGGCAAAGATCCTCAGCATGAAATAGGAGATCAAATTTTAGAGAAATATGTAACTCAGCTTATACAGAAACTGATAAGTGGTTCTGTGGAGTATCCTGAGCTTATTGCATTTTACACATCAACTGTGCCCACTGAGCGGCAGATTGTCCTCTATGCCGATTTGATGGATCACATAGATAAGAGTGACTGTAGAGAAGGGGTGGTCAAGGCTGGAGTCCAAGCAGGCATCAATGTGGCAGCATCAGCCAAACTAGCCATCAAGAAGGCTATAATTGATATACAGGAAGGATATGGAAACATTGATGTCACATTTTCACAAACAACTGCTGTTGAAAAAGATAAATCACTAATTAACAGAGTTATAGCTTCACTTGAATGGCTATCTATTATTCCTAGTCAAGTACAAGAAGGTTTGTGGCTTGGGAATGCAATGATAAGAACATTCATCTTTATAGGCAACACTGATGCCGCACTTGATTGTGCAGCTAGTATTAATAAACTTTTCCCTGAATTTGCAAAGAAGGTTACAGAGCACTCATCCGAATTGAGGGAGCACTTGTGCCTCAAGGCTTATCTAGAAGCATTAGAAAGCTTTGCCACTTGGTATAGACATTTTATTAGTGGGCAGCCCAAAGATGTGGAGCCTTTACCCGCCGACGCCACATTTTCTGACAAAGTCCATCATGAGCAGAGATGTGCTGCTGTTGAGCAACAGAAGGCGAGGTGGAGCAACGCAGTCTTGCATCAATCGCGTCACACCAAGAGTCTTCTCTACAACGTCCTGCTGTTCCCTGGAGGGTGGCTACAAGACGACAATGACAACTCATCCTCACACAATTTTGATGAAGAAGAGAAGCTGGAGAGAATAAAACAATTAGAAACTCTGAGAAGACTGTGCATACCTGAGGTTGTTGTTTTAATACTTAAGATATTGCAGAGCAATGATGAAGTTGATAATCACAAGGAGGCATTAAAGTTAAGCAATTTGATTGCTGCAGAAAACCGTGGCTTGTACAAAGTGTTCACTAAAAGCAAGCTTACGGAAATCTTAGAGAGGATCAATGAATCATCATTAATATTGTTGGAGAAGAATAAGGATATGTTTGGTTATGAAATTAATACAGATTAAGTTTTTTAATTAATTAAAATTAATGTTTTGTAACAAAAAAAAAATATTTTATTTACATATTTACAATACAGGTACAGGGTTCAAGTTTATAAGGTCATTGCTTGATTCAGCCAGATCTGTGATGGATACGCGTCCCCTTTGTTTGATGAATTTGGCCACTGCCTCCAGTTCTCCCTGAGAGATGTAGATGAACTTCCCTCTGTCATCAATGACTCCCGTAAGTTCTCCAGAGGCTTGCAGTTCGGTTATCCTGTCTATGGCTGCTTGAGTCTTGAGTTTGAAATGGGCTGCTAGATCTTCTAAGAGCACTACCTTCTGATCCTAAAAAAAAAAAATACATCACATATTTTTTACCAAAGTCAGTTCAGTCTGTAGTGTAAAAACTAAAAAGCAAAACCACTGTATATTTGCGTTTGATATTTTGCCAATAAATATTGAATAAAATATATTCTTCTTGCAACTCTTATAAAGAAATTATGTATTACAGTTTTTTTTACTTACAAATTAATAATTGATTTTGCTCTTCAACTAGTACCTACAAATATCAACAGTAAAATTGGATTATATACCTTTATGTACTGTATAAAGTTCTGCAGCAGGCTTTCCTTGTCCTCTTGCTCGTTTTCGTCGAACCCTTCTCCCTCGACTGTAAACGCCGCCTTCAACGCGTTGTACTCTTCTTCTTCTCTTCGTTTCTTCTCCTCCTCAGCTTGGCGTTCAGCTTCTTCACGTTTCCGCTCTTCTTCCTGTTGAAAGTTTTACCCAGAAATATTACATAAAATATAGCAATGCAGGTATTGTTTTTAAAGGTTCAAAATCATTAAGGATTGTTTACTTTGTTTTACTTTTTATTTAAAGTAAAACCCCTTTCCCAATGCTATGTTATTATAATATAAACCTTCCTCTTGAATCACTCTATCTATCTATTAAAAAACCCATCAAAATCTGTTGCGTAATTTTAAAGATCTAAGCATAAAGACGCACAGACGATGAAAAGCGACTTGGTTTTATACTATGTGTAAAACCTAATTTCCTCTTTTTATTGAATATATGTTTAAGGCATTTATATCAATCTGAATTTATGCAAGTATTTTCTAAACCTACCTCTAATTTCTCTTCTTTCTTCTTTCTCTCCTCTTCCAACTCCGCATCTTTCTTCTTCTTTATTTCCCGGTGCTGTTCTTCTGCTTCTCTCGCTTTCTTTTTCTCAAGTTTTGCTTCTAGTTTAGCACGTTTCTAAAGATGTTTATCAAAAAAACAATAAAAGATCATAAAAAAATAATGATTACAATTAATTATTAACTAAAACAGCTTTACATATGTTTTTGGTTTATCTCTATTATTTTATGTGCATGAAGGGGGTCTTGCAAAGATTTACCAATAGTTCTTGTTTGTACCTGTATATGTAAGGAAGGAATGGCATTTGAAAGAAAAAAGATCAAATCTGTGTTTTTGTTATGCATTTAGCCTTCAGGACATAATTTAGGAAAAAAGAAAAAAGTCGCTCCATAGGGGCAGAGCTTGATTAACAGGTTTGTATTTTAAGAATATTTAACTAATAATTTTTGACCTACCTTTTTTTTCTCACATTAATAATGTTTCATTCAGTTCTACGCATTTATTTTATGAATTACATCAAATAATCTATTTGTTATCAGAAAAAGTATTTATAAAATACTAAGATACTAAACAAAAGTATTTAAATATAAGATCCTTTTTATAAAGTATTTTAGAGACAAGAAGAAAATAAACATTTTGTATCTTATATCTGTATTTAAAAATACTTGTATCCTAGATAAATCCCATCACTGATTATACATAATGTAGCTTCAAAAACATGGGCACTATCTCTAATCTTCTTTTAAATTATGATTAAAATAAGCTAAGTATTGTCATAAAGTTACCTTAGCTCCCATCTTATCATCAAACTCCAATTTCTGTGCAGCTTCTTGGGGACTCTCTTCATCAGGCTCTTCAATATCATCTTCTTCAAGTAATGCTGCCTGGTGACGTGCCGCTGAGGATAATTTATATTTATTTAGTTTAAAATATCTACTTGTTACTGTAGCAATTTTTTAAGATATATACCATTTGCTCTCATCCGCGCCCTCTGGTTCCTCACAGCCTGGACCCTGCCAGGACCGCCATCTCTTTGTACCACTGCACGAGGTTTGGCTCCCGCTAAAATAAGCAGTAGAAACATGAGCTTTTTTACTAATCTTAAAAAAAAATGATATCCTGGGTTAGACTTGACAGAAGTTCTTTGTTACCACCAATTTATAAATCGTTGGTTACATAGGTATGTTGTAGTTTCCATATGATAAAATAAATAAAATATAGAATGTTTACTTATTTGTGAGAAGTAGTAAGGTAGTGACTTACGCAGGTTCTTTACATTGGAAGCTCTCAAAAATGCAACGGATAGCACGAGTACCACAACAGCACTTATAATTGCAGCTATAATAAATAGATCCATGGTGTCTCTTTTAAGTTAAATAATATTTATCACACGCAATCCAATCCAGCTGTTTTGCGTTTTCAGTTTTCGTGACTATCATCTGTCAATGTCATAACTCACACACAAAAAACGTCGGCAGAAAATTTTGTCTGCGTTCTTAATAATGTATTCAATTAAGACACACATAACAAAACAAGATTTTGTGGTTGTAGAAAGTATTGAGGAGGTATTTAAAAGTGTTACATATAAAAAATTCAATATTAATATAGGCTATTTGACAAGTTTTCAAAAACCAGTTTTTATTATTTGGTAGATCTTAAGGAACCCTGCAAAATTTGTTATTTTTTATTTTGGTACATATCTGCTGAAAAATATCAAATTAAACATTCAATATTTGAAAAGCGCGCCAAAACGCTACTTTGGCAGTATGGCGGAGTCTGTGACGTCACATGCCTGGAGTGTTGCCAGATTAGGGTATTTTTACCCTATTTTGGCAAAAAAAAATATTAAATCCTCTGCAACTATTCAAAACTTTCTTATTAAATATAGTTAATTACTTCTAAGTATACTAATATATTACTTTTAAAATGGGACTCAAGACTGACATTATTATGACTAATCCAAAAATAGTGTATTGTTTTAATGGTCTTGCATATTGCATTCAATGCTCCTGTACTGTGGACTGCAGCACAACTATAAAAATGAGTTGTGCTGCAGTCCACCTTTTAGGAGTTTTATACATGTATAGACCTACTAGTGGCTGCCCGCGACTACGTTCGCGTGGAAGTCGGTTTACCATGGGAATAAGATGGTTTCCCGCGGTAAAAAGTACCCTATGTGTTATTCTGATGTATAACCAAATCCGTCCAGTAGCTTTTACGTGAAAGAGTGGCAAACATCCATACATACTCAAAAACTTTCACATTTATAATATTAGTAGGATTTAAACCAATATCTATCCAATCACTGAGTTTAACATTCTATTTATATTTGGGGATATGTGTAATTTATCAAATAAAACCATTCAAAACCATTGTCTGAATTTTATTTTTATTTAATCTTCATTAAACATTCAAAATAACTTATGGCTTAAGCAAACCTAACAATCATCAATTAGGTAGATACTGTGATGTAACACTATGAAATAATAGTACTACACTACAATACAATACAATACAACAATACAATACACTACAATAACATCAAATTACACAAATAAAACTGTTTTGACATCACTGTGTTAAACTCGGGTTGATATTTTAACAGTTCACAGTTATCAATTTTACTTTTTTTGCTTCCTGTATAAACTCTGTGAAGAGGCTTGTGTTAGTTTAACATTTTGGAGCTTTATGCACAACTGATCTACAGTCACATAGTTTCATGTTGTGCCTACTTTAGAGAGCCTTGGGTTCCCAAAAACATTCCACCTTAGTACAAGAAGGCTCCTCTGTGTGATGATGGGTCCACATGAGAAATGCCACTGCATGTTTCCAGCCACCAGCTGAAGCTGCACAGTCCAAGCACCAACATATAACTATTATACCCTTTCTTTTGTCTACCACCATTGTAATGTTGTAAGAGCCGCTCTTCACCTTGTGTTTAGGACAAATCTTACACTTCATTGTGCAATTACTGTGACTTGCGACGCAATTGCACATATTCAATGGCATCATCTCCATACGATTCTCTTGCAGACCTGAAAAAAAGACAAAATATCGTTTATGTTCATCATAACATCAACATAACCTATAAAAGTTCTTGCTCACTGTGCAAGTTCATCATTATTTCACTTTCTTATTATACAATTAAGTTCTAATAAAGTGTTATTATACTTACTTTGCTGTTTTCACATTTTTAAGCTCCGAAGCATAGAAATCGGAATTACTTTTGAGAAATAATCCGACCATGATTGCGTCGACTCTGGGCAGATTTCTACTGCCTGCTTTCACAAAATCGTTGTCCATGCTTGACAGAATTTGTAAAATAAACAAATAAATTACACGAAATCAATGGAACATCTTATCAAAACAGTTTTAAAAGCTAATAACACAAGTAGGCGTATACGTAGGCGAATGATGTTTGTTTACTTACGTGCATGTGACGACATCATAAACCCGACCAATCAGGAGCGTTTTGTGTCACGTGGAAAAGGTTTAGAAATATTCATTTTAATTAATGGATTTAAAAATAATATAATTATTATATTTAACTTACGTTAGCAAATATCCATTTTTAAACTCATAATACATACTGAAAACAGTAATTAACATTTTATTTTCCACATTGTCAAATAGCCTATTATTTGAAAGTTGATTGATTTAACATGCGATGCCGGAAAACTTTAATTAAAGATTGACAGTTGTTTAGCTGACGTGTGACGTGTGCCTTGTGTAATGTCATTTTGTTTTTTATTGATGGCCGTTTGCCGTACGGAAACGATAATCTTATTTTCCTGAGAACTTGGTATAAAATAACAAAATGTTTTATTTAAAGTTATCTTCTCTAGTGTCTTTGTTTTTTCTTCTTGATGTTGCATCGGCCTTATACTTCCACATCGCTGAAGGAGAGAGAAAGTGTTTCATCGAGGAGATTCCAGATGACACGACCGTTTTAGGTGAATTATCCTGTTCTGATTGGAAGTTCTCTTATTATAAAAATAACATGGAGTTAACCTTTGGTGTTTGTTTGTAGTGAATTACAAGGTGGAGTTGTACGACCCTAAGTCGGGCGGTTTCATGCCGTCGTCACCGGGCATCGGCATGCATGTCGAGGTGCGGGACCCGAACGACAAGGTGCTGCTGTCGCGGGTGTACTCCTCCGAGGGGATGATCTCGTTCACGTCGACGAACCCCGGCGAGCACGTGATCTGCATGTACAGCAACAGCACTGCTTGGTTCAGTGGATCACAACTTAGGGTTAGTGCCTTCCAGTATTTTGCCAGTTTAAGGAATGCTCTCTCTGATGATGATCTGCACAAACAGACCTAAGGGTCAAAGCTAACAAAAACTAACAACCCCTGGTTAAATAATTGAATTGCAGTCTGCTTTAGTATCTTATTAATTTTCAGGTACATTTAGACATTCAAGTGGGTGAGCATGCAGTGGACTATGCCAATGTTGCTCAGAAAGACAAGCTAACAGAGCTGCAACTCAGGATTCGCCAGCTGCTTGACCAGGTGCATCAAATTACCAAGGAACAGAGCTACCAAAGGGTACAATCTTTTTTTTTCTATTAAGATACACATAAGGCTTAAGCAAATAAGTACATAAACTGTATGAAGAAGTTAAGCATTACCTTGTGTTATGTATGGTCATGCAAGTATTCCTTTTTAACCTGCAGGAGACAATTTAAAAAACCCCTAGCTACTATCTTCTTCATTTCTTGGTTCTTGGTCATTTACTTATCTGTTACAATTTCTTAACAGCACCGCGAAGAGCGCTTCAGACAAACATCTGAGAGTACAAACCAGCGTGTGTTGTGGTGGTCCCTGCTGCAGATGGCAGTCCTCGTAGTCATCGGATTCCTTCAGATGAAACATCTCAAGAGTTTCTTCGAGGCTAAGAAATTAGTGTAGGTTGTAAAATATGTATTTTTAATTACTTAACAATCAGAGAATAATTTATTTGTTCACAGTTTGTCTGGTGTGTATTTTGTATAATGATCTGTTTGATTTTCAAATAAAAACATCTGTTTACAATTTATTGTTCATTTATTTGTATTTTTTTTTATATAGTCCATTTTATAATATTTAAGCTTTTCCAACATAATTAAAATGATATACAATCATTATTATTAATATAGGAATCATATTAAAAATAGACAGAACACAGCCTGAAAACATCAGTTGCTGCTTTATAAAATTCAATACTTAACTTCTACCCTTTGTTTCTTTTCATTTACTGCACTTTTGTCTTGCACAATCAACACACTGTCTAAGTAATCACAAAACTTCCTAGCACTGGACGGTGGCAGCGGCACTAACAGTCTAAAGTCCACAGACATCAATGTCTCCCCGAGGGCATCACAGATAGAGTATGCTGCATGACCATCATTTTGAAGCTGCTCTGCTAACTCTATCTGGTGATTGTCCATTAAACTTTCATTCACAACCACCATAAGAGGCTTTCTAAGCTCCAGGACTTCCATGCAAGTGCCGGCTCCTGCATGGCTAATCACTAGGTCGGCGTTTATAATATCTTCATGTATAGAATTCTTAAATCTGTACTTAGTATATTTAATTCCGTCTTTTATGGTGGTCCCAAGCTCCTGAACGTCTGAATTGCCAACTTGAAATAAGACTTCCTCCACACCTAGTTCCTTGAAAGCGTCGAATATATCTTCATTATCCACATACTCAACCAACAAATCGAAGCGAGTCGTGCCCACAGTTATAAACACCTTTTTATACTGAAACTTTTCTGTTGATCTTCTATATGCAATATCGGAAGGCAACCTGCAGTTGGGGTCTGAGTTTAATTTGTTCTTCATCTTGTTAAACATCGCACACACTCTAGAATTAACTAATTAACCCAACCAAATAATTTCATTTAATAAAAGGCAAAGATGCGAGGACCTGCAATAACAAACGTTGCAATGCAAATCAAAACAAAAATATGTCATTGCTGACATGCTGACATTGACATGACAAGAACACGCTGCTCGATTTGATGTTGTCAAAACGTTTTGTTAATGGCAATCCTTCATGGAACCAAAACAAAAATAAAATACACACATCTGTTACTACTTTTAATGGGCATTCATTTCATTAGGCAAAGTTAGCTGAGTATGAATAAAGAAGGAACAGTCTTCTAATAAGCGAAAGCAAGTAAGCAATTTTTCTTAACTTGTTGTGATCTGTAGCCAGCAAGATAAAACAACCTAAGTAAATGCTATTTTAGTAAAGGTCATCTCCAAACTTTGAAGTCCATGCTACTATGAAGGTAGAAATATCAGGAAATTTCGGTTTAAAACCAGGTCACACTATATTGTACTAGTGGTCATACTATAGTGTACTACTCCGTTCGCGTGGAAGTATCAGCCAAGTGTATAATGAACATGTGGCTCACGAGTACCATACGCACCTTATAGTATAGGTAGGTACTTTTAATCCCGCTACCATCAATAGGAGAAGAGCAGTGAAGGGAAATGTTGGGAAAACGGGAGAATTTACTCCATTTTTTAAGCTTTCGTCGCGTGTGTAACCTTAATGGTTAAAGCTACACAGAAATCGTGTATGACGGAAATATTCTTCTTAAAATTATATAAAAAATATCCCATGTCTATCTTTTATGGTTGACTCACAATAACAAGTGTAGCTCCCGAACTCTTCGAACTGTACTTTCTGATTATATTTGTCTACTCTTACGTTTATAACACTCAGTCTTCCCTAATTTAAAAAGTTAACATTATTGACTATTCCAAAAAAAAGAGTCATAGAAACGGGTATAGAAACACCAACGTTTTTACATGAAATACGCTAATAATAATAAGCCATCGCGCGTGAATATAGAATCCTACTAATAGTACCTATAAACGTGAAAGTTTATAAGTATTGTTACGAGCTGGGGTTCGGGACAGAAATGAAAAATGCCAGACTACGTGTTCCGATATTTATTAAAACACTCACAAAACACTCACAGTAATTATACACAACACAACGCACTGAGATTCGCAGGTTTACTAATCGCACTGTTAGTTCCGTAACGTAGCCAAAACAAGACTGACTACGCGGCGATGGGCCGCGCCTTTTATACTCCAAACAAACAAAAAGAAACATTCTCGATTAATCCTAATAACTCGTGAAAGAAGTAAACAAACAGATAATTCCGGAAGGAACATGTTACACAACTTTCACCCTTATGCATTAACAATAGAGGCTTTATTGGCTTGCACTCGAACACAATGTTTGTCGTTCCAACGTAGACACATGTAGATAGTTCTCGATCGCGGCGCGTGAGCAGGTAAAAAGTTTATGGCGCGTAACACTGCCCCCTCCTTAAGAGATGCTCGTCCCGAGCATCGTCACTGCCATGGTACCGCGCCAAGCGATCCACATGCACCCCTTTGGGCGCCCCTCGAGGCTCCTTCCGAATCCGGTACGTGATGTCGTTGATTCTGGTGACCACACGGTATGGTCCGTCCCATTTTGCTTGAAGTTTTGGAGACCTTCCTTTGCTGTGGGTTGGATTGTGCAGCCACACCAGTGATCCTTCAGCAAATCCAGGATTAACAATCTTCCGGTCGTAACGGGTCTTCATTTTCTCCGACATTAGCTGTCCAGTACGTCTATTCTGTAAAACGAAACGTGAGCACTTTGCTTTCGTCTCGGGCCCGTAACGGACATTTGCTATTCTATTGGCTTTCGTATCGTTTCATCAATCATAAGGTTTTTGACGTAAATAATAGAAATTTAAGTCAAAACCCTTATTATTTCGTTGACTTTCGGATTACAAATACGTTAAACGATATGCAAGCCAAAAAGAATAGCCAATGTCAGTTTCGGGCCCGAAACGAAGGCAAGTGCATACGTTTCGTTTTACAGAATAGACCTACAGATTCTCTGACGTGGTCGTGGATGTAATTCAGCTTCTGACGCAATTCATTTGCGTAATCAGTAATGCTGGTTGGTGTGTCCGGTGGAGTTCCCGTAATTAGATCTGCCGGCAGTCTCAGTTCTCGGCCGAAGTTAGCGAAAGCAGGGGTGACGGTAGTGCTCTCGTGGACTGCGCTGCGGTAATATAGCAGGAAAGGCTGAATGTGCTTGTCCCAATCCCTTTGCCTGTTTTCTACCACTCTTGCGAGGTATCTCTCCAGGGTTTGGTTGAATCTCTCGACCATTCCGTCCGATTGAGGGTGATAAGAGGTAGTCCTGGTCTTGTGGATTCCCAGCACCCGGCAAGCCTCCTGGAATATCTGGGACTCGAAATTTCTTCCTTGATCACTATGGATTTTCAGGGGTACTCCAAAACGGCAGAAGACTTCGTTGACCAGTTTATCAGCAACTGTGGTAGCTTCTTGATTAGGAATAGCAAAAACTTCTGGCCACTTGGTAAAGTAATCCATGACCACCATGAAATACTTGTTTCCACTTTCACTCTCCGGGAATGGTCCAGCAATATCCAGGGCTATGCGTTCCCATGGTGCTCCGACGTTGTATAATTTCAGTGCCCCTCTGCTGCGTGTGTGTGGTCCTTTAACAGCCGCACACCTTGTGCATTTGCGGCACCAGTCCTCCACATCGTCCCGACAGTGCAGCCAGTAAAATCGCTCACGAATAAGGGTCCTTTTTACTCCCAAGTGTCCTCCTGAGCATCCATCGTGATACAGCTGCATAATTTCCGGAACTTTGGCCTTTGGAACAACCATTTGAAGATGACATTGGTCACCTTTTGCATTTTCCCATCTTCGGTGAAGGACTCCATCTTGGACAAGGAGGCTGTCCCATTGCGCCCAATAGCCCTTCATGACTGCGCTTCTTCCAGCGATGTGACTCCATCCAGGTCTAGGCACATTAGCCTTAATCCAATTCAGTACCGGCCCGATGTCGTTATCTTCCTGTTGTGCATGACGTAGTTCTTCCTTCCAGTCACTGTGGATTTCAGTCTTCAGAGCTCGAACTGCCAAAGTCTCTTTAGCCTCTTGTCTGACGCAATGTTTACAGTCATCAGAGCACGGTCTCCTTGAAAGTGCGTCTGCATTCCCATGAGACTTCCCGCTGCGATGCTGAATTTCAAAGTCAAATTCCTGTAGCTGTTCGATCCATCGTGCTACTTGTCCTTCTGGATTTTTGAATTGCAAAAGCCATTTTAATGCAGCATGATCTGTCGTATTTGTTGAAGTGCTGCAAAGTTTTCACAATGGCCAGCAACTCACGCCGCGTAACACAGTAGTTTCTCTCTGGTTTTGATAGCGCTTTGCTGAAATAGGCTATCACAACTTCCCGATCTCCTTTTCTTTGAGATAACACTCCACCAATCCCTGTGTTGCTGGCGTCCGTATCCACGATGAAATCGTTCTTGGTGTCAGGAAAACCAAGAATAGGTGTATTGCAGAGTCGCTTCTTCAGTTCATAGAACGCAGCATCGCAGTCTCTATCTAAACAGAATGTTCGCTTTTCTTCCGTAAGCTTGTGTAAGGGTCGTGCAATATCGGCAAAGTTCCGGACAAACCGCCGATAATAAGAGCACAAGCCCAAAAATGCTCTTACTTCTGTCTTATCCTTCGGGATAGGCCAATCCTTAACTGCTTCGGTTTTCTCTGGATCAGTTTGTACTCCTTCTCGCGATACGATGTGTCCCAAGAACTTCACTTGTCGTTTGAAGAATAAACATTTTTTGGGACTCAGTTTTAGATTTGCTGCACGTATTTTCAACAGTACTCGGTCCAAGTTTTGTAGGTGGTCTTCAAACGTGCGCCCAACAATGATTATGTCGTCGAGATAGACAAGACAGGCGTCTCCAATCAGTCCAGAGAGAACCAGCTCCATTAATCTCTCGAAAGTAGCCGGGGCATTACACAGTCCAAACGGCATTACATTGAAATGCCACAGGCCTTTCCCCGTAGAGAATGCCGTTTTCTCTTTGTCCTTTGGATCTAACTCCACTTGCCAATAGCCGCTCTTCAGGTCAAGGGTGGTGAACCACTTCATCCCCGATAGTGTATCCAACGTGTCATCTATCCTCGGCAGTGGATAGCTGTCCTTCTTTGTCACGTCGTTGAGTCGGCGATAGTGGACGCAGAACCGCATACTGCCGTCCTTCTTCTTGACGAGCACCACAGGAGAACACCACGGACTCGATGAAGGCTCTATAATCCCGTTCTTCATCATCCCCTCGATCGTGGCTTCCACTTCTTTGTCTCGTGCGACCGGCAACCTTCTGGGTCGTTGACGGATGGGCCCTTCATTTCCGGTATTTATCGAGTGCTTCACCAGTCCAGTCTTCCCAATATCGGCGTCACTCGTCGAGAAGATATCCGCGTACTTGAGTAACATCCTCTTGGCTCTTGACATTTCTTCACTGGACAGGTCTTTGCGGCAGTCGTCCAGCAACGATGAAATATCGTAGGTCGCTGGAACCCGTTTAGTGGATGTTTCACATTTCCGCAGCCAAGCCACCTCATCAAAGGTCCCAATTAACGTCCCCTTCTTCAGGATGTGTTCGTCGTAACTCAGGTTAAGTACGTGCACTGCGGAGCACTTCGATGTTCTCACCAGAGTTCTCGCAACCACCCATGGTTGATTCTTGCTTGCACCTTCCAGTAGCACACATCTATGGTTCCGGTCAGCATTCTGTGGTAGACTCACAGGTACCATGGTTTCCGGTCTAGGTGGCAGTACAGTTCTTCTGGTACAGTACACCTTTCCGGATGAGCCACCATCCATGCAGATTTCTTCCGTACCACATATCAGTGTCCCTTGGTTAACATCGATGGTACAGTGATGTTCACGCATGAAATCCAAGCCCAGGATACAGTCATCGACGATGTCTGCCACAATCACTCGATGCCAGAATGTCTTCTCTCCTTTTCTCATCTTCACTTTCCTCTCGCCTTGGACGGGTATGCGCTGACCGGTTGCTGTTAGAAGTTCTATCCTTTCATTGTTCCAGTAGGTGTCCCCAAAGCAGCGTTGAGCAAGTCGGGAACTGACCACAGTACGCGAAGCTCCAGTATCCAGTGTCAGCTTGCACGGCGTCTCATTTATTTAGCCTCGGATGATCAGGCTGTTCCCATCGTGTGCCTGCGAGATGTAGATTTTTGGGGCCTTGTTAGAACCAGCCAGCACTCGCGCCGCAGTCCTGGCGTTTCCCTGCGGCTGGACATCATCCACCCGCACCTCGTGCTCTCGTCGTAGGTCTAATTTCTTCGGGCAGCTCGACCTTAGGTGTCCCCTGTCCCCACAACCATAGCAGCTGGGGGTAAATCTTGCGCGTCTCCATTGTGGCACTGGTTGTACCACTTCCCTGATGCGATGGGGTCTTGGGTCTTGGCGTACCGCCTCCACCTCCAACGCGTGAGCCAGCGCCTCCTTCAGGGACTCGTGGTGTCCGAGTCTCACCGCCGCTCGAACCTCCAGGTCCCTGATTCCGTCGACAAATGCCTGGACTAGAAGGCCGTCGACGATTGAAGGCGCTGACTGGTACGCCTTCCTTACTAGTTTCTCCACCTCCAGGGCCCACTGTTGTAGGTTTTCGGAGGCTCGCTGCGCTCTATCCTTGAGCTGCGCTCGGAAGACATGCTCCAAATGAGCGTCGCCATAGCAGGCCTCCAAGGTCTCCATCAGCTGCTCGTACGACGCATCCGTCCCAAGGGCCTCCAGGACAGTGAGGGCCTGGTCACGCAGGCCCAATGTGAGCGCCGTGAGAGCTTGCTCCTTCGTCCAAGCATTGGCTTTCACAACGGCCTCGAACTGTTTCCGGTAGGCCGACCACGACGATGTTCCATCAAATGGTGGCACCTTAAAGCCTCGACCCGATGAAGGAGTTACTGCAGGTGCCGTGATACCATCTGCCACCTTTATGACGTTGAGGTTCCTTTTGATGTCCGCCAGCTGGGCCTCCATCGTTGCGATACGGGTTTCGTGGCACTCGAGCCGGGTTTCGTGGCACTCGAACCGGGTTTCGTGGCCTTCCAGCTTTTCTTTAATAGCGGCGATGTCCTTGCCGATAACAGTACGCAGATCTTTTATGAGCAGGGTTTGCTCTTCCTGTCGCCGCACCTGGTCTTCTTTGTTGTGCAACGTTTGCTCCTCCAGTCGTCGCGCATGTTCTTCCTGACGGCGAGCCTGTTCCTCCTGACGGCGAGCCTGTTTCTGTAGCAACGCCATCAACGCGGCCAGGTCCGATGACGCCGCAGGTGCCGGAGGCTCCGAGGAACCGGCCGCTGCTTCACCCGTGAAGCGCCGATGGTCCGCTTCTTGCTGGCGCTGCTGACTTCTTGTGCGGGCCCTTTCCGCACTCGGCGAAGTATCGTCTTTCGGCAACACGGGCATTTTTTCCATCCCCGCTTCTGACACCAATTGTTACGAGCTGGGGTTCGGGACAGAAATGAAAAATGCCAGACTACGTGTTCCGATATTTATTAAAACACTCACTCACAAAACACTCACAGTAATTATACACAACACAACGCACTGAGATTCGCAGGTTTACTAATCGCACTGTTAGTTCCGTAACGTAGCCAAAATAAGACTGACTACGCGGCGATGGGCCGCGCCTTTTATACTCCAAACAAACAAAAAGAAACATTCTCGATTAATCCTAATAACTCGTGAAAGAAGTAAACAAACAGATTATTCCGGAAGGAACATGTTACACAACTTTCACCCTTGCACTCGAACACAATGTTTGTCGTTCCAACGTAGACACATGTAGATAGTTCTCGATCGCGGCGCGTGAGCAGGTAAAAAGTTTATGGCGCGTAACAGTATGTATGGATGTATTGATATATGGATGATGTGGATGAAAGAGTAACATTTCATGTAAAAACTACTAGACGGATTTGGATGAAACTTTACGGTAATATAGTTTATAGGTACATCAGAATAACACATAGGGTACTTTTTACTGCGGGAAAACTTCTCATTCCCACGGGAAACCAAACCGACTTCCACGCAGACGAAGTCGCGGGCGGCCACTAGTTCTAAATATATAAATGGATTTTCAGTGGCATAAAACCTCTTTGTTGTTACAAAAAAAAATGTATTATCCGATCAAATTAAAAATGATCTGTGTACTAGCATATAATTTGCAGTAACGCACTACCTTAACTTTGTAGGATTCATTCTATTATGCACGGGTGTGTGTAATATTATTATGCTCGGTTTACGGCCCTAAAAACGGTGTGATAAAGCTCACTTTCTGAGCAAGTGTGTTGAAAATTTTCATTAAGAACTCGTGAAATGGCATCACTTAGGATCCTTGCTTACGAAGACCTTTCGTAGCGATGCTGTCGCGCGTTTAGTAAACGCATGTTAGTCGCATTTGGAACGCGCTCTATTATCGCAACTGTATCGATGCAAACACAATACTAACGCATCGCGACTGAATCGTGGCTATAAAGGCGCGGGCACACAGTCAGCGACTGCTAGTCCACGGAATCGATAAGAACGCACGACAGCATCGCTACAAAAAGTTGCCGTGGGCGAGGGGCTTTTAGTAATGAAGAAGTTAGAGTGTTTTCGGGGACGTATCGACGTGTATAAATCACGTGTTTAGTAGTTTTCCGAACCTATTATGAAGGCATCAAGAAATGTTTTAAAAATGATCATTAGCTAAAAAAGTAAGTTGCTAAATATATGCGTAGGTTAGTAATTTATTTTCATTACAACCACATTTGCCAGCTTAGTATAAACAAGACAAAAGCACAAATTTGCGTTGACGAGTAGCTATATTTAATTCTGTTAGTAGCGAGTTTGAGGCGTAATCGACTCTGTAACAAATTTGCATGAAAAACAGAGTTGAAGCTAAGACAAGGTTCGACACAAGTTAGTATAGTGAGTTTACTATGCTAATCTACAGACAGAGTTAACTCGAGCTATTTTATACAACTTTTGGCTACATTACTGACTAGTTAGTTAGGTAACTGTTTGTAATTGCTCTTTAACTATTCTCAACTCAATTTAATACTTAAATCTCGGGTACGTAGTATGCTAGGTATGTGTTTAATTTGTATCATTTAAAATGTCTTATTTTAGTTTTACCATTGTTAGCTACCTTTACTGTCACTCTTTTTGTCGGCAAAATGCGGTTTTATTTTGTATGTTTTTTCGGACACAAAAACTCTGTCCATTTTTTTTCTACGACAACTCGGACACAATCAAATATATCTGTTATGTACAGCCGAAGACAAAAGTGTTAAAAGGTAAACATTAATTACAAATAAAGTAGTTCTGATACTATTCTAAAAGGTATTTTCCGTATGCCGATACTATATGAATGATTTTGGTAAGAGGCATATATTGAGGACCATACCTGTAAGTACAAACGTTTTAAAAAAAACTGTAATTTAAAAAATATATATTTAGAACAATTATCAACATCACTTAATAAATTATACAAAAATGTCATTACTTGTTTTTTTATTAAAAATATAAAAATCACAGATATCCATAAATTACAAACAATAAAAAATGTTCAATCACTTAACAATCAAAAAAATTATTACTATTATTATTTTTTTGGTAACTGCTTAACCTCTTACTTATATTTAATCTTCAACTTGTACTTGACCTTGACTTATGACGAATGACATATTGTTTACCGGTGTAAATGTGTAAAAGAGGAAGAAATGGTGACCCTTATTTAAGCATAAAGCCCGCTCGCGCGGTACCATATCTGTGGAAATTTTCTAAATATTATTATTATTAGTGGTCGCTAAGAAAGCGCTTTTTAACTTCATACATAGTTTGTTTATAGATTATTGTCAACAAAATAAGCTACAGTAATAGTATAGATAAATATATAGTAAAAAAAACGAATAAAGAATTGCTTAAAAACCCTTCTATCTGACTGTACGTAATTGCTTAATAAATTATTGTCCGAGATGACGTAAAAAAATATTAAAATTGAAAAACCACACCTCGGACAAACTGTCCGACTTTTGGTGTCCGAAATCTCAATGACTTGTTTTTGTCCGACATTAACCTACTTATAATAAGTAATTAGGTGTCGGTAAAGGTATAAATTTATAGAAGTCTAGCTTTTTAGTTACATTTTGTCCGTTCACCCTCATTCTTTAATATTTGTTTATTTCACTTTGTGTTTACAATCTTTGAAGGCCGCTTATTTAGCTTTGAGTGATGACAAGATAGATTTGACATGTACTGTCAACTGTCACCGTCAATGTCGCAACTTTTTGTTTTTTTTTTGTTATTCTAACGTTGTAACTATTGTTGTTTTATTTTTGTTAATCTCTCTCCTTCAACTGGCAGGTCGGTTAGTGTGTAGTATAATAATAAATATATATTTAATTATTTGTTTTGTGTATAGAATATTTTAGAGATATACCTATTTATAGTATTAATATTTATTACCATATTATTTTATTATATTGTATTTAAATTATATACCAATGTCTGATGACGAATATTTATCTTCCGATAATCTTTCTTTCTTCTCGTGTTCTAGTAACAATGATCAGGAAACTCTCGGTCAATCAATTCTCAATAAGTTTCCTTCGCAATTAAATTTAAATATATGTCATATCAACGCGCAAAGCATTGTTCCTTCATACTCTGAATTACTTGACTCATTCTCTGAAACAAATGTCCATGCAGTTTTAATATCAGAGTCATGGTTAAATCCTAATCTCCTATCAACATCTTACGGTCTACCAGGATTCATTCTTATTCGCAATGACCGAATCGGTGCCAGGGGTGGGGGTGTTGCTATATACCTACGGAGCAACATAAAATATAAAATCCTTCTTATGTCTTCACAACCCTACTCAGCATCGGCTGAATTTCTATTTATTGAAGTCGACCTAAAGGGTGTTAAAGCAGTTCTAGGGGTCGTGTACTGTCCTAATGATATTGATTACTTTTCTGACTTAGAATCTGCTCTCTCACCGATCAGTTCTGAGTACGCACATCATGTCATCATGGGTGATTTTAATACAGACCTTTTAACTGATGACTATCGTTCTCGAAAGTTAAAGGCACTAGTTGAATCGGTAAGTTTAGTTATTTTACCTAGTAACGCTACCCATCACAACCTTGACAGTCCTGATACTCTGTTAGACCTTACGTTTGTTTCTTGTCCTAATAATGTAGCCACTTACGGGCAATTATCAGCACCTGGGTTTTCTAAACATGACCTAATATACTTGGGCTACAAAATTAAGCCACCCAAGTATAAGCCAGATTCCGTTGCCATGCGCTGTTTCAGAAGGTTAGACATTGATGCTCTTAATCACGATGCCTCATTACTTGACTGGAGTTCTGTTCTAGCAGCACCTACAATCGATGAGAAAGTACAGCTATTTAACACCAACGTAACACAGCTTTTTAATATTCATGCGCCTGTTAGAAATGTAAAAATAAAGAAACCACCTGCGCCTTGGATTACAGACGAGGTTCGTCAGGCTATGGTGCAGCGGAATCGGTCGTATAATAAATACATACGGAATCGTTCTCAGGATAACTGGGAAACCTTTAGATCAGCACGCAATCGTTGTAATCAGATGGTAAGGGTAGCTAAACGCCGACACATCCATAATAATGTTCTCAAGTCCTCCTCTGCTGATGTTTGGAAGTTTCTAAAAAACTTAGGTTTTGGGAAATCTTCTAGTAATATTGGCAGCTTTCCTATCCCTTTGAATGACTTAAATCACCATTTTGCGTCCTCCACCAAAATTGATCCACTTGATTTAGGTCACACATTAAATTACTTGCAGAATTTGTCTCCATTTTCATCAAATTATTTTACCTTTTCCCCTACTTCAACCGATGAAATTCGCAAAGTAATAAGTAACATTAAATCAAAAGCCATAGGTGCAGATGATATTGGCAAGGTAATGATAAGTCACATACTTGATATTGTTTTACCGGTTCTTACCCATATCTTCAACACTTCACTTACCACAGAGGAATTTCCTCAAATGTGGGGAACCGCTTATGTTCGACCTTTACCTAAAACGCCCAATCCTGTTTTCCCTAATGAATTTCGACCAATTTCTATCATACCTTTCCTCTCCAAAGTCCTAGAGTCCATTGTTTTCTCCCAGCTATCTAAATTTGTTCTAGATAATAACCTTCTGTCTCCTTTCCAATCTGGCTTTAGATTGGGGCACAGCACCACTACTGCCCTTCTTAAAATCCTCGAAGATGTCAGGGAGGGTCTTGAGGGGTCACGATTGACAGTACTTGTCCTAATTGACTTCTCCAACGCGTTCAATGTGGTTAATCATGACATCCTTCTAAGCATTCTCTCACTTTTGCCAGTTTCATCGGTTGAATTAAGATGGTTCCAATCCTATCTTCGTGGTCGTCAGCAACAAGTTCGTATCGGTCAGGAAACATCCAGCTGGTGCGAACTGACCGCTGGTGTTCCACAAGGCGGTATACTCTCACCTTTGTTATTTTCATTATTTATTAATCTCCTTACTTCCCACTTCAAATGCCCTTACCATCTCTATGCTGACGATCTCCAACTTTACTCGCATGCTGATGTTAATAACATCAACACTGCAGTAGCTGCCCTAAATGATGATTTGGCATCGTTAGCAGCATGGGCAAAGAGTTTTGGTGTACCCGTGAACACAAATAAATGCCAGGCTATAGTCATAGGCAGCTCTCGTCGACTTACAATGTTAGAACAAACATCTGTGCAAAACCTGACATATGATGGAACATTAATACCATATAGTAGTATCATTAAAAACCTAGGTATTTATGTAGACAATACTTTGTCCTGGACTCATCAGGTTGACATGATTTGTGGAAAGGTCACTGCTTCGCTACGTTCACTATACAGATTCAAAAATTTCCTACCCATTTCCACCAAAATCCTCCTTGTCCAATCCTTAATAATCCCAATACTCGACTACGGCGATGTCTGTTATTCAGACATCACGCAAGAACTTCTTCGCAAATTGGATCGCCTTTTAAACAATTCAATTAGATTTATCTTCGGTCTGAGAAAATTCGACCATATTTCTGAGTATCGATCTAAACTTAATTGGTTACCCATTTCTAAAAGACGTGACGTCAGACTTCTGTGTACTCTGTTCACTATTTTAAACAATCCGTTTGCGCCGGCATATCTTAAATCTAGATTTAGATATCTCGGTTCCGCTCACCACAGAGACCTGCGTTCCCGCTCTGAACTCACCTTAGAAATTCCTTCCCATCATTCCGATTTTGTCCATAACTCCTTTACCCTTAAAAGTATACGACTCTGGAACTCTTTACCTCTCACAATCAAACAATTGCCTAACAGGAACAGCTTTAAACGTTTTTTACGCGAACATCTTTCCTCATGATATAATTCAAGTACTATATATAGTCATCGATATGTAATGTTTTATTTTACTATATATTATATATGTATATATGTGTATTTATATTTATGTTATGTATATAAGTGTTAAAATATGTATGTATTATACCTATTGTATGTATATATTTAAATTACTTATTTTCTTTTTATTTTTTTAAATTTAAAACCGCTATTATTTTTTTTCACTTTAGCCAAATGGTTGACTGGGAGAGAATGCCCATGGGCATTAAGTACGCCATTGTACAATAGTACTATAAGTTTTAAATAAAAATAAGTTTTAAATAAATAAAGCGCCGTGGCTTCGGTTATTTTGGATCTCTCGAATAATACACGATACTTCTAGTTTGTTGTACTCAGTCTTTACTTTTTCTTTTATATTTATCTTTTATTAAAAAAAGTTTAGACAACGGTTAAGGTAATGAAAACATTGCATTTCCTTTTGAATTGTATTTCCGCCTCCAAAAATCCACATTGTATTCTAAATAACTTCAAAATAACAATCAACACCCTTTCAAATAATCCTATCTTAGCCACTAGTTATTCTCTATTTAAGACACTCAAAATACAACTCAGCATGGTGATTATTACTTAGCATCAAGATTTATAAAATGCATTCAAGCTTCTTAAATAATATTAAATTACACAAAAAAGTAGTTCAATCAGCTTCAAATTTTGTTACATAGTAGATACCTTAAAAAAGGTCACCTATTTCAAGACTTTTTAACGGCAGCAAGTAGATTTTTAGCGCTTCTGGGTACTGCCGCACCACGCTCGCTACGCTCGCTCGGCTCGCGCACGCAGGATTAACATCGCTACGGTCCTCGCTTACCTAAGTTTACTTACCCTAAAGGTTCTTACCCACTAGCTAAGTGTGGAAACAGTCCGATGAATCAATAAAAAAAAATTTGAAGCACCTCATCGTAAACTGATGATGATTTGTAAAATCTGTGGCTGATTTAGTAAATTAGTTGGCAAAAGAAGAAGGCGATGTAAAGAATACGACTTATTTTAATAGGATTTATCTTTTTTTCCGATGCTTCACTACATAATATAAAACAAAGTCGCTTTCTCTGACCCTATGTCCCTTATTATAATCTTTAAAACTGCGCAACTGATTTTGATGTCGTTTTTTTAATAGATAGTTTCAAGAGGAAGGTTTAAATGTATAAATAACATTGCACAGAAAAATGAGTTTTAATCCGAATTTAGCGCGTGCGAAGCCGCGCAGATAAAAGCTAGTCTATACTTATAACAAATCTGTAGAGAGGTCAATTCTGTACATCTACACTAATAATCTACACTAATATAAAGAGGAAAACTTTGTGTGTTTGTTTGGTTGTAATGAATAGGCTCAAAAACTACTGGACCGATTCCAAAAATTCTTTCACCATTCGAAAGCTACATTATCCACGAGTAAGAAAAGTTACTTCTATAAAGGATAGAACCACAAAATATTCTAATCAATTGTAGATCCTATAAATATCTACAAAAGGGTGCGCGACACACTATACCTATCTATGTCGAGTGAGGCGCAGCAACAATTTGTTTATTTAAAAATCTTGAATTTTTTTGGATTACATTTAACCGCGTTTATTTTACTCATACTATTAATCCTTATCAAATTAAATTATTTTATCACTAAGTACAGTTTATGTAGATAATATTTGGTCTTTGAATGATTCAAATTGTCCGTTTGGTTTGAAGTTATGTTGGAATTAAAATATTACGATTTCTGCTGCACTAAAGGACGAATTTTGATGAAACTTTACAATAATATAGGATACATCAGAATAATATATAGGGTACTTTTACCGCGGGCCACTAGTATTATAATATACAATTAGAAGTTTCATCATATGGCCGAAAAAAACTCTATAGTTTCAGAAAAATCAATAACGTCACCCAACTAACCGACCATCATAAATAACCGATAGTGGATCTTCTAATATTTCAGTATAAAACAACGTAAGTAATAAGTAGAGGTCGGCGGCGTGTCTGTACATAACTCTAGCAGCTGATTGCACCAATGCAACGCAATCTAGCGGCGAGCGGGGAGCGGGGGGGGCCGCCGGCGCGGCTATTCACTACATGGGGGACCGGAATTGAGATTTCATCGATTTACAATCTTAGGTACTCCATTTAGAGATTCACTTTTATAATCATAAAATTTATTAAAAATAGATATTATTAGAAGTAATATACCTAGCCTAATATAGAAAAGGTGTATAAACACGTTAAATGATTTCTGACACAAAGTTTTTTAGAAAGTTCCTCGTCTGATAACTACTACTATTACACTTGACAATAACATTAGAGGGTTTTAAAAGGAACATTTCATAGAAGGTTATCTGTATAAGTGAATTGTGCAATCGCAATAACTAGTGGTCGTTTGTTCGTGAATACTGTAGTCTGGTATGGAAAATAGGATGCTCTTATAAAGTGCAGCCGAGAACACGATCCGACAGAAAATGAAGAGGCGATATTGGGAATCTATTACCAGCTTCAAGTGAATCGGCCACGAGTAAAACAACCGGGAAGGAATTACGCGCGACACAAATAAACTATTAGTTCGCATTTGCTGCTGGTAGCTCTCCTTTTCAAATAAAATGAGTGGTATAAATAGGAAAGAAGAACTCGATAAAAAGTGCATTAGAAATTTAGAATTATGGGCTGACTTAATAGACAAAATCATTAATTTTTCTGACGTAACTTTAATTGATTGTGCCTACTTTTATAAAGAATAGGCGAGAAGCCTTTTTATTTAAAGAACACTTTTATTTATGAAAGTTATAGTTATGAAACTAGATTACTTTTGAGACTTAGAAAACTTATAGTAAATTGAATTAAATAAAAGGGCAAGTGTCTCGCGCGGATGATGGATTCGAACTGTTTTTAAATGTTATTAACATGAATTAAAAGCTAACGAATAGGTAATAAATAGTTTAAGGGTTGATTTTTCAATAGTCAGATAAATGCTAACTGACTGATAAGAGGTAAGTTTTCATTTTCACTTCATACATATGTCAAGTATTTATGTTCGACGTGCAACAAAAACATACTGATTTTCTGTCAGATAGAATTTATCTGACTATTGAAAAACCGGCCCTTAAACTAGAAAGTTTTACTTTTGTCATGGCCTTTGTAACGAAACCCTCTTGGATAATACCTATTAAGTATTCAGTCACAATAGTGTCGTGTGTGGTTTGAGTAGGTAAGTAATTGAACAAGGAAACGGTTAGTGCTGGAACAGTATGTTAATCCCTCTGATAGTTATTTTGGAAATATGTTTCATGTACAGAATTGAACTCTCTACAGATTTATTATAAGTAAAGATTAATATTATTAGTCAGTACCTAATTCATTGAATATTGCCGTAATTCTTTAAGGGTTTCACCCTTTAAAAAAATAAGTAGTGACATCCTAAACCCGTCTAAAGTTTAAACAGTTATCTATCAACGTTGGTAAGAAATAAAAACTGCAATTTCTTATTTCCGGGTGTTCAGGCAACCCTTCCACAATTGAGACAAAGTTAATGCGATTCCAAACTTTGTCTATTAATTCTGTTTTCAAATTAAAAACGTTTTGGCCGGCGGAAACGGTTGTCTATTTGTTATGCAAGAACTTTTTAAGTTACTTATTTAACTAGTTCAAGCTACAAGATTTTATCCTGCCGTTTATCAGCATTTTCTGTTATTGCTATTTCAGTATTCTTGCCATAAGATTAGTGTGGGTTTCCCTTTTTTTTATACGTAAAGTAAGTGAATACGATTACATTTTACAGAAATAGTGTTTTAGAGAACTCTTACATTTACTCTTTCTTTAGAGCGCCATTTTGAGATCTTTCAGTTTGAAGTGAGTACGAACTTCACCATGCATTTTTACCGGCGAAATAATAAACTGAAGTGAGCGTTTAAGCAAAAGCGCTGACTATATAAGTTAGAGGTGTACTTGTTGGCTAGTTATTATGCAGCTGTATCCACCGGTAGACACATGTGGTATTAAATACTGACGATATATTTACTGTTTCAGACGCTCACGTGACTGTTTAGGAATAGAAACTTGTTGAGTCGAATTGGCATTTTTTTGACCAAGGAACTATCGTATAGGTTGCCTAAGGAAAGTACATTGATTGATATGACAGTTAACAAACAAAACGCTTTGCAAGGAGTTTCTTACCCTTGAAAATGTTTCCCAATTTCTTTATATGTTAACTTACTACTTTAGTAAAGATTACAAATTCTTTGAAGCTTTATTTATTGTAGCTATTTCCTGCTAAAAAAATGTATCCTCCAAAAGATTTGTAGTTGCAAACTACAGTACCGTAGCGGCATCCACCGCACCTGTAGCCCCCATACATCGGGCGGTACCGAGGCTTAAGTAAGACTCATTAATGAGTTAGCATGTCTAGACATACTTTATAGTAAGCCTACCCGTTACTTACCGACCCCACGCTAATATCATACCTATTATATTAGCACTTAAGTTCAAATTAGAGTACGTGGTTTAAAGGTTTCCAGGGGCATTGCAATGATAACGTTTGTGATATATTTTCTGTATAAAATTAAGCGTCGCTTTAATTAGTGAGGGAAGGTTAGGTCGGACAATATAAAGCCAGTTTAAACCGCAAATATAATGATACCGGCGGACCGCAATGAAGGTATGATTATCGTTTTATCGCCGATTTAAATGCAATAATATTGTACTACATTTTTATTTCGATAAATATGCACTTACAGACTTCCTATTTATAAAAATAATATTTTTTTATCTTCTAGTTGACTTTTAAGGTTTTCATTAAAATAGAATAATCCCAGTCAATCCACCTTTTAACTGCCTTTAACCCAACAGCGTCTGTTAGGTCATATACCTACCTACTTGCTTAATTATCAATATTAGATGGCAATAATGCAATACAAAATATGGCCTTCTTCCATGGCCATTGCATTATTTATCACACAATACAACAAAGTCTTTGTAAGTACCTGAGAATTGTCTAATCCAGGCTGGCGTCGTCACGAACCGCCGTGATCCGGTAAGATCCGCTTCTAGCCGGATGGGGCCAGACGGGTCGAGTTATCCACCGACTACCTCACTGTTGACTTGTGCCACACTGTTGACTTTAGTTGATTAATACTTGGTTTTCTTTTAAGAATAATGGGTATATGCGTATTATGATATAGTTTATTGCTATTTAATTAACAAATAGCTAAAAGTTTCAAATGCATTCACTTTTTACTTACGGTTTTTAACTAAGTTTATTTCGAAATTATTAACCTCTTTTAGGATTATATAATAATAACTTAATATTTTTGGACTAAAATAATTTAACTCTTTATTGTTTTTTTATATAATCTTTTAAAAACTATATTGAATACTTATTGTGACTCGCACTACCACACGAACTTACCGTTCGATATCTGATTCAAAACTTCACTTAACTTTATTGTTGTGTCATTGTTCTATACTAAACTAGGTTTACTATTTTAATAAACCCGCTACGTACATCCGTACGTAGCTTTAGAACTACTTATATATTTAAACAAACTGAACCCTTAATAAATAGTTTTATGAGGACGGATCCTAGAAAAAATAGGAACAAAAACACTGGCTTCATTTCCAAGGCAGAGGAAATTGCATCGTGACGTCATCAGGCACTCTTCACGACCCTCGGAGAATGAGACTACGATGAAGTGCATTTTATTATAAATACGAGGGATAAGCTTAACGTTAACGGAATATCATATTATGAATGGTTTAAATAATTGAAATTTAAATTCTTAGTTTGTTACATAATTTTAAACCCGGCCTGTGAGCCGTTCCAGATAATTCTGTACATTAATTGGCCACGTGATATGACAAGTGTCAGAAATATTAGTATCCTCGAGGGTAGTTTAATAGAACTATACCACCGACAAACTCCTAATTGTATACAGGGTCTGTCGTAATGAATGGATAACCCGCTACCTACAGTTGATCCGGATGTGAGGCTATAAGAAAATGGTGTTTTCTTGCCAGGGTTGTCAACCATAAGAAAATGGCGTAGACTTTTAAACTTTTTTATAAATTTCGCTATTTTTTTCATTTATTCCGCTGCCATTTCTTCAAATTTTGATGTATTTGTATAATTCTTTTAGTATTATACTGCTGAAGACGTGTATTATGTAATTTAAATACAATTTTAGGTGTTATTCACGTTGAACATTATCAAAATACTCATTTTAAGAAAAATATTTCCAATTTTTTTTCTTTATGTCAACTTTTGATCATCTCCTGTGGAAAAAAAAAGTATGACGTTATAGCTGCCCATGATCTCAATAAATTGTCTAGTATGTGTAGATTCTAAAAAGGTATAACGATGTGTACTTTACAAGCAACATTAAGTTACAGGACCGAGAACACTAATCAAGGTCGGAATTTTTATTTTTCATGTTATGTTATAAATGGTTGTAAAACTTCGTCATTATGATTTTATTCTATCAAAATACTTTGCACAAACACTATCGGGCCACTAATAGGATATTCAGAAGAAAACCCGGTTTTTTTGGGAAAAAAATAACATTACTTCACGATAATAATGTAATGAAAATGTACAAATGAAAATTGTTGTGCTCTAATAGTTACATGCGACAAACATGTTGCGACAAGTTTATTCGAAATTAAAACGGATTTTAAAAATCGAACAAGACCGCATTACAAAGAAAAGGGTACTCATCACATCAGTGTGATTTTGACCATCGCATGTCCTTTTGTTCACATTGGCCCCGATTCTGAAAACACTCTAAACTAAACTAAAACTATCGCTGTCACTTACACATCAATAAGACAGAGACAGGTAATCATTTTAGTCCTGTCAAACTAAAATGTACGTGCAATATGACACGGCGAAGGCAATTTTAGGCTAGTCCTCAGCGCATTTCGTTCAATTTCAGAATGATGTGGACTAAATTTAGTGAGACCAATGTACCTGTCTTGTTCTAATACGAAGCATGAGAAAGTGACAGCGATATTTTTAATTTAGTTTTAGAGAGTGTTTTGAGAATCGGGGCCACTATTTTCGTCAATTTGTTACTGCTTTCTAATATTTGACTATGATTTTCCTTGTGATTTGGACTTGATAACGTGGTGATACTGATGACTTTGCTCACATTTACGGACATTGTGTTGTGCTATCGATTGAACTTGTTGTTTTGGAAAAGTTTTTGTGTAGTTTGTGTATCATGCCGCAACAGTATACGCCGGCCGAATACGCGAACATGCATTACATTTACGGTGTATGTAATGGCAGCACCAATAGCGCTTCTAGTGTTTATCGTGTAAGATATCCAAATGTGTGACATCCTGATTACCGTGTGTTCATTAAAGTGCACAATGCATTTATGGAAGGACGATTTCCTTCTAATTTTTCCACTTTTCTTTGTAATGCGGTCTTTGTTCGATTTTTTAAATCCGTTTCAATTCGGAATAAACTTGTCGCAACATGTTTGTCGCATGTAACTATTAGAGCACAACAATTTTCATTTGTACATTTTTATTACATTATTATCGTGAAGTAATGTTATTTTTTTCCCAAAAAAACCGGGTTTTCTTCTGAATATCCTATTAGTGGCCCGATAGTGTTTGTGCAAAGTATCTTGATAGAATAAAATCATAATGACGAAGTTTTACAACCATTTATAACATAACATGAAAAATAAAAATTCCGACCTTGATTAGTGTTCTCGGTCCTGTAACTTAATGTTGCTTGTAAAGTACACATCGTTATACCTTTTTAGAATCTACACATACTAGACAATTTATTGAGATCATGGGCAGCTATAACGTCATACTTTTTTTTTCCACAGGAGATGATCAAAAGTTGACATAAAGAAAAAAAATTGGAAATATTTTTCTTAAAATGAGTATTTTGATAATGTTCAACGTGAATAACACCTAAAATTGTATTTAAATTACATAATACACGTCTTCAGCAGTATAATACTAAAAGAATTATACAAATACATCAAAATTTGAAGAAATGGCAGCGGAATAAATGAAAAAAATAGCGAAATTTTTAAAAAAGTTTAAATGTCTACGCCATTTTCTTATGGTTGACAACCCTGGCAAGAAGACACCTTTTTCTTATAGCCTCACATCCGGATCAACTGTAGGTAACGGGTTATCCATTCATTACGACAGACCCTGTATAATAAGCAACGGGAAAAAAGATATGCTCCTAATAAAATAATTCGTATTCTTTACATCGCCTTCATCTATTGCCACCTAATTTACTAACTCAGCCACAGATTTTACAACTCATCATAAATTTACGTTGAGGAGCTTATTTTTTTACATTAATTCTTTGGAATGATTTCATACTCAGCTAGTGGATAAGAACCATTAGACCAGTTATCTAAGGCCCTGGGTTCGATTTCCAGTCGTGCAATGCTCGGAGACCCGCGTTCCTTTTTCCAACATCAGTAGTAACTTCAAAATGTAGAATATTAGTTACAGTATATTATTTTAACTTTGTTACGGAAACTAGGGCATATCTTCTACATAAGAGTTAGCCAAAGTTCATTATGAAGAACTTATAACTTACTTTTCATAAATTTTTATTTTTTTGTTAATTTAATAAGTAAATAAAAAGTAATAAATTGACTACAAATTGTAAGTATACAAAGAAATACAAACAAACAAATATTCTTTATTGCACATTATACAGATAATCTAAGATAAGGTATACTTGATAAGTCAGTATTTTATTTACAAAATTTCACATATCGTCATTGCAAATTTAAAATCTCCTATGTGAATTATAAAACTATTAACATACGAGTTTTATTAAGCAATGTAAACAAGCATCTGCTACTTTAATATCTGAAAAACTCGACTTCGACAAAAATGACACATTTAGAGATTTTTAATTTGCAACGACGATATTCGAATACCGCTTTAAAAAAATCGAGGGTAAAAATAAAGCGATTAAAAAGTTATTATTGTCAAAGAAATTCATCTGTATCTTGCCTCTGAATGTCCTTTGAAAAACTTCATAAGCTGTCGATTACGGACGTCCGTTAAAATTCGCTCGGATCCGCATTTAACCGGTTCACTGTTGGAATATCTGCCAGTTTCCAGATTACCCATTATAATGCAAAACGCCTCGTGAAATATGAAAATTATCCCTCTCTCACTGCTCTTCACAATGTTTGCTTTTGATTAAGCGAATGAAATTATGGAATTATTTTCGTATTTACATGAATATTTCAATTTATGTACGAGTACTAATACAATCTAGTGAAGTGGAAAAAATCGATATCGTTTATTTCAGATTTGGATTTTCGATTTATAACTTGACAAAATTATTTAATATTTAAGGCATATTTAAGGTAAGTGCTCGATTTCGTACTATATGTATAATTCGTACTACCATGTGCTACGGATTCCGTAGCTGATTGTTGCTACGTTCCGTAGCAATTTACAGTGTAATCTACACTATCATACTGTTATAAAATATCATTGCGGTCAAAATCATGTAGAGGTCTGCAACCGTAAATATCTACCGCATGTACTAAAAATAAAAGCGCGTGCCATCACGCACGTCTTTTGTCTCCATCCTGGAGTCGCAGCGGAACTGAAGATGTTCAGTCCTTCAGCGCTGTAATTACAGGTGAAGGATGCAATTAGCGCCGCGGGGGGAGGGCCAGGGGGAGGTCCCCGGGGGGCGGGGGTCAGGTAAATGTTTCCGTTGAGGACGGCGACGGTAGGAAACAATCTGAGGCAGACTTGAGGAACTGGCGGGAGGCGGCCGCGAGATCACCTAGATGTGACCACTGTGGACTTTACGGGGATACTTTGTTAAAATGAATAACCGGAAAGGTTTATTTTGAACATAACTAATTGTCGTTAAATGTAGTAAATATGTTTCTTTCTTTCTTTCGTTCTAGTTAAGATAGTACTAAGTGAAATAAAAGTATTTCTAAGCGGTTATTTGTCAAGATTTAAAGCTACTTCTAAGCTATCTTACAGTAGCATCTCCCAGTCAGTTAGTTATCTCTCTCACTGTATGGAACACTTCTTTTAAAGTGTTCCCAGCGAACAAAAAAGGATGATCCTTTGATTGTGCCTCCTTGTGAACCAGACTTGTGAGCAGCGATCAAAGTAATCGGAAGTGACGTATGTAGTGTATATAGTTATAGAGAGATATATTGTGTTGTAAGAAGCCAGCTATGTGTGTAACTTGACACAATAGCGGGATGTAGTTAGAATGTTCGGAGTTCCATCGAGCAGAGGCTTCGTAGAGTTGGTAGAGTGGGGTATATGTATGTGTAGACTGTTTTTGATCGATTTGGTACGTTACATTGAAGAACTGGTGCAATAAATCTTTCGGCAGTTTTTATCTATAATGTAGGTGATATAAAAAAAAATGATATTTATGTTTCTTAATATTATTACTAGATCACGTTCGTTATTAAAAGTTAATGAGTTTGTTAAAGTTCCTTTCAATATTTACAACTATTTTTTTATTTTAGCTCAGCTTTATTGTCCTACTAATATTATAAACGTGAAAGTTTGTGAGTATGGATGTATGGATGGATGAATGAATGTTTGTTACTCTTTCACGTAAAAACTACTGGAATAAAAAGGACTGAACCGGACTGGATTTGGATGAAACTTTACAGTAATATAGGTTATACATCAGAATAACACATAGGGTACTTTTTACCGCGGGAAAACTTCTCATTCCCACGGGAAACCGACTTCCACGCGAACGCAGTCGCAGACGGCCACTAGTATATCATACTTAAAGAATTACATGTTTTTCAAATTTTTTGTTCAAACCTTAGACACATACCACTAGAACTAACATAAGGTCAGGTAAAATGCTACCAACAAAAAGTTAAAACTAAACAAGTACCGCAGTAATAGAGTGGTCACGAGTGTGTACACCTACTGCGACCTAATTAAAGATACTCTCCAGGTTCCTAGATACAGTGCATCTAGGTATTAAATTGCCTGTTTTCTTTCCAAGCGCGTTTGCTTCAGGCGTTGGCATTTTCTTTTAGATACGGTTTCCTTTTTAGATAGCTTAATCATAGATAAGGTTGATGACTTATAAGGTTAAAATTAGGCTAATCATATAGTTGTATAAGTGTGTAAGAAGTTTTTTTTTAAATTCACAATTAATAAATTTGATACTTAAACTCCAAATATTTTTTTGCCTCTCGGTAAGTAGGTATGTATGTGATGTAATTTTATTTGACAAAAAATAGGACATCCTAGGCTTGGTCTTTTACAGTAACAAGAACTCAGCCCGACTCTAGTGATTCACCGAACTTTTTGACCACAGTCTTAATTAGCTGTTTGTGTTTTGTTTGTTAAGCATCTCGACTACCCCAAGAAGCCACTGCAATAGGTCGACAAGTGCCGTGGCTACTACCCTGAATCCCCAGGGCTGCCAGGTAAATTACCATTCGGAACTCAGCCAAACTGAGTTACACTTCCACTCCGAGCTGCGATGGGACTTAATACGTTTGTAAAGGACCTAAAGCGCTTCGTAATTAGTTGATACTAAGTTAGTTATTCGAAACTTCGGGAGTACCTCCTATCTGCCGTGACGTGGGTAGTCTCCACGGTGTTGCGATCACGTTTTAAGCTACCTACTTTAAAGTTTTGTTATAAGCTAGTAATCAGAAGCTTTAATAAACATCGTTTAATTTTAATAACAAAAAGTAATTTCACCACCTGACTCTAGAAAAATGTAAACAATGTATTTGAACACATTTTGGGGCTCTTAGGTTGTTGAATTTCAGGATTTATGTTAAAATCTAGTCGATAAAAAATTTTACACTTCTTAATAAAAGGATAGTCGGTTTTTTAATATAAAAATAATGAAGTCTGATACTTATAACACAAATTATACTTTTGAGTCTTTTTAACAAAGTAAATACTATTGAATGTAGTTAAAGTAACACTCAATTGAAAATCATTTTTCGACTAGCCTTATCACACCAGCATTACGAAGTGTTTTTAACATAAACATCAATTCTCTACCCTACGCCTACCTATACCTACATTTTTTTTTTAATAACACTTAGAGTTCAGTAAATATTTGCGTCGCCGACACAGTCAGTGTCGTGCAGCCGCCGGCGCATCCATCATAGATCTATTGCATTAGTGAAACCCCACCGGCGTGATCGAGTGCCCGATACCAAACAAACATGGAAAAAAACTCGGCAGCCAATATAGTTACAACGCGCTGAAGAATCAGCAGAGTGCTATGAATAGTTTTATATGAAATATTTTTCTTAATAATAAATCTTATATTATTATTATATAATCTATAATTATAATAAATCTGTAGAGAGTTCAATTCTGTACATGAAATATATTTCCAAAATAACTATCAGGGGGTGATAAGGGATCGATACTGATGCCAAAAATGCAATCAGTAAAATTTTTGTCTGTCTGTCTGTTTGACTGTTATAGAAACAAAAACTACTGGACGGATTTTAACGAAACTTGGTACAATTATTCTTTATACTCCTGGGCAGGTTATACCGATACTTTTCATCACGCTACAATCAATAGAAGCATAGCAGTGAAGGGAAATGTTGGGAAAACGGGAGAAGTTACTCCATTTTTTAAGACTCCGTCGCGTGTGCAACCTTATTGGTTGCTACACAGAAATCATGTATGACGGAAATGTCCTCCTTAAAATTATATAAAAAAATATCCCACGACAGCATCTGTCCATATTTTATGGTTGACTCACAACAACACGTGTAACTCCCGATATCAAGCAGTTTGAAGCTGTCTTATTATATTTGTCTACTCTTTCGTTTCAAAGTTGTGTTTTCAATTCGGATTTTTTATACAGTACTTCACTATTACGGCAGATAATTCAGTGGACTCAGCTTATTGAACATAGCTAAACATATTACACACTAGCTTTTGCCCGCAGCTTCGCACGCGTTAAATTCGGAGTAAAATCCCTTTCTCTATACAATGTTATATATGTTAAAAAAAATAGGCACAGACAGAGAAAGCGACTTTGAAGTGATTATAAAGGAATTTTCGTAAAATGGAAGTTTATCCGCCGATTTTTGAATTAATAATGTTATGTCGAGTCACTTATGTAGGATATCTGAGTGATAGTGATTGATCATACAAAATACTCAAATATCAATAGGTACCTACATGACAAATTTTTAAATTCCTAATTCAGAAACGCGCGGAAAATGGCATGTCATTTTTTTTAATCCTACTAATACAATTAACGTGAAAGTTTGTGATTATGTATGGATGTATGGTAGTTTGTTACTCTTTCACGTCAAAACATACCCACAAACTTTCACATTTATAATATTACTAGGATTTCTTCTGATATATTTCGTATGTATAAAAATGTTAAACTTAATTAAACTTAACTGATGATACATAAATATAGTCCATTTCTAGCTTCTCGCTCTGCGTTATCATGCGGGAGTGATTGTATTTTTTCCGAGGGAATGAGGGAGTTAAACGGACAATGTGATATTCCATGAAATATTTTCTTTTTTTTTGTTGATGCGACCCTGAAGTTCCGAGATTATTTAAGAATAACTCTTGACTAATAAATAGTGCATCGAGTGACTTCGTAAGGTTTCTACAATCATAGTAGCAATAATAATATTAGGTTGTCTGCAGTTTATATTTATAAGAAAGGTATAGCTGTATAAGTTTTAAAACTATCATGTTTTTTATTATTTACAACACTATAAACGGGATATTTACCATGATTATAATATTCTTTTGTTATTTTCCGATATTTCGGCACAATTTCATGTGCCATGGTCACGGAGTAACTGACTTAGCGAGTGGGTAGTTATTGACAGGTGTAGCGATCTACCCTCTTCCTCAGCCTTTTACTACGATTACCACTACCACCGGCCGCATTCTCGATCTCGATCTCAACTCGACTTTTGCCAAATATACTGACTGTATCTGGATGTATGTTAGTAGGTGTACATTTTCGACTATCACACAACCTTACTACAGGGTTCCACGCACCCGATAACTGAAAGCCATCGTCCCTGTTGAAAGTTTGGTATATAGTTATTTCAATAGCCTCCTGTAGCTTAGCTGTTACTTGTGGGTTATGTAATTCTATCCTCCTTTTTCTTAGGTCTCACTTTACCATGTTTTAAAATTATTTTCCTACTAAGTTCCTGCTAATTTGTATAAACCCCGGTTACGCCAAAAAAAATCAGAGGCGTTGCAGCAATTTAACGTCTTTTTGTTCAATTGCTCAAAACATGCTTAAAATACATTAGTAGAAACAGTATTTATAACATTTGTGAATGTTGAAAAACTTTACCCACGTTTGTAAGTCAAGCTACATGCACTTAAGATCTCGACCACCGAGAGCTGCGTTCCTTCACATTCACGTCATAGTCCGCACTGCATGAGCCGGCTGTAAGCTGCTAGGAATTCAGCACATACTTGTCAGGTTCAATAAATATGCGAGTACCCGCGCGACGACGTTAATTGTGAGCTAACACGTGGAAATTAAATTCCTGACGCCTGTCGCCCAGCGAGGGAATGTCGGAAAAATGTTTCAACAACGCACGATCCTCTTAACTTTAAATATAGAAGTTTCTTAAAAAGGCAATTCATTAAAGAAATTTAATTTATGAACTTGAAATTAATTTTTATGTTTACAGTTTCATGGGCTTAATAAAAAACAAGTATTCAAATACAAAATCAAACTTTTAATGACAAAATAAATACAAAACATAACTTACAATAATTAGAATATTGCTAACATTGTCTCTTGAGAACAACACTACCAGGTAACACATTATAATTACATTTTTATCTCAACGAGCTTAAACATTAACTATACAAATAAATGCGTAAAGCTTGATCTTAGGGTTCAAAATAATCTCGTAATTTGACTAGAAAACAGATTATGGCAAGCTTCTGTGGGCAATACAGCGGGTAACTTCACACTCCTTTAGTGAAATACTTGGTTGATAATTCTTTAATATTCTGATGACACATGATATTTTAAGAATTACGTAGGGCTAAGAATTTGAAAGAGCAAACGAATCAGTCAATATATAATTTAGACAATATTGCACCGCCCGAAATCAGTCTTGTACACATAATTGAAAATAATTCGCACATCGACACCATGCCAGTGCATATAATACTATAATTAGTAAACGATTTAGAGAGAAGGATATTATTGGAACAATATTTACTTTGGTTATTCTAGACAATGACCATATTATAGATCAGTACAAATATAAAATCTTACAATTTTATCCTATTTCGAATCACTACGGTTTTCTGTTTGACGGCAATTTTAATACTTTACAAGTAAATTACAAATCTACGTGAGCTACTGAGACAATTGTTACGATTTAATAATTCTAATTTAATGACTCGTTCGTGAACTCTGGTTTTAAAATACAATGACACCTACGTTCTATATGAATTTAATGATATGACGGTAGATAAGTATGTTAGCTATTCACAGATTGGTCCAATGAGATGAATGAAATCTATATTTGGCATTTCAACTTAAACATCGACAATACTATCTCTGGTAGATCGTTTGAAGTTAAACAAGTTGGTAATGGTGCGGTGCGGGTTGTGATGCGGCGGTATCGCTATGTGTCAAGCGCGGAGGTTGTAGTGGTCGAGCAGCTTGTTGCTGTCGGGCGAGTCGTCCGCGAACCGGATGTCGCTGGAGGACTCGGAGGCGGAGTCCGCGAACTTGATGTCGGCCGGGTCCGCGGTGCGCGTGAGTGTGTCCGCCTGCGTCTCCCGCGCGGTGTCGCGCACGCGCTTCAGCGTGGCGCAGTCGTCGCCCGGCCGCCCGTGCACGCGCGCCGGCGACCGCGGCAGCGACAGATCCTTCATCGGTATCGAGACGGGGCTGACGTCTTTCTTCTTCTTGTTCTTCGCAGGAAGGTTGGGCGAGTGCTGCAGGTCACTGATGCTGAAGTTGAGGGGGTGAATCACATTCGTCCGGTCGCGGACTGCCTTGATGGATTCGGTGGACTGGTTGGCGTGATTCTGTAGATTGTTTTTCCGCAAGTTGCTGGAGGAGGGCATCTCTTCAGGAGACTCTGTGTTACTCCCGGGATCAGGATGATACTCCTTTGGCAAGATTTCCTAGGACAAAGAAAATATTTTTTAGTTACAAATGAAAAAACAATTACCTTGAACAAAACTGAATTGGTTCTTAAATACCTCATAAACATTTTCATCCATTTCTCGGATGATATCTCCTTCTTCTAGTGGAGGGATCCACACTAGGAACGCTGGGTCCATTCCCAGGTAGGATCCTGGTACTGAGTCTGTTGATGAAACAATCTATTAAGAATGGACATAAACACATTTTTACGAGTTTGCATATACGGTTGTTACTAGTGGCCCGCGACTCCGTTCAGTCAGTTTACCGTGGGAGTGAGAATTTTTCCCACGGTAAAGTTTCATCTAAATCCGTCCAGTAGTTTTTACGTGAAAGAGTAACAAAAATCTATCCATACATTCATCCATACATACATCCATACATTCTTACAAACTTTCACGTTTATAAAATTAGTAGGATTCTCTAGAAATACAGAATCTATTTTGAAAAACCCAATACTTACCAGCATTGTGCAACTCGTAGTCATAGTAATCTAACTCCATCTCGGCGTGACTGGCGTGACTGGCGTGACTGGCGTGGCTTGCGTGGCTGGCGTGGCTGGCGTGGCTGGCGAGCGAGGCGCGCGACGCGTGCGCGGCGTCCAGGCCGGCGTGTGACGTCAGCAGGCGGCGGTTGCTGCTCTCCTTGCTGCGCTTGCTGCTGTCGCGGACCAGCGCCGCCGACACGCGGGACAGCGCCGGCGAGTACCAACCCTGGGGGCGGGGAGTACCACTCGTGTTAATAATGCAAGATAATAAGGATAGGTGACAAAGAAGACATGAATTTGTATGGGACAAGTGAGTATCATTTCTACGATTTCAAATTCGCCAAAACCACTTCTTTTGAGAATATGATATGATGTTAAATCACTGTCATTAGTACAATTTTGCATCTTTTTTATTACCAGTGGTAGCATCGGATAGTTTAATTGGGAAATTAAAAAGACACGATTCTTGTTCACTAACATTAGTAAGAGTAGCGGCAGACACCGTAGACGAAGCTCGGCTTTCACTTCTGTCTTTGTCCCACGCACTGTTTCTGTCCTTTTCACTGTTGTCGTCTCGCTCGCACTCGCTGCCGCTGAGATCTACCGTCACTGTCTCCGCGTTGGACTGCAGTGATGGTGAGGTGATCTGTTTGAGATTGAAATAACCTTTATACATAAGAAATATACAGCGAGCGAGAACTTTTAGGTTAAAGGAACGAGAAAATAATCTAATGGATAAATTGACAGTCTATTCAGGTTGTGAATTTCAGCATCACCTCAGCGACTTCAATGGCTTATAAGCCAACTAAATGCCCTGGCATTTGATTGTTCAAACATAAAGCCTCGTTCTTACTTATTTCCAAGTTCCTTTCAAGTAGGGCTCCTGGATTTAATGACATCTTCTCTCTTCTCCTACAAACGGTCATATCATACCTCCGACATGGTATGTGTGTCGGCGACGGTGTGGCACCTCCTCATGCTGCCGCCCGGCCCCCCCGCCCCCGCGCCCGCCGCCTCCCCCGGCCCCGCGGGCGCGCTGGCGGCGGACTCGGGCGTCACGGTGGCTGCGCTGGCGTCGCTGCCCGCCTCCTCGCCGCTCACGGAACCGTCTGCTTCTGCTTCGGAGTCCGACGCCTGGTCGTCGTCATCTCTGGTGGAGAAGGGTATAAGGTAGTGGAGGACTTAATAATGCTACTCGTTGATACGAAGTTACCGGTCGATCATTTATGTTGTGGTAAGGGGCTATCCATCATTTTATGACTCAAGTATGTCTCGAAATGTATTAAATGGATATTAAAATTGTATTTTGATTACTTATAAGTTTCGTGCTTTAATACTCGTAAATGCGTTTTTAAAATGAGCTCCCAAATTTGTGAGCCCTAACAATACTAATCACACATCGATGGACTCTTTTTGATGTACGAGTATGTCGAATTTCCTCGGCTAAAGAACTTTCATTTAGCCATCCCTTTGATGCCAAAATTTACATTCGATCCATGCTCGTAAAAAAAGAAATGAAACACATTCACACAGTCTCACTCACCTATATTAAAAATAACTAAAATTGTAATTGAATCAACCAAATCCTTAGTACTTATCAGGGCGTGTCCAAAACTACTACGCACTAAAACGGGTATACACTCTAATACCTTTTTTTTACCCCTTGATTATAAAGTAGACGTCAAGTTAATTACTTTTCCTCGTTTGCCAGTAAGATCAGCCAGAGACCTTGTTAACGGTCCCCTCTTCGCAGTCGACATGACGTCACGCGTGCTCCAACAATCACTCTCGGCGCACACAATCAACATCCCTAACGTACCGACATCCTTTGTAAAAGCTTTTATTTTTAGAACTCAATGGTTTCAAGATTTTTGCTAATTAACTGCGCGTGTTTTAATTTGCTTTACAATTAGTCAGAAAAGGTTAACTAAGAAGCTCACTCGGAATCTCAAAATGAATATTGATAGCTGTAGTGTAAATAATTGAACTCAACCGAAACAACCAGGATATCGACGAGTTCAATCCTATACAATATTCAAACCCGGCTTGAATATTTCCAATAGCTACTAAACTTGGTGTCACGAGACCGAACTGAATAAAACTGGCTCTCGATACGTAATCCGATACACTTCTATTCATATCGCCGTTCAGTATCACGTAAAATTTACATACGATTGTCTTGAGGATTATGCAAAGTTGTGATATCGAGTGATGATCATACACGGAAGGAAGCCGGGGACGGTAAACAAGCTGAGTCGGTTATACGGCCGAGGAGGAAGAAAAAAGGGTTTTATGAGCACCATCATTTCTTCTACCATATTCATGGGAAATATGCTTCAGATCATACGGATTAAAACCTACCGAGATCCTGCGTCCATGAAAATGGTAACTTTCAACATGAAAGGAAAATTTATTAGCATTTTAAAGCCATCTAAATGCAGGTGACATAACGTACGACGCCATGAAGGTAGCTCAGAGTGCAGTACAAACTACAATCCCACGACCTGGCGGCCAGTAAATTGTTCCGCGCCATTGCCCCGCTCCGAACCACCGTATTTACATCCAGACTTTGAATTACGGACGTTTTATTTGCGGCTACAGATGGGATTGCATTTGAAAGATTCCGGGTCAAAGTTGTTTAGGATTTCGTTTTACTGCGCTGAAGATTTGTTAGATTTTATATTGCGGTTTTGGAAAGAAAGTAGAAATACTTGTACGTTACCGTTGAAGTCAGAATAAGTCTGCTTGGTTGCTTAAATGTATAACAATGAACAAAATTTATTCTGTCTGAATTAAGTTACGCAAAAGTACTTAGTGTCGAAAACCATCTATTTTTGTTTTAGCAGGTTGTATTGTGTACTTGTTGCGTTTGTCAGGGAATGACAGGAAGTTGTTTCATATTGTTAACTGAGAGAACTCCGACAATGGGACGCTTTAGGAGCCGGATTCTGGAAATTCCCTCGCTCAGTTGGAAGTATTTAATAGAACCCAAAAACTATGTTATAGACCTCTATATACTTGTAGTAACGCTTTCATAATTGCTTGAAATTGGTAACTAATAAAAATCGTTAAGGTACATGTATCGTTTTTTTAGCTCCATTTTATAGGAAAGTGATTCTTGTGAAATGAAAACTACGCAACTTGCGAATGCTGGTATTCATTGGCTGCAATTATCTAGAAACAACTAAAAACAACAATTATCTAAAAACAACTTACTCTTGTCGTAACACTTCACTTTTGCATGATCTCTTTACTAAATTTATTCTCAATGCGTTTATCATAAACAAACTAGCAGCCATTAGTGTTTTTATTTTAAAGGTTTTATAAAAAGGAAAGAGGCTAAAGATTTTTTCCTGGTTAAGCCTCATCTAGATATAATATTTAAGGACTGTCCAGCTAGAGTATATTTTTGGTTTGTTATTCAGAATGTTGGTGTATCCACTAGACATTTGGGGATACAGTTCTCTCATCCAATGCTACCTTTTTTTTTTGTTTTCCGACAGGAAAATGCATTACGCACCGCACCTCCCGCCCGGGGGGACGAGAGGCGTGTGTGGGACTCCCCCTTTCGGGTATACCCACTAACAACCAGTCGATGTTCCTTCCATTACGCCTTAGTGCCGGGGCTGCGGGATAAGTGCTACCTGTGGTCGTCGCGCGGGGCGGCGCGCTCGTCGTCCAGCAGCCGCGTGTGCGCATGGCGCGCGGGCAGCAGGCGGCGCAGCGCCAGCACCTCCGACACCAGCGTGCTGCGCGACGCCGACGCCGAGCCGGACAGGAACTGCAGCGACGCCGAGCACGCTGCCACAGATACGAGGGTTATACTTACATCTTTACAGTTACATTTGTGCATGACATAAGACGCTTATAGTTCCATCTTTACATTTACATTTGTGCATAACATAACACGGATTCAAAAAAGTTGTAACAATTATTGTGATAGTTATTTCAAAAAGTGAAAAGAAGAAAAGAACATTCAGTATATTTTTGTTCAATAATTCTATGTCGTTTTCTAGTTAGATAGGCGTAAACGTAAACATTTATAAACGTTCAGGAGTGCTACTACTGTTACTAGTTTTTATATAAAATAGAAAAGGAAGTAGAAATGGTCGAGGCCTTAAATAAATTATCTTGTATGTTTCGTTAGTAACTGCAACAACAATAATAAATATTAGCTGTCTCTCACCATCGCTGTCCGTGAGCGAGTCCTTGTCGTTGGCGCGGCTGTAGCTGCGCGTGCGGTGCGCGGAGTGCGCGGCCAGCAGCAGCGCGGCGGCGGCGGCCAGCGCGGCCACGGCCAGCGCCGCGCCCCGCGCGCCCCCGCCCCGCGCCCACCACGCGCCCCCGCCCCCGCTCGCGCCGCCCCCGCCAAGCGACGCGAACGCAGCCGACGCGTTGCGGTACGGCTCTGGTGGAACAGATAACAATGAAATAACCATAGATCAGAAACAGCAAAAAACAAAAGCAAAGGCCATTGATCAACGCGAAAATTTTATAAACTTTTAACTGCGACGATCAAAGACCAACGCCTTTGTTTAGTATTATCGAGAGTCCCGACTGCAAGGTTTGCATTGTGTAACTGGTTAAGGGCTGATTTTTCAATAGTCAGATAAAAATGCTAACTGACTGATAAGAGGTATGTTTTCATTGTCACTTCATACATATGTCAAGTATTTATGTTCGGCGTGCAACAAAAACATACTGATTTTCTGTCAGATAACATTTATCTGACTATTGAAAAATCAGCCCTTAAATAGATTTTTTGAAGTTTTGTTTCTGGAACGAAGTTCCTTATAGCGCGTTGTGAAAGGGGGCTACACGGAAAAAATTCTCACGAAAAGTTGTCACGACACTTTTGTTATAGTAAGCTATTGTAAACTGTGCGGCGTGCGCATGTTTCTCTGTCTCTCTCTCTCTTATAGAAAGCAAGCCAGATATTTTAATTCCCAATTGTTTACCATTGTTTATGCGTAAATGGGAAGTGGGAGATGTGAAAAATTATTGAAAGGGGAAAATTGTGGTCAAACGGGTAAAGTGTGACCAAATGGGAATCTTATAGAAATCATATAGTACACCTGTACAGGTTACAAATGTGAACGAGAGTCGTGTCTAAGTGGGAAATTTTAATAGAAAACGGGAATTCAGGTCATATCGGGAATTACTGTTGTTAAAGAAATCTTAGTTACGAACGGTAAATAACCATTCTCAAAAACAAGAAATAGACACAAAATGGGAAAAATGCGATAAAATGGGAAAAATGTGATTAAATGGGAAAAATGCGATTAAATGAGGAAAATGTGGTGAAATGGGAAAAATGCGATTAAATGGGAAAATGTGGTTAAATGAGAAAAATGCGATTAAATGGGAAAAATTAGGTTAAATGGGAAAAATGCGATTAAATGGGAAAAATGTGGTTAAATGGGAAAAATGTGGTTAAATGGGAAAAATGCGATTAAATGGGAAAATGTGGTTAAATGGGAAAAATCCTATTAAATGGGAAAAATGTGGTTAAATGGGAAAAAATGCCATTAAATGGAAAAAATTAAACGTATTGATATTCGAGTTACGCGACTGATGGAGTTAAGTACCTAAGTAGAGATTTTATACAATCATAAATGATTTTTATTTTTAGCAAGTACGCATTATAACATCTCTTTATTATTGTGCTAACCAAGTCATACGCATTATAATCTCTCCATTATTGTGTGTTTAGCAAGTGTACGCGTCATAATTTTAATAAATTCAAAAGCAAATCCTATTTTAATAACTATTACAATATCAGAACGTATGTATTTAGCAAGCCGTGCGTGTTCTAACCTATACGCTGTTGTTTACTAAAGAACTTCGTTCCATCCGGGTGTCCCTTGACACCTCTCAACTTTTTGTTACAGGGTTCTAATTTATGGTTGTTCATTTATTATTTGTATGTAGAAAGATAATCTATATCTAGATACCTACCACCACACCCTCAAAGAGTAATCACAAATTGTTACTACACTCTAAACTCAAAAATGAAATCCCAATTTAAATATCTACACCTTCTGCATTTAAGTCCGTCAAAGAGAATGGATTACTCTGTTTAACCTACGTGTCTATAAGTAAGTACAGAAGAGGTGTAATTGGTTACCTTTTTTTTTTGTTTTACGACTGGAAAATGCGTTACGCACCATACCTCCCGTCCAGGGGGACGAGAGGCGTGTGTGGGACTCCCTTAAAGGTGGGTATACCCACTAAAAACCAGTATAGGGATGTATAGTTGGTTACCTTGCTGCATGGCGTGCGCGAGGAAGCCGCCGGCGCAGCGCTCGCTGGTGTCGGCCGTGCGCAGCTCCACCAGGATGTGCCGCCCCCCGCGCACCTCCAGCGCGCCGCCGTCCGTCGACTGCGCCTCCGCCGTCTGCGCAGGTGGGGGGATGGAGAACGAGGGGGGTGTTAACATGGAGACAGACTGGCGAGGTAAGGAAAAACGAAAAGAATTCGAAACCAATTTTGTCTGAATGATTGAATTTAAACAAAAAAGACTTGAATTTCTCAATAGATAAATAACCAAACCTTGATGACTTTTTAGATGACTTTTTAGTAATTACTGTGCAAATCCGCTATAATTGCACAGTAATTACTAAAAAGTCATCTAAATGGATTTCCGCAAAGTAACGCCTGATTCCATCAATTTTACCAAACCTTGACTCTCTAGTAAAGTTTACTTGGTTGAGTTATGCTCTTTTAGTCATTTAAGCCTTATTAACTGTACGATCTACGATGCGTACAGTTAATATTTTAAATTTTATTGACACAATTTAGGAAAATACCCACCCTCCTAACATTCTAACCTGTGCGGTTTACGCCTGTACAAGTTATTCCTAGGTTTCTAACCCCACCATACCACATTAACATCCCACCCTTCACTCCCATACTGACCACGGAAGCGGCGGAGTCGGGTCCGTCCCACGAGGCGAGCAGCGGCGAGGCGAGCGAGTCCCCGTCGCGCGCGCGCAGCGACTGCCCCGCGCACGGCAGACGCACAGACTCCATGCGCAGACGCACCACCAGCCCCTCCTCCGCCTGTGACCACGGGGTTACAACCAAAACAGGCACGACTTGTACACAATACTCGTATAGGTTCAATGGATCTTAAGTTTTTTATTGCTGTAATTTATAAAGGTTTTAGAGGGATAAAATAATTTATTAATTACTAGGGGCCGCCCGCGACTCCGTTCGCGTGGAAGTCGGTTTCCCGTGGGAATGAGAAGTTTTCCCGCGGTAAAAAGTACCCTATGTCCTTTCCCAAGTTCAGTTCTTTCTTCATACCAAATTTTATCAAAATCGGTCCACTGGTTTAGGCGTGAAAACGTAACAGACAGACAGACAGACAGACAGACAGAGTTACTTTCGCATTTATAATATTAAGTAGGGATATCTGCTTATTGTGAGACTGACATGCTATCGGGCCTTTTATTTCTTTGAATATGGTACATAATGAAATAACCACGGTATTCACTGCTGCCCTAAAGTAGTAGTTTGACCGAATAAATGGCTTGATAAATGTTAACAATCAAACAACGTAAATGCTGTACATATTCATAGTTGATGTTGAGTAAATAAACCCTTGTCGGTGAGTCGTTTGTCAGAAATCAATCAAGATCACGCAAACCGGCTCTGAGGTTCACTCGCAATAAATGGAGAGCGACTGTTTGCGAAGTTATTGGCTTTGATAGATTGTAGCATGGATGAAGGAGTAAAAGGATAGACAATAGCCATACAAAGTAGCGTATATCAAAAAAAGTAGTATAAATCTAGATGGCGCTATACATTTCAATTTATAAGGTTAGATGGCGCTAGCAATTTGTCATTAAAATAGGTCAATTTAGTTTTGTAGAAAAAATAAATCTAAATTAACTAGATGGCGCTAATACAATAAACATTTTCATACGAAATCCCAGTGATGCCATTAAAAAAAACAATCAGCTGCACAAAGTTGATAGGTGACGTTTATAAATTAGCTTTTGTCGAGTGCTTTTTAATCTTTATCGCCGCATCTACATCTATACGTATAAGCTATAGTCCATTATAGAGTGTAAGGTCTACAAATTACACACACATTGACAATAAATGTATAATTTGTAACAACTTTTTACTTTTGTCAACCTTAACATTTTTAAAAACATTAGTTGAAATGCGAGTTAACTATGAAAACATGTTGAACATTGAGTGTAAAACGAAAATAACCAAATCCTTCAATGATTGAATCATTTGTTTCATACTTTGTGGTTCACCTATGTTGAGATTGATAAAGTTGATTTCTAAGTTTTATAATAAGTATGCAAGCTGATATAAGTATGCAGGACAGAATGCCTATTATCGAAATGCATATTATAATAATTACAATAGTATAATCCAATCCAATTTTGTCTGTTGTAAGTATGTTTGTCCGCTAAGGAGATAGCGTGGTAAGTGGATAAACCACGAAATGGATTTTAATGCGGTTTTTGCCATCTTTTAGGTATTTTTTTCATGTCTATCCTTACTAAATATAATATTTTAAATGTGAAAATGTGTATGTTTGTCTGTTGGTATGTTTGCTTCACGTAAAAACGGCTGAACCGATTGTCTTGATTTTGGAATAGAGATAGTTCGACACTCAGGGAAGAAAATAGGATAACTTTACTTCTGGAAATAGCCTCATTCCCACGGGAAAAGCTATTTAGCTTACCGTGAAACCGCAGGGCGGAAAGCTATATATCATGTACTAGTGACTCAATACATGATATTACTCAAACACCTTACGAGACTCGATTTACTGTAAGTATGAAATATTTGGAAACAACATTTTGTTATAAATGTCAAAATTACCTAAATATATTTGTAAACAAGTGTAAAATAAGCTTCTTCATTACATAGTATAAATCATTACATAGTATAAATCCAAGTTGCTAATTCTGTCTGTTTGTATATTTGTCCGCTATCTCCTTCTAAACCAGTTGACAGATTTTAATGCGGTTTTCGCCATTTTTTAGGTTTTTTTTTCATTTAAATTTGTAAATAAAGAACATGCAGAAAAAGATTTTTAAATAGCCAAAATTCCGGGTTTCGGGAACAAGTCGTTACACCATTGCGAAGCGTGGACGGGTCGCTAGTATTTTATATAAATAAACTTTCTTGGTTATTAATTCATTTAGTTATTAATTCTTTCTTAACGACTTAAAAAGCAAAATGAATGAAACTCATAATAAAAATACAATATGGTTAAGATTTTAACTAGGGTAACATGATTCTAGGACGAAATAATAACTCTGAGACCATTAGATTGTTTTAGCGATTGTATAGATGAATAGAAGAAAGAAAACAACAACCACAATATTTTATAGAATAGTGCTGAACCTTAAGTCTCTCAAATTAAGGTTGAGAATGGTGTCGGTTAGAGTGTAGGAGATCCGAAAAAAACCTCTTGGTTTTTAAGAAAATGTTGTAACAACCACAAAAATTTATAAAAATATATTGAGCTTTAAAACTGTCGAGTTAAGGTTGATATTAAGAAGTAGTAAAATAGTAGTTTACTAACGTTAGTGTGTGTGAAACTGTGAATATGACCACTGGATGCAATAATGTTTGTCAAATATGTGGACTATATTATGGACTCTTGCAGCTTACCGTACCTACTTTTGTGTAGAAATATTTTAGGGCTTAATAAAATATCAATTTTGTTATAGATAACGTTTCTTTCTATTCATAAAAAAATGTACATTCCCTGTATGTTTAACATACTATGTGTTAAATGGTCACATTTAGATTATCCTGGCTAAGTTTTCTGGGAATTGTAATTGACCACCCTCAAAAAATAAGATGTCTGGTATTGTTTTTAGCTTAGCCTTCCCCAATTTTAATAATTATACTTATTTTGATACACCTAGTAAGTATATAACCATTCATTCTATTATCATTGTCTACTAAAAATCTATGGGTATTTCAAGTAGGTAGGTATACAAAAACCTAATACGCGTTTATAAATTTGTATCCGTTCAGAAAACGTAGGCTGGCCGGCCGGGCGGCCCAGTGTTCACAACCGTAGGTACTATTATTTTTATGCCTAGAACGATATCAAATAAGTATTAAACGCAGATAGAATGAAGATTTTTAACTAATTTGGGAGACTATTTCATACTTACATTTTCGACCCCATTTTAGTAAATACGATATGATTGATAAATTTAGCGAAAATACATCATTAAACATTTTACAGATGTACGGAAACGGCCTCACTATAGGTTGGGAACACTGCGGGCGGTAGACATTTGCAAAAGTACCTAGACTGAAATTTGTCAGTTTCACTTTTATCAAGTTCTGTTCATGCCAGTAAAAAAAATCGACTTAAATCATAAATTTTGTATTTATATTTTTTGGTTTAAATCGACATTTATTGGTCTTAAAAAAACAATTGGTTTAATATTTTAATGTGTAAAGCAAAAATAGTTTTACTACAACGCCATCTAGCGGGTGTATTATAACTAAAATTGGTTAAAATATGCAAATTTGTGTTTTGAGACTAGTAATGTCATCTATCGAAAGTTTGGGAACTAAAAAAAAGTATACGCTATTTTGTATGGCTATTGTCTATCCTTTCACTTCTTCATCCATGATTGTAGCAACTAAACTAAACCGTTGAGTTAGATCTTCTTCTGCCATTGTTATGGTATTTTTTATATTTATAATTTAAAAATACTACTATTTTTGTAGTAAAATTCCTGTTATTAATTTGATAAAAAATCCTGTCTACAGTTTTTATTATTATTGTTGCATCAATTTTTGCAAGCCTTTGACCAAACAGAGGCATTGTTTAGATTGCAGCTAAAACTCATTTCGTGCAATATTGCCAGCATGTATAACAGCTATAGGACACGACTGCACCGGATATCAATATAACCGGATAAACTATGAGCCAAAAGAATTCCGAGCAGATCGCAACCTCCGTGATATCGGCTTTGATCGAAACTACGTAAAGGTCACATAGCTGACATTGTTTTATCTATTGGGTAAATCGCGAAATATTTTTTTTGAAACAAAAATATTTTGTCTACGAACATAGTTCACAGATAAAAAAGATAATTGTGTCGGCGAGCAAACGAAAAACTATGAAATTAATTTGTCACCACGCTTTTTAAACCATTGTTAGAAAAATCTAAAATTTCTCAGCTTGCGTGCATTTCTATACTTTAACTAATTTAGAACAAAACAACCTTGGCATTTACTGAAACCATTAATTATTTAGTTAAAACGCGATCCGTAACTACAACACGAAGTCGAGCGACTTTAGTTTTATGATCTAAAAGTAAAACTTTCAAAGCTTAAAAATGTATAAAGCTGACTATTCATGTACATAAGATCCTTTTCAATCATCCTCATACTGAAGTTATCTATAAACAGTGAGTGAAGCGGTGAAGCGAGTTTGTAGTTTGCGAGCGTTCCCAATATTTGTCCCTTCTAATATCGTGGTTTATCCGATCCGCTATCAAAAGTTAAAATTATGTTTGTTACTTGTTCACATAGATACATATCGTAGTCTAAAAGCTAAGTTTTAATAGTGAGGGCACGGGCGGTGTTGACATTAGCGTAGTTGATGGCACAAGTTGCCCGACTGGTCGGCCATAGTTTACTATTGGTTATTACTTGTGATCCTGTGTGTTGTAATGACAGTTGCTAATAGTCTGATGAAGGAACGGCAGTGTAGGAAGTAACTAATATATAACTAATCTTGACCGTAGGAACTTCGAACAAGTTATATTTGGGAATATTGGGTTTGTTTGAATAGAAAGTCTACGATTTAATAAATAAGTTTATTGTGTGCTTTACCGTCTTTCAAACCTAATCCTGTTTGTATATAGGACAGTTCGTGAATTTGTTTTACACAGATATTTTTTATTAGATATTTTTACTTTTTGTTAAGAATAAAGATGTTTGTTAAAATGTATAATATCCAGATTCTTAAATCGAATAAATGTCTTTTCTAAATTGATTTCGAGAAAAGAGGAGAGGAGATATTGCCCGTCTGTTGCTCTGTTGCATTCATAGATACTTAATGGATGAACCAATTCCGATTAAACTTTCTTCATTTAAGGCGTTATAAACTTTCAGTTTGTTGTTACTTTGTAATGTACGAGTAGTATACATGCAAAAAAACACACACTAAATCGTAGTCCTGTGAAATTGCAAAATTGATAAAATAACTCCAATCAATTGTTATTCTTGTGTGTGTATTTCCTGTGAATGCAAAAAAATACCAAACACCCAAGTAGTTCTTTGAGCATGGATATAGATAGATATAAAGGATATGTAGTGTGTGTACCTGCAGCAGCCAGAAGGACCTGGCGGGGCAGGCGCGCGCGGAGCCGGCCAGCAGGCGCGCGGCGGGCGCCAGGTGCAGCACGCAGCCGCAGCGGCAGCGCGCGCCCACCTCGGCCACCACGCCCGCCGCGTCGCCCGCCCAGCCGCGCGCCGCGCACGCGCACGACGCCAGCTCCACCGCCTGCCCCTGTGGACAACACCGCGTTGACGACCTCTGTGGTGCAGTGGTATATACCGGACTGCTAAGCGGAAGGTCCCGGGTTAAATTCTCGGTCGGGCCAATTTCGTAAAAAAAAATTCGATATTGGCTCGTGTCTGGGTGTAACTAGGTTCTCCCCTAGTCCAATTTGTGGTTACTATAGTGTACTATATTATTATTATATTGTAAGCTTTGCTTAGTTTAGGCCAACACTGTTGGTGTGTCAGTCTGGAGATTTATTTATTTATTATTTATTGATAGCTACTGGTTCGTATGTTTTGTAAGAGCGAATAAAAAATTGTGGAAAAGACGAATTTCTATGTTGGTAATAAATTTACACTTAATAAAAGACTAAAATCGTTAGACTTAGGCTGACCCCACATTGCAACGCGCACGCCCAAGAAATATAGTAAATTCTAAAACTTGAACATAATGCAATTTAATAAGTCAAGGTAAATAGCTAATAGCCTTACCTATCCACCATTCTCATTTGGCTACTGACCCTCCAAACACCCTGTATAAAGTAACTTGTTTCTTGATTGAGCAAAAGTATAAAATCAAGTCATAATCCGTGTCTGTTTATGTTTGTCTACGAACTCCCCCTAAATCACTTGACAGATTTTAATACGGTTTTAATTTTATAAAATATCCAGATATTTTTTCTTAAGTTTGAAAGTTTTGTGAATGAGTCGGTCAACATTGCACTATTGCAAAGCGTGGGCGGGTCATTATATTTGGAATATTATAATAACGTTTAAAAGGAAACAATATTCATAATGATTATACTTTTAATAATGTAATTTATTCTATAAAAATACAGCCCTTGGTTAAACTTTATTCAACTTCAGGTTTGGGTTCTTCAGACTGCTGTTGTTTCTTTTTTTTCTCCTCCTCTGTTTCGGCCAACAGGTCCGGAGATATTTCTCCAGCCGATTCTGGTTTCTCTTCTTTCATTTCCTCTTCCTGATCTTTATCTTGATCCGGACTTTCATTTGCAACACTGAACGAAACTCGTCCTGCAACGGGTTGCGGTGGTGGTTCATCGTCATTTGAATAATCAGATTTTTGATCACCGGTATCGGAACGATTTAAGGTTAGTGACTTCCTCTTTTCAGCTGTAGATAGTTTTCTTTCTACAAGGGATTGTCTTTTTGTTGAATCACTCTGCATTATGGAATTGAGCGTTGCCTGTGATTTTTGAAGTTCTCTTTTTAATGTTTTATGCATCTCTGCCTTACTTTGAGCTAACATTTGCTTGATGTCTAAAGATTCATCAGTTAATGTTGTAGACGTCGTAGATTGCAGCGAAGATTTACTTTCGAATGTTGTGTCCGAACCATACGATGATTTAGAACCCACGAATGAGGGCCAACTCTCCTTACCACCTAAATTAACTGATGAAGTCGGTGGTACGATATTAATACTTGGTATCGTGTCCAGACTACCTACAGTGGAAGTTGAACTAGAAACCAAACTGGTTTTTTCGACTGCGTCAACTTCTCTAGTTTTGTCTACTGTAGCATCAACTGTAGTGGCTGTAGTAGATGCAACTTTTTTCTTAGGGAGCTTGGGAATAAAACCTAAGTCACCTTCACGGTACACTTGACCTAGCGAGGCTAACGTTTCAATAGATTCTCCACGCTGTAGGTCTCGATATTGCGTTATGATCTCAAGTAACCGGGACAAAAGTACTTGTCGGTCTAAAATCTCTTTAGCAGGATCTTCGATAACCCACTGGTCCATTTTCAGTGACGCCTGAATAGCAACAGCGGCTTCTTTCAAAATATTTCTGAGTTTTGTATTTTCTTTCATAACTTTGTCAGCTTCAACTAGGGACTTGTTTTGAGCGCACATTTTAGCGTGCAAGTTTTGTTCGAGTATGCGAACTTGCAAAGAGAGATTTTCATTTTCTATAAGTAATTTATTTAATTGTGACTGTAGCTTTTCGGTGTCAAAATGCTTTTTTTCTGCTAGCGCCATTGTTTTTTTCATATCTTGAAAAGCTTTGGTTAATTGATCAATAACTTTTAGTTGAACAACATTTTTATTTATAGCTTCATCTCTTTCCTCTTCTGCTAGTTCTTTGGCAACTCTTGCAGCCCTTTCGTTTTCTTTAAACTTTTCATTTTGTTCTGCTAGCTTTGCTTGTGTTTGCAGGATAGTATCGAGTTCATTGTTTATAGCGATGTTTTCTCTAATAACTCTATGCGTAGAAGCAGCTATTCTAAGTTCAGTTGCATCTTGAAAGTCTTGGGCTAACTGTAAAAGACGTGCTTCCATTTCTTTTTTTAACTTATCCTTGCCAATGACAAACTTTTTTTCAGCGTCATATATTTTTCTTTTGTACGAGAGTTCTTGTTCTTTGAATTCTCGTTCTTGTTTCTCAAACTTCTTCATCAAATCATCTCTTATAGCTCTGAACTCTTCTAACGTATTGAGTTTACCGGCCATAAGTTTATTTTCCGATGTTAGCTGATCTTTCATGAAATTGAAATTCTTTTCCAACTCTGCAACGGTTTCGTGAAACTCTTTGGTTTCTATCTCTCGGGCTTCTTCTAAGCCTTTAACTTTTTCTTTGAGTTCACTGTTTTCTTCATTTTTTGAGTTCAACGTTTTTTTCAGGAATGCTATAATGTCTGCTCGATCTTCGTCAAGTTTATCGTACGCTTTCTGGAGTTCTTCGTTGCGTTGCTCATATTCATCTACTGCACTACGAAGTCTTGCAAGCTTTCTGTTACAATCGGCCATCTGAAGTTCGAAGAATACTTTATCCACCTCCGTGACCGAAACATTTTTCTTTTTATCTTCTTCTTGGGCTTTTCCCTTCTTCTTGGGCGGCATTTTGGTTCGGAATTAAAGAAAATACAAAAATATAGCGTAAAAAACTTAATGTATGATGTCGTATCGTAAAACTATTGCGCGAGGTATTGACAAAACAATGACGGTTGCTGGGCAACGAGTTGTTAGGTGTCACGTCGCTACAACTGTTGCAGTGATAGGTGTTGCAAAGGAATTATAATTTTATTCGAGGCAAAATCAAAATTTTATTGTATAACTTGAACAAAATGATAGTTTTGTACAACTGAAACTAACGTGTTATTTGAACTATCTATATCTATACAAATATTATAAAGAGGAAAGATTAGATTTTTTGTTTGTTTGTTTTTTTTTGTTTAAAATGAATAGGCTCTGAAACTACTGGACCGATTTAAATAATTCTTTCACCATTCGAAAGCTACATTATCCTCGAGTAAGGCTATATTTTATTTTGGAAAAAATAGGGTTCCGTAAGATATTGCAACGGAAAAACCATTTAGTTGCGGTTGAAACCGTAGCTAGTATGAGATATAGAACTCAGTAATGTTCATTTTTGCATATGAACTCTGACTTCAAATTGAGTGTTACCTCGCAGTACTTGGCGCCGTAGGCGGGCGGCGGGTTGTCACAGAAGCGATGGCGACTGCGCGTGCGCGTGGAGCAGCGCGCCGGCGCCGGGCACGCCGACCACGCCGACCACTCGCCCCACCCCCCCGCGCCGCCCTCTACGCATGCAATCACACATTAGTTAGAGTATCTATAAATAAGTACAATGAAATTTATACAAGGACAAAATTTCAAAGCGCCATATTTTTGTATGTGTATTTTTCCAAATTTGTTTAAAATTTCAAAGTGAACCTTAACTTGAAATTCTTTTCTTGCTTACATTTGCACGTGGTTGTACAGCTCATGTATCCAATAAATGGAAAAGGCCAATCTTTATAATTCAGACTAATAAGTCACTAGATAGCTGATGTAAATGCCAATCACACATATAGTTTTATGAAAAATCTACTTCACTACAAAAAATAAAATGTGTATATTTTTAATGGTATCTGCTTCAGCTACTACATCATTATAGTATAAATCCAAGTCGCTAATTCTGTCTGTTTGTATGTTTGGCCGCTAACTTCTCCTAAACCAGTTGAGGGATTTTAATGCGGTTTTCACCATCCTTTAGGTTTTTTTTTCATTTAAATATGTAAATAAACAACAATTGGAAAAAGTTTTTAAGTTAGCCAAAAATCAATGTTTCGTGAGCAAGTCGGCCAAAATTACACCATTGCGAAGCGTGGGCGGGTCGCTCGTTTGATATAAGGAGCCGTCCTTGGTAGATGCGTGTACCGGTGAGCGGCAGCGTGGGCAGGCAGTCGACGCGCACGTCGGCCACGGCGCCGGTCACCGCCTGCGACACGTACACGAAGCAGTACTCCGGGTAGCGCTCGCTGAACAGCCGGCAGTCGAACGACGCCGTGTGCTGCCCGCTGGTACCAGCGACATATCGAAGAGGTTAACTTATTGTTGTATGCCATATAGTCATGTATGGGGAAAAAGTTGTTACACGCAACGAAATAAATTCCTATTCTGAGAAAAAAACTAACTTTAAATCCATCCAGCGGTTGAATGAGATTAATTAAAAAAGAATCAAAGCAAGAAAACTGTCGTATCTGATTTTAATTGCATTAGAAAAAAACTCTTACATTCTTAATCATTTTTTATTATTTTATGTTAATTTTATCTTATTTCTAAATGCCCGCTTGCGGATTTATTTGCATGGTGATCAAAGAAGTTAGTCTAATCCACACGTTAGTCACCACCTAGGGGGTGATCTGTGGTCTACTCAAATAAAAGTTACTGTCACTCCCTGATAACTACCTTATAAGTGAAAAAATATAATAGTTTTTAGTAGTTCCAATAATTACCCCAAACTCAAAAACTTCAAACTTCAAATGTTTCAAACCCCTCACCGTTTAACCCGTTGCTCGGCGACGTACTTCATGGCCTCCCCGTCGCGTCCGAACACGCGCACGCGGTCGGCGCCCTCCAGCGCGCACTCGGGGTACTGGAACAGTGCGCGCACGCCGCCGCCGCACGGGAACACCGCGCCGCCGTGCACGTTCAGCACGAACTGCTCTGACCAGTCCGCCTGCGGGGATACCAGTGCAAGGTCGTAGCAGAGTGATAGAAAAGATATTCAAATGAAAGAAAGTGTTTCTGGCAAAATCGCGACTTTTAATTAACCCGTTTACGTTTAAAAACCGACTCCGAAACTAAAAAAAGTTAAAAATAATAAAGATTTAATACTTTAATAAATACTACCCATTATTTTTATGTGTTATTTACTAAAAGGTTTACAGTCGGTGCCAAATCAATTTAATACTTCCGTTTTAACAAGTAAGAGTTAATTGCTCTTTATTTGTCACTCTTTACATTGTGTTAATTTTTAAAGTAGGCATTACATTGCATTTATTTGCTTGTATTAATTTAAGTGATTTAAATATAATTATTTGTTTAAGGCTTGGCACCGACTACACACCTATTAGTAAATAGCACATATAAATAATAGTTTTTACAAATTCAAATTCAAATTAACTTTATTGCTTGTAAATGGGTTAAAAATAGGCCTTAAAGATAAATAAGACATTTTTAAAAAAAATAATAATTAATAATAATAAATAATGTATTTAAGACACTGGACTGGAGAGATTTAGGTTTAAACATCAACGGAAAACATCTGAACCACCTCCGTTTCGCAGATGACATAGTCTTGAATGCTGAGACACCTGAAGATCTAGAGAAAATGCTTAATGACTTAAGCCAAACGTCCTTAAACATTGGTCTCAAACTAAATTCTAGCAAAACGTAATGGATGGGAAATAACACCTTAGGGTACTGTTAAGGCCTTAACTTTTGTATAGGATCGATAGATCAATTAGTTCAGTTGCTTGTCAATAGATGGCGTTACATGTATATTAAATCGCGCTATAAACATTTTCTTTGAATAGTACTTAAGTGTTCTTTTTTTGGATGAATATACTTGCCTTGGTACCTATATAATCTTTTATTGATTTACCTATGGTGAGGTTTTTGGGACAGTCGAACATGGTCCTTCGAGCAAACCGGTAAAGCGGTATTTGCGTTGGTATTGTTCCTGTCATGCGAAAATAGACATTAAGTACTCAACTTGCTTCCGGGAGTTGTAAGTCAACTATAGCGGAAGGAAGTACATCTACTAGCAGACCTCATTGAAGCGTAATAAAATTTGCGGGGGGAGCACCTCCTGTGACGTCATTGAAGAGGTACACTATTTGCGGGGGGAGCACCACCTCTACAATCTGTCCAGTAGTTGTCAACGTGGGTGGAGCCGAAGACCAAGGGTCGCGGAGACGAGCTCGGTGCGGGGGGAAGGGTGTCCCCATTGAAGTTTCACATCACGGATCTTCGTGACGTCGTCTCCTGTGACGTCATTGAAGAGGTACACTATTTGCGGGGGGAGCACCACCTCTACAATCTGTCCAGTAGTTGTCAACGTGGGTGGAGCCGAAGACCAAGGGTCGCGGAGACGAGCTCGGTGCGGGGGGAAGGGTGTCCCCATTGAAGTTTCACATCACGGATCTTCGTGACGTCGTCGCTCGTCAACAACTTGTGTTTGTGTGTGTGTGTGTGAGTCAGTGGCAAAACCGTGAGTAGAAACTGAGCTCTATTTATTAACATTTGAAAACTTTAGTAAATTGTATTAGTGGTTTTTGGTGATAGAATTATGGACCTTAAGTGTTAGGAGTTTTAAACTTTAGTTTTAGTATAGTGCATGTTAAGTATTGACTTAGATTATTTTATAAGTGCATGGAACAAAGCTGTAGCTACGGGGAATCCATGCCCAATTTGTTCCAATTGTAAGTGCCAAACACTTAGAATAATTTTGCATAGTTTTGGACTTAGAATAATTTTTCATAGTTTTGGACTTAGAATAATTTTCAATTGATAGTTTTTTTTTTTGTTTAGTTATTTTGTTGAATTATTTTGCTATTACATGTTAGTATATTAGTTGCTTTAATTTTTTTGTATTAAGTTTTGGTTGCATAAAGTTATAATGGCAGATAATTTTTATAAGGTTCAAGAAGATATTGCAAATAAAATTAATAAAGCAAAATCTAATTTTAAAAAGTCACCGCGCGAACGTATAAATATCAGTTATCTTGAAACGCGTTTGGAGACTATAGAGCAGCATTGGACATTATTTGTGGCCAACCATCGTAAAATTGTATTTGAAGTTAAGCGAGAGGAATTAGAAAAATGTACTTATACGGTTAATGAAATTTATGAACAGACAGAAGAGCTGTATATTGAATATAAGTCATTATTAAAGGAAGCACTATCTAAACTTATGTCAAACTCTAGTAGTAAGATCGAGGTGAGTAAGGAGGCAGATCACAACAGTGTAAAATTACCTAAAATTTCAATACCTAAGTTCTCAGGAAATTATTCTGAGTGGATAAGTTTTCGTGATTTATTTACTTCCTTAATTCACACTAATAAATCAATTGATGATGTTCAAAAATTACATTACTTAAAGGGTTCAATCACCGGAGAAGCGGAACAATTATTACGCCAAATACCTATTACTTCTGCTAATTATTTACCTTGCTGGGAACAATTACAGAATAGGTACGACAATAAGAAGTATTTGGCTAACAGTTTGCTCAAACGACTCACAAGTCAAAAGGTTTTAGTCTCAGAATCTTCTATTTTAATTCGGCAATTATTAGACACAACTCAGGAATGCCTACAGGGTTTACAAAATTTAGGTCTTAATATTGGTTCTTGGGATATTTTAATTATATTTTTGATTAGCAATAAATTGGATCCTGAATCCCGTAAGCAGTGGGAGCATAAGATTTCAGAATCTTCTGAGTTACCAACATATGATCAATTTAAGGAATTTTTAGAAAGTCGTTTTAGATCATTAGAATTTTTGACCCCTAAGATTCAGAGACAAGAGAAAACCAGTTTCACTCACGTAGCATCAAACGCTCTATCTTGTATTTATTGTAGCGAAAACCACAAACTGTTTAACTGCAAAGGTTTTGCAAAGCAGTTAGTTACTACAAGACGGGAGTTTATTAAGACTCACCACCTTTGCTATAATTGTTTCAGTGCGCAACACTCCGTCTATCAGTGCAATGTACCAACGCGATGTCGCTTATGTAAGAAAAAACATCATACATTGCTGCATCAAATAAGCAATTCCCAAAACCTCAATTCAACTCCCAACGCATCGCATGTTGAGGAGCCTGTTGACAACACAGTTGTGGCTACTTTAGCTGCTTCCCTGTCACAGAATCAAGGCGAGTCCACCATTCCGGCGTTTGCATCAGGTAACGCAATGCACAGCCAAGTTCTGTTAGCCACAGCCTTGGTTCACGCAAATTGCAGGAACTCGTCGGCAGTATCTCTAAGATCTCTCATAGATCAAGGCTCTCAAGCCTCCTTTATAACTGAGTCTGCCGTTCAGTTGTTAGGTCTCAAACGAGTACCAGAACCTAGTTTGATTTCCGGTTTAGGAGGGGATCAAAACTCGAATCTACGTTCGAAGTATATAGTTAAGGTTGATATTCAGTCCCGCCTAGACCCAAGTTTTAGAATAACAGTTTCATGTCATGTGTTATCCAAATTGACGTCGTTTCTACCAAACAAAAAAGTTCCTGTTGAACTTTTTACGTCACTTCCACCGATGGTCTTAGCAGATCCATTATTCGCTTTGCCTGCTAAAATAGATCTGCTACTGGGCGCCGAGGTTTACGGTCAGATATTGGTTGATGGATTAATGCGGATCCCACCAGGTTCTCTAATTGCACAAAACACGAGACTCGGTTGGATCCTATCTGGCAGAACCCAAGGTGAAGAACACAGCCGCGGTGAGAGTAATTATAATGTTGTTATTAGTGCGCATTTACAACAACAGGACAACGAGCTCCTTAAGAAATTTTGGGAGATGGAGTCGGAGCCTTCTTTTATCAAGGCAGCATTGCTGACTCCAGAAGAGAAGAAGTGTGAAGAAGTTTTTACTCAGACGACGAAAAGAGACGAATCAGGCAGATACGTAGTAAAGCTGCCCTTTAAAACCGATGACCCACTGAGTAAGTATAGCGGATCCAAGGAAATTGCACTCAGACGTTTTTTAATGCTCGAAAAACGATTCTCTAGGGATCCGGAGCTTAAAGCTGAGTATACCAAGGTCATTGGTGATTTTCTTAGTTCTGGTCATATGGAGGTTATTAATGAGACTGAGCAATATAAACCTAACACGGTGTATTTGCCACATCACGCCGTGATACGCCAAGACAAGACTACCACCAAGGTGCGTGTAGTCTTTGATGCTTCTTGTAAGGGCACTAATGGCGCATCGCTAAATAGTGATTTAATAGTAGGTCCGAGGTTGCAACCGGAACTTCGACATTTAGTTCTGCGTTGGCGATGCTATCCCATAGCATTGGTCGCAGATATCGTCAAAATGTTCCGTCAAATATTCGTTGTGGATGAAGATAGGGATTTCCAAAGGATTTTATGGCTCGAAAACCCGGAGAGTAACATACAACATTTACGACTAAAGACGGTAACATTTGGTACGTCTTCTGCACCTTACTTGGCTGTACGCTGTCTTCAACAAGCAACTGTAGATGAAGGTAAAGAGTTTCCGAGAGCATCTTCATGTTGCATGCGTGAGTTCTACATGGATGACCTAATGTCTGGATGTTACTCGGTAGCAGAAGGCCAACTTGTTCATGCAGAGCTTACTGAGATGTTGGGTCGTGTAGGGTTCTCGTTACAAAAGTGGTCAAGTAACAATATTGAGTTGTCACATATCATCGAGGGAGATGAAATTTCAACGGCCAACTTAGAATTAAAAACTGATGATGTGATCAAGATTCTTGGGCTAACGTGGAACCGTGTAGATGATGTCTTCAATTGCACCGTCAATCTTCTACCTTCTGAACCTCCATTGACCAAAAGAAAGGTAATTTCTGAAATAGCAAGGTTATTTGATCCTTTAGGTTGGTGGGCGCCTGCTATTACTAAAGCTAAGATCTTTATACAACGCCTTTGGCTGGCAGGTAATGATTGGGACGATGAACTTCCACCCTTGTTACTTGCTGACTGGCTAGAGTATCGGAATGATTTACAGGCACTTACCAAAATTAGTATTCCGCGATGGATCCATTCCAATAAGAGCGATATTTGTATGGAACTGCATGGCTTTTCCGACGCTTCAAGTGTTGCTTATGCTGCTGTTGTATACGTTCGTATAATTGATAGCAACAACAAGATTCACGTTCATCTTGTCACTTCCAAGACTAAGGTAGCGCCCATCAAGCAAATATCAATTCCTCGCTTGGAATTGTGTGGCGCAGTTCTACTAGCTAAACTTCTTAATGAAGTCTCGGAACATCTGGAGGTAGAGAAAGAGCATTTGCACGCTTGGACGGATTCAACGATCGTATTGGCTTGGTTAAGCAGCCACCCCAGTAGGTGGAAAACATTCATTGCAAATAGGGTGTCAGAAATCCACACAACTTTAGACGGAAACCAGTGGGCGCATGTGATTTCCAAGGACAATCCTGCCGATTGTGCCTCCCGAGGTATTCAACCTTCAGAATGTGTCAACAATCAACTGTGGTACGAGGGTCCCAGTTGGTTGCAACAGAAAGAAATTACTTATTCTAAGGCCAACATTAGGGATACACGTTTAGAAGAAAAGAAACCTGCAGTGAAATGCATGACGTCTTACGAAAATGAAGATGAAATTACGTCAAGGTTTTCATCTATTCTAAGACTGACTAGAGTGATATCTTTCTGCCGAAGGGTGTTGCGCTGGAATAAACCTAAAAAAGAAAGATATCCTAGTAATAATTTAACAGTTGATGAAGTGAAAGCTAGTTTACTTACTTGTATAAAGATGTGTCAAGGAAATTATTTTAGAGAGGACATTGATAATTTAGTAAAGACGTCCAAAGTAAATAAGAAAAGTTTACTTGCCTCTCTAAATCCTTTTTTGGATGCAGACAAGGTATTGAGAGTTGGTGGAAGGCTGCATAATGCTAATCTCAATGATGAGATGAAGCATCCAATTATTCTTCCCCATAGATCACATTTCACAGACCTTTTAATCGACGAAGCTCACAGCAAGACCATGCATGGTGGTCCTCAGCTCATGCTCAATTACTTGAGGTGTAAGTATTGGGTAATTGGAGCCAAGAGTCTCGTTCGACTATTTGTTAAAAAATGTGTGACTTGTATTCGTCAATCAGCACAGACTCATCAGCAGATGATGGGTCGGTTGCCTGCCTCTAGAGTTACTGCGCATCGACCGTTCCATAAAAGTGGAGTGGACTATGCTGGTCCAATAAGTTTAAGATGTTCTAAAGGTCGAGGTCAACGCTCTGAGAAGGGGTTTATATGCGTGTTTGTATGCATGGCCACGCGTGCCATTCACCTTGAAGTGGTTAGTGACTTAACCTCTCAAGGATTTTTAGCAGCTTTTAAGCGTTTTGCTGCCAGGAGAGGTCACATTGCAGAGATGTGGAGTGACAATGGTACTACGTTCGTGGGAGCAGCAAAGGAGTTGAAGATAGTGTTTGACGCGGAGCGATCACATGTTGCTTCAGAGATCGCAGATTGGTTGACTTCTAACAACACTAGCTGGCGCTTTATCCCTCCCCATTCTCCAAACTTTGGAGGACTGTGGGAAGCTGGGGTAAAGTCAACCAAGCACCACTTAAAAAGGGTCCTCAAAAATTCTACGCTTACTTATGAGGAAATGGCGACCTTATTGTGTCAAATCGAGGCTTGCTTAAACTCAAGGCCCTTAAGTCAGTTGTCAACTAATCCAGAAGATCCTTATCCGCTCACACCGAGTCACTTCTTAGTGGGAGAGCCTCTCGTTGCTCCACCCGACTTCAACTACGAAAGTACGAACGTTGGTCTTTTACGGCGCTGGCAACTAACGCAGCGCATGATGCAAGATTTTTGGCGCAGATGGTCCCATGAATACCTCACTCAACTACAGCACCGTTATAAATGGAAGGATGGTTGCGGTGAACCGAGTGTAGGTGACGTGGTGCTCGTGAAGGAAGATGACCTTCCGCCGAGCAGGTGGCTCATGGGACGCATCGTTAGCACTCACCCGGGTACTGACAACTGCACAAGGGTTGTGAGTCTAAAATGTAAATCAAAAATCATTAAGCGACCTTTGTCGAAACTGGTTTTCTTACCTGCAATTGAGTAATTTTAGGTGTTTTTTTTTTGTTTTAATTAATTATTCGTTCTGCATATTTTTTCTGAGCAAGGTATAAAGGTTTCCCTGCTCCGCTATTGAACCTTTTAATAGTATTTGATAGCCTAGGTATACTGTTTTTTACTTTAGTAGTATCTTGTAGTTTGCAGTAGTTTTTTGTAAGTATCTTTAGCCTTTGTTTTCTTTGTGCAATATTTGATAATGTACAATTTGTTGCAAATTGTTTGTGCAACTTAGTTAGTTGTAAAATTAGAATTAGTATTATTTTTATTTTAATGTGTTTAGTACGTTTAAGTTGTACTCATTGTTATCGCAACCAAACTTTGTTGTGGTTGACTTCATTGCAATACAGTTTAAAAATTGTTGAGTAGATAATTTCTTATGGGTTGTTACTCGCTTTATTATTCAAGTAGTCGTATTATTACTTAAGCTTATTTGAATGTCGGTACGTTGCTTGGCAACTGCTTTATTTTTTTGAAATCTTTGGGTTATTGTTGTATTATCTATTGATTAAGTAGCCGGTGTATGTTGTAATAATATTAAGGTTGAGCCACAACTTAGTCTTGTACTAAGTCGAGTAATTGTATTTTTGATGGACGTAGTCCATAGGGGGCGATATGTTAAGGCCTTAACTTTTGTATAGGATCGATAGATCAATTAGTTCAGTTGCTTGTCAATAGATGGCGTTACATGTATATTAAATCGCGCTATAAACATTTTCTTTGAATAGTACTTAAGTGTTCTTTTTTTGGATGAATATACTTGCCTTGGTACCTATATAATCTTTTATTGATTTACCTATGGTGAGGTTTTTGGGACAGTCGAACAGGTACCTATACTACCTCGGTAACAAAATCAAACTGGGCGAAAATTCATTAGAGGCAGAAATTGACGAATACAGCTAGCTTGGGCCGCTTTTGGAAACTTGAACCATGTATTTCGATCCAAAATACCGCAATGCTTGAAAAAGAACGTATTCAACCAGTGCATTCTTCCGGTCATGACATACGCTTGCGAGACATGCACTCTAACTGCAGGGCTAATACACCGCCTAAGAGTAACCCAGAGAGCAATGGAACGTGCGATGCTTGGCATCTCTCTACGAGACAAGGTCCCAAACATACTAATCCGCCAACGCACCAAGCTTACCTACGTCGGTAATTGGTTTGCAAGACTTAAGTGGCAATGGGCCGGTCATGTTTGTCGTAGAGATGACGACCGGTGGAGCTACCATGTCCTACACTGGAGACCTCGAACAGGTAGAAGAAATGTCGGCAGACCACCAGCCAGATGGTCGGGCGATATTATAAAGACGGCAGGGCCGACCTGGACCAGAACCGCCGCTTTAAGAACCCTATGGAAAACCCATCAAGAGGCATATGTCCAACAGTGGACTCAATCTTGCTGAAAAGAAAGAAAGAAAGAAATTTAATTAATATTAAACCCGAATCAAATTTGTATGGTACCAATTCGAAACTATTTCGCATCAAACAAAAAAGGAATCACGTAAATTGGTTCAGAAACCTCGACGACATCGGTGTACATACATATATAAAAAAATAAAACTAAATATCGGCCGAATTGAGAACCTTCTCCTTTTTGAAGTCGGTTAAAAACAAAAATTGTGGAATAATTTTCACCATCGTTACAAAGAGGTCGGATTTATTCTTACGTAAACCATACATTTCGATCCTACTGAACTACCATCTAAAGTCAGCTTAGCGAAGTAGTACGAGAAAAGCTAGTACATAAATTCCCGTTTCCTCCGGGATTCATAGTAGCGCAGTCCTGTGTACAAGGTAAAATTTGCCAAATCAATTCCAACTGTCAATTGAGGTAAGTGAGGTATTATTCCTGATCATTAATCTCCCGTGGGTAGCAATAGTGGCAGCGACCAATCACAGAGCGCGCGTCAATCTGCCCGCGGCTGACCGCTCGGCCGCGCCGCTCTGTAATTAGCTCGACGCGGGGCGATCCGACCTGCGAGACCACTGCCACCGACGTGGTTAACTATACCGGTAGTTGATAGAACGAAAAGAGTTCAACATCGAGTGTATCTCGATGGCAAGATAGAATAGGGCTTTGTCAACCGAATATTTGGCAAGAGTAAACCAAACCACACAATGAATTTCAATGCGAAATTTAAAGTACTAGAAAAAAAATATGAAATAGTTAAACAAATTTTCGGCTCGTTACAAATTCTATAAGAAACTCGAATGGGTAGTGTTTTTTTTATTACCGACTAGTCTACCAATTTTATCATAAATTTATTTTTCTCGTATAAGTGACAAAAGTACAAATAGGGTCATGACTGCTACACTATAATAATCTATTTGAAAGGAAATTAAAGTTATTCATACACGTGGCTTGACTTGAAACCTCGTAAACACAAGTACACAACTAAGACCCTTTAATTATATTTAGAAATAAGACCCAAGTTTATAAAACCTTTAACGTAAAAGTCTAACCGTAAACTCCGTATAAACTTGTAAAGAAGAAAAGCTAATTTTCGTTTTATCGCGTCTAGAACTTTTAAAAGAATTCATTAATGTTAGGTAGGACCAAGTTGTAACAAGAAACCAGCGTATGCTCGAATGAGAGGCAACCAGAAAAGTGTTACCATTTACGTTGCGTTTCTATACGTTTTTTCATTCCGTTAATCTGCATCCGCAAATTGAAATACAAAGCTGGCCGCTGCAGGAGGAGGTCGGATTAAATCCTAATATTAGCTTAAGCTGTGATAAGATGGAGGGGCTGCAATCAATAGCGACTCCGTGGAGATTACCGGCGGAGTTTGCAGTTGAAACTCTTCAAACTAGGCTGATACTGAATCTAATCGAGCGCCCCTCGCGACCAGACCTGCTCCGGGACTAACTAATATTGAATAGTGTTCTCAAAACCCCGCCACAAACTGATCAATTATTCAAAGCTTTGACTAAACTGAAAAGTAGACAACTTCTTGGAATTAGTACCTACTAAATTGTGTTAAGTAAGCATTTGAATTTAATTAAATTGGTACTTGTTACTTTTAAGAGGTTTCATTAATTTTTAAGTGGTTTTGCTAAAAGTTTCGTTAGTTATATTAAATCAGATAGCGCGATGCTTCTCGGTCTTCGTTCTGGAGGGTACTCGGCAAAAATGATATTGTACAAGTTCTTACTGTACTCTGAAGACGGTCCTTTTAACAAATTGTAGAGTTAAATCTTAGGGCCGTATTATAGAATGTGACTCAGTAGTGAATTTAGTTTTAAAACTAGTTTTAAGTAAAGCTTTTATTTTAGAACCGCTCTTGAAACGAAATTCGTTGATCAACGTTCAATTGAGTATTTTTATATTTTGAATTGACTTTTAAGTTGAAATCACCACTCAAGCGAGGATTTGATCTATGATCACGTAAATCGTGTCAACACCACTCTTGAGAGTAGATTGAACTAGATTCTGTCAAAAGTCTGTAGCTGTAAATATTGTAAACAACAAATATTTTTGACGACAATACTACAATATCATGGATTGCCTAATATTGATGGTGCAATTGATGCACACATATAAAGAGTGTCAATACTGCTGAAGTGCAGCATCATGAAGTATTCAGAAACCGGAAATCTTATTTTTCTATTAATGTACAAGTAAGTAGGTCTATGTCAAAACTGAAATCATGTCTCTTATTTTGGAACTTTATAATTTAGTAACACATATGCATTTTTGCTCTTTTTCAGGCTGTAGTACTGGCCAATTTATGGATGTGATGGCAAGATGAGCTGGCAGTACTCATGACAGTAGAAAATATAATTGTGGTGGCATGTACTGTACTCTACAATATTGCACATTCAACAAGTGATGATGCACCTGTAAAGGATGATGAATTCCTCAGTTTGCAGGCAGATAGCTCCCAAGATTCCCAAAATAACTATGGAGGCATTGCAGAGGGTTTCCGTTATCCGTGAAAAATCCGTTACTTATTAGTTATTTGTAACAAAAATAAAGTACAAAGTGAATTGACAAAAAGTTTTAATTTGTGAGCTTTAGTACGCTAATCATTATGAATATAAGCCTACATCAATAAGTGAGCATACTCGTTTAGTCTAACGTTTTGTAAGCCCTATGTTAGTATTCTAGGGCCGAGCGGGGCCTCTGAGGAGATTTCGGAAGTCGTATATGAACTGCGTTGAAATGTTGATAACGCAATATAGAATTTGCCATACATTTCGGTGTCATTTGTATGCGTACCGCCGGGAAAGAATGTTGGCGACGATCAGCGCCATCTATGTCGCCACAGTATAAAAGGTTTTTGATATTCTACACAGAACAACAAACAGTTAAATAAAACATAAAAAAAACGATTTATTACTTTCTTACAGTGTTAACATATTAATCAGTCTTTAATTTAGACTATGAAAAAATCCAGTATTCTAAACTTTGTGCTATAAAATATTTATATATTTTTTAAAACTAAATAATTTGTAAATGAAAACCAACTAGAACCATAAACAATATGAGCTCCGCTCAAATCGCCACTCGAGTCAAGTTTCACCTGAACTGAACTTAAAATGCGTTCTGTAATAAGATCGATTCTTGAGTGCTGATCTGTATTTAAAACGAATTTTGAATGATTGAAGTTCAAACGACGCTTGAGTCGCCTTCTGTAATACGGGCCTTAAATTCCTTAGTACCTGTAAAACGTCGGGTTATCGAAGTCACGTACCCGCTATTATTTGTGTAAGTTTAGTCCGATTTCTAGACTTGAATTTGAGAAATGCTCGAAGAATTTAAAAACTTTTTAACTTACATCAAAGTATTGTGTCGATGGAATGATAGATAAGCACTAGTGGCCGCCCGAGACTCTGTTCGCGTGGAAGTCGGTTTCCCGTGGGAATGGGAAGTTTTCCCGCGGTAAAAAGTATCCTATGTGTTATTCTGAAGTGTAACCTATATAACTGCAAGGTTTCATCCGAATCAATCCATTACGTGAAAGAGTAACAAACATCGATCCATACATCCATACTTACAAACTTTCACGTTTATATCTTCATCTTATTAGGTGAAATGTGCCTCGTCAAGCCCTCTTATAGATGCCTCTAAGTTCTTTCGAGTGTGTACATGCAACGTTGGTGTAACTACGAGCCCGTACCTTGATGAAGGCGGAGACGAGGTCGGCGGGCGGCGCGGCGCTGGCGGGGCGCAGCGTGAGCGCGTAGTCGCCGGCCTGCCCGAACAGCTCGCAGCGCAGCGTGAGCGTGCGCCGCCCGGGGAACCCGTGCATCTGCGCAGAAACAAACGACTGAGGGACTGTGGGTGATATGTACGTAATAAGTATTTAAGTTTTTGACGACCTCTGTGGTGCAGCGGTATAAGTACCGGACTGCTAAGCGGATGGTTCCGGGTTCGATCCCCGGGTCGGGCCAATTTCATAAAATGGTTTTTCGATATTGGCTCGTGTCTAGGTGTAACTAGGTTCTCCCCTAGTCCATTGTGTGGTACCTATAACACAAGTGCTTAATGCAACTTTCTTTAGGGCCACATAATTGGTGTGTTGGCCTGGAGATTTATTATTATTAAGTATGTTAGAATTCGTTAACAATATGACTTTGTTACTTTATTGGAGTTATAGTGTTGGTATGAAGTAAATGACTTACTTGTTCTGAATATAATACATGTGCATGTGAGCTGGAGTTCAACCCATCACACAGCACGGCCCCCCCGCTGGAGTGTCCGCAGTACAGCAGCTCGAGCCAGTAGTCGGCGCTGGACTCGATGGGCGTGCACACCACCTGCGGGAACTCCAGGATGGCGGTGACCTGGCGCTCCGGGTAGGTCTGGATCTGCTCGGGGGTCACGGCCAGCCGCGCCGCCGGCCACTGCACGTCGAACCGCCACGACTTGACCGTGCTGTCGCCGCTCGCGAACAGCCAGCCGTCGCCCGCCTCGCGCTTCTCGCGGTCGGTGGCGTTGTCCGCGTCGAAGCCGGCGTAGGAGTCGCGCCGGTCCGCCACCAGCTCGAGGTAGTGGCGGCCGCCGCGGGAGAAGTAGCCGCAGGGCAGCGTGAGGTGGTCGTCGGCGTCGACCGCGAGCGGCATGGAGGCCAGCAGCGCGCGGCCGTCGTCGTCGTCGCGCGCCAGGCGCACGGTCACGCCCCCCGCCAGCCCCGCGGGGGACACGCCGCCCACGCGCACGCGCACGTCGCCGCCCAGCGCCGCCAGCGCCGCGGGCACCTCCACCCACGCGCCCGCCAGCTCCACGCGCTCCCGGACCGGGCTCACCACGCTGGCGCCACCTACCACAATATGCTCATGTAAGTTCTCTAGACGCTTTCATAAAGGACTTCAATTAGTGGTTTGATACCGTTGTAAAGACTGATGTTCGTGGAACTTGTTAAATTCATGAGTTCGAATCTCTTCTTTGGTTACAGTGTGCTCGTTATAATTATGTGGATAAGCAAGAGCGTCGTCGGCGGAACGGCTCGCTATTCAACGCGGGCGAAGTATTCGGTCTAGAAGGAGAAAGTTCCATCTGCCGCCGACTTCCGTCACCTAATTACGGTTTAAAGAGAGACTCATTAAGAAGTGCTTCGCAGCTACCGAGCTGCTGTAACGACATTTATAATTTAAATATTTTGTTTTTCTTTCGTCGAGAAACTTCTAATATAGAGCAGACATACAATCTCGACGTTGCTTAAGTAAATTGTAGGTATTATGAAATACGGATTTCTGAACTTCCACGCGAAACGTGATGCCGTGCCGTAGAGAGTTTTAAATTACCTCTCAGGGATTACGGCCCGACCTAAATCTGCACGTTAAATATTTTCAATATCAAATTTTGACGGTAGGGCAACTTTGAGGGTTAAATTGATTTGCACCATTTTCAACCCATTACCTACATGTAGGGTAACTAATGGTTTTCTAGTGTCAGTGGGCATCCTAGCCGACCGATATGAAAGTTTCCCGCTAACGTAGCAACTTCCGGAACGCTGACCGACCTTTCCGACAAAGTTCATAATAATAGACCCAACAATGAGTTCATTACTCACTCCAAATTAATTTTGATTTAATACGAATAGATGAGATTTTGTTGAATTAAACCACTGTAAAATTAACGATTGTAGTCAGAAGTTTACGATGTTTTTATGTCTGATATAAAATGTTGTATGGTTCAATCTGGTGTATGTGATTGGTGTGAAGTCAGCCGGGAATGGAACTACTTTGTGTTGCGGATTGTGGTCGGAGGTACAATGTGAGGCAACCACTACACGCAGGGGATTTATACCTCGCGAAATCGAAAAAAAGTGAAAAATTGACACATTATTCATCGCGTCTTCGCTTACAGAAAATACTCCGCCGATTTATTTTGAAATCGGAATTAAAGCGCCTTCAGCAGTAGAACGGCAAAATAAATCGTCAATTTCATACGATACTTTCCAATTTTCAAACTTTATGTTTCTGACATTCTATCTAAAACAGATAATAAACTACCAATTTAAGTAAAAATTGGTCTATCGTTTATTTTACTGTCAGCTTTAATAAAACAATACCCCGCCGCTGTTAGGAATTTACAATAATCCCGATACAATCGTGGCCGCCTCCGACAGACTGTATTTTTACGAGGGTTGTTTTACGTTCACGTCTGTGACCTTCATTTAGCTAAAGCCTGAACAGATTAAATAAACAATTTTTATTTTTATTCGTGTGAAAGCCGCATCTCCATAAAACGTGCTATTTCCAATCCCGGCTGGATCTCTGCGGCGCGGGGAGAGGGGGGGGCGTAGTCTGGTAGACTGTCGATTGTTTCGAGTGTCGCGACTCTCGTTCAAGTGACGCGCGAGGTGACACCTCGCTGGAGAGCCATCGACGACGGATCTACACTCAGCAATCACACGTGTATCTGTCGTCTTTGATTGTACATTGTACGTCTTTTAAGATGTAGCTTTGATGTGTAGCTGAGCGGAGGGTTTTCACAAGCCTTTTCAGGATTTAAACTAATGCGGAAATTTTCCATACTATTGGTAGTTTTAAAGGTCAGAGGGACAAATATTTTTTTTTTCATCACTGAAAACTTTATAAATGACTTAAGATACTGGATACTACCATCTGTATGTCAACACTCACAAATATTGTTTGGAAGTGATAAAAGAGTAAATTTTAATAACTTAAGTAGGTATATAATGCAGATATCTCTTTTTGGACTGATTACATATAAGTAAATCGATGTTTCTCCGATTTTCATTTTCCGAAGTAGCAATTCCATCAAAGGGCCAATAAGCAGATGATGATCGTATCTCAGTAATCAGGACGACAGTAAATTGGGTCGCGATTAGCTGTTCATTCCTCAAAGCGAGAACGTATCGCGCGCCCTCTGTGTGACTGTCTGGGTTATTTGACGCTCTTTGCTCAATTACAGATTCAGCCATGTGAGACATTAGATACTCACTTATCTCCAATTTAGTGTTATTAAAAAACTGAAAATCTAAATCTTGACACGTACTAAAATCGAATTTTAGCAATAACCTGCGGGAGTGATTGCAATTTTTAATGTTTTGCAATTAGCTAGTAATTAGAATGCAAGTCATGGCCCAAACAAGGATTACCCAATTACCACTAAGAATAACAAATGACACTAATAGAAGAGCAATTCTCAAGAAATAGTGAAAAAGGCACATTTGTTCGCAGTGTAAGAGAATTGGTTTCACAACGAATGTGTCTGCGACTCCGCCCCGCACTGTCTGCCTGGACCGCAGCGCCGGTACAGACTAACATGACTCAGTTTGTTGACTTTTGCATGTAGGTATGGGGTAGGTAACATAACTTCACATGCTAGAAGTAATGCTAAAAAAAATTAGGATGATATTGGACAAAAGAATGCTGTATGCTTTGTTGTGGCCCTTTTTCAGCCGGTCTATGATCTTTCTCTCGTTGATTAACTTTCTAACATTAAACTCCAGGATAAATATACGGAATATTTAATTTAAACTAGGTCAACGAGTAGTCTACGACAAAATTTTGTTTTCACTGGTATTAACGTAACTACTCAATAATTTCATTTAATATTGATTGAGTTAATGTAAGAAACAGTTGTCCAAATTCTATGTCCATTGTTAGCCTGAATTGCACAAATGTTTAACCCACTTGAAGAAGAAAAAATCTTTCTAAAAAACAAACTGCCAACGCTCCGAGTTCTGTCATGCCCAGTGAAGTGTGTGTATCGCCCTCGGCCGCGTCACGACCACTGATATTTTTCACTGGCAGCCTCGGATTCACTTTATTTTGTTGACCGGTTGATTTGTGTTCGTAATTTAGGTTGATTTTTGTTGTTACCTACTACATAGAAATATTTTTTTTACTAATCAGCTAAAATGACAATGTTTCGCGTTTGACAATGTTTCGCGAGTCGTATTAAATTCAGTAGCTGGTTTAAGTGACAACAATAATTATAATTTTTAGAAATGAATGCAGTGTCACTTAATTAATAAAGTAATTTTAACCGGACGTCACCAAGTACTTTAAAGTGGATATCAGCACGATTCAGGATCAATTTAATTACTACCATCTTACAAGCAATGCCGGTACCCACTTAATTCATTATAATTTTTAAGTTTACAAGAAAAACATGACACTGATAATGAGTATTTTTTTGTTTTTGTAAATTATAAAATGGCTTTATTTCATCACTACACAGTATAAAACAAGGTCACTTTCTCTGTCTGTCCCTATATACGCTTAAATCTTTAAAACTACGTATCGGATTTTGATGCGGTTTTTTTAATAGATAGAGCGATTCAAGAATAAGGTTTATACGTATAATAACATAAAAAGGAAAAGTGGTTTACACCGAATCTAACGCTATTATAAATGTAAGCGATATTATCAAAGTAGGTGGTACCTGCAAGGAGCAGCAGCCCCAGCAGCGCGGGCAGCAGCGCCGGCCGCATGCCGTCACGCCATGCACCGCCGCGAACCTTCCGCGATACCCTCGAACCTTCTAGAACATGCTAGAAAGTTCTCGCGGCTCTAACATCGGCCCGGGGCTGCGCTGCTTGAGTGAGTCATTGTGGGAGGACTACCTGTAACAATAGAAAATTGATACGTTTAGTTTAAGTTCAGTATAATTACTAAGACTATTAAGAAACATATAAAGCAAAGAAATTTCAGTATATTATACCTACGGGATAATTTATTTATTTAAATTTTATAGTACTATTGTACAATGGCGTATATTATTTCGAGGAGTAAAGATAAATTAGTCGGATTGGAAATATTTTCAGTTTTTCGGACAACAATTTTCCAAATAAAAACCATTTGTCTCAATTTTATTCAGTATAAGTTTGTCTATCTGACCCAAACGTGGAATTGCCCAAATTATATTCAACTTTGCAGTGAAATAAAGTTTCAGGAGGATAAAATTCTCTCCTTCGAGACAAAGGAAACAAATATAATACTCGGGTTGTTATTATTTTACGTGCAGTTTAAAGTTTTATGCGTCTGTAGCATTGTGTCGGTTATGCCCAGTTTTATGGGAATGACGTAGGGGGAAATCACTTAGTGTTTGTTGTTGGTACTTATAAAAATTATGATTAAGTATTTATTAAAAAAGGTACGCTGAGAAAGACTTTTAAAAAGTTACAGCTTCGGGGTTTCGTCTGGCAAAAAGCAGATAACGTAATTCTAAGCTAGACTATCGAATTCGTATGTGTACAAAGAGGAATACGAAATTATATTATACTTCGTTTGAATCAAATGACAAAGTCACAAAAGACAATAGAATAAAACGTTATCAAAGAGCGGTAAAACAATTCAGTTAAACTTCATCACATAACCGATACCTTTCTGTGGTGGAATCTATTGACCGTTTCTGCACGTCACAAAAACCGGCGATGCGTGACCGGCTCATTCCGCTTATAACAAAAACCCGGGTTTGATCATACACGGGATGTTCACGAAGGCAATCATATTGATTTCTCGTTAATGTGTAAGAGAAGAATCCTCAAGGAGCTGCGGTTTTGGAAATAATGCTGAAAATAAAGCTTCAGAGAATAGAGTTTCGTCGCGTCGAGACTTCGCGAGCGCAGTGCGTTGTTGTGGCTTCCAACGTTTCTCCAGTCTAGTTGCCGTAGAAAATAAATGTCTACGTTGTAAAAGCCAAAAGAGTTTCAATTAAACTAATCGTTTTTGTTAAGTTTAATTCTTAATCCACTGGGTAAAGGGAAATGACAAATAAGTTTTTTTTAATGAGTGCGATATGTAATAACGCTATAATTACGACATTCGATATGTATATCACTTGAAAATAGATTAATTAATCAAATATTTATTAACAAACCAGTTAAATATTAAAGCTACTGATATCTATCAGTAATTATCGAACGGTGTAATTTAATCTGTCGTCAACTAATGGGGAATTAATGTCTCCAGTTACTAATTCTATGTTGAAATCAATCTAAACTTGATGGCGATAACTGGTTGCTCGCTGGTCATTAGGCTCATGATTGTATTACTAGCTGAACCCGTAAACGTTGATTTGCCTAATTTTTTTAAAAAAATGTGGTATGGTCAACCTTTATCACTTAGGGGTATGAAAAATAGATGTTGGCCGATTCTCAGACCTACTCAATATGCTCACAAAATTTCAGGAGAATCGGTCTAGCCGTTTCGGAGGAGTACGGTAACTAACATTGTGACACGGGAATTTTATATATAAGGTATATCATTACATCTAAAATACAGAATTTTATACACAAATTTTAATAAAATTTTAAAGAAATGTTACAAACAAAGTGACAAAAGTTTTTTTTTTTAAATAATATAGGTAGCAAACGAGCATGCGGGTCACCTGATGGTTAGTGATCACCGCCGCCCATGACTCCCCGCAACACTGTGGGTGTTGGGGGTGTGTTGCTGACCTTTGAGAAAATTGGGCACCGGATATCGCACTGACCGAACGAAACGCAGGAACATCGTCCCTACTTCACATCGTCGTCGCTTTTTGTTTAACTCCGGTCTTCCTTTGGCGATATTAAGTATAACTAAAGTTACGAAGTATTGCACTATTGATTCACAATAAACAATCCAGTGATTCTACGGCGCTGTATAAATCCCACCAACATAGTCAAATGTGTATAAACAATATTCCTTCCTGTGTTCCAATGACACCATTTCCATAAAACACGATATTCCTAAGTCGAGAACTCTGATACGCCGATGGAGTCTTTGTCAATATCGGTTCATTAAACACATTACAATTTACTCCTGATTTTTCCTTTTGCAATCTATATTTTATTTAATGCGGTGTCACGGAATACGTCAACGTATTTTCAGGTTTAAAATGTTTCGTGTTTTCGACGTCAATTTGTGAACTTTAATTAATTTAGTTTTGACCTTCGGATATTTGGACATGTTTTGCTCGGCAATTAATTTCATGTTGGTAGCAGAGAGGTAATTAATGATATTTCCGAGGAATATTGATGGAGTCAGTGGAACGATGTGACGTCAGTGAGGTAGGACCGGCGCGGCTTGGCCGCTGCTGCGGAAATAGACTTGGTGAAACCTATAATTCGAGTATTAATTCGATATAGAATTTGCTGATGCTATTTTCAAATATCACAAATTATATAGTCATATACTGTTGTTTACATTTAGGAACAGACAATTTTGTTGTCTGATTTGTTTTGTATTCATTACGTTGTCGTTTCTACGGTACTTTTGTTGCGTATTCTACACGCAACCGCGTAAAAATCGCACAATGCGGTGCGCGGGGCGCCATACAACAATTGAAGGGTCTACATACAAAATGTTCAAAAAGACTGTCACGCAATAAAATTATTGTTAAGTCTACCGTTTTATATGAAGAAGAGAGCTCTGATGATCTGTTGATAAATAACCACCGCAACTAATGTTTAAATTTACCTCCTGCTTTTAACAAATTCTCTTTTTCAAAACGCCCGATACTGTAGTTATCGTTGTACCTCATTTCGGTCACGTCCGTGACGTCACGCGCCGGGGTAACGTCCACAGCGAGCGACCACCCACTGATCCGTGCTACACAGACACACACCAATTTGAACTTTTACCAATCCACATACCCTCTATCCAATTGTTCCGGGGAAGATTGGCGTTCAAATTGGCTGACATGCTTTGGGTATTCATTGATGAAATTACCTGTATATAGAAAAATATATGTATGGTGAATACGGTTTCTTTGTTATGAACTAATCTTTAGAAAACGCAAGCGTCATTATTGACACCTTCCCACTTATTTATAAACTCACTAGTGGCCGCCCGCGACTCCGTTCGCGTAGAAGTCGGTTTCCCGTGGGAATGAAAAGTTTTCCCGCGGTAAAAAGTACCCTATATGTTAATCTGATGTATAAGCTATATTACTGTAGAGTTTCATCAAAATCCGTCCAGTAGTTTTTACGTGAAAGAGTAACAAACATCCATCCATCCATCCATCCATACATGCTCACAAACTTTCACATTTATAATATTAGTAGGATTTAAAACTTTCAAAAACTTGACTTATAACTAAAAAAATGTAGAATATTATTAAAATTATCTAAGCAAATTCATATTTTTAGCAATTACGGATTTTAATGTGTTAATGAATTGGGCCCTTCTCTGTAATCTGTTTTAAAGAACGTCATCGCATCATCATTGTTTCCTTGTGCCGCGTCACGCTGCGCGCGCGACCCTCGTCACCGCCGCCTCACTACAATCTACAATGCACTGCAGAGGCAGCATGATCTTCCGGAATCATGCTGACACCCTGACAATTATACATTAAAATATCCCGCTGTACTTCAGTATGTATTGAGTGGCGGAAGGAATTTCAAGGTTTTATTGTGATTTATTTCACGATAATATTTTATACACTAGTGGCCGCCCGCGATTCCGTTCGCCTGGAAGTCGGTTTCCCGTGGGAATGAGAAGTTTTCCCGCGGTAAAAAGTACCCTATGTTCTTTCCCGAGTTCAGTTCTTTCTTCATACCAAATTTCAACAAAATCGGTTCAGGGGTTTAGCCGTGAAAGCGTAACAGACAGACAGACAGAGTTACTTTCGCATTTATAATATTAGTAGGGATTGTAGCAAAAAGGTTTAATCAATTTGATAGGTTACCTTTAACGTGTTTTCTTAGCCTGTGACCGTATTTGTACGAGCGACTAGCGGCGCTGACTTGCTGTAAGGTTCATATAAGAATTAAAGATAATAATTATTATAAGCACGCAAAGTTCCTTCATCAATAAATTATTATGCCGCCTACGAACCACTTAATAATGACAAGTTATTGAACAAGAGTAATTTATAGAAATACATTAAATACTCATAAAAGTGTCAAAGTATATCGACGGGTCCCAAGAACAAAATCTTATACTAATATACAACAAAATTAGTTTTATTATTTATTTGTATTTGGTATCATATTAGCTATATAAATATGTTTAATTTTTTTTTATAAAACTTATACTTTAGTAGATACCCAAACGAACATCATCCTATTTGAATTTTACTTCAAAGAACAATACAGTATGAACATGTACAAGCTTGTTCCTCTGAGTTCGCAACTCGCGCGCAGCAGCGTATCGTCAGACGCGGGTTTGTTCTCGGGGCGGGGTCTTTTTTGACAGGGCGCGGCTATTTCTCTAACAATTCCAATTGATGTCAATCAAAAGTTAAGATTTATTGTTCATTGCATTTTATACAATGACGGCCTTATCAACGAACCCAAGAATTTTGAATTTAGCTCTTAATCCAAAAAAAAAAAAACCCCTTTTTCAACTCTAAGTGAGAAAACAGATGAAGAAAACTTAAATTTAGATGAGTAATGATATAAACATTCACATTAAAAATTTACATATTCGTTAAAATATTTTTGTACAACTCAATACATTATTTACTTGGAAAGTACCAATAACTGTAAATTACTGTCGTTTGTGATTATTAGATGTTTTTCTAAGAAAATCTTAAATAATCATATAACAATTTTTTTTATTATTATTTTGAAGTTAAATATAATTAAGTTATTTTAAATATGAATTTCAACTAAGATACTAAATATTTTATTTTAAATAAAATATTTTCACATACGTCTTTTTTGTCCTAAAATGCATTCAAAATTTACTATCGCTTGCGCCGATCCGACATTGTACTATGGAAAACTTATTGAAAATAAGTAACGCATGTAATTTTAAGTTTTTGTTCCTTGGCATTAATTTTATTATACGATTTTGTTCTACTATTAACTTAATAAATATAAAACTTTTTTTAACAAAAGTCACATTGATAATTTCCTTATAAGTATGGTATTTTGTTTGTTGAATATTTCATTATTAATTTTTATTGGTTCATGACAGAACCCGAAGATTCTTATAACGCTGCCTTGAACTCCCCAGTATCGCTTTAGGCTTAAATATTATATAAAATGTGTGATGATAGTACCAAAATATCACAGCAGCAAACACAAGTAACATATAAAAGTACTCCTCCTCTTTGCCTATTCCTTTACTTCATCAACTCACAAATTATCATGTTACTAGTGGCCGCCTGCGGCTCCGTTCGCGTGGAAGTTTGTTTCCCGTGTTAATGAGATATTTTCCCGCGGTAAAAAGTACCCTATGGTTTATTCTGATGTATAACCTATATTATTGTAAACTTTCATCCAAATCCGTCCAGTGGTTTTGTAAAACCACTGGACGTGGAAGAGTAACAAACATCCATCCATTCCATCCATACTAACAAACATTCACGTATATGAAATAAGTAGGATTACACCTTTATTATATCCTATTTTTATACCCTCTAGTTTTGATAACTCACCAGCAATGCACTTGGAAGAATTTAAAGGAACTCTAGCTTCCACTCCATCCCTTCTCATATGGTTTTAGCTACGCCAATGCCTTCTCTACTAAATGCACACAAAAAAAAATCTAATGATCTTTGTCCCATTCATTGTTCATGTCTAGATCATAACACCAACTCGGAAAAAAATACTAGGTAGGAAATGTTAAGTGTTGGATAATAAGTCTGACGTAAGGGGATGAAAACTGAAAATTTAGATAAGAGCTGTTTCAAAAATAAGAAAACTTATTTATGATGAAGTTATTGAAATGTTTGACGAAGTTTTGAAAGCTTGGGAGTCGAGAATAGCAGTGGAGTACCTAATATTGCAAAATATGTTCAAAACATCAATGTGCCGTGCTCATCGCAGTATCTCTAAGCTCACCAATGATCAAATACAGAACTTTGAGAGCCTTGTAAAAAAGCCAAGAAAATTGCACGGGGTTTGAAACAAAAACTTGAACATGAGGCAATAGAATCTAGTGAATCTATTGCTACCGCAGTATCTGTCATTGAAAAAGTTTTGACTTGACAATAACGAAAGTAAAATATAAAAAATTTGTAAGCATGTGTGATATTGGTGTTATAATGTTAATTTAATAAATGGTTTATATTTTAAAGTCTTACTCTATGATTCAGAAGATAATCATCATGAAGAAGACAATGTTGGTGTGAACTAATAGGAACTGGTTAATAATGTTACTCAAAAATGTAAAGTAGTTTTGCGATGAGAAAGATACTTTTTAATTAATTAAAACACAGTTTATGATTTACCTTTTGAACATTATACAAAAATATTACATTTGATTTAAAAATCCGTGATGATCATCCCTACTAATATTATAAATGCGAAAGTAACTCTGTCTGTCTGTCTGTCTGTTACGCTTTCACGCCTAAACCACTGAACCGATTTTGATGAAATTTGGTGTGAAGAAAGAACTGATCTTGGGAAAGAACATAGGGTACTTTTACCGCGGGAACACTTCTCATTCCCACGGAAAACCGACTTCCACGCGAACGGAGTCGCGGGCGTCCACTAGTTTATTATAATATATAGTAATACCACAACAAGAAAGTATATTATTAAGTTGCTAGTTTTATTTTGTTTTATGTTAATGACAATATAAACAAAAATAAAAGTTTTTTAGTAGATTTTTTGACATTCAATTACTATATAATTTAAAGGCAAAGCCAACATACGACGTAATTATATGTAACAATTACGAAGTAAAACATCGCAAAAATACTTAAGACATCTGCGGTTTCATTAAACAAAGTCGTATGTGCAGTTAGTGCTTAGTTCATTCCATAAAACAAAATCCGATTTTATTATAGGAACCGAGTTTTACAGAAATAATCTTTATTACTAAATATAAGAACGTGAAAATAATGTAATTAAATAAAACAAATAACCTTTGAATAAATTCCATACTCAAATAGTTTTTGTAACGGAGTAAACGACATTTTACTTTGCTCGCAACTTAAAAGCTGCGTACTGAAAACTGAACATTTGGTAGATACGACTTTGTTCTTGGGACCCGTCGATATTTTTGTTAAGTTGTCGTTTACTCAATGTCTTTGTGAAGAACTTTGCTGAGCTACCTTCTGTTGTAGGAAATGGTTTCTGAGAATAATACTGGCAAAGTGAATACATAGGTACCTATATAAAGTTATGTATAATACTTAATGTAACTTTATGCTGTGAATATTGTGTAGATTACAAATGTACAGTATGCTTCAAACAATAAATTTTCTTCAGTAATTCCAACAATTACCAAGATTTCATTATATTTACACGTACACAAAACTTAAAAAAAAATATACATTCTATATTATCAGCCCTTTAAAGAGTTGTGTAAATGAGCTGCTGCTAAAAATTCGCTTTGTAATCTACCGGGGCCCTTAGCATCGTCCTTCTCAAGGAGTTTAAGGGCCCCTAACTACCGACTATTGCCCTTCCAATGTCCCCCACTTAACTTATACGAGTGTGAGGTGTTCAGTAACGACTTGTGAGAAGTACTCCACAAGAAGAGATCAGTGAAGAGAGGACGTGGAGGTGCGGTCGACGGAATAAGGGAAATTCAAACTAATTACAGGTTAATGTGAAGGGACAATGAGCCCTATTTCAGATAATAGTCAGGACGTAGTGTTATTGTATTTGTTCGTTAAGTAATATATGTCGCTAGTATTTATTTGAAAGTTTCAGAGTCAGTACGCTGAGCTAACTAACTAAAGCGAAAATTTTCTATTGTAATTCAAGTTATACAAGTCATAGATAATACAGCACCAATCGTCATAGCTCAAGTTACACGTACGTTCCTAATGACGGCTTAACCTGCTCCGATCCACACTCATACAAAATAAACAGCAATTACTATTCCGGCAAAGTATCCGGTAACATCTGGTTGTATCTGGTTCATGAGCCTTCCGTCAAACACTCCGGTGCGGCCGCGCCCGATGTGGGCCCTCTGCAAACAGTCTTAGTGCGGCGCTATCCGCTGTTTGTTCGGGGCTCGTGTATAACAGCAACCTTAGATTATATACTTGACTAGATTGCTCATTGATACGTGATATTCGCATCTCGGCTAGACTGCTGGCATCACATACAATGTTCTCATCATACTTGACACAGTTTTGTTGCTAAGTTTCTTTAACTAAGATATACAGCAAATTAGATATTTCAATCAAATTTAATTTGGTTAATTTAATTACACCGGATAAAATAAACCGGATTTCAAAGTAATAAAAATTCTCTTTAAGAACTAATTTTGTATTTCTCGAAATGGCAGTCTTATTTGTAGAACATGTTCTATATATCGTGTTATTTGGTTGGTAATATAGAGCATCGTGATGCGGGTCACACACACGGCTTTACCCCGCGGCCGGACATGCCTCGCTGACCCGTATTGAAAACTACTACTGCTTACGAATATCGTATATAACCCACTGTCAAAAGAAATTTAGAACGGTTTAAGTTGGCAACTGCGAACAGTTTTAATGGAAAATATAGTAGTCGTATATTTTTTTTTCGGGCAAGACATTTTATTGTGTAGAAATAACTTACAAATCAATTAGTTAAAATTCTCAATTTTTCGCTTAGCACTTTATTTAATGGTTAAATTATTTAATTAGTTATTGATACCTTCTGGTGCCAGTTTAGTGTATCTTTTACTATTATAAGTTATATTTGTAGCAATGCAGAGATCTAAACAAAAAACTAAGTCTTAAAAAAACTTAGTTTGTTATTTACTCTTTACAAAGAGAAAAGGATTACATTGGACTTAGTAAGGATAAAATATTTCACACCTGATTGCATGGACAGTGGTCGAAAGGCTACGTGCCTTGAGTAGCGGGGGAGGTACGCGGGACGCGGGGGGGGAGGTTATACGAAATGATGAGGATCTCAGGTGGATATAGTTTAATAAGAGAAAATAATAACAGGGATTCTGTTACATACCGGGGAGATATCAGAACAGGGGAGGAATAATAGAGGTTCTGGACACTGGCGGTGTTTACTAAATATCGAATATTATTTGGAAGGTTAGTAAAGTAAATAATGAGTAAAAAGAGACTAAAGAATAAGCGTAATACAATTTTTAAGAAGATTTGAAACAAAATTGTCGTGTTAGTGGATTTGGCTTGCAATAACTATTGTTTATGATGAATATCATGATGATAGGTTCCTGCAAGTTGAATAGTCGGTTTTGTCACTTATTAAGTTTGTTAGACAGATAATCCATCTGATTTTGCCACTGAAAAAGTCATAATGTAATGAATACAAAATGCATATATGTATTCCGCTTTCTTTCGACTTCAAAATAATTTACATTTTCCTAAGACTCCAATGTCAAAGCACATTGTCTTTATCTTACAAAACTAAGCAAAACTAGAAATCTTGACTACGCTTTGAGAACTAGAATACTAGTGGGTTCCGCGATTGCGATGCGTCGTGAAGTTGCTGCGGAGTAATGCACAGAAATCAGTCTCAGTCGGAGGAACACCAATCAGACGGAGGGATGAAACTAGAGGAATTGCCTCATGAATACGGACTAATGGGTGTTGTGTAGTGATGTGGGCTTGTGTGGGAAGAGGGATTTGTTATTTACTAACATTGTATAGCTCTTTTGTTACTTTTCTCTTCTATATTGACAAACATGAATGTTGCAGCACATGCAGTTATATCAAGGGTCAGAGTCTTAAGAAGGATCCCATTTTTGGTCCTTTTACGTGGTTGATGAAATAATCAGCTTACCGACAGGTTTTTTATAGCACCCAACTGAGACCAGCCTTGGCTTGAAAAGTAGGTACAAGCTTTTCCTAAAAAAGTAGATATTGAAACAAGAAAATGTCAGAACAACAATTTATTCATCAAAAGCACAGCTGCATTTAGTATTCAATGATCGGGTATCTGGCGAACCGGCTGTAGATGGGTCTACGGTAACCCAACAGCGAGTCAATGAGCGGGTACCGGCTGCGGTACTCGTAGGGCAGGTAGCGGTACCCCGCGGGGTAGCGGTACCCCGCCGGGTAGCGGTACCCCGCCGGGTACCCGTAGCGGTAGTCGGGCTCGTACAGCAGCACGTCGCGCTTCTTCACGTCCGACTCCTCGGAGGCCAGCGCCGCGGCCGCCAGCGCCAGCAGGCAGAGCAGGAACAGCTTGCTCATCTAGGAGCATGGAGCAAGGGAGTTAGCAGAGGTCTGGTAGCAAGAAGATTATACCGAAGTTATTTGGAGGGAAGCATTGGTGCAAAGATTTTTCTGAAGCTAAATGAGGGGAATATATTTGTCTATCTTTGTTTTGCTGTTTTGTATAATACATTGAAATCTTTTCACAGTTTTTTGATCACTTTTCACACTTTTTAAATAAGTAAGTTTATCCTTGTCTTGATTCAAACTGTAGGCAAGTGCGGAGGGCCATACCGTTTTATAGATTTTTTGTCGAATTCCGATCCCTTCGCCAAATACCACAAATTATCAAAGGTCAACGGGGAATATTTCACGTAACATTAATTTTATACTTCCGTAGAGGGACCCAGGGGCTTTACGGTACGGCTATTTTAATACATTTCCATCGCAAACTGCTTGCAAAGGAATAAACTTTAAATTGATGAATATTGAGAAGTTAACAGTAAATTAGTGTAGAAATAGAAACAAAGGAGAGTTTGAAAGTTAAATTAAAGCGCTTACCTTGGATTGGTTTATGTTGTTCGAGTCCAAACAATACTATAATTAATCAACGACGGATTCACGGTTTTATACATCTTTGTAATAGGTTTAACTATTAAACTAACCGCTAGCCGGTAGTTACTTCAACTAGTTGGATAACTTGTCAACTTGCTAATCGGCGATAAATGTCATTAACAATCAATAAGTTTTATCAGTCGACGTACAGGATCTTTAAAGTAATAACGTTAAACTTAAAGGTATTACGAGAATAACATATTTCAATACATTTCTAATGTAGACATGCAAAAGTTGTTTGCTTCAGTATTTGATCAAACGAATGTTATCGAACACAGTTTTAGGATCGAAATTTGGGGTTTTACTCTAATATATAGCTCTTGGTTAACAGTGTCCAGGGATTACACCTACGTATTTGGCAAATGTATGTAGAGGTAGATCCGCAGTCTCGATTCCCGGTTGGCAGCCTCACCCACCCCCGACTTACGACGAGATTAATGGACACGAGTGTTTAAAATGGTAGGCGATGGTAAACACCTAACATCAAGTGGATTAATAGTTTGTTTCTTGTCTTTTTTTACTAAAAACATCTGCAACGCGTAACCGTTTTATTTATTTATTTTCAAAAAAAATGTGTAGTCAAAAATGTTCCAGCATGAATGGATCCTTAGAAACCCTTAATAATGTATTGTCAAACATGATCGAAAGTTATTTTAGTCATATGCGTTAAACTCAAGGTGCCCAAAACTTCCTTATTTCGAGCTCCGATTACATCCTAGACCAAAAAGAGTGGAAGTGTTATAATTTTGAAAAATATCTGTGGTAGTGGCATAGCAGTTTAAAAGTAACTCAAGTGGTGAAGGGACATACATTTTACTTTGAAGAGTGTAGGAAATGGGAACCCTTTCCAGTTTTTTTATGGTAATATAAGAACAGGAAGATCCCAGCGACCTATTCTCATGTTAATGGTATTCATGGATATGTTACGGCTAATACCCGAAGTGCGGCTACACCTAGTTTTAGCCGGTTAGAAGTGTTTTTTATACGGAAAACTGTAAAAAAAAAATTAATCCTATGTATATAAAAACTGGCTTCAATCATGGGTCGACGGAGTCCCGCTACGCGGGACTCCTTTTTCTGGGTTGTATCAAAAAAGTAACCTAACTAACCTAACCTATTGATGTTCTAACCGGCTAAAACTAGGTGTAGCCGCACTTCGGGTATTAGCCGTAACAGATACACTAAACAACCGAAATATATGTGTAAAAAAACTAAACAAACAGATATAACTGAAATATAATTGAGTAGAAAAAAAATGGTTTTGTAAGATTTAATTATGTACTAAAAGACTTTACGTAATTTTCGTTTATTATAAGAGAGTATAACTTTTCGAAGTATGATTTCAGAAATCATCTTCTCCAATCATGTAATTAGAAAGTAGTATATGATTATAGTATAAGTAACATAACAAATCCTTAAACGGGATGAAATTCTCTCTCGACTTATAAAATAAATTCTTTTTAAAAAACATATGTGAAAGTTTTGTGGAAGCGTTTTTGTTAAATTGGATCAGAGGAAAAAGAATATATGTAATGTAAATTTTTGACGAATTTCAGAATTCAGGCTAAGCGTCTACACGAAATAAAAGCCTTGAAGTCTTCAAAAGCTTTTATATTTTAAAAGTTTGTGATTATTTTGCCCTAGAGAAGTTTATATAAAGTTAAAATCTCCCTGAACTTCGTATTTTAGTAAGTCTAATTATTTCTCTGGTAATCATATGGGACGGCTTTCATAACTGACAGAGATTAAACATATTTTAACTAATACAGGTTTAAAATATGTTTATGAACAAATGGGGTCTAACTTAGATATATTGATGATGGTATATCGCGGCGTCCTAGTTTGCAGGATATTTTAGCAACCGTGACGTAAATGTTTACATTAGAATCGTGATCGTATTTTATTAAAATTTAATGTATAAACAACAAGTGCAATGAGATTAAAATATGCATTATACAATAAAAAAAAGACAGTGCAAGATACGTAAATGCTTTTCGTAAGTACAATAGCTTTGAACGTAAATGGCTACCCTACACACAGATATACCGAAGTCGTTCTCTACCTCCTCGTACTGTGGCACTTGAATGAGCACAATTGATGGCTATTTAAAGAACTCCTCCATTCGTATAAAACTTGACAAAATGGAACTATTTCCGATTGAAGCGCAGAAAGGAAGACATTGTTACACAAGATTAATGGGATTATAATCATCGGAGCGGTGGATTGTTAGGTATGTATATATTTCTATTATGTATTTCTAAACATGTGTTTAATAGAGGTCAGCGAGAGCTGGAAAAAATCTAGAAAGTAATTTTTGGGAAATTAGGTGATAGGGGTAACATTATTCATGAATGCTCTAAAAAAATATTATCTTGGTGGGGATAGTAAATAACACACAAGTGTTACATGCTTTTAGTTTTTATTGGCAAATTAAGGGTAGTATCCGAAACTCTTGTAGAAGTACTCGGGGTCATACTCCGACGGGAACTGGTAGGCGATGTGTGCGTTGTACCGGAGCAGGGGGGGTGGCATACCCGAGCGGGACCACCGGGGCCACCGGGGCCACCGGGGCCACCGGGGCCACCGGGGCCACCGGGGCCACCGGGACCAGCGGGCTTGCACCGACTAAAAACCTGGAGTTGTCCTTCTGGCCGTCGTATAATGGCGGGGCCGCGGGAATTACCTGTTGAGGCCCTCGCCGCGAACCCACCGACGGCTGGCCACCGAGGCAGCCCCCTCACGTTTGGAGGCACGCTGGAACAACCGCGGCGCGCCTACCCCCTCTTGTTCCCTTAATTAGCTGCCGACCTAGCCCTGTGTCGGCAGCCTGGGAACCACCCCAGGGTCTTCGGCCCTCTGCCGACCTGGGTCCGCAACGGCTGGAGTCGCCGACGCGCCACTGCGGGGACAGTGGCGCGCCGCCGAATCCGCCCTGGGCCAAGGAGAGGGATTTCCCCACCACCCCTTCCTCAGCCCACCTCCAATCTAAATCGCGGGGCATCGGATGCCGCGGCCGCCACGCCGCACCACCCGACCCCCCACGATTACCCCCCTGGGCGCTCAACAGAACGTGGCCAAAGGCCTCGCTGGAGCCTCCCCTCCTGGGGTGCAGCTGACCGGGACGAGCCCGGCCAGAGCCTCCCCTCCGGGTGCATCAGCACGCTGGGCTCCCGCCCAGCTGGAGCAGCTCCCCTCTCGTGGGCCGGTCTGCCTCACGACCAGCCCCTTGTGGGACCGCTTAGCATCCCCCAGTAGCTGGCTTGCTACGGGGTACTAAGCCCCCCCGCCGCGGCAAGGCGCGATCTCTTGGGGGGGGCCGGGACTCTACCCTGGGACTTGGAGGCGGAACTTTGTGCTGACACCTACGAGTTTCGCCTCAGCTTTATTGAGCAAGAAGAACGAGTGCCACCGCTCATCATAGAACGACGAAAGAAACTAGCCCGCAAGGAGCTGGAACTGCAATGGATAGAGAGGCTGGCCACACCATCTGCTGGCCTCCAAACCATCGAGGCTATCCAACCAGTCCTCCTTGCGTGGCTTAATAGGAAACACGGAACCTTGACGTTCCGAACTACGCAGGTGCTCTCTGGACACGGGTGCTTCGGAGAGTACCTGCATCGAGTAGCTCGGAGAGAGCGAACCCCGATTTGCCACCATTGTCCTTCAGACATGGACACGGCGGAACATACCTTGGCTCAGTGTCCCGCATGGGAAGATGAGCGCCGCATTCTAACTGCGGAAATAGGAAGAGACCTGTCTCTACCTGCTGTTGTTTCTGCGATGGTGGAAAGAGAAAGTTCATGGCAGGCAGTAGTTACTTTCTGTGAGACGGTCATGTCCCAGAAAGAAATGGCGGAGAGGGAGCGTGAGCTTGACGTAGCAGCTGACGCGATCCGCCGCAAAAGATATAGGGGGAGAAATCACCATCCCAATATCCCCCCCTAACGGTGGCTTGGGTCGGTAGACTAGGGGAGTCTGCCGCCCGTACAATAAGAAGCCCCACAGGAGGCGCGCGTAGTGTTCGCTGCGCGCTTCCTTAAGTAGTTCAAGGGGTAGAAACTGAAACATCTAAGTTTCCCCCAACATAGAAGAGCGCCCGCCCAAGACCTGGTGGGCCAACGTCAACTGGACTGATGTGTGTGCATGCGCAAGCGTTCCCGCAGTCCGGTTACCTACAAGACGCCTTCGTAGAACACCGCTGAGTTTTAGTGGGTATATCCCTGGTCGGCAGTCCTAGCCGCCAGGAGCAGCGCCCTTTTCAGGGCTCCGGGAGTCCCACACACGCCCTTCCATTCCCCAAATGGAAGGGTATGGTGCGTAAAGCATTTCTCAGCGATAAAAAAAAAAAGATTCGCCCAGTTTCGAGTCATTTTCGAAAATACATTTTTACTCCGGACCTTCCGCTTAACAATCCGGTATACATACCGCTGTGCCACAGTGGTCGTAAAGTAGTAATTAATTAATTAACTTACCTTGGTCATTCAAGTTTCTGTGTAAACTGAAGAAGGTAGCGTCCGTAATGACAATTTATACACAAAACCCAATTAACAAAACAACTTTTGAGTTGTTTGAATGGTTAATTGCTTTTTAATATTACTAGTATTTTCTGCGTATTATTTAGATTATAAATGAATTGGTAGGCAAATTGTTTTCGCTGGAAACAAGTTAATTACGCAATTCATTTGATTCAATGCATAAATGTAAAAAAAGCAGCTGTCTGTTGATGTAAATGGTGAACTTGATCAAATTAAACGCTTTTTTAAACTATAAAAAAGCTGAGTTGTGAATGTTCAATTGACCCTTTGTTATTTTTAGAAAACAAAAAACTGTCATCGCTTACTATTACAAAATAAACAGATTGATATATCAATGAAATTATACAACGTTAAAATCTCGTCAATTCGATATGTATGTACGATACTTATGTCTTACAGACTGCAGCATATATAACGGCTACGGTTCTTAAATCTCATGCATTTATTTTGTTATTTTAAAGCCCTGTTTCTGTAAATTCAGGCTTCGGCCGACGTACTCGTAACTAGGAAAATCAAGACAAACTCTACTAGTCTATTCATCTCTCAAGCTAAATGTTTTCCTTAATTAAAATAATGCTTATTCCCAACTAAGTCTTTAATACTGATAATAAGAACTTGTGTGTACTGTTATTTAGTAATTTCCTCGGAAATTTTACTGTGTTGATAACATTTTATGTTTAAAGTTACAAAAAGCCGATAGTAAAATTAACGAGAAAGGTACATTTCAAAAGCAAAGTTTGTTAGCTTGGATTTTCAGGGTTACATCCGGCACTACTTTAATTGTTTTACAAATCCTTTCACCATACCAATTGAAATTTGTTTCGATTTATTTTAGTTTTGGATAATTTTATTTCCATTTGATTAAGTAAATACACACACGCGAGATTTCTCAATGTTTTCCAATAAAACAGTGAATGTTTAGCTATAACTCTGTAAAAAGGGTGTTGGTACCACACTGAATTATGGAATGTTTCAGAAGCAAGACTAAGAACAAGACCAGTAATATGAACCTACATTCTCACAAAAAAATATATAACCGAAATTCAATTGAACATTAATGGGTGCAATATCATAGGACTTTAGGACCTTCTTTTTAAACTTTACCTTTCTCGAAGGTATTTTTTTAGCTTTTATTTAATTTTGTGCCTTCGTAGGCTTATAATTGATGTCTCGTTTTGTATATGCAAAACATCCTTTTCTTGATTCCACCTACTCAACGCAGTTTGGGGCGTAAAACTATTGGATTTCACAGAAATGTTGTAAACATATAGATTAAATCCTATAATAACACATCAGCTTATTCATATAACTAAAACTTATTCGTGATTATTTTAATCAAAATTAATCTTTTTTGTTTTAAGTAAAGGGCGCATCGCGTATTTTTTAACTCGTGCGTAGCTGTTGGCGAAAAGCTGGCAAATAAAGAATAAATAATACACAAAATTGCAGAGAAGTCGTTTTATTTCATTTAATAATCATTATTTTTATTTATTTTTGGTTGATTTATTTCTTGACAAAGCTGTAAAATAGGGGGCTGATGGGGGCAACCACGGGAGCATTGGGGGCATACTCGGAGAGTGAAGCTACCTTTGCAAGTGGAGTTATTGGTGCAACGGGCGCAAGAGGTGTTACGGGGGCGAAACGAGCAAGAGGAGCGATCGGGGCAACATGGGCGGCGGGAGAAATCGGGGCAATCGGGGCAATGGGGGAAATAGGGGCGACCGGAGTGAACGCAGCGCGAGCGAACGGCGCGGCGTAGGCGAGCGCGGGGTAGGGCACCGCGGGGTAGTGAGGCGCGGGGTAGCGCAGCACGGGGTAGCGCAGCCTGAGCGGCTCAGTGTCGATGAGCCGGTACTGCCCGCTGCGGTCCCACTGCAGCTCCGCCGCCGCCAGCCACGCGCACGACAACAACAAGCACAACACTTTCATCTACAACACAATATTAAGTTTTTAACAGCGGTAAATATGGTGTATAAAAATAATTTTGATGATCATTTAAGAAATTAACAAGCAAGGCTTTAAAATCAACTGCAAACCATGTGAATGATTTGTATTTTGAGTTCTTATCTGTGATTGAAGACATTGCCAAGCAAGTGCATCAAGAAGCCTGTTGTTCCGAAGTAATACTTACTTTTAGTTGATGTAGTGATTTGACAAACACTGAATAAAAATTAAAAATTGCAGCTGATTTTATACCAATAAAAAACGATTAGGTTAACAACTAATTGATTTCATTAATTACAATTTAATACTTTAAATCGACAAAGGCGTCGAATTTACCGCATTTTAATTACATACAGATTCCAATTTAATGGTATCATTAGATGAGGATTTTTTATTGTTTATTTCCAAACCTTAATTATTTAACATATTATGGTCACTATGTACTTTTTTAACATTGTAAAATTGTAAACTTTTAGACACATTAGGTATATATCAGTGTTTACATTATTTAACATGTAATTTAAGATGTGTCGAGAACATGCGAAACATTAATGATCACCAAACTATTAAAATGTGTTTATTAAATTGCCTTTTGATAGCTTCTACTGTAGACTAATCAATATTCCAATTACGGCGGCCAGGTCCTGACACGTCGATGCAACACTGTTTCATTATTGCTACAATTTAATAACTGACACTGTTTACAAACTCTTGGTAAAGATACGTTTTTCATCAAAGTTGTTGAGCACCCGGACATCTCCTCGAAGGTACTTGTTCATTCGTCTGTCATTGGCGTGAAGTTGACGTTTCTAAAAAGCCAATGAAATTCAACCAGCAAAAGAACCCTTCGTATTTGTTCTCCAAAATCTTAATTAAGAACAAAAAGGGCTTTTCCTGGAGAGGTCACTCTCGAAACAAGACTTTCATTAACTCTGCTACCTGCCGCGTCGGCACAAATACTCGGGCAACATACCTTAAGCTAATTTCAAATTGAATGTACCTTTACGTAAAACCAATTCCTGAAATGTTCAAATTGATTCTAAGAATTCGATACACCGTCAGTTATAAAATTGTACAGCCAGCGAAATACTTTAACAAGAGCCGGTTTTCACATTGGGAAATAAAAATATTTTCGCTAACCCAAATACTGAATCATACTTTTATAAACGTCATAATTTTCATGGAAATTCCCTCGACAAAGTTATTTTGTTGGATCCGTCGGACTCGAACTGTGATCAAACGCAACGGATTAGGCGGATTCACTACTCTAGGATTTAAATTTATTTTTGTTTGAATTCGACCTTAACGATAATCTTGATACATTTTGAAAAAAATACATTAAATTATTATAAGCTATTACAAAATTTTCATTAAAAAAAAAAATAAGTTTAGTTGCCTTTCCTTCAATTTACCAAGTATGATAGAGAGATTTCAATCTGTACATAACAATCCCTAATGATATATGCAATAAAAGTACAGAAGCAATTTTAACCGACTTTAGATGATTCAATTCAAGGGATAAGCGAGCGAATTTTCGAAATCTCTGGTAAAACTGCATTATAAAATAAAGGATATTTTCCTAAGATTAAAATTTGCTTTTTTTATTAATTAGACATCTACTATTTAGTATTTTCTCCTTCCAGGTGGCTTTAAAAATTTAGATCACAAAAGTTCCAAACAACGATTCCGTACATTATAACTATGAATACTTGAGCTACTAAATAAAGATGCTTCCTCGTTTTACTTTCTTTAATTAACAAGTGAATAGCCATTGCAGGCTAGTCGAGTGGCTTATATTTTAATCTGTTAATCGCGTCTATGAAGGCTGTATAAAAAGCTGCGATATTATAATGGCTTCGTGGTCGCGGGGGAATAATTAATTAAAGCTTGTACAAACAGTGGTGGTTGGTGTTGCACCCCCGTGGTTGTTAGCGCCGGCCGAGGCATAGGCGACAGCGGGATGCTTACTTTGATCATTTTAAATATAGTATGAATGTATCATCACTACATAGTATAAAATAAAGTCGCTTTCTCTGTCTCTATGTCCCTATGTATGCTTAATTCTTTAAAACTACGCATCGATTTTTAATAGATAGAGTGATTTAAAAGGAAGGTTTACATGTATAATTAGATAGTACAGAGAGAGGAGTTTTACTCCGAATTTAACGCGTGCGAAGCCGCGCCTGCAAAGGCTATAATAAGCATAAATATGTTACGTTTATTTTTGTTTTTTTTGATGAAAAGAAAAAAAGCAATTATATGTTTATTGACTTTGACTACGATCGAAGGACACATTGGATATTTCAACCGCAAAAATACAGGAATCTAAAAGTGTTTTCAAATGGTTCGTGAAACAGACGGTGCTCGCCATTCTGTCAGCTTGAACTTGGCTTGACTGACACACTGCCGCGCCGCGTAGACATATCTGTAGATTTGCCCGTCACTTGAAAAAGTTTTAACTTTTGCTTTGATAAGAAAGCAATGTTTGTATACAAAGAATATCGTTTAAAGCGTTTGAATCATTTGATAAATTTTAATTATGAATTAATTTTAGCCAAAACGGACTATAGGTAGTTACCGGGACTCGTAAAAAGTCAGGTTACTTTCCTCTCAAGTATGTCCGCGTAAAAAAACACTAACTTCTCTTCAAAAATACCTTACATTTAAAATAAGGTTAAATATATATCTACGTGCAATAACAAGTCTCTTCCCCGCCCACCTCGCACCGCGGTACGTGTACACCCCGCGTCTCGCAGCGCTCCCCGGGACAGAACCCGGCACCACGCCGTCATCCCAACGAGGTGCCGTTTAAACTCCTCGTAGGGGATTACTGGAACCTCATCAACGGCTTTACTAGTACGACATTTTTAACATTGGTTTATGAGAAACATATTGTTTTCAGTACTCTATTAACTGTATTTATTTCTTTTTGTCAGGAAAAGAGAATAAACTATACACGATGATTCATCTCGAATGAAAAAGAGACCAGGGAATCATCGTGTATTGTTTAATTTTTTATTTAAAAATCTAATCTGAATTTTCATACTATATGTTGTTTCTTTTTCTCACAACCTTCTTTTTCTGCAGCCAGAAACTCTTCACCGTATTCTACGTAGGTTTACGTAAAAACTCGGATGTTGAATAACAATTTGTTATTCAAAACGTGTTGTCCCCGATACCTACAGTTTAAATTGCAGGGAGTTTCCCTCCGGGGGTTTATACTAAACTGGAATTGGAGTGAAAATCCAGTGGTAGAGACTTGGTCTCAGTAAAATTGTATAGGTATAGGGAATTTTTATGAATAATAATAATTCTCAGAACACCACAAAAGCTCGTGTACATCCAAATCTCAGAAACTGCTAGGGAAGGACGCTCATGCGTTCTTCAATTGACTCCACCTGGGAATCAAACCTAGAATACAAACTGAATAAACTTTAATTATTGAGTTAACTTTAATAATATGCGTGATTTTTTAAATAACTTACAGAATATTGTTAACAACGACGTCATTCATTGCCATGAATGACAAATGACCCTTTATGATTTTTTATAGATTAGTGTGAGTGTTCACCAAAAGTACAGTTACGTAAAAAACAATTTATCCAGACATGTATAGTACAGTGGTGTTTGAGTAAAGCGCGGAGCTAATATCCGGAGAGAGGTCGCGCGCGCCGAGTGCAGAACAAGAGACGATCGCGTACTCGTTACAATACCGCGGCTAGAACTATACCAGAATGGATTATTTATTTTAAACCAGACAAGATTTTGATACAGTTTTTCACGAGGTTTTCGTGAAGTTATTAATGAGCTATACTTCAATGTTTTGTGATCGAACGAACCACTAGATAGGGCTAAACGCCTTACAAATATAAAACAGCCAAGGAAATGAAGAAAATACATATGATTGTGGTAAACTGCACTGACAAACATTGTCTACTCCCCACTGCCATAGTAGAGTCAACATTATAAACGTCGGCGTCGAGGTGTCGCTGGCTTGTTTCATAGTCTCCAACATGAGGGGAGCCGCGGGCAGGCGCTAGCGGGAACAGATGATTTGTGGGAGAAACTTTATAACTCACACAATCCTCTATGTTGGCTAAAAGCCTAATGGATTGTACATGAGTCCTTCATGCCAGTTATAGAAGCGAATTGTATTGATAAGAAGCCGTAAGAAAAAAATGCTTTTATAACAAGCATTGGAAATGTATCTGTGGCTGACGGTGTGCTATGTTAATGTATGAAATTAAAGATTACCTAGATTTTTGAATTTATGATTATGTGACAATTATTCATTCTACAATATTGTATTAAAAAAATTTTTTTTACATCATAATGGAATTTTATTACATTCGATGGAAGTCAATAAATCGATCATCAGCTTATCATTCAGTAAGCCAAGAGAAAATTGAATACTAAGTCTCAACTAAAACCAAAAAATCTGTCCCAAAATTTCCCAATTTTTACTACAAAGCCCCATCCAATAAACTTTTTGATTTGTTGATAAATGTACAACGAATTCTGATGAAAGTTATTTTAGATCGGAAATTGCCTTAAACGAAAGTTGTTTTCTCACTAAAATAAGATTAAATATTGTAAGAGAACGGTGTGGGGTAGCCCTGCCCCCCTAGACGGATGGCGGGTAGGTACGTGTGACGTGTGGTGACGAGCGGTGGCGCCATCTGTGCAACAGGTAGAGGTGGTGGTCGATTTCAGGGATAGTTGGTAATAACTAGTTATTTTTATGACTGGTGTGGTGCAGCATTTAACTATCAACTTTTTTTACCGGCAGCTTTGCACGAGTTGACCAAAAATGAGGTCGCCTCTGTGATTCATGTCTATTTGAAATTTAACATTGAAACCAACCCATTTATTTTCATTTAAGCTTGTATGCTATTCTGGTGTATAATCTCTATGTAAAAATATTCATCCAAATACAACCAGCCGTTTTTGTGTGATTGAGTAACAAACATTCAAATATCCTGTTGCTGCGAATTAAAATAGTATGGCAAAAAGAGTTAGAAGAAAGAAAGTGAATACCAACAGTTAATACTTAGCTAGCGGGCGAGAGGAACTACTTACAATTAACGCCTCGTTAGCGGTGGATTCTTGTAGGTATAATGATTTAACCGATCAATACTCGTTTCTAGACAGGATCTTTACGACATGTCATTTAATAGCAACGATTTTAATAGTATTTAATAATAGTGCACAAGATTAGTTAACTTGAAAAAGTAGTATCATACATATTTAAAAAAGGAATATATGATTATGTTCAGGTAAATGTTAAACCAAAATTATCATGTTCAATTTACATAATACACATATACACAAAATTTGTTAAACAAAAAGAAACACAACACGCAACCACCGCTGTTTAACCAGAATTGGATTTTGTCCACCAACATTACAAAATATCCTCATAACAGTACAGTACCAGGCAGTGCCCTCCCAAACTAAACACCAGATACTTAACTTCAATATTGGAAATAGAAATCGCTGGATTCCAAATTGGCCGCAACGCCAAAAAACTGTCTTTTTACCAATCGCTGATATTACAAGTAACTAGGGGAGACACGGGGGGGTCCGGGGGTGGCCGGGGCAGGCGGGCGCGGGAGGGGAGGTAACTGTCACAGTTACAGATGCAATCACAATTTGTATCAAGTTCGTTGGAGGTTTGTTTAGAATTCGCGGGAATAATCTCTGTAACGACGTTCTCTTATTTTTGTTAAGTCGACCGCGACGAGGGGCGGGTGAGTGCAGGCTGGAGGAATACAACGCGGTTCTTTGTAGTGGCTTGCCACGTAAAAAAAGTTAGAGTTGTTCTTTACATTGAAAAAGAAAAAAAATGGTTACTTTAATTTTTTCGTAAAAATATTTTTTGTTGTAAATTTTTGTACGGGACTAAATGTCGGCACAGTTTTAAGCTGGTGGTAAACTGCAAGAATACTTTTTTTTTGTTTTTTTTTTTGTTTTTTTTTTTGTATTACCTAAAATTATATGAACTTGTTGTAGCTGGAGAAATTTTACTGTGACATATAAAATTTTCTATGTTCGTAAGTAATGTTATGGACTTCGCGTTGATGTTTTTTATATTCGTCGTAGCTTGTCCGTAGCAGCGCGTCTACGCCGTAGTCCATTACATATGTCTTAAAATTATTTTACCTTTATATTAGTTTTGATTTTGAATTCTTATGTTTTTGGATTATTTTTATTTTGTTTTAGTTTGTTAACTTTTTATTAATAACTTTAATAATGTTATGGTGTTTTAACCGTCATTTTTATAAATATTTGAAACCATAATTTGCTTTATTTTTACCTTTACTTAACTTTAATTATAACGTTTTATACAAATAATAATGAACGTCAATAACAAAGCAGCAGGCTACGAGAAGTAACGACACCAACAGCACACAAAAAATGCAAATAAATTTCGTCAATTTCCTCGTCGGCATCGGTGCGAGTGAAATTCATTGACCCCAGGTGAGTATGCACTTATTAATTATTACCGGCGTCGTCCGCCAGGTGCCGCCCCCCAGTGCCGCCCCCTCCCCGCTGCCGACCCCGCTGCCGCCCCTCGCGTGCCGCCGCTCGTCCATCAACCAGCGATGTAGAAAAAATACACCCTTGAAATATTCACATAAAATAACAAGAGAACGGCGAGCCATCTTAATTTATCTTATTAATATAGGTACTACGATATAATAATAGCTAAATGGTATTAATGCATAGATTGTATTTGAGATGTACTTCAGTGTATATTATGTAAATGGCGGGTGTTAAATGTGAATTATCGGCTATTGAATACCGGCGCCTGCAACCGCAGTCGAGGCGAGTTCCACATTAAATACCGCACATTGTAATATATGATATACATACATATGCATATACAACTATTCAGCAATGAACTTGTATTTGCAGTCGGCAGTAGCCACTGACGGCATCGAGGTGCTCCACATTTTGGGCAAAAGCCAAAATAAGCCGCAGCGTGTGGCTGAGATATGGCAATATGGTAATTAAAGTTATGCAGCACGTTGGTACACAGCGTTCACATTAACTGCTCACTACGTTTAAACTAACTTCCAACTAAAAGTTAAACAACGCTGTCCCGGCGCGGTAACATTACGCGCCGGCTAATGGAACAGCCTCAACACTTGCGTGGAAGTATGCCAGTTGGCTAACTCAGCAGATATTGAATCTAGAAAAACTTCATCTCATTGTTAGATATTGACTATTCCGAAGTGGAGAACACGCTCGAAACTTTCACTTTGAATGCTGCGATTGTCTAAGTTGCTCGCTCGCGATCCGTAAGTGCCTATAAAGAACGGGGGCTGAGAGTCGATGCAATTCCACCGGCGCGGGGCTCGTCTCGCGTTCATCGCCTGTTAAAGAATGTAGCTCGACACTTTGTTCCCGGTGTGCCGACCTAATGCATTTTGTATTAAGTCGCGGGTCAACGACCGTTTGAACGACGGGAGGCTCTGTCAGAGCTGCCATCGAGCTGAGACGAACATTTCGATCGCTGGATCCCTCTCATTGTGTTCCTGACAAACGCCACATCAATTCACAACTCTCTGAGTATCGTAATGTAGTAATGTATCAAAATCAAACGCAAACAAATGAACAACGTAAATTGATGTTTCCTTCACAATTGTTGGCTCAAAGGAGGCTTTTATTCGAAGGTAAACAATAATAAAGAACAGCGGCAAAGTAAAATGTATGCGACGGTTCGGGCGACGCGCGACGAACGATGTTTTGTTTATTTGTGAAATACGACCTCCTTTAATTTATTTTTATGATCTCGAAAAAAGTCATTTATGTGAGAAAATGTTTTAATGTTGGACAAGAAAAGGAAGAAATGACGACTGCGCGAAGATTTACATGGACTTATTAAAATACGCTTGTGGGAAAATTTACGAGTGTTTTTTTTGAGCAAAATACAGCGTACCTACATAAAATATGAATTTATGATGTCGAGTTTAAAACAATTATGCATTAAAAGATAATATTGAATATTGGTTCCCGCCGGTTGGTTTTTCCATAATGCAAAAGCTCCTATAACTTACAATTTTGAATTAATTTTCTTTAGGCAACCCTGAAATATATCGTTTCAGTACAGGGCCCCCGCGATGAATCATTGATGTCATTGTACGTGTGCCGAGCACCGGTACAGACGTACCACCACCAGTTGGCGGGCTATGAACCTGCTTTCATTGCAACCAAGTTTACAGTTCACAGTAAACGAGCGGTCACGAATACGGCTTTATGAAGTGGTGTTAAGTTTGAAATTGTGGAACTTAATGGTAGAGCTGTACGCTCACCTTCCGTCATTATAGACGGCTAGACTGGTTTTTGTAGCATGCTACTACAGTACCGGGAATAACATGAAAATGTCAGACGGTCGATGTTCTGATAATGCCAGGTGTTCGTGATAATACAGTCATAGTACACCGATCAATAACACTGAATAGAAGGTTTAGATTGTATGACGGACAACATATTAACCACTAGAATTACTGAGGCTGATAAAGTGAGACATTTTCTAATAATTTGTCTAACTCCGGGCAACTCAAAATAAAGTTGCTATACTAATCAACTATTATTTTATGTCTCTACCTTCTCAGTTAATAACGACATATTTCAAGACACAGACGCACTTGTTTTACTTCATTACCAAATACAAGTAGCAGTTCTTCCTATCTACACGCTAATAGAAAACCATCTAAACACCGATCGTCCAATACATTCCTTACATTACGAGCCACACACAGACAACACACAGTCGCCGTCACAGAAACAATATTATGCGTAATCCGCCGATAAACTCGCGCAAAGTAATAAAAACTTGCGCAAAACATATTATTATTTGAGTAAAGGAAACAGCGACTTGCTCCAAGTTGCGGCGAGGGATTCAATAACTTTACAGATACAAACCGACTCACAGGCAATTGCTGATCACATTTAACTTCATACAAAACTACGTTTAGCTTCTTGTTTGTAAATATGATTCAAGGGACAGAAACTTTAGCTTAGATAAATAAAGAATGAGACGGAAGATTAATGGATTACTAGATCTAGATTTGTTTTGTGAGTGGGACGGATTTGTATAAGAAGTTCATTTTATGTTTTTGTGCCTCGGGATTTTAATTTTAGTAAGTATTAGAAATAAAATACTAAGGTAATGTAAACATTAGAAGAGAGATATAACTAAATGTTTAAGAGGTATATAGTTTTATTAATTAATCATGTCATTAGCCATTTAAAAAATATTAATATAAAGCCCATTAATTGCATAAGTGATGATTTACAAGACAATATAATCCTAAATATAACGAGTAGTTATAAATGATAAACTAACATTTCTAATGAACCTTTTTCTAAGTGATAATTTGTATCTCCCCTAATAACTACGTACAAATAATCGCCGCAACAGTCCTCATTCGCTTGTAATTTCCTCCGCAGCCTTCGGGAACTGAAATAATACTCCCGGATCCGGAAACAAACAATCCCACGGAAATAATGAATTGTTACACTCTGTATCAATCAAGGAAAATATGAACGGAGCTTCCGGGGGAGAAATAATAACTAAATACACACATTAGTGAATAGTAGTATACGTGTAGATGTAGATAAGTTTAATTTACCGTAAACAGGGTAGGTCCACCCTCGAGTGGTTCATGAAAATTTAAGTAGTTGCTACCCTTAGTGGCTAGAGCCTCCCCCGGCGATGAGTGGTGTATAGTGCTGCGAAGTTATTTCACACGTGAATGGTGTGGTACCTTAAACATAGCTGGACATAGTTTTACAACCACTTTATTGAATTGAGTAAAAAGAGCTTAAATGTAGATCATTTCCACAATAAAATACCGTTTAATTATAATATTTATGGTTAATAACCGTACAACTAAAGACTGAGTCAAGTTTACCCTTTATACACAATGCTACATTTACACGCTAGTCACCGCGCCACAGCACTCCCGGCACTGTACACACATCATTTGTTATTTTTCAAAATACCGCGACATAGAATATCACTTCCCGATTGCAGGTCATTGACCCGCCGCCGCAGCCAGGCCGGGACACGCACATTGTCCTATATGATGATATTGTGCTCAGGAATGCCTTTTGAAGAAAAACATTACAGGGGGAATGTCGTCGGAACCTGATAAATATTATTCATAGCTCATGTATAAACGGATTCGGGAAAACGATTGAATACATATTCGATTATTCTACCGCGTTATTATCCAAATTTTGTGCTTGTTTTTTTAGTTACGTGATATGAAAGGAATGAGAGCGCGAATCACTTGATGGTAAGTGATCACCGCCGCTCAGGTTCGCCCACAATCACATCGATGTTGCTGAGTATAAAAAAAGTGAAAGTGAAACTCTGTTCTTGAAACTTTCCTCATCATAGCTCATCGTAAAGTCTGCTGCATTTAGTAGCCCTTCCGTTCCTTATTTAAATACTTGCCAAGCACTACAACGTAGTTATTTGGTAACAGCTTATACATAAAGTCCATGGCGGGTCAGTACACATACCTAGTGACCGCCTGAGGCCGTGTCTCAGATACCATCTATAAAGTATTTGTGTTGGCGGACGTCCAGCCAACCTTGTACACCCACGCAGACAGTTTGTGAGACTACTTTATAATATCTTGAGGCTATATTACTGTATTTGTTAGGATGTATTTTTATATTTATTTTCTATTTGTAAAAGGATAAATCAATGATAAGAGAATATTTGTGCTTATTTAACAAAATGCAGACCAAAAGTTCCGCTGCTCGACGGTTGATAGAGGGTGAGAGCAGCAAATGTGAAGTGTTCTGTCGGTTGCCTCTTGGCTCTTCTATCAATACATGTCATACGGATTCGGTAGAATTAAGGATTATACCCTTCAATGATTATCTCAAATGGTTACGAATTTCAAAGCAGCGAAGTAGCAATTATGATTTTATTCAAGGCAAAAAAATCAGTAAATTTAATTGATCAAAAAGATAATTACGAATAGACCTTTTGTAAAACTAGTATTTTTAATTTTTATTTATAAAATAAATGTAAAATCTTTACTAATATTATTAAAACTAAAGTTGTTAGTTTGCATGTCCGAAGTAAAATTTAGTACTTCTCAACCTATTTTTAATTCCTTCACTGATCGTAAACTACATTATCATGTCCCCACATGAGCTACTTATATGAAGCCTTATTTTATTCCTACATGACTGCAACCACGTCCACAAGGCTCGTTAAACGTATGCCCCGGCGGTGCTGGCAGGCGTCAGTTGGCGCCGCGCCCGCGCGCCGTGTCCCGGCGGCCTGCGCAGTGCCATGCGTCACGCGGACACCGCATACACGCTGATTTACTGACGCGAACCGGTGCGAACCGGTTAATGGCAGACCAGATTGAGATTGCCCGGTGACAGTGCTACTACATAATTGGGTACTGAGGTGTTGAATTGTTGGTTGATATTAATGGTATTGTTGCGTTATGTTGTACGGAAACAAGTGGCTGTTACTATTGAACTTATTGAGGATGATAATCACTAGTAGAACGTTACTATAATAGGGTGAAAAGAAATTAATTTTATGACACCTTACTTAATTTTAAAGCGAGTAAAGCCGCGAGCAGAACGGTCGTCAATAATCAATTACCGCTAAAGAAAATCATTCGCTACAAATGACATTTCGGCTGCAATAATTCTCAGTTAATGACAGCAGCTTTAATATGTCGGAGAGAACACAGATTCGATGGACTTGGCCAATTGAAGAACTAATTTACTATCTACCTTGCCTATGTTTTGAAATGTACTAACGTTTGGGGGAAACGTGAAAGAGAAATGAAATAGTTGAAACCTTTTAAAAGCTTTATATTTAAAGCATAAAAGTGAGTTTAAAGTTATGTGCTCACAGTCCGAGCACGAAAATATCACTTGAGTCTGGAAGGAAGCTGTCAATATCACATTGTTTCTTCTTTAGAATCTATTTGAATAATATAGAAGAATAGCTGCCAGTATTCCAGCAATAAGTTTCCTACATAGTGCATATGCACATTACATCCCACCGCCTACGAAAAAGATTTTGATACTAATCAAAATCGGCATCACTTCCAGGCACATGTCTTCCTAGCCTACCTAAGTTAGGAAGTTCCGAAGTAAAAGTGATTCAAACCAATAGTAGTAGCTAACAACCAGTCAGGTTAAAATGTGGAGTAAACAAATTAAATAAGAAAAATAAATAATTAAACAAGTTAAACTGACCCCACCATGCAAAAACCTAACAACTAATGTCAACGTCAGCGACTAAATGAGATATTGGTTGCGTCAAGTCGTCTTAGCTTGGGTGTAGTCGGTGCGAGGCTTTATGAGTGAACGACTGAATGAGTTTCGGTCATTTTATAGCCCATCTATCTTGTTGGACGGATTATTGTTTTTTGGTTCGTGGGGCAGTGCAGACGTAGAGTGAATAAATCAGTGATGGCCACACGCCGAATCCACCGCGCTTGATATATCCATTTACATCCTGACTATTCTTGATGATTATTGTAAAGTTGCTTAACGTTGTGTTTAATACACGCCCATACATCAAGTTCCACGTTTTATTTCGAAGTTTCCACCATGATCGAACCCAGTGATAACGTACTCCCCGACAAATATATAACTTACACTCGAAATTGTATTCAAAAATATCACTCCGCATTTATCAATAGCCTTTATATGAGAAAATAAATGATAAATGAAAATATATTTACGCGTTTTGTAAGAACTTACTGAAATTGAAAGCTGTCTCGCAAATGTCAGACATTATCGTAACTTAATTATTTCTGAACAAACATGACCTAAAATAATTATTTCATAAAAAACGTGAGATATAATAAATTATTGTAAGATTCACAATACTTAAGTTCAAGTCACAAAAAAATACTTACAAATTTATTATGTAAGTGATGATTTATCTGAAACAAATAAAAAGAAAAGGTTATTTTCTTCCATTAACAATTTTGTAGACTTAATTCGAAAGGCAAAATAAATTTGCAGTATCTGTTTGAAATATTAAAGAACAGAAAAGCTACTTAATATATGCAAATGTATGAATTCACGGTACATGAAGTGTTACAATGTTTACAAAAAGTAAAGTTTCAGAAAGGGACGATGTAGTTGTAAAAGTAAAAGTTTTAAAGTACGAACAATAAAAGCTGAAACTTATATTAATTTTACGTAATTACGAAGTTTATTGGAAAAGTAAGTTGATATCCAGCTATAATTTGCAATACTTGCAAACTAGCTTCTAGAAGTATTTCACTACTTGCACCTCTACACAAACGAAGGCATTTTCATCCAAAATCAATAAATTGACAATTTTTCGAAAAGATAAAAAAATAATTTAAACAATACAAAGATCGTTTTTTACCCTAAGTTACTGAAACTTTAAAGTTTTAATTATATTAAACTGTTTTTACATTATTCTTGACTTATATTCCCATTTAATGCATGTAAACTCATTCCTTTTGGGTCAAAAGCCATCAAAGAATCACGTTAAATATTTCGATGCCAATCCAAAACATTTATGTAAACAGTTATTCCACTATTCCACTACCGTAGTAAATCGAAACGTTATTGTCAACTCGCATGATAGATTCCTAGTAGTTACGGCCGTCTTTTGTTTCACATTGCTCTCGAACCGCGCTGTAAAGAATAGCCTCTGAATAAACAACAAGAAAGTAATGGCGCTATGAACTAGCGGGTCGGTGGTGAATGGAGATTGCAGAGTAATGCTTGTAGCGATCAATTGAGGAGGGGTGTACTTTGACAATGTTGTTTGAAGTTTATTATAGCTTGGGGATGCAATGATATCAGACGACCTATAGAATACGCTCTCTGTGCCGTTGGACACGACCTATTTTTGAATAAATGAAGCCTTAGGTTCCGTGTAGTGTTTTACAAAGTTAAGACTGACGTTAGTGCCCGGGTTTGATCCCGGGTTGTGGCAATATCATTTATGGTAGTTAATTAACCCTCTTCCCCCTCGGACCCCAAAGAGTTTGGTTGTGTGCTTATTATTCTAAATAGTAAAAGAATTAAATCATTTTTAAACTAAATTAATAAAGTGACAAAAATAGGACTGCATAAAACACTAGGAGTCTAACGCTGCATCAAATATCAACCGCTGTACGACGACGCAGATGACAGCGGTCTCCGCCCCGTGAGTAACCCAAACTGCATGCCTGGTACCCGGCCGCATCGACGACGCCAATTGCCGCTGCAAGCTGGTCAAGGTCAGCCCCGCCTTCTAACATCTGAGCGAAACAAAACATCGGAAAGGGTGTGTCCGTGCGTACACGCACAGTGGCGCGAAATTTAAATTAGTAATACACCTCCTGCTTACTTATGTCGTCCTAATATTTACGGCAGTTGAATTTTGAAACTTTATCTTTAATAACTATTAAATTTTTGAATTTAATAAACCGGTATTTACAATACTATGCCTTTAAAACGCACTCCGCCTAAAACACATGGCTCCACTGGAGACTTATTATCTGTATGTGATCTTGGTGAAGGAAGTAGCGTCTCGGATATATGCGATAGTGACACACACAGAAGTATTGTAAAAACTCGCCAAAAAAGAAAACGAGACAATGATTCATCTGAAATCATGGCGGAAGTTCGCAAATTATTTGATGTTTTTACCGAACAACAACACTCTAAAATGAGCAAAATTGTAACGTCTTTAGAGGAAATTAAATCCCAAAGCTGTGATGTACATCAATTTATGGAGATGCTTTCAACTAAGTATGACAGTCTTCATTCTGAAATACAAAATCTTAGACAGGAAAGAAAAGATAATTTGGCACATATTAAAACTTTAGAGAACAAGATAGAATACTTGGAACGGCAAACATACTCTACAAAAATTGAAATGAGAAACATCCCAAAAGCTCAACACGAAACAAAACAGCAACTCTGTGATTCTGTAAAAAAGGTAGCTCAAGTCCTTGGAGTCTCAGTCAACTCTGACGACATAAAAGATGTTTATAGAGTGACCGGCAAATCTGAATCTTTAAAACCCGTAGTCATCGAATTTACGACAGTCATGAAGAAAGAAAATATTATAAAGAACCTGAAAAAACTTAAGCCAAACGAAAAAATACAAAATTTGAACACAAAACTTCTAAGTGCTGATTCACCAAGCAAACCCATCTTTATATCTGAAAGCTTAACTCCAAAGACTCGGCGACTATATTTTTTGGCACGTGACTACATAAAATCACACGGGTTTGCGTTCTGTTGGACGTCTTACGGAAAAGTTTTTATTCGTATGAAAGAAGGCTCTCCGCAGATTCGAATTGAAGAAGAATCCGATCTTGCAAGGATTAAACATTCAAACACTACAAACATATGACTAGTATTAAAAGTCTATCAAAGAATGTTTTTTATACTAAAGTTTTCAATGTATTTCCTAAAAATGAATTTTAATGTATTTCTTTATGTAAGCTTACACCCAACCAAATTCTACGCAAATTACACTAAACAACGAACACATTCATTAATGTACTTGGAGAGATCAAGAATAAACTCAAATTCCATTTATTGTTTACACCCCAACATTGTTATGGCTATTGCTTGTATTTTGAATATCAGTTTTTCTTGTCTTCGTATTCGATAGTCACGAAAATATATCGGATGGAATCGACTCCTTTTCGGTTGCACATTCTGAATATGTAGAGACTGACAAACTAATTAAAACGGTTTCCTCACTTAAAAATCCATTAAAATTACTTAATCAAAATATAAGGAGTGCTAATCGTAACTTTTCCGTTTTCGAAGTTTTCCTTACGAGAACTGCGGTATCCTGGGATATAGTGATCTTAACTGAGTGCTGGTTATCAAAATGTCCGTTTATACCATCCTTACCTGGATATAAATCTTTTTCCACTATGACAAACAAGTCGCAAAATGACGGTCTGATTGTTTACTATAAAGAAAATTTTATGGTTTCGGTAGCTGAACCTCGCTTTAGTGATTCAAATTGCCTGCTGGTATCTGTAAACTCGGACACTTTAGTAGTAGCTATATATCGCTCCCCATCTGTTCATAATATTGATGCTTTTCTGGAATCACTAAATGAGGTATTGGCTGCTAACTCTCATTACAAAAATATTATTGTTACCGGTGATCTCAATATCGACATAACCCTCTCATCGACAGATAATCGTGCAAATTCTTATCTCAACCTTTTAGCTTCTCATGGCCTCTTACCAGCGCACTCTCTGCCAACACGTGAAAAAACATGTCTCGACCACATAATGCTAAAATCGAAAAATAAAGCGCTATGCTATGTAACTAACTCACAAATCACGGATCATGACGCTACAATTTTATATTTATCAGGAACAGGCAAAACAACTAGAGCTCCAAAATTACTAAACAAAATTGATTACCATAGCCTAAACAGTCATATGGAGCTTTTAGATTTTTCCAACATATGCAATTCGAAGGATGTAAATTATGCTACCGACCAATTCATCTCACTAATAACTAAAACAATTGAATCCAATACCTACACCGTTTCAGTCTCTAACAGGAAAAGATTAATTAAACCATGGGTAACTCGAGGCCTGTTAAGATGCCTCAAACATAGAGATAACCTTCATAGAAAGCAGAAAATGAAACCTAACGACAAAGAACTTGAACTTATATATAAAAGATACAGAAATTACTGCTCCAACATTATTAAGTCACTTAAAAGAGATTATGAAAAATCTGAGATAAATAAAAATAAGACCAATCCGAAAAAACTATGGGATACTATAAAATCCATCACTAACACAACATCTTCGAAAAGTGAGACACCAGTGGAATTGATAAATAATGCTGATGCCAAAGCATCAATTAACTCAATCAATTCATTTTTCTCTACCATAGGTAAACATTTAGCCGAAGATATTCATCAATCAAGTCCACCTGTAAATTACTTTAAACATACTCGTCCTATAAATTCCGTAAACTCTTTTGCCCTTGAACTTACAAACGAATCTGAAATTGATTCTCTTATTACAAATTTAAGACCAAATTGTGCTGTAGGTTCAGATGGCATATCTTCAGATTTCATTAAATTGTATAAAAACAAACTTATTCTCCCAATAACATACATTTGCAACCTATCAATTAGCACTAGTGTTTTTCCCACGCAGTTTAAGAATTCTGTAATCCATCCTATTCATAAGTCAGGGGATAGACACTGTGTCAATAACTATAGACCCATTTCCATATTGCCTGCTTTATCGAAAATATTAGAAAGACTACTAAATAATAGATTGACAAATTTCCTGAATAAAAATGGTTTACTCTCAGATCAGCAATTTGGATTTAGAGCCAATAAATCTACAGATCATGCAGTCCATGAACTGACCGAATTTGTTGTCTCGAATTTGGACGCAAAAAAGAAATCCTTGGCAATATTCTTGGACTTGGCTAAGGCTTTTGACACAGTTTCTATCCCAAGACTGCTCGGAAAGCTTGAGATGATGGGTATTAGAGGTAACCAACTGAAACTGTTTGGAAGTTACCTAAAAAATCGAACACAAAGTGTTAAGATAGGGAACTTTATGAGTGAAAGGACTACAGTGGAATACGGTGTCCCCCAAGGCAGTATATTAGGACCAACTTTATTCCTTATGTACATAAATGATCTCTGTAACCTTAATTTGGGTCAAGCCAGAATCATTTCTTTTGCAGACGATACAGCTTTACTGTTCTCGGGTGACTCCTGGCCAGATGTGTATAACAAGGCTCAACAAGGCTTTAACATCGTATTACATTGGCTTAATACAAATGCTCTGACCTTAAATGTGCAAAAGACCAAATACATGACCTTCTCTTTAAGACTGCCTGATCAACCCAATGCAACAGATTACAATCTTAAAGCTCACATATGTTCATACAGACAGCCTGCATGCGCCTGTCCCAATTTGGAGCATACTCCTAATATCAAATATCTCGGTGTAACAATTGACAACCTGCTGAATTTTCATCTCCATATTGACATTCTTTCTTCAAGATTACGTAAGCTTATATACATATTTAAAAACCTAAGGCACGTTGCAGACATAAAAACAATTAGGACTGTTTATTACGCGATATGTCAGAGTCTTCTACTCTATTGCATATCATCTTGGGGCGGTGCGGCAAAATCTTATTTGATGAAGCTAGAAAGAGCTCAGAGGGCAGTCATAAAGGTGGCTCTTTCTCTGCCATATTTTTATCCCACAACAGATCTTTATCAGAATTTCAAAGTTCTAACAGTTAGGAAATTGTTCGTACAGGCAATCATAATAAAAAAACATTGTTCCCTTGAATATGATTCTAATCTTGCTTTAAATAGCCGTAGGAAAAACAATATATGCCGTATAAAAAGAGTAAATACGACCTTTTGTCAAAAATTTTACTGCTTTTTGGGAGATTACTTATACAATACAGCACACAAGCTGCTATCAATATATACTCTACCCAAAACCGCAAGCAAATCGTCAAAAATGGCGTACTGTAAGTCAGAGATCTATAAATGGCTGCTCGGGCTAAGCTACCTGGACACTGAAACGCTTTTGACTACTATTAAATAGATAATATGTGACCTTGATCTCTTAAAAACATTCATGCTTTCAATGAAACAAGTACTTACCTACATAATTATCACCCTCACAAACTCCATTACACTCATTTCACATACACACACTTTAACAAATATCCTCTTAAACACACAACTTACACCACATACACACCCACTCTGCTTACATAAATCTTCTAACTACACAAAAAATCAGTAATTTTGTACATGCATGTTTATTTTATTTTAATTTTTTCTCATATTAACATATTATAATTATTTTTTATTTCCTAAATTAAAATTATATGTCTTGTTTAATGAAAAACACATTGTAAATGCCTTTAAGGGAAGAGCCTGGTGATTAGTAACACAGGTTGTCCTAGTGCTGACACCAGGCTCTCACATTATATGTTTTCTTGTGATTGAATGATTGAATTGTATTTAAATGTGAGAGCAAATAAATAAAGATTATTATTATTATTATTATTTTAGTGTTTTATTTATTTTTCTCCTTTTGGGGAAATTTTATCTGATTGACGCGGGGGTGCAACCCAAGCGTTACAGAGTTAGTTTACTAGTGTAGAGTTTGTAAGTTGTGACAGTGGTGTCAGAAATTTACGAGTGATGCGACAGGTGTTTAAGATCACTGCTTTTTGTATAGTATTTATAATTTGATGAGGAAGTCCTAATGTTGTAAGATTATGTTTTAAAGATTTCGGAACAACACCAGTCGATGAAATTACAATTGGGACTATGTGGACCGTATCGGCTTTCCATTGCCTTTTAATTTCGATTCCTAGATCCTGGTATTTGGCTAATTTATCATTTATAGTTTTCTGAAGGTTATTGGTATTAGGGACGGCAATATCTACAAGGTAAATAGTTTTATCTGTTTTGTTATACAAAGTTATGTCTGGCCTATTGGAGGAGATTGTCCTATCAGTTAAAATAGTACGATCCCAGTATATTTTAATGGAGCTATTGTCTAGTACTGTTTCAGGGCAATATTTGTAGTAGGGTTCTTTTTTCGCTACAAATTTGAATTTATGTGCTAGATGTTGATGCAGCACAGCTGCCACCTGATCATGTCGGTGCTTGTAATCTGTTTGTACTAGTGCCCTACAGGAGCCGGTGATGTGCTGAATCGTTTCACTACCAGCATTGCATCGTCTACATACATCGACCAAGTCAGGTTCTTTCATAATGAATTTTCGGTAATTTTTGGTCCTAACAACTTGGTCCTGTATACTCAACATAAATGCTTCTGTCTCTGGAAACATTTCTCCTCGTCTAAGCCACGCGTTGGACGCATCCTTGTCCACATGGGCTTGTTCGAGGTCGGCTATATGTCTGCCGTGTAGAGATTTTTGTCTCCACTCCGTGACCCTTTGCTCTCTACTGATTTGGCTTTCGTTTGTCTGTACTTCAGTTGCGCAAAGGTTCAGTGGGGTCAGTTTCCTGTCAGTTACGTTTATGAATTTATGCAATTCCGATTTGGATGATTTTAAATGGAAATAATGTCTTAAATTTGCTATCTGTTTATTGTGTAAATTTTTTATGTGTACCAAACCCCGGCCACCATCTTTCCGTGAAAGTGTCAACCTTTGGGAACATGACTTTGGGTGATGTTTGCGGTGTTTAGTCATCATTGTATTGATTTTTGTTTGTAATTTTAATAAATCTGTATTTGTCCACTTAATGATTCCAAATGAATAAGTTAAAATAGGTATAACATACGTATTGATGGCTTTTACAAGATTACGAGAACTGAGAGTAGTTTTTAAAATTTTTATTAGTCGTTTATTGAATTGTTTTGTAATTTCTTGTTTCGTTTCTTTGTGATTTATTATTCTGCATTGATTAAAACCTAAATATTTATACTGATTTTCTCCTAGTGATTCTATGTCTTTTCCTGTAGCAAGAGGATACGACTGTTGATCAATTTTGCCTTTATTTATGGACTGAGTTTTACATTTATCAACCCCAAAGTTCATATTTATATCACGTGAAAAATTTTGAGTTACATCAGCCAATTTAAAAAGGTTATCCTTTGTGTTCGCGAATAATTTTATATCGTCCATATACAAAAGGTGCGATATTATATGCTGTTCATTATTGTTTTTTAATTTAAATCCTAACATTGTATCATTTAATAACTGTGAAAGTGGGTTTAAAGCCATGCAAAACCACAAGGGACTCAAAGCGTCTCCCTGGAATATACCTCTTTTAATATTTATCGATTCAGTAGCAATAGTTGTAGAGTCTGTTTTAATTTTAATTTTAGTTGTCCAAGTCTTCATAACAGATTCTAAAAAGGTGATTAATAATGGATTGACTTTGTACAATTTCAAAACATAGATGAGCCACGAATGAGGAATAGAATCAAAGGCCTTTTGGTAATCTATAAACATTGAATGAATGCTACCTTTTGTTTTATGAACTTGATTTGTTAAGACGGAATCAATTACAAGCTGTTCTTTACACCCTTTGCTGGCTTTGATGCATCCCTTTTGTGCTTCGCAAAGTATTTGATTATCGTCCAAATGTTTATATATGCTTTCACTAATACAGGACGTAATTAACTTATAAATGGTTTGAAGGCACGTTATGGGTCTATATTGTGATGGGTTTATAGTTTCGGCGCTTTTGGGGATCATGTAAGTAATCCCTTGCGTTATAAATTCTGGTAATGTGTCAGGTGATTCAATGAATTTGTTGATATGAGTGTAGATGTATGGATGTAGGTATGTAAGTTTCTTGTACCAGTATATTTGTATGTTGTCGGTGCCAGGACTTTTCCAATTGTGGCTTCGGTTGAGGACATAATGAAATATTTCGGGTGAAATAAAGTCAAACTTTTGTTCTGGAATATGGTCTTGTTTAATATTGTGTATCCACTCAGCGTTTTCGTTATGTGTTACCGGTAGATCCCATATACTTGCCCAGAAATCTTTAAGTGCATCGGGTGAAGGCAAATCATTTGACTGGTTATCGTTATTCGATGAAAGTTTTCTGTAGAATTGTTTTTCTGCAATATTAAACAGTAAGTTTTCAGATTTACGTTTTGTACATTTTAAGTATCGTTTAAGACGGCTTGCTAGTGTGTTTAACTTTTGTTTAAGTGTGTCAAGATAATCCATTATTTGCAAATTATTATTCTCATGTGTGGCATGTATAGTGTATTTTTGTTGAACTTCTCGCACTGTTGCTAAGATTTTAGGATTTTGGTTACCGGCAATAAATTGAGTAGTATGACCAATATATAATCTAAGCTTTACTATTCTTTTTTCCAGGCGTTTTTGCCATGCTGGTTTATGTCGATCCCTACGATCTGCACGTTCGTGATTTAAGCATTTTATCTTGCTTCCATTGGCTAATGCTGCCGTGTATGCAGCTGAATACATTAATGAATGAAGTGTTTGGAAATCTATGTCTGGGTTAACGTACAGTGGCAATATATGGTTATTAAGGCAATGAATTATATTTGAAAGTTTTTTAGAGGAGTTTTGTTTGGGGATTTGAGGTCTAGTAGTAGGGTTGCTATTACGAAATCTTTGTAACGCACTTTCAAATTGGCTTTTGATGTTGTCTAGGAAATTGTTTGGTATATCAACTATTGACTCTTGAGAAGAGCTACCCAAAGATGCATTCAGTTGATTTTGAATAGCATCATTAAAATTATTGTTTGAATTTGAAGAAAAAAGTGAAGTCTCTGTGGCATTCGAAAGTTCTTCGGGTATTGTGTTTAATGTATTATTAGTTGAGTTTAATATATGTGTACTAACTGTGGTATTTACAATTGGCGTTTCCGAAAGATTGTAGTCTGTTTCAGCTCTTCGTTTTAGTTCTGCTAATGTACTGTCGGATATAACTTTACGCGATATGATGCTGCGCGCTTGAGTCGCTAGTTTATTACCATCAAACATTTGAACTTTTGGGTTGTTAGCGTTTCTTTCTTTAAATAGTTGTTCTAGGTATTTGATGTAACCGCCACCTCTAATTCTGGATTGATAAAAACAGTACAGTAGTTCAAGCTGTTCGCTTAGCAACCATTTGGTTTTTATATTGGAATTAATTAATGAGCTATTTTCGGAATATGAAGATTGAGAGGGTATTATTGTTTCTGTACCATTTGCTAATTCAGATTGCACTTCGTTGTATATAGAATGAATTACATCTTCGGTTAGTAGTCCACTACGGACAATGGCCCTCCTTTGATTAGCTAGCTGTTGGGGGGATACAGTTACATCAGGAAATTGTTGCATAAATAGTGTATGTAGCGGTGTAACATATTGTTTCGTGTCAGTATCTAAAGATGTAAGTTGTAGATAGGTACGCAATATGAACTGATTCATATCGAAAGTCCATTTTCTGCGTGCTCTTGTTTTTGAGTTGGGTACAGGTTCATCGACTACAGGAGCCACCTGTACAACATCTCCAAGAGACGAAACAGTTGTGATAGATGACCTACTGGGAGGTCTATAAGCAGAGTCTGTATCGGAAAAAGGTTCTTCCGAATCTACAGAAGTAGCATTTGAGCTAAGGCGACTTCTTAAATTGTATTTTTTATTTGTTTTTTCCATGTTGTTCCCACGATTAGCAAGGGAATTCTAGTGGTCCGTCCTGGCAGAGCCCTGCTTGCCCGGATAAGAGCTTTTCTGCGAAACGCAGATTACATCTGGAGTTCGCCCTGGCTCCAGGCGTGGCACGCTCGCGACCGGGCACGCCCCCGGCCACGCATCCCTCGGCACGGCAGACCTTGGATTGGCGTTATGGGAAAGTGGGTTATTTAGGAAAGGAAGAGGGAAAAAGGCTTTAGGACTTCGGAGTTAGGGAGTTGGGACCGTTAGTTGGGGAAGGGTTTATAAGTGTCGAGATGATTAAAGACTTTATCAGTACCATGCTTCCCGTAAGCCCCCCTACCGCGGCAAGGTGGTCCCTCAGGGGGGTTATTATTATTATTATTATGTTTTACTTATCTGACTAATGGCTAGTTTCTCTTGTTCCTTAAACTTTTCATAATAAAAGCTTTTATTATTAACGTGATTTTTCATACATGACAATGAGTTGGCTAAAAACACAAAATCCTGCTCTAAAAAGACTTTTATCCCGTCCTCAGCTAAGACCTCGGTAATTATCCGTCGCCTCAGAGCCTGCATGTAGTAATGCACATAATTCAGTAGAGTACCGTCAGCAGCTGCCTGCGTCGGGGCATTTCGTTGTAGCCTAGGGATGTGACGTCGCGTAAACAATCTATTATAAGGATTCGATTTTGCAAATAAACGATTGAAGGAAGAAATATTTTTAAACTGGTACCACGAAAAATGAATTATTATAAATATAGAAAATACTGAAAGTATGTCTCAAAAAAATACACTTAACTAATCAAAACTACACCCTTTCATTAAAGAATTTAAACCAAAAACTTAAATTACAGTTTTTAATACCAATTTAAAAACAAAACCTAAAATTTCTATATATTTTTAAGAAATGATATGAAACATTGTTAAAAAACCGTTCAATACACAAAAAAATCATTTTGTGTACATCCCTACCGCGTGCTGCTTTGTGCAGACTTGTATTACTGTCTCATTACGAGATACACCAGACTTACGAAGAAAGCACTAAGTTAAATAAATACCACTTTTAATGTAATGTGGTGAGAGCACCGCGGAAAATATGACGTCAAAGTGAAGCAGAAATGCTGCAAGTGCTACGGATATACTGCAAACGTAGATACGATTATTGTAGCTCATACGGATTGTATTATAAAAGATTTTGGATATTTGCTATGGTGTGGTGGCCGGGATATCAACTTTTATGAGAAAGTTTTCGAGTTAAAATGATAAAATGTGAAATAATTATAAATCCAAGATAGATTTATTAACTCATAAAAGCTGAAGCTAGCGAAATATGTCAATATTGGAAGCGTGTAAATCTCATATTTTAAAAAATTAAACTTAGCGCTACACAACGGCACTGGACGGAAAACATTACAAAAGATGAATACCCCTAAATAATACTTAGTCTCACTGTCCTGTCCCACACAATCATCCCACTCTGCTTAGTTTCTAACACACAAGCAATAAGTTATTATTATCGTCTCACGTAGAACATTGTGATAGTCATTAGTTCATGTTATGCGATGCTGTTCCTCGTATTGACCAATGATAATTATATCAATGGATCTATAATAAGGTACAGGTCGGATTGTATAAGCGGTAACTGATCTAATTAACTGGAGATATTTTGGTCGCTAATTCTGACTGTTTGTATGTTTGTCCGCTAACTCCTCCTAAACCACTTAACGGGTTTCGCCATCTTAGATACTTTTTTCATTTAAATTTGTAAATAATGAACATTCAGAATAAGTTATTTTAAGTTAGCAGAAATTCAACGTAGGTATCGTGAACAAGTCGCGCAAAATTACACCATTACGAAGCGTGGGCGGGTCGCTAGTATAGAATATAATTAATATGAACAGTAATAAAAACAATCGGTTTTGCTTTTAAATGTGACATTTGTTAATTTCATGCAAATGTTTTTTAGCTAGCATAACATTCCAATGCTATAAAATTCAGCCAAAATGCTTTTCTATGGTAATTATTAGTAGGGATGTTAAGGATATCCATATCCGTAACCGAAACTATCGGATATCCGAAATAAAAAAATATCCGTATCCGTAACCGAAACCGAAATAAATGTTTCGGATAATTTCGGATAGTGGCGGAATCTAAAAATCTAAATGAAACACGTTACGACAAGTTGTTTTTGGCTGCGTTTCGTAAACTGCTTACTGCGAACTGCGAACTGTGACCAAAGTGTTGGTTCTCTCTCTGAGCTCAATGTAGCGGTGTTTATGACGTCATTGTTCTCACCCATCGTCCATAAATAAAACCATTTTATTATCTATTTTTCTTTTATTAATTTTGAAATTCCTAGAATCTAATATCCGTAACCGAAACTATTCGAAACTACCGGATAATCCGAAATAATTTCATATCCGTATCCGAAACCGAAACCGATATAAAAAAAATCAATATCCGTATCCGAAACCGAAACCGAAATTCCATATCCGTAACATCCCTAATTATTAGGCTTTAAATTACCATAAAAATAAAATATAACGTAAGGACGCGTAATAGAAGTCTAAACCACATTTAAATGTTGGCTTATCACTGTAAGAAACATTCGCGTATGTTTCACCTGCTGCTGGTAAAGCCGCGCTAAGATCCCGGCAGCGATCGTCACATATTTCTTGTTGCAGTGACGTCATCTGTCTCATACATCAGCGGTATCGTGACGTCACACCCGCGCGGCCTGCGGGCTGAGGAGAGGAAGGGAGGGGAGCCCCGACAAGCGCAGGAGTTGAGATGCGAGAAGAGATAGGAGGCACTTTGTTACGGGAATGTAGAAAGGCGGAATGCGTGACTTTACTTTGCTATGTCTTTCTTTATACTTATGAAAAGTACCTACTTACAAATCCCACGATTTTATAGGTACTTCAAAACAAATAATCTCAAACTTTCACTTTGTACCTTCAATTTCCAGATTGAAAACTAAATCGTTTACTTTTGGATAGCTTACACGAGTAGCAAATTGAGCCTGCAGTACTCAACAGGTACCCATGTATAGGCCTTTTCCCTTAAGTACGTGTAGTGTAATCCGCACAAAGCTGGCGGCTCGTCTCCCCACCATTGTACCGACACAATGGATCATTCAGGGGGAACAAGGGGGCGGGGGGGCAGAGCAAAGTTACCGCGGCGGAACTATCGATAGAAAAGTACTTAAGGAGTTGCAACTTTTGAGAAACGACTCATTCATGGATATATCTTACTTCTTATATAATTTTCGTGTAACCATGTAAGTTACCTTACTCCTCCGAAACGGTTTTTCTGATATTTAGCAAATTTTCGATGCTCAGTTGTTCTGCGAATCGGCTACTATTAATTTTTCATACCCCTAAGTGTCCACTCTTGGCATTTTTTAAAACATCGCAGAGCAACGTCTGCGGGCCGGGCTAGTTTAAGTATAAAGTTGAAAAGATGTAATATGGTTATATTTTGTAGTAATATTGTGTTTTGTGGGGATCGTCCTTATGTTGGTATTATTCTCCTAACGCGCCAATCGTAACAAGTAATGAAAGTTTAATTAAGCTTCCAAAAGAAGCCTTAATTCAAACCCTGATCTTGGTTTTGTAACCGGTACTTTATTTTTCTTTAAAAGCTTATAAAATAAAAACAAACATAAAAGCCACAGCAAATTTAACCATCTATCATTATAGTTTCCCAAAATATAATTTTAAAACTTGCTTTGTTTCCAAAAGTTAGCCTCCTCCACTTAATCTTTCTCAGTTGGAGTCTCCATGAAACTGTCTGCAAAACGTCTATAAAGTTATTCCTTAGCACTCACAAACAGCCCCGAACTGCCGCGGCCATAACTCATTGTTTGCAATAAATGATGCTGTAAAAGTTGTCTGCCGCCACCCTTGCCTACGACTGCGACACGATGCGACAAGGCACGACACGGCACGATACGGCACGAAACGTTGCGACACGGCACGACACGACAAGGCACGATACGACACGGCGCGGCAAGGTGCCCTGACGCATCCATCATGCAGTATCAAAGAGTCGTCGATGTGGGACTGCGAGCAGTTAAATAGGTAATAGAATCGCGATCTTTACGGAGATTATAGCGGGAAAGGTAAAAATAGCTTTCTGCTTTTAAAGTTCTTGTGTTGGGATGTAATTCAATTTTAATTCAATTTCAGTTAGTAGTCTTTTTAATATGGGGAATGAACGTTTTAAACGATAAAAACTAGGTGTAGCCGTACTTCGGGTATTAGCCGTAACATTTATAAATGAACCTTCGCATAATGTGACGATGTCGTCGATTATAAACCTGCGTGATCACGGGGCGGCGCCGGATCACATTTTTACTTAACATTCAGAGGTTCTGACACTATAGTTGTTATAAATCACGATATATTTAAATATTATTAACACAGGCAAAAGTCTTAAATGGGTTTGATTGTGCAATATTAGCACAAATAGCCAAAATTTCGCCAATGCTACATAGGTAAAGGATTTCCGCTCGAGAAGACCGTTTTAAACGAGAATCTTGCATTTATCCCCTTTATGGGCAGCTTATTTCTGTCATCGTACACTGAAACAATTTGAAGGGTTTTATCCTATTTCTTTACTAACTGAATAAATGTAAAAGTTTAGGTTTATGTTAACGAAATTAATTACGTTTGCTGTATCGGAGCCCCATTTAATATTTACGTTTTGTGTCATTTTATTTATCTAATGTAGTAACACGTGAACCGCGTTTACCTCCTGCCTAAACATCAATCACACACGCGACACCCACTCGCTACACTAAAACATACGAGTATAGTGGACAGTGACGGAACGAAATATTTTCATGAAACATTTTTAGTATCCAATGTGTTTTTGACCAAGGTGATATAGATCGTTGTAACATAAGTATGAATAACAGTGAAACACTATAGCTTACTTATATGGTTAAATAGATAATTCCTTTTTTAACTAACTTACTGCAGTGTCGTAGCGTGTAGGTATGTAGTATCAATAACATATAGTCTGTAAAGCTTTATTCAAACAAAACATTGCTTGGCAGCCTCGTGCCACACTAATGTTCATAGGAAATAGCTGTCCCCCGTGCCGCGTCGTCGACGTGTGACGCGACACCGCACCCACCGACACCGACCAGACTCTATTTAGTACCATTCACATAAAAGTTAAGCGAAATAACGTTCATACGAACTATGAAGTTCGTATTTATATTATTTTATCCCAAAAAGAATTTATTTTTATGGTGTGTCAAAAATATTACGTAAATTAAAGGCTTTGTTAGTGAACGGCATTCTTTTATACCATATTATTGTAACAGGTGAAGTTTTGCATGAAGGAAATAAGAAATTTTGATTTGGTAAAATAGCCTGACCTACGCCGCACCAGACTACGAGGCTGGCATGGAGTTGGTCGGTTCCATTTAAAATTGCGACTGTTTTATCTATACTTATAATAAATCTGTAGAAAGTTCAATTCTGTGCAGGAAATGTATTTCCAAAATAACTATCAAGGGGTGATTAGGGATCGATACTGATGCCAAAAATGCAAACAGTAAATTTTTTGTCTGTCTGTATAACCGTTATGGAAACAAAAACTACTCGACGAATTTTAACAAAACTTAGTACAATAATTTAATTTTAGTAAAACTAGGTGTAGCCGCACTTCGGGTATTAGCCGTAACATATATAATACAAGAATTTTTCAGAGGTAATCTTGTAATTCTAAAATATTAGAACTGAGAGGGTCTTGGCTCAGCTTATTTAATTAAGGCTAAGAGAATTCTTAAAAAATCTGACGTTAATCTCTTTACTCTATAAAAGAGGATCTACAAATTAATTTAGCTCATTTTTTGTTAGCATCCATCTTGTTTATTATTCTAGACTGCTAGGTAAATAAAATGCTTCAACATGATCATAAGTTGTCATCAAATTAAGATCGAGTGTTAGGAAGCAGACTCGTTTGTTTGATATAAATCAATTGATAAACTTCTACATTTCAGTAGGTAACCTGCACGAAGTCGAACGTGAAACGCTGTCAATATTTACCGATCTATTGAAATTAGAACGCTAGCTGTTGGCTCGTTAGCGACGTTTACGTTAGTTAAACACATTACAAATATTACTCTCATATGCATTTTGTTTTCTTTGATAGCACTATTTAGACTTTTTTATAATTGTTGAGTTACGAGATTAGAAACCAACTGAAAAACAATTGACATAGTTTTCATTGCTGTATGTCATTAGCTTTTTATCCCAGTTTATCTGCGGATAAACTAGTTTTCCTATTTCCTTTTTAGTCAGTTTTAGTTTAAATAACGACAATTCCATAGAATTTATATAACCTATGGTTTACTCAACTACATGTTGTGTTGCTTTTAAATTCATTATCTATAGTAAAATTACGCTTTTAGAATTTAATTTGAATGTTAGGATGGTTTAAATAAGAAACACATTTCAGCAACGAGCACGGACGTACGTAGCGCAACTCCAGTAATGAAACTCTACAACTTTACAATATTTTTGTTGGCAACACTTTTACGAACGCCATTTGAGAAGCCAACTTTACTTCTGCGAAGTTTAAATAGCAATTTTAAAGTTTGACATCAGCTGTTTTAAAACTCGGCTTCTTTTGTTAATGTCTTCATAGTAGAGTGGAGCAAGGAGGTTATATCGAGGTAATGTAATAATGAATGCATTAACGAGTAAGTGAGTTAGTTAATGGAGTGTTTAGTGAGGAGACTGACAGTTGAGGGGGGGGGGGGTGTACAGGTATGTAATAAAGGCCATGAATATATCAGGCATAATGTGATCGTAACATGATTGTACATTAGCATATTATTGTTAAATTGTGTTTTCACGTACCGACAATATATTATGTTACATTTTGAAATGTTATTAATAGTGATTTAGTGGTATGTCAAAAGCGGGTATTTTAAAGTTAAATTAATGTTTTAGTTTTACTTAATAGATAAATTCACAAAAGTTACACAGTTAACCCATACATAAACCTTGCAGGTACTGCTAAGCTAGTAACAGTTAACCTGAACTATAGTAAGTTTGAGGCCCTCGGCGCGGGCGGCACAAGTGTATCAAATTGCAGTTTAAAACTGATATTAAATAGCAACTGCTCGACGAGCCGTAGTTCAGCACTGAACAACAACTAGCAAGTTCTGCAGACAACTTGTTCTCAGAGATTTGTGGGACAACAACAACTGTCGAGGGTACGAGCCGGTGCAGGAAATTAATTAGCACATCGGTGTAAGTAGGACTGGGCTCGAGGTATTATTGTTGGTAATCCTGATAATGATGTATAGATGGATGGATGTTTGTTACTCTTTCACGTTAAAACTACTGAATGGATTTGGATGAAACTTTGCAGTAATATAGGTTATACATCAGAATAACACATAGGGTACTTTTTACCGCGGGAAAACATCTCATTCCCACGAGAAACCGACTTCCACGCGAACGGAGTCGCGGGCGGCCACTAATTTATAGATATGTGTGTATAGTTTATTCATTAGTGTATTTTTTTCTTTTTTTTTGTAGTTAAATTACACTTAAATTTTATATAGTGACAAAATTTATAAAGTCGAAGATTTCTACCAAAATAGGATAAGATTAAGAAAGGTTTCCAAAGCTTCTAATGTCTTTGTAATCTAGTTTAAGGTATGTATTTATAATTGAGATAACTCTTAAGATTTGTATTGTTGTGGGTCGCGGTGTGTCGGCGTAGCACAATAAGAAACCTCCCACTGGTAACAGAAGAAACGGCATCTTGGGTACATCTGAAATAAACATTTTACTGTTGTAAGTATACATTATAAAATAATGTTAGCAAAACGTATTCTTTTATGCAAAACGTAAATAATTAACAGGGTACTTACCATTTATGATCATTTCTATTTTGTCTCGAGAAAACTCACAATTTACATCTAACTGAATTCTCTAACTTTACAAAACTTACCCCGCAAGCCCTAGATAGTAACTCTAATGGTGTCTCCAACTCTCTCCCCCCTTTCCCCCTCCGTCACTGACATAGCTCAGTTCTCAAAGAACTCCGCACTCACTCATTAATGGCTCCATTCACGGCGGGACTCGCAGCTACGAACACCACAAACATAAGACAAACGACCATATTTCTAATGACATCTAAACAACAACTTCCAAAACACGAGATAAATAAGTTTTTAATTTTAATGATAATGACCGCGATAAAAAAGCATTAACAAAGTTTTTTCTTATTTATAGGGGTAAAGTTTATTTATGTCTTTTATTTACCATCACGGTCTGTTTTTAATTTTTACTTGCGTATTTTTGTTTCCCACTGTATTACTTATTTAGGATACTTGGGTCATCTGTAACACATTATAAATGCCTAACGCTTCAATAGTTATAATATATTCCAAGGTTAATCAAAAATGCATAAGTTCTTCATTTTTTATTCAAAACACGTACTTAAGTGTTTGTGTAAGTATTTTGTGCACGGTACTTGTAGAGTCAGCAGCCGCGTCACATACTGACACGTAACACGGGCTAGGAGGTCATGCGAAATTATTTGGATACTTTTGAACTTAATAAATAGTAGGTACTAAATGTTTTGCATAGAAGGTTTTAAAACGAATATCTTAATACTTTTGTTTTCATTATCGGTTTTGAAATTGGTTTCACTATATATTTACTCGTAAAGACAGGATCTTAAAAAGAGTAAGAAGAGGCGCATAATTATACAAAAGTTTTTCATGCATCAAGCCTTTTTTTTCTATCAGGTAGGTACACGATTCCTTTTTGTCTCCCGCCGATTTTCCTTGTTTCCCCGCGCATCTAATCGCAATACCTGATCTCCGCAACGGCGCCATCTTCACACCGAACTACTAACTACCCGGTCGAGCAATTACTCGAATATTAACTAATTGGCAGCAACGCGACGACCACAATTACCTGGCTTTTGTTGGAACTGAATTATTGAACTGCAATGAACGGAGACGGCCAAAGTTAATGTTAAATATGGACTATTACCTACCTGCTGCACGATGGTGAATCAGTATTGGAATTCAAATTAGTTTTGAGTAAAATAAGTAAAGAAATTTCTTGTGGCTTGGGTAAGAATACTGCTACCACACCGAAGGTTCTGTGTTTAAGTTCTACTAAGGTGCATGTCTAATTCCACAAATGTTATTTTTGAATAATGTACATAAAATACTTACTTTCATCAAAGGGCATGTAAATATACTCACGCCGAGCAGGCGCGGCTGATTACAGCTCAGTAATTCTAGCCATTCAGGGATGAGGCCTGGGTATTACTAACGAGTGTATAGGCTGTTATTACTGTTTGCATAGATTTAAATCGTTAGATAGGCCCCGACACCAAAAACTGTGGCATTTGTTTGTGCAATCTATACACAACAAGTGTACTGAGAAAATAGTGTCATCTCTTTTTCTCCTACATTAGTTGCAAACACTACTTTATCTTTCGTGCACTTAGGTTAGTGAGCCTCACTCACTTCGACTGTGGAACAACACGGCGCGGTCTCACTGCGGTAAGGGCCTATCTAACGTTGAAGTTCCTATACTATAACTTCAACGTATCACATTTCTCTTACCGAATCAAAGCAGCCATTGTATTGCGACTATTCTACTGTCACAAACAAATAACCGTTAACTGGCACTAACAGTTATTTTATGAACGACATAAAACGCGGGCTATACAACATTCAATTAGCAGTGGTAGTTAATTCCTCGCTAGACTACCTCCAGCGGCATTTGTCTGGACTCGCGGTCTAAGGACACACCCTGGTCATTGTCTGGATACCAAGTATACACCAGACAGAAGAAAAGCATATTTTTATAGAAAAAAAACTTTAAGAATTATTGTATTTTTTCCTTATTTACTTGTCGTTGCGTTGAGCATAAAAAAAGATAAGATTTTTTCTGTGATTTCGGTTTTCCTTATTTACTTGTTGAATGATTTAGATAACGTAAAATAATAATAAACATTCAAGGAGGGTATGAACATAAACAAGTAAAAGACGGGATTAAATTAAATAATTTTAAATTAAAAAAATTAACAAAATAGTTACAATAGGCTATTTGACAATGTGGAAAATAAAATGTTAAATACTGTTTTCAGTATGTATTATGAGTTTAAAAATGGGTATTTGGTAACGTAAGTTAAATATAATAATTATATTATTTTTAAATCCATTAATAAAAATGAATATTTTTAAACCTTTTCCACGTGACACAAAACGCTCCTGATTGGTCGGGTTTATGATGTCGTCACTGGCCCGTAAATAAACAAACAATCATTTGCCTACGTATGCCTACTTTTGTTATTAGCTTTCAAAACTGTTTTAATTAGATTTTCCATTGTTTTTGTGTGATTTATTTGTATATTTTACAAATTCTGTCAAGCATGGACAACGATTTTGTCAAAGCAGACAGTAGAAACCTGCCCAGAGTCGACGCAATCATGGTCGGATTATTTTTCAAAAATAATTCCGATTTCTATGCTTCGGAGCTTAAAAATGTGAAAACAGCAAAGTAAGTATAATAACACTTTCTTCGAACTTAAATTGTATCATAATAAAGTGAAATAATGATGAACTTGCACAGTGATCAAGAACTTTTATAGGTTATGTTGATGTTATGATGAACATAAACGATATTTTGTTTCTTTTAAGGTCTGCAAGAGAATCATATGGAGATGATGCCATTGGATATGTGCAATTGCGTCGCAAGTCAGGTCTTTGCACAATGAAGTGTAAGATTTGTCCGAAACACAAGGTGAAGAGCGGCTCTTACAATGTTACAATGGTGATAGACGAAAATAAGGGTGAAATAGTTATGTGTCGGTGCTTGGACTGTGCAGCTTCAGCTGGTGGCTGTAAACATGCAGTGGCATTTCTTATGTGGACCCATCGTCGCACAGAAGAGCCGTCTTGTACCGAGGTGGAATGTTTCTGGAAAAAACCAAGACTCTCCAGAGTGGGCACAACATTAAAATATGTGACTCTGGAACAGTTGTGCAAGCAAGCTTCAAAATGTCAAACCAACACAAGCCTTTTCACAGAATTTATACAGGAAGCAAAAAAAAGGAAAATTTCTAACTGTGAACTATTAAAATATCAACCGGAGTTTAAGCACAGTGATGTCAGACAGTTTTCATTACATAATTTTTTTATGCAATCTGGTGATGAGCTCAATGTGGACAAAATATTAGGCTCATTAACAGAGACTCTTAATGATAATGTTCTGGCTAAAATAGAAATTGCCACAAAAAATCAGTGCAACAATCCACTGTGGCATGAACTGCGCTATGCTCGCATCACAGCATCAAAAGTTTTTGATGTCAGTCGCTGCCGAACATCAGATGGATCCCTAGTAGCTGCAATTATGGGAGCAAAAACCCCAGACACACCTGCCATGAAAAGGGGCAGAAGACTGGAATCATCAGCAATTAAAACGGTGCAAAATACACTGCAACAGAGAGTGAAGCCCTGCGGACTGTTTCTGTCACAACAATACCCCATGATTGCTGCATCTCCTGATGGAATCTGTAAAGATGCTATTATTGAGGTCAAGTGTCCTAAAAGTGAAAGTACAAAAATTAACTACATCAGTAATGGCAAAATTTCCGAAAGGTACCAAGCTCAAATTCAACTTCAAATGTTTGTTACTAAAATGAAAAAAGGTTACTTTTGTGTAGCTCACCCTGACTTTGAAAATTCAAATAAAGTAGATATTATTGTAGTTGACTATGACTGTAAATATGTTAGTAATTTGTTAACCACTGTTGTGTCTTTTTGGAAAGCAAATATTTTTCCACTATTATTTCGTAGTGTAACAGTACCTACTTAATTGAAGATTGTTAAGTTCAAACTTAATTCATAAGTTATTTTTAATGTTCAATGAAGAATAAATAAAAATAAAATTCAGACAATAAGTTTTGAAAGGTTTTATTTAATAAATTATAAAAATCTCCAAATATAATCTGAAACTCAGTTATTAGATAGATATTGGTTAAAAAAGGTACATGTAACAAATCAAACTCCTGAAAGGTGGACTGCACCTACAACTATAAAATTGCAGTCTAGGATCATTGAATGCAATTTGCAAGACTAATAAAATAATACACTATTTTTGTATTAGTTATAATACTGTTAAAAGTTCTATTTCAAAAGTTAAATAATGATATATTTAGAACAAGTCACTAGCCCACGCTTCGCAATGGTGTAATTTTGCCCGACTTGTTCCCGAAACAAGATATACAGGGTCTGTCGTAATGAATGGATAACCCGTTACCTACAGTTGATCCGGATGTGAGGCTATAAGAAAATGGTGTTTTCTTACCAGGGTTGTCAACCATAAGAAAATGGCGTAGACTTTTAAACTTATTTATAAATTTCGCTATTTTTTTCATTCATTCCGCTGCCATTTCTTCAAATTTTGATGTATTTGTATAATTCTTTTAGTATTATACTGCTGAAGACGTGTATTATGTAATTTAAATACAATTTTAGGTGTTATTCACGTTGAACATTATCAAAATACTCATTTTAAGAAAAATATTTCCAATTTTTTTTTTATGTCATCTTTTGATCATCTCCTGTGGAAAAAAAAAGTATGACGTTATAGCTGCCCATGATCTCAATAAATTGTCTAGTATGTGTAGATTCTAAAAAGGTATAACAATGTGTACTTTACAAGCAACATTAAGTTACAGGAGCGAGAACACTAATCAAGGTCGGAATTTTTATTTTTCATGTTATGTTATAAATGGTTGTAAAACTTCGTCATAATGATTTTATTCTATCAAGATACTTTGCACAAACACTATCGGGCCACTAATAGGATATTCAGAAGAAAACCCGGTTGTTTTTGGGAAAAAAATAACATTACTTCACGATAATAATGTAATGAAAATGTACAAATGAAAATTGTTGTGCTCTAATAGTTACATGCGACAAACATGTTGCGACAAGTTTATTCGAAATTAAAACGGATTTTAAAAATCGAACAAGACCGCATTACAAAGAAAAGGGGACTCATCACATCAGTGTGATTTTGACCATCGCATGTCCTTTTGTTCACATTGGCCCCGATTCTGAAAACACTCTCTAAACTAAACTAAAACTATCGCTGTCACTTACACATCAATAAGACAGAGACAGGTAATCATTTTAGTCCTGTCAAACTAAAATGTACGTGCAATATGACACGGCGAAGACAATTTTAGGCTAGTCCTCAGCGCATTTCGTTCAATTTCACAATGATGTGGACTAAATTTAGTGAGACCAATGTACCTGTCTTGTTCTAATACGAAGCATGAGAAAGTGACAGCGATATTTTTAATTTAGTTTTAGAGAGTGTTTTGAGAATCGTAGCCACTATTTTCGTCAATTTGTTACTGCTTTCTAATATTTGACTATGATTTTCCTTGTGATTTGGACTTGATAACGTGGTGATACTGATGACTTTGCTCACATTTACGGACATTGTGTTGTGCTATCGATTGAACTTGTTGTTTTGGAAAAGTTTTTGTGTAGTTTGTGTATCATGCCGCAACAGTATACGCCGGCCGAATACGCGAACATGCATTACTATTACGGTGTATGTAATGGCAGCACCAATAGAGCTTCTAGTGTTTATCGTGTAAGATATCCAAATGTGCGACATCCTGATTACCGTGTGTTCATTAAAGTGCACAATGCATTTATGGAAGGACGATTTCCTTCTAATTTTTTCCACTTTTCTTTGTAATGCGGTCTTTGTTCGATTTTTTAAATCCGTTTCAATTTCGAATAAACTTGTCGCAACATGTTTGTCGCATGTAACTATTAGAGCACAACAATTTTCATTTGTACATTTTCATTACATTATTATCGTGAAGTAATGTTATTTCTTTCCCAAAAACAACCGGGTTTTCTTCTGAATATCCTATTAGTGGCCCGATAGTGTTTGTGCAAAGTATCTTGATAGAATAAAATCATTATGACGAAGTTTTACAACCATTTATAACATAACATGAAAAATAAAAATTCCGACCTTGATTAGTGTTCTCGCTCCTGTAACTTAATGTTGCTTGTAAAGTACACATCGTTATACCTTTTTAGAATCTACACATACTAGACAATTTATTGAGATCATGGGCAGCTATAACGTCATACTTTTTTTTTCCACAGGAGATGATCAAAAGATGACATAAAGAAAAAAAATTGGAAATATTTTTCTTAAAATGAGTATTTTGATAATGTTCAACGTGAATAACACCTAAAATTGTATTTAAATTACATTATACACGTCTTCAGAAGTATAATACTAAAAGAATTATACAAATACATCAAAATTTGAAGAAGTGGCAGCGGAATGAATGAAAAAAATAGCGAAATTTATAAATATGTCGGGGAGTTCGTTATCACTGGGTTAGATTATGGCGGAAACTTCGAAATAAAACGTGGAACTTGATGTTAGGGCATGTATTAATCACAACGTTTAGCAACTTTACAATAATCATCACGATTAGTCAGGATGTAAATGGATATAGGAAGCGCGGTGAATTCGGCGTGTGGCCATCACTGATTTATTCACTCTACGTCTGCACTGCCCCACGAACCAAATAACAATGATCCGTCCAACAAGATAGATGTGCTATTCAGACTCAACGGAAAATGACCGAAACTCATTCAGTCGTTCACTCATAAAGCCTTGCACCGACTACACCCAAGTTAAGACGACTTGACGCAACCAATATCTCATTTAGTCGCTGACATTGACATTGACATTTCAAAACATAAACAAGGTAGAAAGTAAAGTAGTTCTTCAACTGGCCAAGTCCATCGAATCTGTGTTCTCTCCGACACGGCCTTCCTGACGCTTCACACGTCCTCGTGTGATTCTTCTTCTTCCAGTGTCTCTCCACTACTGGTTGGCTATCAGCTCTTGGAATCTTGACCTGCTCTGAGAACAGGGAAAAGGTTGTTCTACGCTGACCACCTCCTGTCCATTCCCGAATGTTTCTAAGCCATGATTTCTTTCGTCTACCAGCGCGACGTTTGCCTTCGATCTTTCCCATCATTATTAATTGAAGCAGTTGATACCTTTCGTGTCTGAGCACATGACCGAGATATCCAACTTTATTCTTTTTGATGGTCTGCAGTAGTTCACGGTTTCGACACATACGCTGTAGAACTCTTTCGTTAGCAACGCCGTGAGTCCAACTGATGCGAAGCATGCGACGATAACACCACATCTCGAAGGCTTCTAGGCGTCTTTTGGTATCGTCCTTGATGGTCCACGCTTCACACCCGCATGAGACGACAGGCCATACATAACAAAGGAGAATGCGAGCTCGGAGCTTTACATCAATACTCGGAGGCAGCACAAAACTTTCCTCATTTTATTAAACGATGCACGGGCAATCTCTATCCGGGCTTTCATCTCTTGGTCAGAGGTCCATTTTTCGTTCACCCAAGCACAGAGGTATTTTCCAGAACAACTCCTGCGACATTAATTTTAGGGTCAATACCCGTTCTAGATACAACCATGACCCTAGTCTTCAACGTGTTAATGGAGAAGCCATCTCTTTCACTGAGCTGGTGAAATTTGCTTACGATAGCCTGTAGATCTTTTCGCTGAAAGCCATCAAGACAGTGCCATCGTGGTATCTCAGGTTGTTAATAAGTTTGTCGTTTATTTTAATGCCCACTTAAGTTCCTTCTAGTGCTTCCGACATTATGGCCTCGTGTGATAGCAATCTGCAAAAGAAACAACACGGCAGTAGCTCGCTCGGTCCACCTGACCAAAATAAAACGGTAAGAAGGTAACAAATGACATCTCAAATTACATCTGATTTTAATCTGTACAGCTTCAATTAAAATGCAACAAATTAGTCAAATCATAAAAATAATGATCGGTTCGATAGCCAAAATAATGTCATTCAAGCGTCTGATGGTAGGCTTCAAGACAACCGTAGCTGGTGTCTGATTGCGTACTTCAAGACAACTCCAATGGACCCGACACTTCGAGACAGCTGAATCAGCGTCCGATTGTGTCTACCAGCCCCGACACTTCGAGACAGCCTTGCTGGCGTCTGATTGTGCCACTGACACTTCGAGACAGCCTTGCTGGCGTCTGATGGTGCCCCTGACACTTCGAGACAGCCTTGCTGGCGTCTGATGGTGCCCCTGACACTTCGAGACAGCCTTGCTGGCGTCTGATGGTGCCCCTGACACTTCGAGACAGCCTTACTGGCGTCTGATTGTGTCCACAAACTCTCAAAAAGCATCGACACTTCAAGACAGCTAAATTAACGTCTGATTGTGTACACGACTCCCGACACTTCAAGACAGCCTTACTGGCGTTTGATCGTGTCCAATACACTTCTAGACAGCCCTATAGGCGTCCGATGGTGTCTCCCAATATGACATAAAATTCGTTCTGTGCTGAATACACGCTTTTGACCAATACGCCACAGTTACAACCTTTTAAAAAGATCCCACATAAAATTTCGCGCCAAAACTTTCATTAACTAACGAGCATTCAGCACACGAATCGAAAGAAAGAAAGAATACGATTCACCTTTGTGTTCTAGACAATCCGTGGAAGAATCACAGCTCACACGTCAATCAGCACCTCGGTACGAACGCTGGCTTGCCTCGGCCACCGCAATGCCGCCATCGCTCGTAAATCAGGATCATCACTTTCTGTTGCTGCACCGCTGGGTTAAGTCCTGATGTCGACATTGCTCGTCCTCGCTTTGGTTTATTGTAATCGCCATTCGATGTATCCTCGGAACATATTAAAACACATGTGAATTACAGTTGTTAATAAAACCATTACCTATACCATTATTAAACATCAACCAACACTAAACGTAAAAACCAATCATTTCTATTGGGCTTAAATAACTTGGTTTAACTTGAAACTAACAAATAAGAAATGCAACACATGAAATAGTTCAAGAGAGTGAATACTAATCAAAGGACAATTGTAAACCTAAATGTAGGTAGGTAGGTAGAAAGGCGTAGATAGTAGCCAGATGTGTGTGCCCTCTTTTAATGACTTTCATTTAAATCGATAGCATTACTTTTGCCGCCAAAACATAATTGAATTAAAGAACATACTTAGCCTCAAATATTACAAAATGTTTTACATCACCCAATCATGTTGTGTCCGGTTATAACGTAATAATGTAGGTACTGCCGCGTACTTCAATGTTTCTATTTTTTTTAACAAGATTCAAACCATCCAGCAATTCCACTATTCTGGCAGCTTTTCTGAAACAATTTTTATAACACAGCATCATATTGTTCGGCAATATTTTATTTTACGCAATTAAGAAAACTGAGACGGCAGAATAAGACTCGTCTAAAATAACTGCCAAAGAGGCACAACCATTTAGAGATTATTTATTTAGACCCATAGTATGTAAAACAGAATAATAACAAAGCAAAACTAAAGTCACAACTTTCAGTCTTAACAATACCGTAATAATAGTACCGTAGTACCATTCGAAACTCAGAGCATTTACTGCCTACTTCATTTAGAAATAAAATTATTAAAAAGAACAAATTAAACAACTAGGCTTCCTTCATATTCGTTGCCAATATCTCCATGGTTTCCCCTGAAACCTGACCTTCGCCAGAGTCAACCGCCAGCACGCTGTCACGGACTACCCTCCAAGGTAAACCGATCGAGATACGTCTGCTTAACTTTAGTCCCATCAATCATCATCAAACATCAAGCAAATTCCACCATACTAGCAGTTTTCCTGAAACAAATGATATCACACAGTATCACATAGTTCATCAAACATTAATTCTAAGCAATTAGGAAAACTGAGACGGCTAAATAACACTCGTCTAAAATAATGTTAAACACACTTAGCTCGTAATGAAAACAGAAACTCTCACCGGGGATCTCCATTGGCAAACCTTTAATGTAAAGGCCCACACGTTATCTTGTCCACACTATATCCTTAGAAGCTCCGGTTCTACTGCGCTGACTCAACACTTAATGGATAGGCCCTCGGCAGTGGTAGCAGGTGATGGCATGGCTGGTCTTATCATTGCAGTCTCTCGGTTGCGGCCTAGGATGTTCTTCTTTCCTGTCCGTATCATCTCGCCTCCGTAATTACACACCGATGGTTTATGATGATTCTGTTGTTCCAAAAGCTGCTGCAATTTCTCGTTTCCGTCGATGTTATTTGCAGCACATGGAATGTCAATCGTACAGGTGGAGCGGGGTTTTCTCACCCGTAGCACGAGGAACGTGGTTATCGCATCGTCCGTGGCACGTGGTTATCACATCATTTGTAGCACAAGGTATCCACATCATCCATAGTAGCTCTTCGCAGTATAATGCAATTGCATCAGTAGCATGTGGTACCTGGTTATCGTATCATCCATAGCACGTGAGACGTGGTTTCCTCATCAGTAGCACGTGTTAAGTGGTTTTCTCATACGTAGCACATGAAACGTAGTTTCTTCATTATCCATAGCACGTGGCAAGTGGTTACACCATCATTCGTAAAACGTAGGTCGTCATCCGTAACATGTGGAACGTGGCTTACTTATCATCCGAAGCACATGGCACGCAGTTTCCTTATCATTCATAGCACGTGGTTTCCACAAAAATCTTTTCACAACGGTTTTCACATTGTTCGTAGCACATAGGACATCATCCGTACATCGTGGTAAGTGGTTTCACCATCCCACTTCTGATGTCGGGGAGTTCGTTATCACTGGGTTAGATTATGGCGGAAACTTCGAAATAAAACGTGGAACTTGATGTTAGGGCATGTATTAATCACAACGTTTAGCAACTTTACAATAATCATCACGATTAGTCAGGATGTAAATGGATATAGGAAGCGCGGTGAATTCGGCGTGTGGCCATCACTGATTTATTCACTCTACGTCTGCACTGCCCCACGAACCAAATAACAATGATCCGTCCAACAAGATAGATGTGCTATTCAGACTCAACGGAAAATGACCGAAACTCATTCAGTCGTTCACTCATAAAGCCTTGCACCGACTACACCCAAGTTAAGACGACTTGACGCAACCAATATCTCATTTAGTCGCTGACATTGACATTGACATTTCAAAACATAAACAAGGTAGAAAGTAAAGTAGTTCTTCAACTGGCCAAGTCCATCGAATCTGTGTTCTCTCCGACAAATAAGTTTAAAAGTCTACGCCATTTTCTTATGGTTGACAACCCTGGCAAGAAGACACCATTTTCTTATAGCCTCACATCCGGATCAACTGTAGGTAACGGGTTATCCATTCATTACGACAGACCCTGTATATAGTTAGATAACTTAAAACAACTTTTTCTAAATGATCGTAATTTACAAATTTAAATTTTATTTTACGCATTAAAATCCCTTGTGTGGTTTAAAAGTAAATAGAGGACAAACAGACACAAATAGTGACTTGGATTTATACTATGGTAATGATGATGATAAATTAACTATTTAATAAGAGAGTCTTGAATGTTTATAAGTGCACATGATATTATAATAATATCATTGAGTATTCTTAAGAAATTTTTATTAACTACAGAGTGTTGCTTTAACATATTAAACTCTCTTATACGCCTTATGACTCTTTCCACATGAATCCTTAAACTGGCAATAATTTTTGTTTGCCGTACTTCTTCTTTAGATAATTTTGACCCAGAAGCTACACTAGGAGGCCTTAATAGTTTGATCCCTTTTTCATTCAACGTTTGTTCCACATGCTTGAATCCTCGATCAGCTAATATGACGGTACCTGGATCTAAATTATCTAAAAAATCACAATTTTCTAAAATAGTGACATCACTTGCTCGGCCCCCAAAACCAGGAGAAATATAATTTATGAGACCATTAGGTGTACAAGATATTAAATACTTTACAGTGTTTCCTTTTTTATAATCAGACCAAGTTAATGCTTGGAACAGTGCTTTGGAAGGCTTTTGAATGTCTATTTCTAGGCAATCAATTATACAGCTGACATTATAATAATTGTGTCGAAATGAGATAGGTAAAGTCTTTCTGATTGAATGTTTGTTTAATTTTACTATAAAAGGGCGCAAAAAACTAGCGATGATCGGAATGTTCTAAAGAAATAATTTACTAATGTATGATAACGATATTCCAAAATTGTCTTCTAGTTCTGAAAAAGTACTATTTAATTTAATTTTTTTTAAGCACATTAATATATGTTCATGTGGAATATTGGTATGCTTATGCATTAAGTGAACTAAAAAATAACAATCACCAGGGATTCCAATGTACATCATTGGCTTCTTTACAATTAAGCGCAAAGTATGCTGCAAACATTGCATTTTTTCTATGTCTTCATTTGCGCATGCAATGCTTGTACTGGATTCAGTCATCTTTGTTGGAGTTGTTGCTAATGATGTGGAATCTACTTGAAGAGGATTTTCTTTAAATAAAGATACATCACTCTCTGATTTTTCATCATCCATAAAGTTAATCCTTTTTTTTATATTAATAGCACCCGATGGCTTTACATGAGAAAATAATGGAACAATTTTGAAGGGAGAAGTGTAACTAGACACAACAGTCGGTTTTAGAGGAGAAATAGCTACATCTCTTGTTACAATCTTTGTTTGCACAAACTTGCTTCTAAAGGGCACTTTAGTTTTAGAATGACACTGGACAGATTTTTCAGTGGTTGCAACAGGTTCTGTTGTTGTGCTTTTGTCACAAATTAGAGATAATTCTGAAAAGTAAAAAACATATTTATAAAAGTTGCAGAATTTTTTTAATTTTACTGCCTTATTTAACTGGGTTTTAGCTGTGAGAAGAAGTAGTTTAAGCACAATTTAGAAAATAAGTTTTCATACCTTCCATACAAGCTTCAACAACAGAAGGCTCATCATTGGTTGACAAAGGTTGTTGTATGTCTTCACATAGTTTTACTACTTCCATTCTTGGCCGTTTAACAAATGCAGATCGGGAAGTACTAGCATCACACCTTCTTTTAATGCGATCTGGCTGGCAACAAAATTTAGAAGGCAAAACGTGATTTTTTAAAAATATTTTCTTGCTGAAACCCATTTTATACTGGCAGTAATTTTCCATGTCGTTTTCCATCTGTAACAAACAAACTTTATTGTGAAGCTCATTGGAAATCATAAGACTGTATCTATATACCATTTTTAACGAATATTATGGAAAACAACGAAAATATTAGAAGTGAGAAGCAAGAGGCCGTCTATTAAAACTTAAAGAGTTACTCTAATATTTAATTTTTGAATGTAATTAAGTATAACGAAATATGAATATTATGTTTACTTACATCGAAATGGTCTTCACAGAAGAAAATATTTGTGCTATTAGCAATATCGTTAGGATCCCTGCGAGAAAGTTCCAACCACTTTCGGCGCATTTCGACATTCTTAGGAACACTAACGAATAGTTTTTCCGGAGTTTTTATCGAAGTATTGGTACATTTAGGCACTGAACACCATTTGTAACTCATTTTGTTATATATCAATGTTAAAATGTAAATAAAAGCGCACTATGTTTTCTTATTTACAACAAAGTAAGTGAGCACAGGCTGGCAGGGCTGCCAGACGTAATTTTCAAATTTTCGCCAGATTTAATACTGTTTTTGCCAAAATAACGTAAAAATACCCTAATCTGGCAGCACTACAGGCATGTGACGTCACTGACTCCGCCATACTGCCAAAGTAGCGTTTTCGCGCGCTATTCAAATATCGAATATTTGATTTGATATTTTTCAGCAAATATGTACCAGAATTAAAAAAAACTAATGTTGCAGGGTTCCTTAAGACCTACTAAATAATAAAAATTGGTTTTTGAAAACTTGTCAAATAGCCTATAAGGTAAATTAATTAAAGCATTACAAGGAAAATATTTCATCGCTATAATAAAAAATCCATAGACAATTCAAAATGTGATTGGTAGCTGACCTAAAAGACGCTCAGCCTAAAGCTGTGTTGAAGGTAAAAATTAAGTTTAAATAAAAAAAACTACATTAAGCTACTAGGTTTTCAAGTTTACTTAATATTTAGTTCCAAGTACAAATCTATACTAATATTATATAGCTGAAGAGTTTGTTCGTTTGAACGCGCTAATCTCAGGAACTACTGGTTCGAATTTAAAAGTTATTTTTGTGTTGGATAGACCATTTACCGAGGCAGGCTTTAGGCTATATAACATCACTCTGCAACTATTAGGAGCGAAGAAATAATGGAAAATGGGAAGAAAACGGGGAAAATTATTCATCCTTGAGGGCTTTCTTTGCGTGCGCTGCGAAAACGGTTCTAGAAACCAAAAATATATGTATGAAAGGATTAATGGAACTTTACCGCGGGAAAACTTCGCATCCCCACGGGAAACCGACTTCTACGCGAACGGAGTCGCGAGCGGCCACTAGTAATAGAAAAAGCGTAGCTTCTGTCCCCGCGATAGTCGGTGGTATTCCGGCGGGTGCGTCGGGATCCAATCGCTCCCGGTTCCGCCTCCACGTTAGGTATCACGCGACTTCTACTTGCAGTTTAACATTAGATACGATAAAACAACTTGTAAAAAATAAATAAACAATATGATGTAGAATTTTAAAAAGTACAAATTTCAGTTAAAAATATTGAAGTGAAATAAGGAATGAATCTATAATAATTAATCTGTATACTAACAACAGACTTATAATAAATCTGTAGAGAGGTCAATTCTGTACATGAAACATATTTCCAAAATAACTATCAGGGGGTGATTAGGGATTGATACTGATGCCAAAAATGCAATCAGTAAAATTTTTGTCCGTCTGTCTGTTTGACCGTTATAGAAACAAAAACTACTGGACGGATTTTATCGAAACTTGGTGCAATTATTATTCATACTCCTGGGCTGGTTATTGTATACTCCTCATCACGCTACAATCAACAGGAGCAGAGCAGTGAAGGGAAATGTTGGGAAAACGGGAGAAGTTACTCCATTTTTTAAGCTTCCGTCGCGTGTGCAACCTTAGTGGTTAAAGCTACACAGAAATCATGTATGACGGAAATGTTCCCCATAAAATTATATACCTTTTTTTTTTAATCCTACTAATATAATAAACGCGAAAGATTATGTATGGATGTTTGTTACTCTTTCACGTTAAAACTACTGGACGGATTTGAATGAAACTTTACAGTAAATTAACCTAATTTACTGTAAAGTTTCATTCAATGTAACACATCAGAATAACACATACTTTTGACCGTGGGAAAACTTCTCATTCCCATGGGAAACCGACTTCCACGTGATTTTGAGTAAATTAAGTAAATTCAAAATATCTCTAGACAGTGTTGATGTGTGTAATAAAGTTAAAGTAGGTGGTACCATACAAAATAACGTTACAGTTATCATACGAGTTCACAACTAAGGTTATCATTTGCAGCTACATATATGATGATTTCGCACGGATATTTGGTATTCGGGGTGAGGATGTGGACCTTTACTGTTGTGTTGTTAGTGATGACGGCAACGTGTTGCTCGGCCGCTATAGACATGATTTCTACCTACGAAGCATTTACCTCGAGCGGAAAAAGGTGCATCGGTGATTGCGGAACCGTGTGGTTTACATCCAAGTGCGTCACCACTTGGCATTATGGCGTGGAACCGTGCGTTAGTCAAAACAAGAAGCACACCACACGCTACTTAGGGATAGACGGGCAACCGTGTGTAAGTGATTGTGACGCGTTTGGTGATTATGATAAACAGTGGTGCGCGGTGACGACGAACAGCTGGGACTACTGTTCGCGGCCCCTGGCGTTGAACGGTTACGAAACGGTTCAATCGAACAACGTGTATTCGACGTGTCTGGACGAATGCAAATCTCGAGACAGCTGGTACAACTATTGCAACACAGGCGACGGCAGTTGGGCAAAATGCGATCCAAGCAAAACTACTATTGCATTCAATAACCCCACAGAGTCAGGAGAACGATGCGTGACTAGGTGTAAAAGACTAAGTGGTTCCAGTGAAAATTCACCAGCATTTTGTTACACCCAATCGCATAAATGGAGCAAGTGTTTCCCAAACCCACTCCCATCCACGTGGGATTTTAAAAACATCAGTCGTCGCATCAACGAAGAGTGCACGTTATTGACGACCAGCACTAATGGACAAAGTTTAGTGAAATGTCAAAACAACCGTCAAACCCGCCAGGTGAACCCCGGCTTCAACGAATTCAATTTCGATTGTACCGTCGATATGGAAGACATATTGTTAATGCATCAAGCAAGTTTTCCAATTGTTGAGTTAAGGCCGTTCAATCCTAACAATCCTATAACCACGCACACAAACCCCATATTAAATTACCACGTGATGGAAACAATTGGATACTTTTCAGAAGAACGACCGACGGTAGATTTGCCATTAGACGTTGAAGCACTAATAACTACACACACGATTGGTAACCCTCGAGACCAGTTTGATTCAGAAGTGAATAATAATTTTAATGCAATGGACATCGGCATATCCGATGCCCATCGAAACTTTGACGAGAGAGGTCACATGATAGCGGCTCGACTGGGCGGTTCTGCTGCGTCCTACAACATATTTCCCCAGACGCGATGGTCCAATCGAGGCAGGGGCTCGGAGTGGTACGCGCTTGAAACCCGCATAGAGAGGTTTGTTCAGGAGCGGCCTCTTAGTAGATATGTACGAATGTGGGTAGCGTTGAGCTATCCGGTGGATAACACGCAAGCATTGATACATCGACCGGATGCCATCGGAGTCCGCGTCAGAGCGTATGACAATGGCAATTTGGTGGATTTATACTCAGGTGATGCAGTGACCATCAACACTAACCAGCAGGAGAATTTATTCTTCACTAACGATCCCGCGCGTCGCTGTAGGGGATGATTATATTAAACAAAGAATAATTCAGTGTATCACATATGAGACTGCTCTATGTACCTATCAATCATTTTTGTTTCCCGTGAAAATCTCCATTATTGATAATGCTATATAGTTGTATCGTCTTTACACCGATCTAAATAGATAGTAACTATTATTGAAATATACGAGCAAAGATGGCACAAAATAATTTTTTACATGTAAACTAAATCTGTAAGTATTATGGACTTTTGTTACATAAATCAATCTTTTAGTGAATGCTACATTTAAAATTTCCGATTTTTAATAAACGAAGCGACCTCTGTTTAAAATAGAATATAATGCAAAAAAGAAATGTTCATTTACATTTAATTAGTTTGTATGTATTTTGGATTAAAACGTAATGGGATTGCAACGGTTACACATATCCAATGACTTCCAGCGATTTCTTCTTGTAGATACTTATTTGAAGATTGGTTACGCCTGTATATATTAATTCATATTTTTTTATAGAACCACATCTTATGTTCATTACTAAAATATAAAAATATGCCGCCCCTACATCTAGTGCCGCCCCCTCGACGCCCACAAATATTCGTAAACCTTCAATTTGACAGTTCCCTCGTAAATTACCCGCAAACAAGCGTGCGACCTTTAGCCTCATCGGTGGAATCCAACTCATAGGTCACCTTAATTATTTACCAGAAAACAAATTACGTTAAAATGCTTGATACATTTTCTAGTCTGAATAGGAATATTAATTTACAGGATTGGTCCACAGGGTAAGTCGTCAACAAAGTTACTTTGAGATTGCTTTAGAAGTAGATAGCTAATTCATTCGGTACCGCCAAGTATTAAATGCGAAAAAACTTTTTTTTTGTCAATACATAATTACAGGGTCTAAGTAGAAGAGCCCGGCGGTAGATCGCGTGACAAATGAAATAAGGCAATCTGTTACCTCCCGCGCGACGACACTTACCCACTATGCGAGAAGTAAACCAATCTTACACATGTGGATGTGCTGGATACACATACACATACACACGTATGTTTCTCTTGATGTAAAGATTGTAGGCCGTAGTTTCAATGTTCATAATGTGTTGCCCTTTTTTTAAATTACAATGGAATCTTACTAATATTATAAATATGAAAGTTTAAGTATGGATGGATGTTTGTTACTCTTTCATGTTTTGGATGAAACTTTACACTAATATAGGTTGTACATCAGAATAACACATAGGGTACTTTTTACCGTTAGAAAACTTCTCATTCTCACGGGAAACCGACTTTCACGCGAACGGAGTCGCGGGCGGCCACTAGTGAATTATAAATTTTAAATAACTTTCCTTATTTAGTAAGATTTATTTAAAGATCAAACACAAGTTTCAAATAAATATAATTTCCCGTTTCATGAAAATATGTAGGAATGGTGTTTTTCCTCTTTTTGCGTTTTTGTTTGTAATTCGGAAAACCCTTTCTGCAAAAGATCCGATATGTAGCGTCGACCGCGCCCCGCCCCCCGCGCCGCAGTCCCCGCGGACTACACGCAGCGGCTACATTCACAGGCCCTACACATTTTAAGCCAATTTACAAACATATCGGTGAATTGGCTCCAAAGGAAAATTTCAAAATATTGTATACCCTTCGATTACTTAGTAACCGGCGGGGGCGTTATTAAAAATAAATTGATTCACCACTTTGAACAAAAAGGGCAGCGCTGTGGTTGTTCGAAATTGAAAAACTCTCTGTTTGTTTATTTCATGTTTAAATTAGCTTTTGATGCTTTAATTTCATTTTTAATAACTGCCGAGAATTAATGATAGCTCGAAAGCGGCAAACACATAGGAAATGTGGTCAACTTATTAAAATGTCTGCCGCTAAGAGCAGAGAGACCAGTTTTAATTAAGAATATTTTGTTTGATTTCATTTAAACCACTGAAGCTATGTGTATGTAAAAAAAAGATCCAGTATAAGGATATTTTATTTATGATCCATTGAGCAAAACCCATGCAAAACCTTATTAAAATTAATTGAGGTTACTGCTTAAAACAACAATTTAAATTGGATTTATTTTTGATTGTATTAGTATATAATTAATTTTATTTCAACACACTTGCTCATAGAATGAGCTTTATCACATCAATTTTAGGGCCATAAACCAAGCCATAAACCACTCGTGCACGGTAAAAATATTACACACTAGTTCATAATAGAATAAATCCTACAAAGTTAAGGTAGTCCCTAACTGCAAACTAGTTACTAAAACATTTTTAGCCATTCAGCCTTACTATATTTTGAAGTAGGTTGAATGGCTATATTTTTTAAGATAAAATACAATTATTTTGTAACATATTAGTGTTTATTATCAATAATTTGATAATAATTAATGTTTTTTTCTAATTGGTATACATTTATTGATTCTAAATATATAAATGGATTTTCAGTGGCATAAAACCTCTTTGTTGTTATATTATTCACTAGTGTGTAATATTATTCGATCCGAAACCGATCAAATTGAAGATGCTTTGTTTAATAGCACATAATTTGTACTACCTTAACTTTGAAGGCATTGTTGTATTACGCACTAGGGTGTAATAATATTATGCACGAGTGTGTAATAGCTCGGTTTATGGCCCTAAAAACGATGTAATAAGACTCACTTTCCGAGCAATTGTGTTAAAAACGAATTGTTGACATGCCTGTATGATATTATCTTTAGGTCCGGAAGCATCGGCAATCGCGTCCAGCGTCCACCCCGCTTTTTGAAAGTTGAAAGTTAAAATTCATTCAACCAAAGTTCATTTCTGTCGATAAACGAAACGAACCTTTTTAATACCCAAGTAACACCTTCCACACAGGATGTAGGCATTATTTAAAACTCCATTCATAAATTGCAATATTCTCGAGTAAAGGATTACTGAATCCTCGGAAATGAATCCCATACGTCACACCGAATGTACCTCCGACTGTTGAGACGAGGCGGGGGACAGGGGCAGAGCGGGGGGTACACAGACGGAGGGGGGTTCTAGAAATTAAATTAAGATCTGAGGCCGCGACGTCGACGCACACGATTTTATTTTGATTTAAAACAATGACAGAATTGTACGGCCATTTCACTTGATTTATGGTGATGGCACCTCCTTGCAAATCTACTCTGCAATCTTCATCTTGACATGCATACGATTTTTAAGACGAATACGTATTTTTCTTAGCATTAAGGTTTGCAAAACAATTTCAAAATCCCAATCTTAATACACTTTTCCATCGTTAATTTGTTATTCAAGGCAATTCTGTAATTATTGATATAGTCCATACGTTTTTTTATGGTGTATACAATGTGTTTTCAGCATATTCTGATTTCAGAGTTATAGACAACTTATAGGCTAACGTCGTACGTGAAGTAAAGTGCCCTTTTATCCGTTTAATTCCCTCGATTTCACTTTTCCGACGAGAACAAAGTTTACCAATGCCTACATTTATTGTCACTTGTCATTGTATTGTCAATACTTACAGTGGAAAAGTTCCCGGGTCTGACGGTTGAACGGACCTTCTACAGCTAAAGAGAATCGAAAACAATGATTGGTACATCCAAGAAAATTATCTTGGATTGAATAATATTCATTTAAGTTACTACATAGTTCTGAGTTTCTGACACTACTACGATCTGTATTAATAATTTAAACAAATATGGAGATCTAATTGAGACAATAAATATGACCCAAGTCACGTATCCTAAGTATACAGTTTACATTGCGGTCCGACCTCCTCGCCAGCGCTGCGGCCCTGGTACTTCGCGCAGACTACAGTCAACAATGTCCTACTTCTAAAGGTTATTATTTAATTAAACGGTTATTTAAGCATGAAAAAACGACAAAGAAAAACTTTCTGAAAACTTACTTAAAAAGCCAAGTTTTTCTTTGATGAAAAGGTCGCTAATTATGAAAAGCAGAAGCTGAGTTTTTATTGCGATATAATTCGTCGTTAAAATTCGAAAATGGTGTTGACACGATTATCACATTACTGGGTTCGAGCCCGGGTGGGGCGACCTTGGACCGAGGCATATTTCACGTCGGGGTAACAACGTTTTATTAATTTATTTATATTTTGTAATCCGTCCACCTCCGCCGTGGACAAAGGGACGCAAAATTCATGTATCACGCATATTTGAATAGAATTTTAACATGGTTTGAATTTGTGAGCAGACGCTTTTTATGGACGTAGGATTATCACTAAAATAAAGCCTAGAGCGGAATGTACCAGTTAAAAATCCCGACTATTTCCAGATTCTGAAATATGAATGAAAAATGTATTTTTTCTCAACGGTTTCCGTAAAAAAATACAAACCTGTTATACGAGATTGAAACAAAATAAAATAGTTGCAAGTTCTGCCTGACTGTAATTACTTTTACGTGTCAGTGTTTCTACGTGTGAGCTTTAAATAGTTTTGAAGAATATTAAAAATATAATTTACATCATTATAGTCGCGTCAGTATGTATAAGAGTTTTAGATTGCAACTGAAAAAGTTATATTTGGGATCATAGTTTTCAAAAAAAACAATCTCATTTAAAAAAAACATAAAATATAAAAGCGTTCCATGTGTGTAATGGTGACCGCTGCAGGCGTCGGACGAGTTCCATTTTTCCCGCGTAATTAAACGTCAAAGAGACATTTAGCGCGAACGTTGACGCGCCAACAGCCGCGCCACGTTTCGCCGGCGACGCAACGTACGAAATATAATGAAACCAGCCCAAAATAAAACTAGCACACCGACAATAACAACCACACTTACTGACACATTAACATTCAACAAATAAATAAATGCACATCCCTGCATGACTAATTGCAATCGAAAGTGAAATTATGAATTCCATACAGATATGAGTTGGCATTGCAAACAACACAGTTGCCTGAATCATGGCCCAATGTCCCCTAATAGACCAAGACCAAGGAGCGTCATGCATTATGCATTCCGCGCGACGCGCCGCTATCCGCCATTGTCGAGGTTTAATTATCGACACGCGGATCCGCTCCATCGCCGGCATCGTTACTTCAAATGCAGCTTTATTATACCCGTAATGAACCCACTAACCCGACAAAGCCCAAATTAGCGACGGTGAAAGAAGGCGATTCCCTCGACAGCCATGAACGTCGGAGTGCACAGTGAGATTTGCGTCAGCGCCGCGCGATGCCGGTCACGTCCGCGCACTCAACAATACCACCTCCTAATCGGTGACATTACACAACCGATGATCTTCACTTTACCGGGCCAATGTCGGCTACCACCCGCCCGGAATATCGATCATGAAGGAGAGATGACACATCCGGAAAAATGGAAACTCGTAAACAACTCGACCACATATGTATAAAAACCTAAGTCGCTCGAAAATGTACATCATTCGTCTGCAGACAGTCGAAGAAGCGACAAGTGACAATGAAGAGCTTCGCTTGTGTAGTGTTGTTGGTGGCGGTGGTGGTCGCTGAGCCGCCTCGCTACAGAGACGCGAGGTTCGAGCGCCAGCAGCAAGCCGCCGCGCCCTACCCCGCCGCCGGGTACAAGCCGGAGACCGAGTTCAGCCTGCCCGCCCGCCAGGAGCTGCAGCCGCCCGCCACGTCCTACGGCGTCCCCACCGACAGCTACGCCGCCCCCGTCAACACCTACGCCGTGCCGCAGACGCAGTACGGAGTGCCGCGCGCCGAGGGCAGGACCAACGAGGGGAAGAGCAAGGGGGGCGACGATGACAAGGACAAGGAGCCCAAGCAGGACAGCGAGGCTGTGGAGGTCGGCGAGGGAGAGAAGACAGGGAAGCTGGAGGACGGATCCGCGAGCGACGCGGAGGTGGTCAGCGCGCAGGGGGCGTACTACGTGCTGCTGCCGGGCTCGCGGCTGCAGCGCGTGCAGTTCCGCACCGAGGACGACCGGCGCCGCATGGCCTACACCGCGCGCCTGCGCTACAGCGACGCCGAGCAAGCGCCGCTCTACGTGTACTCCGCGCTGCCCGCCCCCGCCCCCGCCGCCTACACCGCCGCCCCCGCCGCCGGCGCCCCCGTCGCAGCTGCCTACTTGCAGCTGTTCTAAGGGATCACACTGTAGTACTATTTTTTATAGTTATTGAAACACCAAGCTAAAACCTACAGCCAGCCAACGATCCCTACATAATTTCTCTTTCATGTGATCTAATTATTGAATACCTATTTATCAATGAAATTTTCCAAGTTGTCAAATCTGTGATAAGTTATTAATGCTTGTGCCTAGACAGTATTACTCGTTATAAATAAAGTTATTTTGAAATTCTTTGTTTGTATTTTTTCTGTAGAAAGCTAATACAAAAAATATTTCAAGAGGAGCTAGACGAGATCCATTACTGATTAATCTCTTTTTCAGTGCCTTTTGTGAAAGATATAGTAGATTAAAATTTACAATACTCCGACAAAATGGGCTTTTCTGAAAGGCGTGGGCTCTTTAGTATTTTTTGTTGTATTCAAATGTAGGTGAGACGTCGCGCGGACTAGCCTGTTGCTGCTATTTTCACAAAACTCAATTTGCATAACAAAATCAGAACTGATTTAGTAATTTTTCATAGTTGTTAAATTCTGCGTTTAAGTTCTCTTTGAAATACAAAGCGTTGTGTATTTAGTAACGTTTTATGTTCGCAGCGTGTAAATGACTAAATGCTAAGCATTTTGTGTAACTAATTGTTTCGGTTGAAACTGGAACATTCGTAACAACCGCAACCAGGTAAGTATTTAGGTTATAGACATGTATGCACTCACCTAAATCTGTATTTTTAGAGTAAACACTATATTAGTTTACCCGTTGATAGACAGAGTGTCTTCATTTGGGACACTAGTCGCATGTTTTATAAAACAGTTTGTGTGTCGTAGAACATAACTAATTAAATCGTTATCTATTCACTTTTGTGTCCACAGGCCTCTTGTATGACCGGATTAATATATTAGAATTAAGCCATATAAACCTATTGATGACGCAGATACTTGAAAACATATCCTGTGGAGCGTAATGACAAGAACACAATGCATGTCCTACACGTCGTGAATACATAATTATCTTGCTCCTGCGGCTTACCCTTATTGTGTTGAACAATTGTGTCCATAAGACCCGGGCTAGTACATTATAGGGGCGGGTCTGTCCGGACTTTCACGAGATAGTTTCATATGTTCACATAATATCGGGAATTGGTCTTGTCGTCATCGACAATGAGACCCGATTGCATATTATCTCCACGAATAGCTGATAGCACAATGGTAATATGATAACAGAACGCAGCAAATATGATAACAGAACGATTCTACCCACTCAGGAATCCATAGTTAACCTTAATTAAATCATTGTGATGGTTAACTATGGGTTGGTTATTAGAAATGTAGAGATGAGTTTCTTTATAAGGGAAACCAACTGAAACACGGAACAAATGCTTCGTGTCAGGACTGGACTGGATAAACCCGTCCCGTTTCAATCTAAACAAATCTGCTTCCTGATTGATAGTCGGCGCTCGGCAACACTGGAGTCAATAAAAGCTCTCTTTTCGTCTCTATTCAGATGCAAAGTGTTGCCAAACTCCGCTCTTTTGAAAGCTGTTTTTTTTTTTAAAAGAGTCGTCGCTTGATTGGTACGGACCAACACAAAAGGCTGTTCAAGGTGTCGGGCGCACATTAACTGCGAACCAATTCTAATGAATTGATGTTGGCGGATACATAGCGACATGCTTTGTAATTTCGGCGTATTTATAACAGTACAATTCAATGCAAAATAATGAAAATAATTAGGGTAAGACAAGAAGTATGGTGTGATATTTTTTTTAGTTTACAAGTTTTGTAAATACTAAAAAATAGTTCATAATTGTCAAGATAACTATTTCTTTTCTAATATATTGATGTATTGCGCCTAAGGGTTTTCGTATATTAATTTCTGAACACTTAAATTCATTTCTTTAACCGTTTTTTCTTAACATTTTTAAAAAATAACTGCCAAGATATATTAATTTTAACTTGTATAAAGTACGCCTGAGTGTGGTTGTTTCAGATTTTTTAAATGAAATTTTAATTGTGCGCCGGAGCCGCCCGCATGGCCAGTCGGTTGATTCGTCGATTCTGTTGGAAAGCTATTCCAATTGGACAGAGAAGATAAAACGGTTTAACTTTTATGTATGCAAATGGTTTAAGTTTTATATTAATTTGAATGCAAATCTGTTAAATGAGTTTTGGTAAAAGTGATTTGGATGAAGTACCTATGCTAAAGTCTTTATTTGCGAGTTGGTTAGAAAACATGCATAAGTGTAAATAAAACTTCTTTAGAGATTCTAAGTCAATTTGAATACGGTAAATTAGGTCGTTGTAATTAGCTTCGCACATGCAGATTAACATTCAGGAATTTTACAACGTAAACATGTTTACATCCCCAACGCCGTCCTTCAATTAGGAATAGTTGTCTTGTCGTCCGCGATCCATGTCAAATGACATGACAACTACGTGGCACCGCCACGGTCACTGCATTCTTGTCAAAACTACGACGAATTATATACAAATATCACATGTGTGATCTTATACCCTATTGTTATCCATAACTATAATTTCCTCTCTATAATTTACTTATTTATTGAAAATGAAGAGTTTTATTACTAATATTAATTTAAGAGTACAACAACAACAACTAATAATCTTGTATCTATACTCCCGTTCTACATTCAAGTCTTGGTACACTTCATAGTAAAGTATTGCTAAGACTTTTAACCCAGTCTTTTAACTAAGACTGAAGCCTCTGAAATCCAATCATATGATTCCGAACTGCAACCAATCAATTCGTGACTCTATGTCGTAGGGCTTAGATCACAGTTTCAATTACCTATGATGTAAGTGCCAGGTGAAGTACGTTTGTTTGTTTATCTTCCTCTCAACCAGTACAGTAACACGAGCATGTAGCGAATTGATTACAGTCGCGAGGACACGAAGCCCTCAACAAATATTTACAGGTTTTCTTTTGTTAGCCCGTATCGTAACGTTTGTTTAGATGCATAATTTAACAGCTCAAATTATTAATTGTAACGTAATCACAGACTTGACTTCAAACATTGAAATGGCAGATGAAGTCTCTTCATGGTGTTTTTTATACCGCTGTATCGTTAGTTACGAGTCAAGTGTTTTTACAAAGGTTCATGTCACACGAAGTCACGATCTGCTATCGGAGCTCGAGTTAAACAAATAAACAACTTTTATTAGATAAATTAACTTAATCTCTTCGTAAACCTCCCCCGCCCTCGATAACAAACAAGATATAATTGTCTTAATTCTGTAATTACACAAATAACAAACGACTCCGGGGCGGTTTATCTCTAATTCTGTGGCTGAAGCGAAAACTCCACTGAAACCAGTTCAGAAAAGGGTTATTTGTTATATAAACATTATTTGAATGTCTGGTTTAGCTTTTACTGAAATGATTGCCATATAAAAACTTTTCAACGCCGTAATGTTGATGTTAATGCTAATATTATAGTAGTATCTCTTCTTAATCAGTGGTCTACGTCAAACAATAGCACACGTCAAAATGAAGTCACCTTTATGTTTTGGTTGTTTTGTGTCCGGTTTTAGTAGTATTTATGAATAAATATAAGTGTAATGAAGATAGTGAATGATGTCGTCAAGCCTGAAGTTCGGGTCGTCGCTGGCGATGGTGAAGGAACTAGTCGTGATCCCCAAGTACGTGCTGGTGATCAGACTCATGGCTGCCTGCGTCGTGCTGCAAGGCAAGTCCACAAATATCATCACAAGGCATGCCTTCACACTAAAAGTGTTTATGAATGTATCAGAAATGTCTTACGCTCATTTTGGAACTGATAAAGTAGAATAAAAGTATATTTGTAACAGTGATTGAAAAGCTACGAACTTAAGCTTTAGGTTTTGCAGTACAAAGCTAAGATTGAAATGCAGTAATTTGTTTTGTTTTTTATCGCCAGGCGTCCTTGTGATCACCGGATCAGCATTAGTTCTGAGTTGCTACTTCGAGCCCGATAAAGCCCTGTTTGAGTACGACCAGCTCGTCCGTCTCATGTACCTGTACGACTTCACGTCCTGCAACAAGGGGAAGAACTTCGCCGCAGACACCATCGGAGACATAATGCTCGCCAATGAAACCTTCGGTCTCAATGTGATATCCATTAAATACGAACCAACCTTCGCCAAGCCGCTAACTAAATTCACCTCCACTACACAAACGTGAGTTCTAGTTAATTAAACAACCAAAATTAATAGTAGTAATCGTAATTATAGTTTCCTTAGCGTTATATTTATACTTGTTTCTTTTACAGTAATCTAAAAGTGAGTATCGCTTTCCATATTCTCTGGATATGTAGCGTGATTGCCGTCGCAATCTGTGCGAAACGCCACGGTCGTAGTAAACTCGCGAGGCTTAAACTAGTCCTCGGTATCTGTTACTACTTCTCGTTGTTCATGCTCTGGTACGATCTGTCCATGGCCGTCGTGTACGCCGCACACATCCAGCAGAGCTTGACCAAAGGAATGATCCTGCGGCACAGCGGCACCAACATCATGATCACGATCGCCGGCGAGGACGACTTCGGCGGCTGGGTGCCCATCGGCGCGTCCGTCATGTGGCTGCGCGGGATCCTGTTCTTCGGACTGAACGTGTTCTTCATGCGGTACATCCACCACATCAGCAAGGTGACCAGGAAGCGCGAGTACACCAAGATCTTCGCGACCAGCGGCAACACCTACATCCCCGACCCCGACTACGAGCGGCCGGTCTACGACGACCAAGTGCTTGTCTACAATGCAAACGACGAACGAGTTAATGTTGATTAAAGTGCGAGACATTGAATACTATTGAGTTAAAAGTAATGACAGGATACTATACAATCTACCGTTGCGGTAAATTGCCCTCCTTTTGTTAACGAGGACGATGACTCTAAATTAAATTGCACAGATTTTTATTTCCGCGGAAATTCAATTTGAAATGTCGGAAGGAAGATGCCATTAAATTTTTCATTATCACCTCAGCAAAGAGACGAAGGGAACATTAATTTCGGACTGTACCTGTAATCACAACACGGGCCCGGCAATTTCAGAAGAAATAAATTAGTTCATGGCCCACTTGAGCTCTACTAGATTGTTTTGCGAACGTTTCATAACGCCGCTTTGAAGGATTCGTGGACGTCGTTTTTGTAATAAATTATTGAAATTGGAAATGAAAACGCTGACTATTTATACTCAAATTATGATTCATTCGCAGAGTAAGTATTTGCTTGTAATATTATCAGTATATAGGTTTCTTAAACAAAGGAAAGGAAAGGGCTACTTCCCTTTCTGGAATGTCGTCCCGTTTTGTCAGCCGGGTCGTTATCATTACTGTCACCATTTGTTTTGGTGGGTGTCGTCGGCTTCGCGGTGTGACTGTAATTCCTGGGAAGGAAGACAGTCGCTGGGGGGTTATAAACAAGTAATAAATGTCTTCACACCCCAAATATAAACAAGTCTGATTCATATCATTGCTTCCGTCACGTATTCAAATAAACTGTCGTAACTGGAGGATAATACTGAGGTTAGGCTTGACGAGGGTGGTATTGCGAGTAAAAGTTGTAGCTTAACAATCTACTGAAGTAATTTCATTTCATCTGCTCAATTTGCGATAAATAACTTTTTATAGCCTTGGCGATAATAGTGATATGCTACCTGACCCTGAGCTGCGAGCAAACTCAATACCGTGTGCTGGTGCACGAGGTGACCCTTTTCAAGTTTCTGTACCTCAACGACCCGGAGGCCTGCGGGAGGACCTTCTTCTACAACTACACCGTCGGGGAGTTCGGCGACTACGGCGTCAACACCATCATATGGACCAAGAGGAACGAGGTGGCCGCCGCATTTAGACGGTGGGTGCTCTACTTACAGCACAGAGATTCAGCGGTAACGAAAGTGTAACAAATGTTTTATTTGTTGAGCAGATTTGTTAAAGCTCTACTGGATACAATGCTTACTATCGCCAAATGCCGTAATCGCTGACTCGATAGAATAATTTGATGCTTATGCCTAATTATATATTTCGTTCGTATTAGAAAAAAGAGTAGTAGTTTTCACTTGTCTAAGGCACTTTCGTCGTGTAAGGAAAAGCTTTTCAAACACAATCTCTTCCTCAAGATATTCAATTTCATACCATGACCCAAAATTACACATAGCCAAGCAAATCTGAAGACAGGTATTAGGCAAATTTCTGCAAACTACTTCCTTGCCATATAACTGTTGTATGGATATCAGTAAGATGGCGCTGTGGGTGTCGGTGTCGGTGCTGTGGTCGCTGCTGGCGCTGGCGTCGCTGCTGGCCGCGCTGCGCGCGCGCCGCCACCTGCTGCTGGCGGGGTCAATGGCCGGCGCCGGCGCCGCCGTGCTGCTCGTCGACCTGCTGCACGCCGCGCTCTTCCTCTACGACATCCCGTATGCCAGGAATGAGAGTAAGAGATACTGCTATACAGTACAATTGCCTAATGTTACGATGCTTATTTTAGTTAAACGTATTGGCTTGAAGAAACTTCGTAAAGAACGGATAATGAATGATACCAGGAAGGACGTAGGTCTAAAATTACAGGAATTTAAATTTTAATAATAAAGTTTAGATATTTAACTGGTCTTTCTATATTGGATTATTACCAATCCAGTGAATGGTAGCTATAATAGAATGTTTAATAATGCTATGACTTTTTATACTATTGATTCCGCTAATAACTAGGATTTAGAAAAAAATACAAGTATTTTATAAATAAAACATTGAGCTTGTTTATTAAAAATTGAAAGTTCATTAAACAGCGAATATGCAAGTAGTCTAAACGTAGTGTTATATACGCATATTGGAGTAGTGTATTTCAACTGAACGACTGTATTGCTAGCCGATCGCGACGGTATACGGCACGCTTCATCGAGTGGAATAAGATGCATCCTGTATTGTTTGTTGGGAGCTCTGACGTAGTATCTGTGACGGCAGACAATCAAGCACGACGCTCTTACGTACTATACATACATACGAAGTACAGACGTGTACAATACCAATGCTTATTCAAGTGGTTTGAGAGAAGCATAAATCACTGAAAACAAAATGTCCGCCCGCGCTACCTATGAATAGTTGTTTTTTACTATTAATGGATCACTAACAATATAAGTTATTGTATTTTTTTTATTTTTCGGTATGTACCTAATCGAAATCGAATTACGAATACCGGCGTCCCACAAACTTGCGGAAGTTGCTGGGACAAGTGTCATTTTTATTCAATAACTAGTCCAGACGACAGTTTATCAGGTAATTCGTTATTCAAATGAATGGCATCAATAGCCCAGCTGTATGTAGTCGGACGTACGGCCGCGCTCGCGACGCCGGCGGCTAATTGATGCAATTGTGCTCACTCCGCGCTGCAAATGGAACGCGCTAATTTCATCAAACCAACGCTTTTAAAATCGCACCAAGTTAGTCGCAAACATGTTTTATTTAAATCAGAAACAGGTCGCACTCGAATCACTGGCTTTAATTGGATTTCCGGAATAATAAATGCATTTTAATTTACTCGTTAAATATTTGAGTGTTGATTTTAGGTGTATTCTGAATAAATCGAAAGTACTTTTATGTGTCATTTGCATACTGCTCACCGTTCCAGTAAATTCAATGATAAATTTTGAGTCAATTACAGTCATTGTTTATTTATTTATATTATATTAATAAACAAAGTTAATTAACTCTTTGAAGCGACCTTTATTTTGGTCTGATCTGGTTTTTCCTGGATGATAAAATGTTTTAACCGCAATAAAATGCACTCTTTATTATGCCAGGCCATAGAATAATATTGTTCCTAACATAATATTCCTAAATGTGTTAGTGCAAGTTTCCATGTAATATTATATCATATGGAAAAAAAGGCTTAAAATTATATAAAAAATATCCCACGACAGCATATGTCTATATTTTTTGGTTGACTCACAATAACACGTGTAAACTCCCAATAGCTTAGCAGTTCGAAGTTTTCTGATTATGTTTGTCTACTCTTACGTTTATAACACCCTCAGTCATCCCTTATTGACTATTCCATAAAAAAGAATCTTAGAAATCCGCATAGAAACATCAAAGTTATATAGGGTAAACTTCTAATTCCAACGGGAAACCGACTTCCACGCGAACGGAGTCGCGGTCGGCCACTAGTCTTGAATATAAGTAGTTTTCTATGGCTAAAAGGACTTTTGAAATCGTTCCAGCTAAAATGATTACCCTACACATCACAACTTACATACTCTACTCTCTATCAATATTCTCACATTTCGTCTTCCCGCTATAACATTGCAGGAGAGATAGTTCGCTACGTGAGCGGCGCGCAGCAGGGCGTGGGGTTCCTCAACCCCTCGGTGCTGTCGCGGCGCTACCAGCTGCTGCAGGACCGCGCGGACACGACCTGGCTGCCGCTGGCGCTGGCCTTCTGCAGCGCGCGCGCAGGCCTGCTGTGGCTGCTCAACTTCTGGATCGTCAAGGACAACTACTACCTACAAATTGACGCGCGACGTACGTATGATTTATGTATGCCTAGGGGATAAGTCGCGTAAGGAACTTTAATGGCCGGTCGACGCTTAATGAAATTATAGAATGATTAATGAAATGATATGCAACAATTATTGCCATGTCTTTAAAGTTTGTTAGCAGAACATGGGTGCTTAAGCTTACGGCTTTTCGTATTATAAAAAGTCCGTTATTTAGAAAAAAAAACTTTTCAAAGAAAGCGATGTTATATTTGCATCCATGAGTAAGTTATGTTTAATTTTCTTGCCTATAAAATTATCAATTGGACGTAAAAACAAGTAGTTCATATAAAACTATTTTTATTGCTCGCATGAATAATAACTTTTACGAACGTGAGAGAATTATTAATAAATCATATTTTTATGACATATTAATTATTTTGCACGGTCGTAAAAACCCCAGGGTTGGTTCATGCAACTCGATACTGTAATTGTACGGCATTAGCATATCAAACGGTAGAGCAAGTGTCCGGCGCTCGCCCCGTGTGGCGCGGCCTTATCGCACGTGAGTAGCGCGGTGTGCGCCCGCCCTTAGCGCGATCGCTTCACGTGGGCGGCAAGTGGAACTTTCCAGAAAACTTGAATAACTGAAAAAGTTTGTGCCTTTGTTACAAGGCGATCGATTTATTTTGATGGAAAACGTTTTCATAACAACTTTAATAAATAAGGTTACTTTGCATATGAAAACAAGGGATGATGTTTTATTTATTTTCTTGTTGAAAAGCTTTCCAATAGAGGTTTTTTGTTTATCTTATGGCCTGTATTGTTTTCAATATTGTACAGAAGTATGTCTGTTTAGTACAGAGTAATTATGAACTGTGTAATGCATCTTGTTATATAACATTTAAAATGTATTGATTTTAGTTAGATGCTAACACAAATATGATTTCCAGGTCCTGTGAAGAAAAAAGTCACTTCAGTTATAGTGTGACCTATGATGTATAAGGTAATAAATGACCATATTTTTAATATAACTTTGTTTTTGATTTGTAGAATCGGAAAAAAATATGATTTTTTACCGAGTAGTAAAATAAAATTTAGTTTCTTAATATAATAACTACATGTTCAAAAGTCCACAGCTAAAAATAAATAAAAGTTAAAATTAAAACCCGGGAAGGCTGGTAGCCGCATTCTGTGCAACATACATGTATTATTCAAGAAAAGCCATTACTATTCTACATGGCTACTATCATACTAAGACTCAAGCATATTTAAATCCAGATATCATGTACTCGAGGGTATATAATTTAGATAAGAGCTCATTTAAAAGGTTAATTTGAACAACCCGGCTGATAAACCTCAGGAAATGTCCCAATTTGAACATTCTCGCACGTTCATACAAAATCTGGAAGCGTGTGGCAAAGTGACGTATAATAATAATTATCTCGAGCCATTTGCTGCCATATTACCGTGGCTTTAATGGCTGTAATCGCCTGCAGATAACCTCATTATGATGTGTGCTAAAGCCTTAATCGAGGATACTCTAAATCGGATGCGGAATTCTTAAGTTGCTAATTTTGACGAATCTATGAACTTTGACTTAGTTTTTTTAATTCTATTGATATTGAATGAGAAGCGTCTATTCAGTAATAACTGTTCAGATATAATGCGGCCATATTCTAATGTATGAGCGTTTTTCTACTACAAACACCGTGACAGGGGAAACGATTTTAGTTGTTATTAAAACAATATAACTTTAAAGGTACTAAAACTTGTTTTTTTTTTTTTGGCGATTGATTTTGTGGATATTTTTACCTAAATATAAGTGCATTCGATGCAGCAGATATGATTTTATTGAAATCACATTAGATATGCGAACGAAAGGTTGGGAAGGTTGTAGTCGGATGGGATCGATTAGAAATAGAGAGGGAACATCGTTAACTTTCACGATTTCATCTTAATTGAGATTCAACAGAAATTAATCACCAATTAAAAGAAAATAATTATATTCTTGTAACTTAAAATCTAAGGCAGTATAGTATAAATAAAAAATATTCTAATTTTCTCTGCCTGATCGAGTCTGATAAATATTCTCAACATCATTAGGTTTAAGTGTAAACAGGAAAATAATGCTTTTTGATCTAGACGCAAAAATCCTTGCAAAGCTTATATAGTGACTAGTAGACAAAAAAGGCTTTAAAAAGAATCATAGCAGGAATATAGTTCATGTTCATGTTTGAAAAGTACCTAAATAAATAGTTCATATGTACGTTCAAAATTGTCTTGGATCCTTTGTGTACTGAGTAAATTAAGAAACTAATCAACAAGAGGTGTTACAGAAGGTAATTATTGTAAAGACAAAGACAAATATTTAACAAAGGCCTAAACTCACAATATCAGGAAATTGCTTCACAGAGCGCCGCCAGTAAACATAGTTAATTAGCAGAATTATCGCGATTCCAACCGATGACATTATTAACTGAGTCAATACAGATCTAAATTTCGACGACGATTCGATGGAGATAAATGAAGACAGACATGAGTTTATGCGATCAGATTTATTGAGAACATTCAAAAACAAATGCGTTGAAGATTTTACAATTGCAGTCACTGGTATACGTACACTAGAGAAGCCTAGGGTCGGAACAGCAGCGGCGGCGCGCGCCCCCGCTGCGCGCGCGCCGTGTAGCGCAGGTTCCGCGCGCCGCTCTCCGCCACCTGCACCTGCTGCAGCCGTCCATCGGGAAGCAGCACGTAGTACGCGCCCTGGCTGCGAGCCACCTCCAGGGGTCCCTCAAGCCGTTCCGCCCGCGGGTTGTCGGTGGTGGTGGGCTCCGTGCTGTTGGCGGCGTCGGTGGTCGGCGCGCCGTAAGTGTTGTCGGGGGCACCGTACGTGTTGTCGGGGGCGCCGTACGTGTTGTCGGGAACACCGTAGCTGGTGGCGGGGGGCGTCTGCTCATTGGGCAGCTGGAAGGGCTGCGCCGGCTGCCAGCCCGAGGCGGGGTACGGGGCGTCGTCGGGAGGGCCGTACGTCGCGGCGGGCTCGCTCTGTTCGTTGGGCAGCGTGAAGGGCTCCCCGGCGGGCTTCCACCCGGCGGCGGGGTACGGGGCGTCGTCGGGGGCCGCCGTGGTGCTGGGGGTGTCGGTGGTGGTCGGCGCCAGCTCCTGTCGCTGGAACCTCACCTCGCGGAACCTGGCGGGCCGGGCGCGAGGGGGCACAGCCTGGCGCCGCGGGGGCTCGGCCGCGCACGCCGCCACCAGACACAACAACACTAGGCACTTCATTACTGATAGTTGATTACTGATTAACTGATGCTGATGACCACTCTACCTCCCAATTTATACTAGGATGAAAGATTTAATTGTTCTTTGTGTATCATAAATGGTTCCATATAGGACGTTTTGGAGGATAGATGGTTCCGTTGATATGTGAGGCACGTCCGCGGCTGGCATTGACCCCGCGGCTTCGAACAGAAATGTGACGACAATGTCGTCCAATATTTTATATACATTGATTAGATTCTATTGAAATAGTTGCAAGTTGATGTCCTAGTTTACGTGACTGCTTCACTTTTACGTGAGATTTTATCGAAGTTTAAGACGAGAGGCGCTATTTTGTTTTTACAACGTCATTTCAACTATCAAGGAGTTTAATTGCCTTTCGGATTATGAGATTAACCTCGTGTATATTTAAGACCGAAGAAAATCTCGTGTAAATATGTAAGTTAACGTCGGAGGTGAGTTTACTTAATTTGTGTTGTGTCGAGCTGCGGTGTCTGCGTGAGTTGTCGTGGTAGGTGTTTGCTTGCGGCCCGTGTTGTACGACACAGTGGAGCCGCGCGGCAACACTCGACACCGCGACACACGCACGCGGAAGCTTCGGTTACATACTACAAAGCTGACATTTGACTTGAAGACGTAAAATAATTAGATGTTATCGTAATGCGGAGACGACTTGTAAATAGTATATTTCCGTAGAATTAGATGGCTTTGATTGAGCTTCCGTGTACAGAAATGTTTAAGGATCTACCTATGCAATATACATATGTACCTATTTAATACGGAGTTACCGCCGATTTACTCGAAGGTTTGTAACGACAAATAACAAGTCTGACCACATATTTGTTTAGAACCAAATTTCTACAATATTTAAGATGACAGCGAAATGGTGTTAATTCAGTAAAGCAGTTATATAAAGTGGATGTTTTGTACTCACAGTGAGCCCCAGTGCTGGGCCGCGGATCTGAAACAGTTACAATTAATTAGCCCGACACTCGGAACATATTCATATTATTAATTAAATTTAATTCAGCGCTCGCGTCACGTCCAACTTTTATTAATAATGAACCGTAAACTAAAAGGAGTAAAGTTAATAATGGTTTAATTTAATAACTTCATGACGAAGGTGCCGGTTATGACTTATATTTAATTTAAAAGCTTTATTAACTCACGCCTGTATCAATAAATTGTAATTTAATGAGAACAACGTACCAGGACGTCGGTCGTATACAAAACCTTGTTTTACACAACTTAATTTAGATTCAAGGAAGTTTTGAACGAAATCTGTGTCTTCAAAGTTTTTAAAACAATTCCGTAGACAATGCTAAAAACTTTCAACTACATAACAGATGCAGTACAACGCAGCAATGTTCTTTCTACTTTTTAAACTTATGAAATACGAACAAAGAATACAGCAGACATGAAATTGCAGAAGCGGGTTTCAAAAGGCAGGTCTCAGTACCATCGTAATGTAAACCAAAATCTGAAGATCTCTTGAATTTCAGTAAAAATGAGATTGTTCTCCGCGTTCAAATAAGCACGACGCTTGTGGATAACCCATTATTTCCTTGATTCATTATATTCCTGCAAGCCATTGTGAACCTTGTGCGGAAGGGAGTATGGATTATAATTACGAAGAGAGTCGCGGGCGACAATCCCGCAGGATCGAGTTCCATTAAAGTGCTTTCTAATTGTTTGAATGGCGTTTTCTGTAAATGTTGGACTGTGGTAAAAACGATAAGAATCAGCGGGGTCTAGTTTAATGATTACCTGATTACGACAGAATAAATATGTTAATAGTAGTTGTATGTATTTTTTCTAACTTAACCAACTACCACTCTTTCATAGAAGTTTATTAACAAACTAGTGGCCGCCCGTGACTTCGTCCGCGTGGAAGTCGGTTTCCCGTGGGAATGATATAACTTTGGTGTTTCTATACCGATTTCTATTATACTTTGTTATTAAATCCTACTAATATTATAAATGTGAAAGTTTGTGAGTATGTATAGATGTATGGATGTTTGTTACTTTTTGGCGTAAAGCTATTGGACAGATTTGGATGAAACTTTGCAGTAACATAGGTTATACATCAGAATAGCACATAGGGTACTTTTTACCGCGGGAAAACTTCTCATTCCCACGGGAAACCGACTTCCACGCGAAGGGAGTCGCGGGCGGCCACTAGTAGTTAATAATGTTAACATTTTTTAATTAAGGATGACTGACGTAAGATAAGACAAATATAATCAGAAAGCTTCGAACTGCTAAGCAATCGGGAGTTACACGTGTTATTGTCAGTCAACCATAAAATATAGACATATGCTGTCGTGGGATAAGGGAAATGACGCGCGAGTCTCCGAGTCGAGTAGCCTCCACCAGTTACAGCGATCCTCGTCGATATTACAATATGTGTATGTATGTGTTGTTATTGCGCTGACGCATAACGATTACAATGTAATTAATGAGGCAGACGCCAGTGCTCACGGCTACATGACATTATGTAACGGTTTGACTTTAGATTTTTAATTTCTTAATAGGTATCTAGTTATTATAAACTTTCCAAAACTATTTTACACAAATACGTGTTTCACAAAAATATGGTTATATGGAAAACTTGTTGAAAGTTAGTTGCTAAAAAAAGCACTTGCTTAAGCGTTTCAAAAAGGTTTTGATTTTGGTAGCTAGCAATTGATGCGTTAGAATAGTCAGATTGATATGTGTAAAACGCACTAGTGTACAAAATATAACACCAAAACGTGTTGTATGAAGAAAAATTGTCAGTCAACGATCGGTCCATAATTAGCAGCATTCCGTATAATTTTGATCTTAGAAAAGCAATAACCGTACAGCAACCACCCCACTGTGACAGTTAGCATCGAGACCCCGGTGTCATGCAATTACAACTGCACATACATCACGGCGCCACCTGCCGGCGAACTAGAAGACGAGCGGAACATTAATGCAACGCTGACGACCGACACCTGTGTGGCAGCTAGAACTCATGAACGATGCGGGGTTCTACTGATGCGACACTCGGCCAATCCTAAGCCAGCAAATGTTTTAGTTGAATGTATTTTTGAAATCGCGAGTCAACATCACTATTAAGAATCTTCTTGAGGAACCTAGACTCGACCTCTATTCTAAAAATCTTTTCCTGGTATAGGTAGTACTTTGCTAAAAAATACATAGTTTTGAGGAGTTAGAAGACAAACATACAAACAAATCCGAAAATCAACTTTGTAATATTCTGTGTCTTTGGTTATTAATGATGACATTGAAGACGTAAACTGATGAGAAGCCGGTTACAGTTGTCAGGAAATATAAAAAGCAGGTCTAGAATTAGTAAAATTTTAGTATTATAAAAATAGTGAACGATTCAAGAGGGTTTTCCTTTAAAATATTTTAAATACCTACATATCGCGATTACAAGGAAAGTGCACACTTCTTATGAGATCGAAGCTTATGTCTCAGAATTCTAAAAATAAATATGATATTCGGAACTGGCTCTGTTACTTTGTCTATATGTAGAACCATAACAGGTTTTCCAGGCACACTTTTGGGTTTTTTAATAGCGATTGAACAGATTTAAATAAAATTTGCGTTTCCGAGCCAGTTATGGACTTTCTATGGCCAAATGTGATTACTGGTAGAGTAAAGATTTATAAATTTAATCAGGTTTTGTTAATTCAAAAGTCAGTATACTGTAAATCCATTTTGAGGACTATCGAATGCCTCATTAAGAGTAAATAAGGGAACAGCATCATTAGCAATTTGAAACCGATACAATCGAGGCATATCTAACTTTGAAGGCGACGTATTGTAGACGGTAGTACAAGTTTATGCTTCAGAGTCTCATGTTAATCCAAAATGAAATTTTGGTTGACAATGACAATTGAAACTTTATTTTAAAAAATGATTATATAAGTTGAACTTTAGACTTATATTTTGTAGGAAATATAATACATCACATAAGGCTTTTATTAAATAATAAATGTTATATATAAATTACCAAAATTCATAAAAAAAAAACTGATGGCATAGGCTTTTGATGCTTTTTCGATTTTATAGACATATAATTTTATTCACATTTCAAATTGTTAAATTTAACTTGTAGTGAGAGAGGTGGCAGGTAAGGTGAACGTTCGAAACACTTATCAAATCCAACTCTGATGAGCCAAGTATTATGAATAAATTAACAAAAATCAAACCAAATTATAGTTCATTTATTGCACTACAATCGCGTGTTATTGTTTCCCGAGCACGCAGCCGCACGCGCAGGTCTGCATGCATATTTCTGGTATGTAAGCATATTTGTCCTAAAAATCCAACCAAAGTCGAGTCGATCTCGGGCGCGAAGGTTCCAAACGTAATGATCTATAGAACACTGCAAAAAATAACTTTTGTTATATTGGAGCCCCCTTTAATATTATAGTGTTTTATTTTTAGTGTTTGTTTTTAACAGTGGCAATAGAAATTCTGTTTAAATTTCAACCGGCTAGCTATAACTGTTTATGAGAATCTAGTCTGGTAACAGCCTTCGGGTACCGATATCTAAATGTTCGGGATTGATTCGTAACCTACTACCACAGTCAACATACAGCCGGCGGCCTTCCTTCGAAAAGGCAATACGGTAGTTCTTTGAATGGCTTTAAGCCGGGATGATACCTCTGACGTCATATCGAAGGTTTATTGGCTACTTCTTATCCACTCTACACCGAATTGGAGTCCACGTAGGCTGAAGTCGGGAGTTCCAAATAGAAATTTATAAATTTTAATCAGTATTTTCTATTTCGATTGAATTTCCTGTGAAACCATGATAGATTTATAAGATAACACGACTAACTCAATGTCTCAAATAGTCAAATATAACATTTTAAATCGAAAATTAGTGGCTACAATCCAGCATGCTACCTACTTGTGGTTCATTCTTGTAGTTCAATAATAAACTAAATGAGTTCGAACACAACACATAGTTATATTTTCCTCCAGACAACTTTTGGAATTCATATTTCCAGTAGTAAGAAATGGAATGCAATGTAGCAAAAAATACAATCACGGCTTTCCAATCAACGTATTGGTACTTCTAGCACATGAGTAAAGAAACTGAACAGAGACAAAGCTTCTAAAGAGCTGTCAAAATTTATACCTATTTTGGTAGGGTTGGCACAATTGAATAAATTAAAAATATAAATGTACTTTTTTTCAATTTTTTTATGAAAGTAGGTTTTTTTTTACAAATTACATACTCTAAATATTTTTTTTTTATTACTTTTGGTTTTTAATAATTTGTTGTGTCTTTTAATCGAATGATAAATTCTAAATCTAATATAAAGTTTTTTCAAATAAACCAATGGGAAACACTCACATGGCATATGAAATGTACAATCTTGCAAACGTGCTAATATGTCATTACCAATATTAACATTTTTAATATGAAGATCAAAATATTCGCGAAATTTTTGCTCAAGCAATTCAACAAATTCAATAAAATTGTCAGGAGGTATTATCAAAAAACTTATTATTCATGCACACAGTACAATGTACAACCATATTTACAAAACTTTTTAAATACTAAAACAAAAGTATTACTACGTATTATGTGAGAAACTCGAAAACAAAAACAAAACACGCACAACGTTCGAGCGTCGCGTCACGCCTGCACGCCCTGAGATTGACCACTGGCTGATCTAGTTTGAAGCGGTTTCGGCTCATACGTGACAAGCGGCCAGTGGTCACGCACACACACGCGTTGCACTTGTAGTGATGTACCTGTCACAGCGCATTCGTATGTAGCTTTGTCTCTGTTCAGTTTCTTTACTCATGTGCTTCTAGTTCTAATTGTTAGCGATCGTAATCCAGACTATTTCACACGATCCCCCACTGTTATCCTTCAGGGTCGGGCAGGGACGCGCGGAGGGGGGTACAGAGACAATTTCCGCGACTTTATTAAATTCCCAAGAAACCTTAAAGTGTAGTTGTCCCGCGGCGGCGGCGGCGGCAGGTGCCTGCGTCGTAAACCAACACTCGTCCGACGTTACTACTGCAGGTAATACGAGCCGATGAGGGGGACATCTCAATCACTTTAGCTCATAACGAAATCAAGACTTATTAATGAAATTTACAAGACTGGTTTGACAAGAAGAAATTTGCAAAGATTTTTTTTAATTTTACATTTACATTTTATAGTTTATGCTTATATTAATGCCTATTTTTTATTAAATTGCTGTGTGCGTTTGTTTTTGTATTTGTTTTATATTATAATAGGTGTTGATTTATTTGTACATATGTTGATATTGATGTAATGAACCTATTCGCTTCATAAGTTATGTATGAAGAAATTTCTTAAGGTTATAAGATCACTCTTCCTGTTATTGTTTTATATTAAATAAAAAATAATAATATATTGTAAAAGCATTTACAAATAAGATGCCGGGGCTTCCCAGTAAGTTATCTAATGATACTTGTGTTGGGAAAACCTCGCTCTTCCTAAGTTAACATAATTAACAATTTTTGATAAAAACAATACAATAAAAATAAGATAATGTGTACACAAGTTATGGTGATTTGGGTGTGTGTGTGTATGATTTACATGTCGGAAATGATGGCGCCACATTGGCAATCGGCCGGTATTTTGGGACAACTAGCGCCATCTTAAGCATTTTCAAGCTTACCTGAATTAATTTAAATTTTTGTTTAATACCATTTGCTGTGTAATTTAACTAATTGAAAATTGTGATTTAATTATGATTTAATTCTTACTGAATCAGTTATTGTTGTAGGATTAATTTGATTGTTAAATCATTGTGACCGGAAACGCAGTCCTTCTAGCGGAGAACCTGGGCAAGGCCTAGTGCTATTTTGATAAAAACGGAAACGGCCGTTTGGTATAAAAGACATTGAACATTCAAGGAAGGGGCATTCATTTCTTAGAAATTGAAGTGTTCACACGTAAATTATCAGAACGCGCGGGAATCGGCCAGGAGCAGTCGTCTTTACCACATTCAATTTGTTAAATGATTTTAAATTGAGTTATTGCCTAAGTTTAACCGTTTGTATTCTATTGCTGTATCGGAAGTCTTCAATACGAAAGCTAAGTATCTTTGTATCCGTTAATCATGTAAACTAGTTGCTAGATTTCTGTTAGTAATGTAATAGCTGGTTTTATAACGTTCCTTTGTATTTTTAATTGTGATAATGGCAGTGTGGAGTTTGTTCACCGGTTTCTTCTCCATACAATATGTCAGACAGATCATAGCTGTCTTTATGAATCCGGTTAATTAAAACAAAGTTTGTGTTTCTTTATTATTCCAAATACCCTTGTCGTTCATTATGGTAGTGAGGCAGGTCATTTCAATACCACAGTTGCATTAGTTTTATCCAATTATTGAGCTAAAGTAGTTAATAGATTGTTCCTATATTATTTCATTATGCTTTAAATTACTGTTTGCTGCCTTCTACGCCCACGATTGAGATCTTAAACATTCTGACATTAAGAAAAGACACCCGCGCTGCGACATACATAACATACACATATTTAAATATAAACTGTACATTACAATTTACCATTTGTTTTTTCCAGGTTTACAAAATAATATAATAAATTAACCGCAATGTAGGTTTTGGTGCAATTTATAGACCGCTGAGTTGATATAATAATAATAATAATAATAAGCCTTTATTTCCTTAACTTAAAAATATTACAAAACATAAATTAACAAAATATATAAATAATTAAAAACTAAGTTAAGGCCCCATTTGGGTATAGGCCTCCTCCAGGTTTTTCCATATCATTCGGTCGTTTGCTTTCGATATCCAATCTGATCCAGCTATTTCTTTTATTTCATCAGTCCATCGTTCCTTTGGTCGACCTCTGGTTCTTTTTCCACTACTAGGACCTGCCCACGTGGTGACTAGTTTTGTCCATCTGTTGTCTGTTGAGCGTGCGACATGACAGGCCCATTTCCATTTCAGCTGTTTGGCATGACGGAGAGCATCTCGTACATTAGTTTTCTTACGGATTGCGCTACATTTCTGTTTGTCTCTCAGTTTTATATTGAGTAAACTTCTCTCCATAGATCGCGACAAGTATTTTATGTTGCGTAGTGTTATTAAACACCCAAGTTTGGCACCCGAGTTGATATAAGACTAGATTAATATAAGAACTACCCAGTTTGTTGTTATAAGTTAGTCCGAAGTCCTAAAAGACAAGGGCTACTACGTAATCGTAAATTTGTTGCCTGTTTTCCAACACTTTTCTTAAAAGACGAATAAATATTAAGTTCGGATCTGTTGCCGGATTCCTAGTCCACAAGACTCGTCAACATCAACGTATCCATTGAAATTGTTGTTGGTGGGAACCTGCTTTATTTATCCAAAATGAATCATGAAACTACATCATACAAATGTCTAAATTCAGCAATATCATAGGTTTGCACCTACGTCAAATTAATATAAATTTTCATTAAACCTAATATTAATATAACAGGAATATCGCACACATTAAATTTATTTTCAGTGCACAGTCTCATTATTTTATTTATTTACTTACATTTCACATTTACCTCACGCGAGTTTTATTAAAGTACCTGATTTCATTAACAACAATGTTTTAGAGAACTTCTGATGCTATTTCAGAATTTATACGAACTTGGGTTACAGCCCGCTAAGTGGAGTTTAATGATTCATTACCGTTGAGTACAGAGAGGATCATAAACTTGCTACTGTGTATGAAGGAGGAAGGCTCTATGGATATACGGCGGAGTTCATCAACGTATGAATCCGCCGACTCGGGATTATCGTAAAACTGAATGTACGGAGGTAGATTCAGAGAGTTACTGTGCAAGACGCCGGATGGGATCTCCGAGTTTTTGTTTAAATTATATTTTAAAGATAGTAGAACTCAATGCTAGAATATCAGTGCCTCAGATGTTTCATGTAAAATAATCCACTGGAACAGTTTAATAAGGTTTTTTTGGTATGACACATCTGCCGACGTCTCATATTAGTAAAGAAGTAGCGGCTTCTTTCTTTCGAAAACCATTTGTAACTTATTAAAATTCGACCACATTTTCCCATGGTAATACATACTTCTTGTCTTGTTTCTATACCCAGTTTATCAATTCGTAAGGAATCCTGTAAGTTTTCGTCACACATCGGAACGGTGGCGCCCTCTCGCGCCGGCCCCAGACACCCGGCAGCAGCGCCCCCCGCGGCGGCGGCCGTAAACTCAACAGCCACACTTATTATATTACATCTAACTCACTGAAATATTAAACACCACGAAATGAGCTCCAGACAGGTTTAAGTGGATTTGAGTTATGATACGCACATTCTATTACGTTTGAGGTTGGAATCCTTGCTGAGCCACTAAACTTGTGAGTACCTAAGTAGATAATTCAAATTAAGAAAGTTAAATTTGCATGCGAGGTGAAAATTTGTACTTAACTCTTACGTGTACATCATGAACTTTGTTGTATCTCAGGTATCAGCTAGTTAGGGGCAGCCCCCACAGTGTTTTGAGAGTACGTCCCCGTCGTCTGCCCTGGACTCTCCCTACTTGGTGCGCGGTAACGCAGTGGCCAGTAGCGGTAGAAGACTAAATCTCCAAAACCAGACTGTGAAGGAAGAGACTGATTCATACGTAAAATGGATCTATCGATGCGAACGGATCCCGTAACCCCCGGGAGTCCCCCAAAAGGCCCTTCTCAGGGCCAGCCTGTTGAGATGCAGGCTCAGGCGAGGTCGGCGAAGACGCCGCCAGTTGCCCAGACGTCCTCGGCCCTGTTCGTCAGGCCGAGTGACATGTCAGATGGGAGTATGTCCGACGCATCGGTGGCTAGCGATGCGTCGGACAAATGGACGCGCAAGCGACTTAGGTCGCGCACGCGCGCAACCGAAGGGTCCTCTGGGACCTCCTCCGTGAAGGCTGTAAAGGCCAAGCGGGCTCGCAGTGTCCGCGGCAGAGGTCGCACTCCGCGGGGTGCTCCGAGGACGGAGGCCCCGTCGGAAAGCGAGAAGGAGGTCGCGCCAAGCGAGGCATCGCGCGCGAGGTACTTGGCGGCGAGGAATACTCCCGCCGCCATGAAAGACATGGGAAGGCTGGCGAGCCTCCTTAAGAAGCAGGCGGAGGAGGAGGTGGAAGCCATCTTGGTGACCGCCAACTCCTCCAAGCTCACCAAGCCGGCTCAGGCGGCTCTCAGGGCCTCGGCGGCGTCGCTCGGTGAGATAGTCACGGAGGCGATGAGTCGGGTGGCCTCAGATGAGACCATGCGACTCGAGGCGATGGTAGAGGGCCAAAGCCGCGAGATCGCAGCGCTCCGAATGGAGCTGGAAGGACTCCGCCGTAAGGGGTCAGTAGCTCCTGCTGCCAGCACCGGAGGTCCCTTGTCCCCGGAGATGCTGGAAGCGATCAGAGGGGTCATGCAGGAGGAGCGTGCCTTTGTGCGCTCCTGCATAGCAGGTTTCGAGGACCGTCTCCTGCCGGCCAAAGTGGTCCGGCCGCCGCTGGCGGCGAGCAAGGGTCGCTCGGGGGTGGTGGTCCCGGCGACGGGCCCGGCGCCGGTTTCAATCCCGGCGTCGGCGCCCAAGAAGAAGAGGGCGGCCAAAAAGGCGGCGGCTCCGGCCGCACCGGCCCCTGTCCCGGCGGTCCCGGTCGCGGGCCCGTCCGGCACCCAGTCGGCGGCGGTAGTGTCCTCCCAGGAGGACACAATGCTGCCCTCGGCCACAGAGGCCAACGAGGGGTGGGTCGCAGTGGCCCGGAAAAAGAAGAAGGCGCCTCAGCCTCCTTCCTCCGCAACGCAGAGGGGGCCTGCCAAAAAGGCGGCCCCTACTCCTACCTACCGCGCCTACTCCTACCTAAAGAGCCGGAAGAAGAAGAGTGCCGCCTCCAAATCGGCGGCGGTGGTTATCACCCTCTCACCGGAGGCCGTCTCGAAGGGCGAGACCTACGAGTCGGCGTTCATCAGAGCCCGACAGACGGTCCGCCCTTCAGAGATGGGTATTGAGAGGGTGACGTGCCGACGGACCCAAACGGGGGCTCGAATTTTCGAGTTCCCGGGGGCCGACCGGCACCAGAAGGCCGACGCCTTTGCCGCCAAGATGGCGGAGGCCATCGCCGATGTGGCCAAGGTGGTGCGGCCTGTCAAGACCTCGTCCCTGATAGTGTCGGAGTTGGACGACTCCGTCACTAAGGGCGAGGTAGCCGCTGCCGTGGCGGCGGCCGGGGGGGTGCGACGTGGAGGTCGTGAAGGCCGGGGAAATCCGGCAGGGCAGCGGGGGCATGGGCCGCATTCGGCTTCAGTGCCCCGCCGTCGCCGCTGAGGCCGTCCTTAAAAAGGGACGGCTACTGATCGGTTTCAGTTCGGCAGTGGTCCGGGCGCTGGAGGAGCAGCCAATGCGCTGCTACCGGTGCCTCGCGCTCGGACACGCCCGGCCGTATTGTCCCTCACCGGTGGACAGGTCGGCCCTGTGCTTCCGGTGTGGCCAGGCTGGCCATCGGCAGGCCACCTGCACCGGGAGTCCCCACTGCGCTGTATGCGCAGCGAGTGGGAGGCCGACGGGCCACGTAATGGGGGGGGCTAAGTGCAGCCCTCCCGTCAGGAGGGGAAAGGAGCAGGCCACCACGCGGCCCGCCCTTTCAGGTGCCCAGGTTTCCCCGGTCGCCGTTGATGGTGCGATGTCCGATTAATGCCTAGTTTCGGACATTGCACAATTATGCAAATAAACCTCAACCACTGTCAGGCGGCACAGGACCTAATGGTCCAAGTGCTAGCCGAGTGGTCGGGGGACCTTGCCGTGGTCGCCGAGCCATTTTCGTTCGCAGCCTCCTGGCTGCGGGACACGGATGGAACGGTGGCCATCGTGCCGCGGCCTTCCACGGACTCCCCGCCCCTCTCGCTCATAGAGAGGGGCCATGGATACGTGGCCGCCGCGTGGGGGGATATCGCCCTGGTGGGCGTGTACTTCCCCCCAAAGCGTCCGGTCGTGGAGCTGGAGAATTATCTCCAGACTCTCACGGCGGCGCTTGCACGACTGGGGAGGAGCAAGGTCGTGGTCTTGGGCGACCTAAACGCCAGGTCCACGGCCTGGGGAGACCATGTCGACCGCCCCCTGGGCCGCTGTCTGGCGGCCTGGGCGGCATCGACGGGTCTGGTGCTCCTCAACAGGGGGGCAGTGCGCACGTGCGTGCGCCAAAACGGGAGCTCTGTGCCGGACGTCTCGTTCGGCACTGCAGCCCTGGCCGCGCTCGTGCGCCGGTGGGAGGTGGACCTGAGGGAGAATCTATCCGATCATAGGTACATTCGGATAGAGTTCTCCACTCAGTGTCCACCGGTGGTGGGGGGGGGAGCGGGAAGGAAGAAGGTCCTTCCCGCGGTGGTCCCTGATGCGGCTGGACCGCATCGCGGCCACGGAGGCGGCCTTCGTCCAGGACTGGTTCGCTCCGTCGGACAGTCCGGACGTCGACGAGGCCGCCCTCCAACTGAGGGAGGCAATGACCGAGGTGTGCGACTCCAGCATGCCTCGGTCGAGACGGCCGCCGCCCAAGCGCGCGGTCTACTGGTGGTCGGCGGAACTCGCCGGCCTCCGGGACGACTGCGGCGCCGCGAGGAGGGCCTTCCAGCGGGCCCGCCGCCGCGCCAACCGTGATGCCGCCAACGAGGACCGCCTCTATGCCTCCTACGTGGAGGCCCGGCGCGTCCTCAAGGTGGCAATCCGGGAGGCCAAAAAGGCGGCGCGGCTGGAAATGCTGGAGGGGTTGGATGCCGACCCCTGGGGGAGGCCGTATCGGGCGGCGCGTAATAAGCTGCGTCCGATCGGCCCCCCCGTCGTTGAGGCCCTTCAGCCGGCGTTGCTAGAGGAGGTGGTCCGGGGTCTCTTCCCGGACCGCTCGCCGGACTTTGACCCTCCCCGGATGGCCCCGCTCCCGCGAATGGGTCCTCCGGCCGACGCCGGGATTCCCCCGGTGTCGGAGGTGGAGTTTGCCTCGGCGGCGTTTCGCCTCCGAGGCAAGAAGACGGCGCCGGGGCCGGATGGTGTGCCGGCACGGGTGGTGGCGATAGCCACCTCCCAAATGGAGAGACGATTTCGGGACCTCTTCGACCGCTGCTTCGCGTCGGGGAGGTTCCCGAAGGTGTGGAAGGAGGGGGTGCTGTGCCTCCTCCGAAAAGCGGGTCGGCCGGAGGATTCACCCTCCGGCTATCGGCCGATCGTCCTCCTGGACGACGCGGCCAAGCTCCTTGAGAGCGTGATCGCGGCACGCCTCAAGGAGCACCTGGGGGGGACCGGCCCCGACTTGTCCGAGGCCCAGTACGGGTTTCGGGCGGGCCGGTCCACGGTGGATGCGCTTCTCGAGCTGAGGCGCATCACCCGGGAGGGGGCGAGGGCGGGGGGAGGGGTGTTGGCGGTGTCGTTCGACATCGCCAATGCGTTCAACTCCATCCCCCACGCCACAATATTGGAGGCACTCCGGTATCACGGAGTGCCTCCATACCTGAGGGCCCTGCTGACGGACTACCTCCAAGGCCGGGAGGTACTGTTCGTCGGCAGGGACGGCCGCATGAGGCGGCGGCCGGTGGAGTCGGGTGTCCCGCAGGGGTCGGTCCTAGGACCACTCCTGTGGGATATCGGCTATGACTGGCTCCTCCGGGGCGCCCTCCCCGACGGCGTGGGTGTCATCTGCTATGCGGATGACACCCTCGTCACGGCGCAGGGGCGCAACTTCGGGGAGGCGGCCGACCGGGCGTCGGTGGGGGGAACCCTGGTCGCCCGTCGTATCGGGCGGCTGGGACTGAAGGTGGCGCTCCACAAGACCGAGGCCATATATTTCCATGGGCCTCGGGGGGAGCCGCCGCCTGACGCCCACGTCGTGGTGGCGGGGAGAAGGGTGGAGGTGCGGGCCCAGATAAAATATCTGGGCCTAACAATATCGAGCAGGTGGAAGTTTTCGGAGCACTTCCGCCTGCTCCAAGAGCGCCTCGTGAAGGCGGCGAGGGGCCTTAGCTGGCTCCTCCCGAATATCGGGGGTCCTGCGGTGGCATGCCGGCGTCTCTATGCCGGCGTGCTGCGCAGTATGGCCCTCTACGGTGCGCCCGTGTGGGCGCACGATTTGGGGGAGTTCAACCGTGCCCTGCTCCGTAAGCCCCAACGCGCCATCGCACAGCGAATGGCGCGGGCTTACGGCACGGTTGGACACGGGGCGGCATGTGCCATGGCGGGCACTCCGCCATGGTACTTCGAGGCCGAGGTGCTGGCCGCCGTCTATCACTGGACGGCGGACAAGCGGGCTCAGGGGGAGCCCGCAGCACCTGAAGAGAGGGTCGCCGTCTGGCGAAGGGCCCGCGAGGTCATGCTCCGCCGGTGGTCGGCGGAGATGGCCAACGCGGACGACGGGCGGTGGACCCTGGACGCCGTCGGTCCAGTCATAGAGGGATGGATCGACCGGAGGCATGGGTTCCTCACCTACCGTCTGGTGCAGGTCTTGTCCGGGCATGGCAGCTTCGGACATTTCCTGTGCCGGATCCAAAGGGAGGAATCCACGGCGTGCCACCATTGTGGCGCGCCGGACGACACAGCGTGGCACACCCTGGCCGAATGTCCGGCCTGGGATGTGCCACGTCGTCGCCTCCAGGCGTCCGCTGGCCCGGACCTCTCGCTGCCCGGCTTGGTGTACGCCATGCTGGGCTCCGAGGCGGTCTGGGTCGCGGTGGCCTCTTTCTGCGAGGACGTAATGTCGCAGAAGGAGGCTGCGGAGCGGGTGCGTGAGAACGATCCTCTCGCGCCCCCGCACCGCAGACGTCGAAGGGGCCGGACGAGGCGCGATCGCGCCCAAGTCCAGCCTGGTGGTGGCCAGTGGGCGGGGGACGTGGGAATCCACCTGCCCGCATTGCACGGTCCACCACCGTCGACGGGTGGGAACAATCGGGCGCTCCCGGTTGTTCCCACAGGCCCCCCTTCACCGCGGGGGGGTCAAAATGGGCCCGTCGTGCAGTAGACGGGCCCATCGCCGGTGAAGTCGTGGCGTAGGGCCGCCGGTCCGGGCCCCACGGCTTCACCACCAAGGCGAAGACGGAGCGCCGCGGTGTTTTAGTGGGTAGTCCCCTGGGCGACGTGTCAGTTGCCCAGGTGGGAGTCCCACACACGCCCCCCGCCACCCCGGTGGGGGGTACGGTGCGTAAATGCATTTCACCGCGAGAACAAAAAAAAAAAAAAAAAGGTATCAGCTAGTTACGGAAGAAATTTTAGTTCCTATTTATTTTTTTGTAATATGAACATTTCTGTCATAATTTTAGAAGGAACCTTGTGAAGGCTATTATTTGTATTTTTTAAGAAAAAAACTTTTAAATCATAACAATTTATGTTTAACAGTTTAAAAACATTTTTTAATAATCAATCAAATTTTAACTAGCCTTCGGTTCACTTTGTTTTGCGACTGTTAAATGACAGTAATTTTATGTTCATTTAATTAAATATTTCCACCTTACTGAAATTGCGCTCGTTAGTATTAAGTTACAGTTTATATTATCAATATTCTGGATATTACTGGCCAATAATTACCTTAATTAGTAATTAATTCGTAGGTCAAAGCAACATCGAGTTTACAGTTGGGAGGATGCACGAAATGTTGCAATTATTAATATTCAAATCACTGAATTTTATTTATGACAAAATTTATTAAATTTACTTTGGCCTTAAATTGTAAAGTTAAATGTTGTGTTTTTAGTTTGTGTAAATTAGTTTCTTACTTTCAGGAGTTTTAAACACACATTTTAAAACTTTTGTATGAAAAGTTCAAGGGCGGCGAAATTTACATACTAACTCAAATAGCTCTAATATAGAAGCACGGTAACAAAAACCGTCGGAACCCCGCCTCCCCCCTCCCCCGGGGGGCAGGTCCGGCTCATTATGAACTACTATCAATTATGTAACAGTAACCACCGCACGTATTTACTTATAGCCTGCCTACACAAGTACTACATTGACCACTTCCTGGGTTAGTAAATTATGTTTGTGAAAAATTACATTTTGTGAAAAAGTGAAACTCTATTATTATAAATTATTTTGCTTGCGCTCAACTACAAATAGGTCGTTTATAGTTATTTTTTTCATAGTTAGTTGAGCAATAGTGCATTCACAGTTTTAAACATCATTGCCTACAGAGAACTCATGAAAATTATACCTTATAGTTCAACATTCCCGATGGAGTCAAACGTGAGTCAAACTGTAGTTCATTGTGTTCGTGTAGTTACGGCGCCATCATTAACAACTTATTATTGTTGAAACAAAAGAAAAGCAATACAAAATTGGTTAATGTGTTCCGCAGCTTTAATTCTACCTACAGACACACATCATAATTAACTCGTCGCATTAATTACACCTTCGGATACTTTCAGCCGGGGTTTGAAAATAATGTGTTTTAATAGCATCGTTTTTCCAATTGTTTCATCAAAACCAGTAGTCGAGCAATATTCGCAATTAGATACCAACTCGGCAACACACCCTTTCAGGTTTTATATTTTTTCGGGCGTTCGCATCGTTTTGATTTGGATCCGCTTCAAATTAATTAAATCAAGCGATTTCCGGTCGGATGGCTTCGCGGCCTATTTCCATATTCGAAATAAAACGGCCTTTTCATTGTATCCTCTGTTTAGTATTGTGCCACTAGGACTGGGAGAAACAAAGGAATATAAGCGAACAAAGAAAGAAAATACCTCCATTTTGCTACCTGATGTGCTATTCACTTTTATGCTTGAACTTTGCAACTCTATTTTGTTAGAGGTGTACTAATAGTGGATCAAAGTCCGTTGCATATCGCCACAATAGGTTTATATGTTAGTTTACGTAACTGGTAACTTTGTTTTTTTTTTATTTATACTTTTATGAACTACTAGGTATCAAGTGCGCAGCGTGATCTAATAAAACTGTTTGGAAACATGTGATAGCGGTTTATGAGAAATAGATTGACACTTATGTATTAGTGAATTTTCCACTCAAATTGTTTGAAATTAAACTAATTTTAACGGGTTTTATGCGTTTATTTTATTATTTTTGATTTTTTTAAATAAACGCGTAAAACCCGTTAAAATGAGTTTAATTTCAAGTAATAATAATCGCGTAAGTCTAAGAAGTTATATCACTCAAATTGTAATATTTTAGTAAACATAACTTTGTACATCTCAATCGAGCATGTGTATATGTCTAGTTGGTATACCGTCCCGTGGTGACAAATGGTGCGCCGGCGTCGCTTCCAGTGGGGGCGGCAAACATTAATGGCGGCACATAACTGTCACGCGCGACCTTCACTCTGAGAAGGGTTCCGACCTTTATTCCAACGAATCATTTTTAATCCTCACTCTTCTGCAACATTACTTTAAAAAAAACATATAAAAACGCTTCGCAAGCAAGTCTTTCGGCGTTTTTAGTACCATTGTACATACGCAGAAATGGATTTGTACATACTCGTATATAAAAATAGTAGTCAGCAAGAAATAATTAGGTTTTAATTACTTCAGACATTGATGGTTTGTTTTAAATCCTTTGAAGGAATAACTTGAGACTAAATAACTTGTGATTGGTAAAAACCAAGACCTCAATGAAGCGTAATGAAAAAAGTACATTTTTTTGGAATACCTACGTTTTTAATATATTTTAACGATAATTTTTGTTTAAGTTTTTTTATTAAGTTAGACTTCAACAACTAACTTAAGTAATTATTTGGTAAACATACCTATGCGTTAGCTCGTAAAACTGATAAATTTTAAAGACGTATTATTAAATCCAATAAAAAAACACAAGAAAGATTATTAAGAATTAAAAACACTACATTGGCTGTTTTTGAGATTATCAATGAAATAAGCCACGTTTCTCTTGTCCTTTAAACGCATTCAAGTAGATATAATATTTAGCCCTCTTCGCTGTAGATATTCAGCCGTAGGTAGCAGCGAGGGGGGCCGATGTACTGTGAAATATCGGAGGGTCACCGCCGCCGCTCCCAAACTATACACCACGCGAGATAGTGCAACCAGCTAGGAGTTTACACAGAATAGTCATTACGTTTCACTCAAAATCTATGGAATAAGGTAGCTACTTCAAATTAACAAAAGAAAGAGGACTTTTTAAAGTGCGTTGCGGTAGTAGTTTGTTACTGTTTTGTTTGGAATTAGCTTTGTTTACTTTGATAAGCTGAAAAACTACTTACACTCTTACATAAGCCAGTTACGAAAAGACAAAAACCTACAGCTTAACAAGAGACGGTATTTATAAATTGTACTCAGGTTATTTAACGAAAAGACATGTAAAAAAAGTCTGGTAAATCTTGATAAAATTGGAAGGAAAGTTTGAGCGTCTCTGTCCGGTGTCCACCGAGGCGAACCTACGACCATTTGCGATACATTGTTTGTTCAATTTATACTCGGCCTCCTGAGAACTGCTACACCACTGCAACACATTGCCAAATGCACCTTGTGCTGATACAATAAGGCGGGTAATAGCGTGGCAGGGGTGAATGTCAATTACTTTACACGTCTTGAAGAAGTTTGGTGGAAGTTCAACGAAATTGTGGCTTCATTGAGATTGTTTCAGGTATACTTGTGGGGAAGAGATTGCCATTTTTTTATTAATATTGTTTTTTGTTGCAGGTTCACACTGTGGGTGGGTTCGAAGTGCTATCGATCAGACATGCTATAGATAAGAGTAAAAGAAAATATGTGCTTGAATAATTTCATTTGATAAAAAAAACTAAATGAGATAGCAGTTAGTTTAGGTAGTGTATGTTGGACAGGATAACATAGGATTAAAAAGAGAGGTTAGAGCGGTGTTCATGTTTAATTCAAATGTAAATAAAATATGTAAAATTTGTAAAGCTTTTACAAATTTCATGACAACACAATTAAATCCCAAATTTAAAGCTGGCAACAAACTGTCATTATTTATTCAAATAACAAAGCTCAATAATTGGGTGATATTTTAAGAATTGCCAATTAGTTCAATTAAAATTACTTTGTTATTCCTTTTGATTCTCGACAAGTCAACTATAGGAAAATTGAATGAAGTTGTAAGCTTTTATTTTACGTAACAATATTATAATTACTTTTTAGAACATTCCCCAAAGTAAACTACTTCATACAAAAAGCCCTAGTGGCAAGTTTCCTGCACTCCACTTCACTTCTACACTCACTTACTTAAATCAAATGAGCCACTCTTTTTGTTTGTCAACTTTGTTGCTAACAGGCGGTGGTGCACGGACAGTGAAGCTCCCATAGTTGTGTGGTTACCAAGTGCTATTACGTATTCATAATTGCCGCCCCCGCGCCCCTGCCGCCCCCCCCTCGAGGGGCGCACTCATATCGCATGCAAATTACACTCGGCAGGAGTGCAAAGTGTTGCTTTTTGGAAACACACGAAGCGAGACTAGCTTATCAGAGATATACTAGCTTACTAGGAGTCCTGGGCCTCTGGCACGGACCATTTAATAGCAATGAGAGTAAGGTATTTCTTTAAAGTATTATTTAAAAATGATTTTAAATACAGAGTTAACTGTATTGCTACCTCATCAGTTTAAAGATCGGTTTACAATGATAAAGCGAAGCTATAAAAAAAACACTGCGTAAACCCTAATCTTTTTTAGTTTTATTTTCTTCAAAAGACTGCCATTTATTTTAAATTCAAACTATGTTAAACTAAGTACCCGCTGAATCCTCCTCTCCACTTAAAAGTTTTATTCTCCCTCGAACAAAAACCGTTAATTTTCGCCGCCGTATGTTTACCTAATTTGCGGGTAGTATGCAAAAAACAAGGCGCCGGTGGACGCTAAGCCAACAGTTTTCATTTGACTTGCCTTTTTCACGGCGCCCGCGTCGCGTCGCGGCCACTTTTTGTTTTATTACATTTTATTTGTTTCAGCTGAAAACGGTCGAGTGGAAGCTAGATTTATTATTTTTGTAGCACTTCAAACGTTGGTAACTAAAGTAAAAAAAAAAAATTGAAACTTGTGATAATACTTACGTAACGATGTCTTTGCTGCCAATCTGAAACAAAGAGGCGATAATAAATTAGTAGTTTGAACGAGAATTCTTAACTAACCTCCCGTTTCTGAAAGGTTTATCAGTGTAAATTATCTTAACATCTAAACGTTTCTATAAACAAGATCAACGATTTTTATTTTAATAATCAATAAATAAAAAGCTGTAACATTTTAAACAATAAGTTTATCTAAGCAACTTAAATTTGAGTAAATGTTTAAGTTGTTAAGTTTACAGAAAGTGATAATAGGACCTTTATCGCAATCACATGAGTTTTATTATGTTCTTTAGAAGCAAGCAAGACCGTAGCTAGAAAGGTAGATTTGTTGGGCAATCTTCAAAAACAGCATCAGAAAGTTTAAGTAGACAAAATATGTTTTAATGCCAATCCTACTAATATTATAAACGTGAAAGTTTGTGAGTATGGATGTATGGATGTTTGTTACTCTTTCACTTTAAAACGACTGAACGGATTTTGATGTAACTTTACAGTAATATAGGTTAGCAACAGAATAACATATAGGGTACTTTTACCGCGGGAAAACTTCTAATTCCCACGGGAAACCGACTTCCACGCGAACGTCGCGGGCGGCCACTAGTTTGAACATAATGTCAGCTCTAGCTACAGTCCGGCCGCGAGCACTCCGCCAGCACCGAGACGCACATTTTAAAACTATACATCTGAATATTGAGTCCGCTCCGTTCTATCTGAATTATTGACAACATTCCGTCTGATAGCATCATTTATTGAATATTTACTTGCGGACTCAACCTGTGAAATTAACCTGTTGCTGGTTTAAACATAATTTTATTCTGATTTGTTAAAAAGTTCTCAAATCTCGAACATTGCGCTTTCAACTTCAATGAATAGTGAAATGTCTTTGAATTACAAAAGCAAATGAAATGCATTAGCGTGGAATAACATTACTGAAACAATTAATCAGGCTTACAGCGCCTGAGTGAAGATAAAATATTAGTTTTCAATTAAATAAATCTAAACTAATTAAAAGTTAAACGCGGCATCCTTTTGATCTCAGTAAGCAGGTACTTATTTATACGAACACAATGAGAAAGCTAAAATTTTATCTGTAGATTGTGTTCATCCATTTTGTATAAACGTTCCCAATTGTTCATATTACCAGCCTAATAACTCGTATATTTTGAACTTAAAACAGTCTTATAATAGCATACTTAGTTAACAAGTTACTGATATTTGTACAAATGAAATAAACTGTCATATCATTCTAGTTTGGTATTGGGTTCCTTTGAGACTAGTTTCTTTGTAGGTAAAGTTATATTAGCAGTGCGACCGCAGAGCGGATTGTATTTCTGCGGGGGCGGTCACGGCGCGGCCGGTTCCGACCGGTTCCGACCGGCTTTGTGCGGATTACGTCCACGGAACTATATCTCAGACTGAGAGGACGTGTGTGTGGTCACTGCGGGACGGGGCACGGACGTGGCACGGGAGGGTAATTGAATATACTGGAAATAGGACAGGCAAACAAATACAAAACGTAGGGCAAATCTTTAAAGGACTGTGGGTTCGAACAAATATTTATTGTATGTAGAGGAACTATTTATGATTGTCCCAACTACGGAGAAGTGACAAAAAAAGGCTATGATTTTGTCCCTGACTGCATAAGACTTTAGTGTTTTAAACGCATTTTTTTTTAAATTATATGAAAAATATATCAAAGTTATCCGACCACAATCGGAAAACAAATCATTTTAGTGTTAGGTACTGCTAAAATACTGAAGTATTCTTCAATAAACTTCAAACTTCATCTCCATTAAACATCGTCAGCAGTACGCGGCTCTAACCGTTCACATTAGTGTGATGCATGCTGCTGGCGCCGACACGGTCAGAGTTATCGCTCGGAACCGACGGCACATTCCGTTTGTAGTCGCGACCAGCTGCTCCACACACGACTCAGGTATCTAATAGAGGCGGCAAATACCATGTCGCAGACTTTGTCGCGTGTGAATGTGGCACAGAGGCAGCGAGGGAGAAGTTCAAGCAAAAAGAAGAAACAGCGCAAACAGAGCCGCGGCGTGTTTGTAGTACGGTGAGGACGAATAGCAGAGTACGCACACGCGACGGGTTTTGTGGACTGTAAGCATAGTGGAAAAATATTGTTAAAAAAAGACTTAAAAAATAAAAAACAGATTGGGTTCGAAATCGCGTCCAAAGAACTTATTGTTGTTTTGTTGTCAGTGTAATCAAAATACCGCAGATTCGAAATGGAAATCATATTAATTTATTTTAATTTATACCTCCAAGTTCTTCCGAAGATAAATTACGCTCGAATTTAATTTCAATAAAACATTCTCACCCACATAATTCATATTTCCCCGTCACGGTAATGATACGGAAAAATCTGTGAAAAATTAAACATCTCCTCAATAAAGAGATATTTGGATGAGGAAAATAATATGTAAACACGTTGAGATGGCGATGACAAACGATGGCGGCGACATCTTGATTAATGGCCGCTTGTATTGACTGAGAGTACCTGCCGAGATACTAGCTATACACGGAGTGGACACAAAAGGTGCTCCCAAAGAAACGAGGAAAACCATTTAGTGGGAGCTCGACGCAGAATTGAAACAAAAGAAGAATAATGCAGTGTAAGAATAGTGGGTGTCGTAGTCGACGACTACGGTGCTACGGCCCGTAGTCACAACGGTATAGAGTTTCGACTTTCTTTCAAAGTATACAGCTTTCAACGCTTTTAAGTGACCTACTGTTAAATACCGAGTTTGATCCATTTAAACAGAAAATAAAAGTGGGTGCAAAATGATTGTTAATACATTGTACTCGTATACCCTCGTCATCATCATTTCATTAAATCGTTTGTCCGCTATCTCCTCCTAAAGCAGAAGACGGATTTTAATGCGGCTTTTACCATAATTTAAGTTTTTTTTCATTTAAATTTGTAAGTAAAGAACATTCAGAAAACGTTTTTTAAAGTGTAGCTTAAATACAATGTTTACAAAATTACACCACTGCGCAGCGTGGACGGGTCACTAGTATGATATACAAATAAATTATTAGTTCAAACAAGTCTGTTGCAATTTTGTATATGTTGCTTTATTTCTGATGTTATTAGGAGGTTTGACCGAAGTAAGGCTAGTGTCTTAGTGATTGGTGTCTCAACTACCCCGGCCGCGGCTTCGTACGGCTTCGGCTCAAGACTTACAACATCGGCTCAGCCAAGGTTAATGACCCCACATTAAAGCATCACTTGGTTCATACCTCCACTCATTAGTGGGCACATTCGACCCGACACTTGTACATCACAGGTTTAACCCGGTCACTATTAAAGGGGTTAAACGAGACGGTTTAAATTTAAGGGATTTATTTGATTAAGACGCAAGAGTTGAATAATTACAATGTAATCCTAACAGCTTGACAGATTTAAGGTGAATTTGTCCTTTTGACCTGGAGGTGTAGTTAGAGTATTTAATATCACAGTCAAAACGAAGAGTGTTGTAATGAATTAAGTTACGTGTAAAATTTAATTTTGGTAGTAAAGCAAAGAAGATAAATTAGACAGCTCTGGGTTCCGACTTGGTTCTCAGAACCGATGTTGGATAACTAAATTTAACCCAACTTCGAGAACCGTTTTTTTTTGGAAACTCTGCTTAACATAACAAGGTTTATTTTATTATAACACGTTATATACATATACCACTTTGATATTTTCAACAAGCTTTTATTAGCTTCTGTCGTGTGTTAGTTTAGTATGTAACAGAAACTTTGAACGTAGTTTTGGCGTACTTTGAAATTTCAGATTTGATTTTGAGTTTCATTTAAATAATAATGATCGCGTAAATCTAATAAGTTAAATTTCAGATTTGAAAATTTGGCACATTTATTAAGGACCAATAATGACAATGCAATATTATGAAAACTCTTCCAGCAGCGGAGTGATTCTCTAACTTTATAATAAAATAAACTGCTATCTAAAAACTTTAAAATTCTATTATTTGTATGGCCAAATTTTGACCTTTATTTTCATAGCAGTCATGACAATGTGAGTTACAGAATCACTCCGCTGGTATCCTACATGATTCCCCAGTGTGGGCAGTAGCGTGAACGCTGCGAACTACTGCCCCCGTTATAGAGCGTGTTTTTTTCCTATTAAATTTGATAATTTCTGAGTTTTTAATAGTTCTCATGAAATTATTTTTTCTTTTGACAACTCGTTTATCAAACAAGTAGTTGCGGTTTTGACTAGCTCTAGTAACCTATCTACATTATAATTTTTTTCAGTCACTACAGAGGTCACCAAATAATTCCACAATTTAAATAAGACATCCCCATTTTCCTTGTAACAGTGTAAATACATTAGCATCCCTTGTGTCCATACCTCGATGGTCGGCAACTTCCCGCGCCCCCCTCACCCCTTAACACAACTATCTATTTATTTATTGAACCTACTGTCTGTCCGCGAGGGTGCGATCTAAGATAACAGTAGCGCCGCTATAGAAGGGTGGTTGACCTATCGATTTTAGAAATTACATTTTTATGTTGAGGTAGGTCATGTTCGTGATGACGTGGTGGAGGAATTAGTTATTTGAATACGTAATTATAGTTGTTGTATCAAAGAGGCATTATAATTTCTTAGTTATATTTGTACCTATTATACAATATTTTGCATACATGGGCTTAAAATAACAATACTCATTTAATATTAATCAAATTTATTAATTACTAGTGGCCGCTCGCGACTACGTTCGCGTAGAAGTCGGTTTCCCGTGGGAATGAGAAGTTTTCCCGCGGTAAAAAGTTCCCCCTAACTCTTTTATACATATTATTTTGGTATCTAGAACCGTTTTCGCAGCGCACGCTACGGAAGCCCTAAAGGTAATTTTTTTTTCCCGATTTTTTTTCCATTTTCCATTATTTCTTCGCTCCTGATAGTTGTAGCGTGATGTTATATAGCCTAAAGCCTGCCTCGATAAATAGTCTATCCAACACAAAAAGAATTTTTAAATTCGAACCAGTTGTTTCTGAGATTAGCGCGTTCAAACAAACAAACAAACTCTTCAGCTTTATAATATTAGTATAGACTAGTGGCTGCTCGCGACTCCGTTCGCGTAGAAGTCGGTTTCCCGTGGGAATGCGAAGTTTTCCCGCGGTAAAAAGTTCCCTTAATTCTTGTATACATATATTTTTGGTATCTAGAACCATTTTCGCAGCGCACGTAAAGGAAGCCCTCAAGGATGAATAATTTTCCCCGTTTTTTTCACATTTTCCATTATTTCTTCGCTCTTAATAGTTGCAGCGTGATGTTATATAGCCTAAAGCCTGCCTCGATAAATGGTTTATTCAACACAAAAATATTTTTTAAATTTTTAGCGTTCAAACAAACAAACAAACAAACAAACTCTTCAGCTTTATAATATTAGTATAGATTTAATGAAAGATAAAACCAAAAACTAATTTCAATTTGGCTTACCTTATGTTAAATCAACCTATATCTGGTATAGTTGCTGCCACCTGGGCTGTAATATTGTTGATTCTTAAATCCCCAGAGTCACCTTTTACGACACTCCCCGGACCTATTCATTAATTAAAGCTGTGGCTATACCAAAATATTGCACTAACTAGCCAGACTATAGGTACAGAGGTAACGAGTAAGAAGCTTACAATATATGTAGATTATAGCAAGCAATCTTGGGCCTATGTTTACAATTTGCATATATTCCTCAAACGAACAATTACGCAAATCAAAGACTGCATGCCAATCCATTTAATATGCGTAGTTCCCCCGGGAGGGTGGGCCCGATGCCCCCACCCCCCGGCGAGGGCACGGTGCCCTCGTGGGCCCACGCCGGGCCCTCGCGTGACCAATGCACTTTTATTTAATACCCCGACAAAACTACCAGATTACGGCTAATTCCAATATTACCTTAAATTGGACGCCGCATGTGCCCACGCAATAATATCTCGGATATCTTTACGACGCCGATCGAAACACCCACCAACTACTTTTGATCTGATTCGTAATATAATTTCGTAGAGCTATTATAATAAAAATGAATTTTGCATATTTAAGGTAGGTACCTACTATTGAACCGGCCAAAGGTTGTCGTGGAGGCCAATGTTTAAATTATAATTGGTTTTATGTAAAATAATGATTCGGTTGTTTTGAATTTTCTTTGGCAAAATGTTCAATTATGGGTTGACAAAGTTCAAAGCGGTTAATAAAACACCCACGCCGAGGCAATTAACGGTTAGATTCTATCAGAGGTGACAACCTCCACAAATATAACAAATACTAGCATTTACCATACAAATTAGAAAGGAACGTAACGAAAGCAATCCTAATGGTGTGTAATAAAATCACCAAATAGTAAAATACCTAGTAGCATTAACTTATGTCCTGTTGATTTAACATAGCTAGATAACTGTCAGTAACGGATATGCACAAAATTCATAGTCCTGTACTTTATTAGAACACTAGTAGCCGCCCGCGACTCCGTTCGCGTGGAAGTCAGTTTTCCGTGGGAACGCGAAGTTTTCCCGCATTAAAAAGTACCCTATATGTTATTCTGATGTATAACCTATATTACTGCAAAGTTTCATCAAAATCCATCCAGTAGTTTTTACGTGAAAGAGTAACAAACATCCATACATCCATACTCACAAACTTTCACGTTTATAATATTAGTAGGATAATTCCAATGAATGAGCTTTGTTACTTACATCTACAATGCTATCAACCCAATAATGGTTCTTTTTGTAAATGCATTTTTTGTTTACCCTTTGATTGTTGAAGAAATGGTAGGTACTTTGTCGCGCGTCTGCACTTCATAACCGTGGCGCCCCCTGGCGGTCGTTACAAGAATTAACGAGGGGCAACCTCGCGCCGCGCTGTGATTAACTTTAGACGAAATTGACTCCGAAACATTACGTTTTACCATAAAAATAATAAAACGTCTCCTCGCTTTAGCTTCATGTGTGAAACCGCGCTCGTCATATTTTTCACCGCCTACGACTTGACGTGATGGCCCCATATATTTATGTGCCAAGCCCTTGTCAGAGAAATAAAATTAATATGTTTGTATGGCCTCTGAATCCTAAACAGGCGGGACACGTTTCAGCGCTGTAAGGACCTACATAGAGGTCGTGATATCGCGCGTCGACGTCACACTCATCGCTCCCTCGCGCCTCGCGTCACAAACGCTAATGTTTATAGCCCACGTATTAATGAAATGCTCGTTTTTTCCCGCACATTCGCCATTAAGTTCGCCATATTTTCATATAAACGACGTTGACAAAAACGAGTCTGAATGAATTGTAACGAGGGAAGCAAACTCACTTATCTTGTTTATTGCTACACATTCTTATAAGGCGCTAACAAATGAAGTAGCTGGAGCGTACTCGCAGAGCGAACGCGATCAATCTTATCACAAAGCGTTACTCGGTTGACTTCATCGGTTCGGAAAACATGGAAAATGTTAAGACTTCTGATACAGATGTCCCATTTACTTGAGTTTCTTTTGAAGAGTTTTACTCGTACATTTCGAGGAGTACAATTGAAAGTCTGATGGCTGTTCCGTGGCAGCAAGTATTCGCTTGTAACGATGAAATCGAGATCGCTTGGTCGATTTGGTGGAGTGATTTAGTATTGGTAGTTTGTAGATAGCGGACAGCGGTAATGTAGTAGGCTAATGTTTATTAGGTCAGCCGCCAAAACAGCTATGGTCGCTGAATTAGAAATGAGAAGGGTTTACATTGATGCTCGGTTGTTTGTGGGACATCGTGTACAAGAATGTAGCGAATGACAATTGCTGGTCAACCCTGATCACGAGTTGGCAGCTCTCCTGTCTGTGAATACTGCTAATGTTGCTGTGTGCATGTGCCTGGATTACAGAGTATTCATTTCAATTAGGTAATTTAAACGCGTGCCCAAGGGGTATAACATTATCAGTAATTAACAATTGTGTTTAAAAAAAATACACTTTGCTTGCCTTTAAACATCCTGATAGATGTTTCATTTAAATTACTTTAGAACTTCGTTACTCAGAAATCAACTTCGAATCTACTTCTGTTTATTTTCATTGCTGTCTCAAAGGTTGTTAAAACAAATGAATTGTCCCTAATCAAAAATCGGAATGTCACAAATGATTCAAAAACCAAGGTTTGTCATTTCGTGTTACCAAACAAATTATAAACAAAGGCACATTTTCATTTTAATAAGGCAGTCATGTAATTTCACCATAATTTGATGTTAAGTTAATCATGTCTGCCCACTTAGTGCGTGTTGGAAACACTCGGGTAGAACAAGCCACGGAGCTACCTGATTTTCATACATATAATCAAAGCCTAAACTACGCTTCACGGGTCTTCGATATCACGGTGTTTATAAGCAGGATGTATGGCATGTAGATGGTGCTCCGAGCTGGGTAAGTTCGAGTTAAGGCTTTGTTTTGGCCCTGCATTATGAACTTAATAAATTACGTGTTTAGACTTTATATGTAGTATTCCTACTAATTTGAAAGAGTATGTACTCAAGCTATGGCAATTGTTATTTTGGTATAAATGTACCATATTATCAGTGAAATGTGACAAAAACACTTTATTGCACAAAACTTAAAAATAAACAATTTACAAGTAAACAAACACATAAGCATATATTCTTTAGTTTAGTCACAATTTAAATGCAATACTTGCACTATGCACCAACAGCTTTTTGACTAGATCAAAATAAGGTAATCGCTAAAGGACAAAGGTATGTCCTAGCAAGTTTAACGCAGCAGCGAGGGTGTAAGGTCGGCAGTCCGCACCCTCAGGTGACTGACGAACACTAGTTCAAGAGAAGCTCGTCTACGAGCGATAAGGTCACTGTCGGGACATGCCAGCTTTACACTGTTTTAATTTACCTGCTCATATAGTTTCATTCCCAATGGATATATCTTTCGTTATTAAATTCCAAAAGTAAAGACAATCATGTAACGCGCAATATTTACCATATAGGTATGCTGAATCCATTGGCAAAATTTCTTCATATGGTTAAGACACATGGTCGAGCCTAGTATTCCTGATCGTAATACTATAAAACGATTTGAGGGTAGTTGCCGACTCCCGCGTGGACCGCCTTGACCGACCTTGCGGGGTCGCGCCGACTCACTCATTACTATTATTTACAGCGACTTTTATGTACCGATACCACGAAAATGCTTTATTTCAGACATGAATAGCGCCATTTTAATACCCACTAGACAAAAACAACAAAAAAAATCTCTCTTTATTAAAAAAACAATCAATTAGCAAATCTTCATTGTTTAAGTTTTGCACAACCCGACCATTCTTTGGCGGCGTAAACGAATCGATATGTAGATAGGTGTTTAAATTGGGGTGAGTGACGTCAGAGTTCTAATCGCCCTACAATGAGTTATGCACGAGACAGCGTTGCATCGAGGGGGCATCGATCGGCGCGCGCGTCGGGGGGACCGCGGCGCTCCGTGGGGGAATACTGAGTGTGCAAATGTACCAATCAAACATTCAGTATTTGACTTATTGATACCTAAAACTAAGTATACTAAAAAAAGCATAGCGTTTAGTTGAGTTACGCTTTGTAATAACTTTCAAACATTACTTTATAACCATGATTGTGTGGAAGGAAGCCGCAAGAACCTGTTAGACTTTGACGTGTTGTGAAAACGGAACAAACAGCCGGGCTCGGTTAATGCACTTTGTATTAAATAAAATAGCTGTGAATGTTTGCTTGCAATATGCGGTGTATGAAAGTTTAATGCACTAAAATGAGTACCCATTACTTTTATATTTTGTGTTAAAATAAGCTAGCTAACATTGCATCTGTTGTTATGTTACGGTGCTGCGATGCAATGATATAAACAGGCAAGCAGATACTTCCGTAACACTTGTAACAACTATCAAATTAGGTCAGAGGTTAAAAAGGGTACTATTCAAGAGGTTAATCAAAGAAACCGATGCTTCAAGTAGGGTGACTTGATGAACTTACAAACTTGTATCGAGTGACACAATCGACGTCCCGGCCGACCCCCACGCGGCTCTAATTACCTGTTAACTACTTTAACAAAGACATTTTTACTTTCACCAACTAATTATAAAGTAACTGAACTCATTTATAGGTGATGTTAAAAGAATCGAGTCCAATCTGAGACTATTTGGACGAGAAGGGAGTAAAGTTTGAAACACTAACGAGGTGCAAATTAACGAAACTATGTTCGAATGTGCGAGTGATTAAGAAAGTCTTTAGATTGTCTTGACTTCGGTTTAAAGTTTACCCCAATATTTCAATCGTTATTTAACTTGATCAAGTAGTTAAGCATAATACCTACTCAAATGCTTAAAAAAATATTTAGATTTGTAAGTTATTTTTTTTTACTAGTGACCGCACGGTTTTATTATACCTATACGCAATTATTGACATGTTGATTACAAACCTAAACTTTTGACATCATGAAATTGAAATCTTTAGTATTCTTAACATTCAAATCAACTGGAAAACATATTAAAATCCTTTCAGAAGGGACCCACTGAAGGAACTAGCTTATACATAAAATGACTAGTTCATGAGACTTCAAAAGCCCGCAAGTACATAAACAAAGGCTGTATTCATCCCACATTAATCAGCGTCGGTGGGTACAGCCACTTCCCATCGTGTATGTACTATGTACCACGTACAGTATTAGGAAACTTTGAGTAAGCGCTCCTGCAGGTGTACGCTGCCTCCTGCAGGTGTACTGCCTCCTGCACGGTACCCAGCAAGTAATTAAACTCGAGTAAGATGATCTCACAGCGACACACTCGCAAACTAGAACGAAGTGCTTACTAGCGACGGCTTATTGTTTACGTAATACATACTAAACCACGATTACATGTAGCATGTAGGTAAAGGTTTCTATTACGGTTCTGTGAAACAAGTAACGAGATATTGAATCGCTTACTTATTTTATACATCCGAATTGCAATTACAAATGGGAATATCATAAAATAAACTTTAAATAATGAGTTTGTAAATCTTTACAATAAAGTACCTAATAGTTTTATCTTAGGTAAATTTTTACCTTCTGCGAAAAATGACACGGTCAAAATAAAAGAGGAAAAAGTAATACGGGGAAGTTACTGTAGTAAAATCTTTGCCAATTAGTATTCTAATTGAACCGTTAACGAAATATAAGGGTTAGTTGCTACGGAGAAATACAGCGAAATTAAATCTTTATTCTATTTCTCACTAGAATATTTTTGCTCTCCCAAGAATTCTGTGGTCCATTATGTGTCTAAGTAGCCACTGTTCTAATGGTGATCCCCGTTTACTAATGAATTTCCTCACTTTAACAATGAGGCACTTGTTTCTGCGATCGCCTCGCCGAGACTGTAGTAGGTGTGCCTACGGGTGGCAGGTGCGTCGTCCATCACTCGCGAGATAATCCGCCGCCATGAAATATGAGCCAAGTCGCACCTCGCGGCTCCAGCATTAATGCCTTCCTAATGGACAGATTATCAGTGAGCCTTCATACTACCTCGGGGTAAGACTCGAATACTAACCCTGCCCTGTGGGCGAAGTGGGATACTTCCGCGATGAAGGTAGTGATCGAAAGTTGGGAGACGCAGGTGGGGTCAGACAGACATTTACAGGCATACATTGATTAATAGGCGTAGCTTGATGAGGGAAGAACAAAACAATGGAGACTAAAATTACGATTAAGAGGTTATTTTTTAGAGATTACGTAACAATATAGTGATAATAGTACATAGGTTCGTGTCCTATATATGGAACGTCTGGTCGCCCCGGTCTGGTGGTCGCGGCGGCATTGTTCGAATGCCTTGGCCGTGAACTAATTGTCCTACATACCTATACTAATATTTTGAGTTGCCTAAATTGTATTAGTCTACCTTACATTTTAACTAAAGCTATTTGCGCCGAATATTTTTTTTTTTTTATTTGTACAGGTTGATTTCGACTGATATCGTGCCTATCGAGTAAAGCAGGTTGCTGTATTAGGTACACGTTAGAATAAAGCGAAGGGTCCGTCAACAAACTCGATAGAGTTTTGTCATTTAATTACTTATTTCCTATGGCCATCATCAGATCGACTCCATGTCATAATATTTTTTCATTGTCATCTAATTTACATACGTATTCAAAATTATAGCTCAATCGGTAACCGGGAAGTGGATCAAATTTTCTTGCGATATTTGATTTCAGACATCGGGATAGGTAAAAGTAAAAAAAAATGCTCGTAAAATAAAAACTACTGGGCCCATCTGAATCAAATTTTTATGGGACCAATTCGAAAGTATTCCGCATCAAACAAAAAAAGAATCACGTAAGTCGGTTTAGAAACCTCGACGTAATCAATGTACATACCCAATTGAGAACCTCCTCCGTTTTTGGAAGTCGGTTAAAAATATTGTTACTTACAATTTGCCACTGGTATTTCAAAATTCAATGCGATCGAAGAGAGAGATAATTGACATTCCGGTTAATCCCAGCATGGAAACCTATTACTAGTAGAATATATCGTCGTATTCGTACTTCAGTAATCTGGCTGTAAAAGGCCTTTAACTACCTTCGTTAAACACAATAAAGCAGTGTTAGCACTGGCTGGTTCGAATAATATTGACTATCAGGTAACTACGAGGCTACATGAACCACGCATGAAGCATTCCGTTATTTAAAAAAATGGAATTTTATTTTTAAAAAATTTGGAATGTTTGAGAATTTAGTAAAATTAATAGTAAAATACTTTTAAAGAAATTCAGCGAACAATACCTATTATTAATTGGTATTAACATAATCTTTACGGTTGTGTAGTCATTCAACGCGAGATAAAACACAAACTTATCTGTAAATCTGTATCTATTATCTCGAGCAATATCTGTAAGTAGCAACCACTCCGTAAGTGACGGTAAAGATAAACTTGAATGTTTTACAATTAGAAGCAGGGCACCGTTTGTTTATCATTGTGAGGGGAGAACTATCCCCGAGCGAGGAACAACGCCACCGGGATTTGTGCAAAACTTATAAACTACCTCCCGTTTAATAATTAAGATAAATTAACAACCAAACATAAAATCGCAATGCAGCAAAACTTACGTAAGTTGCCGTATGCGGTGTCCTCGAAATTCAGCTATCACTTCCGAAATTCAATTAAAAAAAAAACAATAAACAAACCAGAGAACACACTGGCCGTAAACAAAACAAACTTGCACCAACTTTGAAAAGAAACAATCATAAAAGAGTAAAATACAGAGTTTTCAAAATTCGAACAGTTTCGGATATTGCACAGTTGCGTACGCGGGATATCCAGGGGATGATGCGACGCGAGCGCCCCCTGCGGACTGCGGGCGAGAACTGTCGCGTGCGGCGAGGGTGGCGGCGGGGCCGGGCGCGAGCCGGGGGCGGGGGCGGGAAATCCGACTCAATGGGAGCCGCTTTACAACCGAGAAAAGTCTACTTCCTTGGGTGCAATTTGGCTTCGAACAAAAGCGCAGCGAACGCAGCGACTCACAGCGCCATTCGCTGGAAAACTGCGGCTCGTGAATACCGACCCACCTGCTTTATTGAACCACTTTACTGACGACGCCGGCTTTTTTGCTTCGCTGAAATGGTTTTCATGGAAATGAATGCGTTCGTAAGACGAGGAGTTTCTCAACTACTTTATCTTTACATCACAAAGTTCCTTTTAGTTTACTTGATACGTGAAGATATCTACTTTATACTTTCATAAATCAACCTTTAGTTTTACCTTATTATTACAATACTAGTGGCCGCCCGCGACTCCGTTCGCGTAGAGGTCGGTTTCCCGTGGGAATGAGAAGTTTTCCCGCGGTAAAAAGTACCCTATGTCCTTTCCCAAGTTCAGTTCTTTCTTCATACCAAATTTCATCACAATCGGTTCAGTGGTTCAGGCGTGAAAGCGTAACAGACAGACAGACAGACAGACCGACAGACAGACAGAGTTACTTTCGCATTTATAATATTAGTAAGGATTTAATCCATAGCTCGTTAACGCTTTAATTTAAAAATCATCTCTTGTTTTAGTAGCCCATGCTTTTCCTAACCTAATTAAAAATCGATAAATTGATGTCCACATCTATACCTCGGTAGTATTTCCCCAACAATACAGTGCTCGGAGGGAGCGGCGGCCCGCGCGACGCATCGAGAGGGAAGCTTTACAGCCAGTTACCAGACACGCTAACAAAATTAACTGTTTCTACTTATTTAATATGAAATTGTATAGAAGTCAATGCAGTCGTAAAATATTGTTCAGTAATATTGACACCTTAGATTTGTTCTGAAATATTCAATACTTATCCTATCCTACTAATATTATAAATAAATAAATAAACATGAAAGTTTGTAAGTATGTATGGATGTATGGATGTTTGTTACTCTCACGTAAAAACTAGTGGACGAATTTGGATGAAACTTTACAGTAATATAGGTTATAGTAATATCTAAATTTTATAACTCTAGTTCGACGGCACGTAATATACAGGGTGTTTGGAGGTTGAGTAGCCAAATGAAAATGGTGGATAGGTGAGGCTATTAGCTATTTACTTCCACTTATTAAATTGCATTTTGGTTCAAGTTTTAGAATTTATTCGATTTTTAAGATTTTCTTAAGAAAATCCCCGATTTTGTCATTAAAAGTCCAATATAATTTTTATTTACTGTCGGAACCAAACGAAAATAGTTTTAATTTAAAGCCTAATACTGTTTTATTCAGATGAAATCATAAATTAATACAAATCATCTCAAATAAAGTTACAGTGGGTTCATAAACTTCGCGGAACCAGTGGGAAAAAAATGTTCAGTCATCTTTGCTATGAAAAAAAATAAAAAAATATGAGAGTTTCAAGATTTCATTTGCTTTTAAAAACTTCTACATTTAATACACATTATAATGATATGCCACATGTAACAAAAATAATTAGAAATCTCAACAGAAATAGTAAGTTAATCCTCAAAGACGCCTGGTAAGGAAGGTACAAACCCGTTAAACTACGTATGTAGTTAAAAACTTTTGTCTCATTCTTACAAAACTATGCCTATTGTGTTATCTCATTCGACTCCCTCTTCACTTTTCTTGCCTCGAATAGAAGAGGATTCTACTATTTCACATGTTTAATTACGCTCAGCGCAGATTCTCGGTGACCTACACTTTTCTACAGTCGGAGTAAAATGTTGCTTGAAAAAGTCATGACCAACGGTAAAGTGGCCTTTGCGCATGCAAGAAAATTTCATTTTACAAGTTTTTTTTTTTTAATTTGCTGGTGAAAGATTTCACTTGTAAATAAGCTATTATCTATCAGACTTTCGTCTGTCTAGTCATAGCCAACGGTAGCGTGGTCTTTTCGCATGCAAGCAAATATCATTTCACCAGCTGCAAGTCATGTAGAACCGGTTCACGGAGACTGAATCTAGGAGTTTCTTTTACTCCGCCCCTCACCACCCCAACCATCCGCTCTTTGCGACCCTCGCAAGAGGCGACCAATCACAATCGTCAAACGAACGTCAAACGTCAAAAGATTACCGTAAGAAACAAACTGCTTCCTCCAGCCCGCGCCCGCTGCCGCGCCGGCCCGGTGGACACGATAGTGGTTATAGCTTTAAATCTTCCCTATAAATACACCGCTCCAACCAGCAGGTGCGGCATTCACCATCCGGTTTCCTCGACTATCAGATCCGACCCCCGTTGAGTTTCTTGCTGGGTCTTCTCAGAGAGAGGCCCCTAAGGGAAACAGTGTAGTAGAAATTATCGAGACGCCCTGAACTGAGGTCTGAATCCAACTAGGTGGCCTTAGTGGTCGCATAGTTCGGTGAAGCTATAAAGTTTTCATATGGGCCAACAACAATCTTCAGTCAGAAAATAAAAAAAAAAAAATTATACATGAGGTCGCAAACAAGATAAGTGTTGCCTAGTGACAAAATAGATAACCCAATAGGCATAGCTTTGTTAGAATGAGACCGAAGTTTTTAACTACATACGTAGTTTAACGGGTTTGTACCTTCCTTACCAGGCGTCATTGAGGACTAACTTACTATTTCTGTTGAGATTTCTAATTATTTATGTAACATGTTGCATATCATTATAAAGTGTATTAAATGTAGAAGTTTTTAAAAGCAAATGAAATTTTCAAACTCTCATATTTTTTAATTTTTTTCGTAGCAAAGTTGACTGAACATTTTTTTCCCACTGGTTCCGCGAAGTTTATGAACCCACTGTAACTTTATATGAGATGATTTGTGTTAATTTATGATTTCATCTGAATAAAACAGTATTAGGCTTTAAATTAAAACTATTTTTGTTTGGTTCCGACAGTAAATAAAAATTATATTGGACTTTTAATGACAAAATCGGGGATTTTCTTAAGAAAATCTTAAAAATCGAATAAATTCTAAAACTTGAACCAAAATGAAATTTAATAAGTGGAAGTAAATAGCTAATAACCTCACCTATCCACCATTTTCATTTGGCTACTCAACCTCCAAACACCCTGTATAAAGTTTCTAAAGACTACATTTTTTCCTTTCGAGATACTCTAAAGAAGAAAAGAATATATCATAATTATTCACGGCTGTAAATCCTAATCGTCCGCGTTCCTTTAAGCGATAATTACTTCGATCGTTGCTCCCGAGCCCTACATTCTTCTACAGCAAATAGCATTCCTTCCGTAGCACTACACTCTGTACTCACTTTGTGCCTCCGCGTCGAGAGAGCAGCCACTCCGGACAGCTTGGAACTCCTGCCAGTAGCGCGGACACTTCTCTATAGATAACTATAACATGCTATTCACTCAACAGAATGATAATCGGTATATTGTTTTATAAAAAAAACTGTTCCTATTGGGAAATACTTTTTTACAAAAATAGGGGTAAAATATTTTGTTTTAGAGCTTTCCTTGCGTTCAAAGTTACGCAAAAATAATGTGTTTACAAAATGTACCCATAATGTAGCCTTTATAAATTAATTGGCTTTTAATTACCTTTTTCCCCTTAGATGTTCTGTAATCAACTTTCGCTCCTAACTTACCTGACATGGCCGTCAGTGACACAGTTTCATAATTTGTTGTTCATTACCATAAAAAATATATTGAAGTAATATTAAAAACGTAAAACGTGCATTTATAATATGTACAAGTAGCAGTGTTTGTCCTGGTAAGTAATTTAACTTTTGATTGCTTCGTACAAGCATTCCAACTTTTGTTTGTTTTTATGTTTTGTATTTTTCTGTCATATTTGATAAGCCACATGACAATACGGGTGTCAGGTAAGTTAATTTTTAATAAGGCATTATGAAAATGCACTTGTAAGATATTTTAGAGCCACTGTTTAAGATATGTAAAGAGTAAGAAATAAAGAGCAATTAACTCTTACTAGTTAATACGTAAGTTATAGATTTGGCACCGACCGTAAACCTATTAGCAAATAGCACGTATAAATAATAGGCAGTATTTTATTAATATTAAATCTTTATTATTTTTAACTTTTTAGTTTTGAAGTCGGTTTTTTTAACGTAGTTATTTTTTATTATCATAATAAATATCAAGAGAAGTGAGATAGATACAGCGTTAAGATTGTTATCTAAGTATGTGAGATTTTGTGTGTATCTGGTGCGGTGAAGGTCGTGCGTTATCTCAATGTCGGCGGCACTAGGCACTCATCCGTGTAATGTGTTGTAGCTAGGTGCAGCACAACGACGTGCAGTGGTGGCATCGGCGCATAACAGATTACAAAAGTAATTAGTTAAAGTGAGGCGAGTGTACCCATTAAATGAATAGTAGATCCCATAAGTTCATGGTAACAGGGTTGAACCGATGATGTGACGTAAGAGCATACAAGCTAGACGTATGAGTAACTATTGTAAATACTAAATCTTTCCGTATATCAGTCTAGCTAACATTTATAAAGTCTAATGTTTTATAAATACACATGTGATAAACGCATGCAGGGACACAAATATAACAGATAAGAATATAGTACTTAACCATTCTTTAAATAAAGTATAGTTTTATTATCTGGTTTATGTCATTGTATGCTGAAACCAAACTGAAACACTTGTGTTCGCATTATTTGACTTATCTGAGTCATACTCGGTCTATTAATACAGAAACATTACAATTTAATTTCAATGTAAGCAGCGCGTGTTTTTGTGAAAGAAGTGAGTGGCAAGTACCTAATGTTTCTCATTTCATTCAACGGAATATGATTTAAACGTTACATAATAAACAAAGTATGTGATAGTAATTTGTTATCTCGAGCGAGGTACGCTGTAAACATTACTGTGTGCGCGTCGCAGCGTGGCGGTGTGCGCGGCATGGACGGCGCGGACTCGCGGCGCGCGCGCAGCTCGGGGCTGGAGCCCGCGCTGCAGCAGCTGGGCGTGTTCCGCGGCTACCAGCAGTTCGCGGTGCTGCTGCTGTGCGTGCCCAGCGTGCTCTCCGCCATGTACTCCTTCAACTACGTGTTCGTCGCCGACAAAGCCAACTTCCGGTTAGTACTCAGCATTTACTTATGTTGAGTTCTGCGTAAATAAGTTATATTACAGTTAGTGCATTTAGCGACTTCTTGTGTCAACAGCGTGACAAAACAAATGAACCTTTCCATGACTTTATTTATTTTATTACACACACACCATTTTCACGATTCTTCTACATTATTTTTTTCACGGTTTAATTTTCCTTTTGTGTTTTTTGTGTTGTTTAGGTTCGTGAGACATGTAGATTAAAATGTAAATTTCTCTAAGTAAACTATTATTTTGCTTTAAAACAGTGAAAGTGTTGATTGTGTAACATCGATATTAGGAAGATTTATACATACAGTGTAGCGTCAAATGACGGGGGATTATCAATCATTATCTAGATTACAAAGTCTGATCTCTGTTGTGTGTACCCACCTATAATGATAATGATTTGAGTTTTAGTTTGACAATAAATATATTGGCAATTGCTTCTAAGAATTATTTAAGAATATAGTACAACGCTTATGTTTTACGATTCCTAGAAATGCCAAGTAGAAAATGCATCGGCATTGCATTGTTACAGTCGTCTCATCTCTATAAATAGTTCATGAAAGTTATTATTAGAACCGATTACTATTCTATCTCAATAATGGGTAACGTTATGATATGTAAAAGTATAAAAAAATAATTTTAGTAAAACTTTTATAAAAATATCGACAATCCCTCGGTATAATGCTGAAGGCCAGCCGCACACGGACTGCTTCAAGCAGTTGCGATCGACTGCTTTAGCAGCGACCGCGCGGTGAACTACAGCCATTCATTCGCTCCACACACGACTGTTCGAGCAGTCAACTACATGACGAATTATACCATCGTGGCGTCGAGGCATAGAGCAGTTGACGTCGTCGACTGCTCGAGCGGCCCGTGTAGGTACGGCCGCTCTGAAACTTAAACATTGTCAGCAGCTAGCAGCGTTGCAGTAGCAACAGTAACTTCTTTATAATAGAATTTGAAAAAAGAAAAAAGATTTATAGGAATCAGGCCACTAGTGCAATCTTACAAGTCTCCACTTAACATTTATAAAATGACATTTAAGCTAAGTATTGAGTAACAAAAAAAACGGGTCGACGACATTTCGGACACAAAAAACTCGGACACCTTGGCCAATGTATGGATTTTTTATTTTTTACCATACATTGGCAAAGGTGTCCGAGTTTTTTGTGTCCGAAATGTCGTCGACCCAAAAAAAACGAATGGTCACAGCAATGATTCAACATTTAAGTTTACATTAATCACCCAGACTACAATGTAAATATTAGTTTGGTTTATTTAACTGTAGATAATATTATTTGTTTGTATTTATTTCATAATAGGGCTTTTCCCGTGAGGATGATATTTTATTCTCCAGGTAAAAAGTAATCTATTTTAATCCCAGGCTGTTGAACCACGTCTATGCCAAAACCCTTTAAAATCGGTTCAGCCGTTTTGACGTGAAAGCAAAACATACAATCTATTTGTATGTTTTGCTTTTACGCAAACATAAGTACTAATTTTCACATTAATAATCCTACTAACATTATAAACGTGAAAGTTGTAAGTATGTATGGATGTATAGATGTATGTATGTATGGATGTTTGTTACTCTTTCACGTAAAAACTACTGGACAGATTTGGATGAAACTTTACAGTAATAGAGTTTATACTTCAGAATAACACATAGGGTACTTTTTACCGCGGAAAAACTTCTCATTCCCACGGGAAACCGACTTCCACGCGGACGGTATCCCGGACGGCCACTAGTTTAATATAGGACATATGAAAGTCGTCTGTATTATCTATTATCTAGATGCGTGGTGCCGGAGTGCGAGGGCTGGTCGCCCGCGTTCAACAGCAGCGCGTCGGCGCTGCTCCCCCCGGCCCCCTGCGCGCGCTACGAGCCCCGCGGCGCCGGCGCAGACCCCTGCGCGCGCGACTACTACCACGAGAGCCGCACCGTCGCCTGCGAGCGCCGCGTTTACGAGAACCACCACACCATCGCCGGCGAGGTGGGTCAGGAAATGAGGTGTATGGTGGAAATGCTCGATCGTTGCAATAAAAGCTTCGAAAAGAGGGTCACAAAAGAAATTTTGTTAATTTTATACATGGGGAAATATAATATCAAATATCAAGCGTGCTCTAACGTAACCAACGTTCAAACGACTCGTTAAGACTCACTTTCTTTCTTTATATATTTTTTTATTCTATTTGTTATGTATCATCTTTAAGAGTATTATTTTTGTGTATATTTCTGGTGTACAATAAAGAATTAAATAAATAAAGAAATAAAACTTTGTAAATGGAATTTACCTATAGAAGCTGCACTGTGTTTTATTCAAGGACTGCTGCCTATCATCTTAATGCTTTTTAAGCTTTAAACAGTGCCGTTTAATGTAGATCTAGTCTAGTCTTATTACCCCTTTTGACCTCAATACTCCCCTATCTTGTTCAGTTCGACCTGGGCTGCCGCGAGTGGCAGCGCACGCTGGTGGGCTCGGTGCGCCAGGCCGCGCTGCCGCTGTCGCTCATCATCACGGGATACACCTCTGACACGTGAGTGGAATCTCTATCTAAAATACATTGGCATTTAATAGAAGAATTTTTAGTATAAATCCATCAAAATTTTGTGCCAGCCTTTGTATCTTTAATATAAAATCTTTATTAACCCCGAACACTTTGCCAATTAAAATGGCGAAGTTTTCTGAAGTTTTTCTTTGGCTTCTTATGAATCAGCTATCCATATTCCAGGTTCGGTCGTCTGAAGGCGTTCTGCATCTTCTCGGCGTGCATTGGCTCGATGGGCATCGTGAAATCGTTCTCCGTCAACTACTACATGTACTTGTCTATGGAGTTCCTCGAGTCGGCGCTCGGGTACGGATTCAACAGCTGCGCTTACGTCATGTGTGAGTGACCATGTTATATTACTAGTGTTGTAACAGCAAAGATTTTCACGAATAGTGCAAAGTATAATATATTTAACCAATAATGAGTGGACCCTTTAGTTCGTAATTTATGGTGCCAGTCAGTTTTAACTACAAATTAAAATTTGTGTAAAACGAAAACTTGACTTGATCCACACATAATACATTCAAGAGCAACCAGCATGCATAAGTTGTCTTATACAATGTGTGTATGGTCAGTGCTGGAGATCGCGCACCCGTCGGTGCGCGGCGTGGTGGCGGGGCTGTCGGGCGTGGCGTACGGCGCGGGCGGCTGCGTGTTCGCGCTGGCGGCGTGGCTGCTGCCGCGCTGGCGCCGCCTGCTGCAGGTCGTGTACGCGCCCGCGCTGCTGCTGCCGCTCTACTGGCTCGCGCTGGACGAGAGCATCCGCTGGCTGCACTTCAAGGGACGGACCGACCAAATGGAGCGAGTCATCAGAAAAGCTGCCAGGTGGAATAAGGCATGCTCACAAGATATATAAAATTGCAGATGAACTCTTTTATACCTATTACGCATTCGATAACTTTTCCAGGTGACTCTGGATGAAGAGTTAATGAAAAATATTGGTGACAGCCCTGGTCGATCCCGAACAACAGCAGCTAATTGGAGGTTACTTCTGAGGTCGAAAAGGCTGATGATCAACTTTGCGATCTGCGGGTGGGTGTGGATCTCGACGGCGTTCGTGTACTACGGTCTGACCATCAACTCGGTGTCGCTGGCGGGCGACAAGTACGTCAACTACGCTCTCAACATGGCGATGGAGATCGTGGCCTCGTTGCTGCTCATGATGGCGCTCGAGCGCCTCGGGAGGAAGTGGACTGTTTTCTCTTCCACATTGCTCTGTGGCGCTGCATGTGTTGTGCCTTTTTTTGTTCGTAAGTTTCAATTACTCTCTCTCTTATTTCAGTTACTAGAATACAGTTGATCATAATGTAAATGTTGATTCAGAGCACACGGGCACGGGCTTGGGGCTGTACTTCGTGGGCAAGCTGGCGGTGACGATGGCGTACAACGGCATGTACGTGCTGTCGGGCGAGCTGTTCCCGACGGCCGTGCGCGCGTCCGCCATCGCCGCGCTGTCGCTGGTGGGCCGCGTGGGGTCCGTGCTGGCACCGCAGACGCCGCTGCTGGTGAGATACGATACTCATCCTCATCTTTGTCTACCTTTTTTAAAAGCTGTTTTTTAGTTCCACTTGTATGTTAACAAATCTTGCAAGTTTAATTTGACACACTTCCTGGTATCCGATTGAGCTGAAATTTTGCATGCTGGTCCAGAACCGATGACAATGCATGTTAATCATAAACGTGACCTGATGCTGCTGCGAGGATCGGCTCCGTACGAGAAATCTCCTCAGCGGTAAATAGCAGGGACTTGAAATTTTGTATACGCATTCGTTTATGATAGGCAGTTGGTAGGCCAGCCATAAAATAGATGCCACAACCAGGGTTGGCTTCGATAAAAAAAATATTCTAAAAAAACAAGGTAAAAAAACTTTTAAAACAAGCTTAATACAACTTAAATAAATGCCCTATAAATATCAAAATAAAATTAACCACCTAGTTGATCTGTCAGAATGTTTCTTAATTTAAATTTAATCTGTCGGAATATGTAGAGATTTCTTCTAGGCATCGCGACAAGATTTTATTATAATTTCAATTCTGTAAAGTCATAAATGAATGTGGTTAATGTAATTAAAATTTTTATTACTTACTGTGTTTGGGTTCAAACATACGAGATCAGTTTCTGAAGTTTATCTGGCTTGTTCGTTTATTTAGAAACTTTAACCTAGACGTAACTCCTTCGCGCTAAAGTCTGTCTGGATAATCAATGCCAAGGTAGTAATCTACTCAATTGTCTCAGTCAGAAATTAAGAATGAATGATTGGTTGTATATCGCAGAGTATGTACGTGCAAGCGATCCTGTACGCGGCGGTGACGCTGCTGTCCGCGGCGAGCGTGCTGTTCCTGCCGGAGACGCTCGGCGCCGCGCTGGCGCAGGACCTGGCCGCGGACGAGCCAGAGCACGTGTGACGTGGTGCGGAGGCCGGGGGTGACTGACGCGACGGCAGGCAATCACGTGGTAGTAAGGAGTAGAATACCGCTTGAGATGAGCGAGGAATATTACAATGAGAAAGAGAAGGGATACAATTGTTCGGGTGATGGAAGCGGGTGTTACGATGATGGTGATGATAGGAACGCTGCACTGATGCTATAGAATAACAACAAAAGCGAAGTATAAAAGGTGTTATACATAAATATATCTTTACCAAATCGTTGCTTAAATTTTTTGTTGTTAGTAATGTTGTGAAAATGTAAAGTTTAGCTTAAGAAGTAGTACAATTTAGAGTAAAATATATGTGTTATAAGCCATGAACTAGTATATTGGGTTTGGGTATTTTTAAACAAACGACTATCGCCGATATTGTACTCATGTTATTTCTTTCATTAGTGGCTGTGATTACTATAATAAAAGGAAACTTTACAATCATTTGTGTTTTAAACCTTTATTTACAAATATACTCTCCGTAATGGCTAATAAATCACAATAACATTATATCTTTCTATCAATTTCTTTCTGTTCTGTATTTTTATTTATTTAATCTACTCTTTTACAAAATGCTACGTGCTCTACTAAGTATAAATGAATCATGATTCCCTATCAGTATAAAACATTAAAAAAATATGAAACCTGAAAATAATGTGAGCAAGTATAAAACAAGTCATTCATTATTTTATGTATTCAGTCTTTATCATAATTACAACATCTATCTAGCTATCACAAGAATCATTATCTAATCTCCGTAACAAACCCCATCCATACCAACAATTTATGTACAAATTCTAAATATTTTTTATGCAAAACCTCTCTTATACTACAATATTATCATTGTCTTCAATTTTATTAGTTCTATTTCTATTTACAAGTATTTCAAGACAGTGCGGCAGTCTACCCTGTTTGATCTGTTGTGCGTTGATTCGCTGTGTCAGAGTGAGACAGCGTCAGGTGTTGTCTCGCTCGTCTCTGAGCGGTATCCGCACGATGAGCTGCTGGTGCGCGGGCGCCTCGGGGTCGTCGGTGACGTCACGCTTGTCCGCGGACAGCGGGGTCAGCTCGCGGCCGGGGGGCGCGGGGTCGGGGGACAGGGGACGCAGCCGGTTGTACACCAGCTGTAGGTGAACAATGGAGGCTTGATTAGAGGATATATTTAGTTTCAAAGTATATGACAATAATGGTCTATTAAATATAGTATAGGACGTGAAATGGACGTTAGTAGACTTAAATACGCTAATTATCATTTATTTTGATATTATTGGAACGAAGTTCCTTATCGTGCGTTATGATTGTAAAAGTGGGCTACACGGAAAAAAATCTCAAGAAAAGTTGTCACGACACTTTTTGCTATATTAAGCTATTGTAAGCTGTGCGGCGTGCGCATATTTCTGTGTCTGTCTCTCTCTTTCTCTCTTATAGAAAGCAAACAAGATATTTCATTGAGGTGTCGCGACGATTATTTTTGTTGAGTGTATACAGGTTTTTTGTACGTAATAAAAAAAAATGAATCCTGACAGTGTTTCTGCACAAGTTCTGGATATTGCTGATGGAGTTAGGTAAGTAGAGATTTTATACAGACAATAAATTCTTTTGTATTTTTAGCAAGTACCTACGCATTATAACCTCTCTTTATTATTGTGCTAACCAAGTCATACGCATTATAATCTCTCCATTATTGTGTGTTTAGCAAGTGTAGGCGTGATAATTTTAATAAATTCAAAAGCAAATCATATTTTAATATTACAATATCAGAACGTATGTATGTATTTAGCAAGCCGTGCGTGTTCTAACCTATACGCTGTTGTGTTTACTAAAGAACTTCGTTCCATCCGGGTGTCCCTTGACACCTCTCAACTTTTTTAACTTTTGGTAAATAAGGTCATTATAATAAGGCTACCCGTATGTATAGTTAAAAATGCAACACTGTAAAATATCGGCAGTCCGATAGTTGTAAATATTGGTGTAAATTACCCGCAGTCCAAAGAGCGTGAGGAAGGTGATCGCGGCGGTGGTGGCGAAGGTGGCGGCGGGCCCGCGGCGCGCGTACACGCCGGCCACGAACACCGGGCCCAGCGCGCGCGACACGCAGCCCGCGCCCGTCAGCACGCCCTGCCACACGCCCTGCACACACGATACATTTACACGAGAAAGAAGAGAAACCAATAAGACTGAAACGTTGGAGACATGAAGATACAACACTACTGCTAAATCTAGAAGCTGTCAACAATACCGTAGAGATATACGTTGTATATCAGGGGTCACCTCCGCCAAATCGAATGTCAATTGATCGAATATCAAATGGTCGAACACAATTAATCGAAAAGTCAACACATCGAACGTTCAAAATGTCGAATTTACAAATGCTTGAACGTTCAAAATATCGAATTTACAAATGGTAGAACGTTTAAAATCTCGAATAGTTATAAAATCGAAACCTCAATACAATGGTTGATTTTTCGAAAGTCTAGTCTTTCTTACCAGACCTGATGAACATAAATAAAACTTATTTTTATACATAATAATTTTTTTTATTTCCCAACTAGGTGTTGTCCGCGGTTCCCCCGTTACAAAAAAACCTCCTCCTTTTTTGATGTCGGTTAAAAAGTAGCCTTAGTTATTCCTTATTACATCAGCTATCTGCCCGTGAAAGTCCCGTCAAAATCAGTCCAGCCGTTCCAAAGATTGGCCGGAACAGACAGACAGCCAGACAAAATTTGTAAAAAACATACATTTTCATACAAAATATATGAATTAAGACTTTCGAAAAATCCACCATTCGATGTATTGAGCTTTCGATTTTATAACTATTCGAGATTTTAAACGTTCTACCATTTAAAAATTCGATATATTGAACGTTCAAGCATTTGCTGGGAGTTCTTTTCCGCCGGTTTTTTTCTCTCGGTCTACGGTTAGGTAAAGTCGAAGTTTGTAACATTGACGTTCATTCAGTATATGTTACATATCTATGATGAATAAAAGAATTTTGATTTTGATTTTGATTTTGATTTTGTAAATTCGATATTTTGAACGTTCAAGCATTTGTAAATTCGACATTTTGAACGTTCGATGTGTTGACTTTTCGATTAATTGTGTTCGACCATTAGATATTCGATCAATTGACATTCGATTTGGCGGAGGTGACCCGTATATCAGTGCTTAACAGCATACCTGTGGTCGAGGCCCAAGCACCTTGGAGAAGATGGTCTGTATGAGCGTGACGCCGAGCGGGTACCCCACGGACACGCAGGCGTACCCCATGAGGAACTGCGGCAGCGTCAGCGCGGCCGTGGTGGCGCACCAGGGCTGCGCGCGCACGGGGCAGCCGGCGCCGGCGCCGGGCGCGCCGTCCTCCGCGGCCGGCGCCGGCGCCGAGCTGCCCCACGGGATGCACAGCACCGACGCCAGCCCCGTCAGCAGGAACCCGCCCCACAGCAGCAGAGCTCTGTAACACAAGTATTACATTGCGATTTTAACCATTTTACTTTACTCAGCTACTTCTAAAGCTTTAGTGAGCCCAAGAAGGACTTAAGGATTGATTCACAATGATAGCATATTTATATAGAGGGAAATACATACTTTCTTTACTGAGTACCTACTCCAGTATATGCCCCATTTAGGCTTCTTAGCCTTATACATTCGATAGTGATCAATACGCACCGTTCCTCAAAGATCTTGGTGAGTGGTCCGATGAGTGCGAACGTGACGCACGCCACCAGCGCGCCTGCGCACATCAGAGCGCCCATGTACTGTATCGCCTGCAATCATTACACACTTTGAGACAACATCTCAAATGCTTTAAGCACAAAATTTTGTTTTAGGTGACTTTGGTTAGTCACTACCTGACACGAGCTAATGTTTTAAATTAAAACTTCTTAAATACCTTCAAACATATAGAATAGCCTAGGTTCTTCACCTAAGGAGTCCTAAACCTACGGAGAACTGTAAGATACTTTATTTTCCCTATCAGATACGGTCATGAGTAAATTCATTCGTTGACTGGCATAATATTTATTAATATGTAGTTACTAAACAACGCTGCAATATGCTGGATACTAATTAAATACAGATAATACCTCCTGCTTAGTCCAGGCGAACTGGTCCATGGTGAGCGAGGTGGCCAGCGTCTCCAGCAGCACGAAGTTGAACACCAGCACGAAGAAGGCGCCCACCAGCGTCCAGCTGCTCACCGGGTCCGGCTTCAGGGCCTGCAGCGCCTCTTGCTCTGAAAGGATAAAGTGAGATTAAGTAATGTAGATTGATAGTACCTAAAGAAGAAATCCTAAAAACTTTGCTTTTAAGTTTCGGCGGAACAACGTAGTGTGACATTCCCCACAGTCAACTATTCGATTAATATGATTTTTATAAACTTTCTGAGCTATTTATTTTTTGTAAGCTTGTAATTGAGTGAGATTTAACTGTAGGTAGGAGGAGGTCACACTTATGCATTTAAACAAAAGCAAGACACCATAATTGAGACAAAAATAAATAATTAAATTATCTTTAGTTTTAAACTTTTAATATGTGGTAAAGTTACAACTATTAACTTACTACTTTAGAGGTTTTGGCTTATACATGTTTTGTATATCGATTTGATTTTAAAATCCACTACCTCATTTTTACCTTTAAATATCTACGTAATATTTGAATGACGGTAATGACCGATAAAAATCCAACTCAAGTCGTTATTTATAGCTGAAGATCAGTCTATAAATGGAACCAGATGTGGCAGTATTACACGTGCAACTTGTTTCATAAGAACTGCATTTAAAATAAAAACAATAATAATAATAAGTATAGCTGCCTAGATGACTCAACAAATGACTAGCTTGTTTTTAATTAGGTTGCTATATCAATCAAGCGCCCGATACCACGGCACAATCGTGCATAATTTGTTTATGTTTTTATCCATTGCTATTATGTTGAGTAAAACAAAGGCTAGCACAGAAAACCGTCGTGAAGTAGGGACGATATTCCTGCGTTTCGTTCGGTGAGTGCGGTATCCGGTGCCCAATTTTCTTAAAGGTCAGCAACACACCCCCAACACCCAGTGTTGCAGGTAGTCATGGGCGGCGGTGATCACTTACCATCAGGTGACCCGCATGCTCGTTTGCTACCTACATTACAAAATAGAGTGATTACCGGTTTCCTTCCCTTGCGCGAGCATGGCCTCCTGGAGCGCGATCTTCCGCTCGGTGAAGCAGCAGGGCAGGAACAGCGCGAAGTTCACGACGCCCAGCAGCGCGTTGAACCAGCCCGGCGCCGTGTACATGTCCAGGCGCAGCATCTGAACAATCATTGTCATTCACTTCAACTGCAGGACTTGGTCAAAAGAAAAAGTCCGACTTATTATTTGTGATGATGACTATTTGGTCGTGGTCTTAAACATAGTAAAAAAGTTATTTTCCCGTAGGAAAATGTATTTGGTAGGTGAAAGACACCTGTTATGTTATTCTAGATGTGTTAGTCTATTTTAAAATTTAACAGATTTATTGAAATCCTTTAATTAGTAGTCCGTGATTGAGAAACATCAAAACTAACCTCATTAGTTGTATGTGAAAGAGTCATACAATATAACACTAGATACATTGATGGACTACCTACCTCGGAGAAGGTGGGTGCTCTGTCGAGCGGCGGGTAGTCCGCGCCGGGCCCCAGCGGCGCCGCGGCCGCCTGCAGCGCCGGGCCCACCACGAACCCCAGCACCTGACAAGTATATATCTCTATTTATATAACCCCAACCCCAGCACCTGACACGTATACACCTCTATGTAGTATCAAGAGGTACAGAAATACATCTCTGTTCAAATTTATACCCGCCTAGGCCTGCTTATTTTATGCTTATTGGAATTTAAAATGACAGAATCAAGAATGATATGACATAAAATCGTCGAAGAATTGGGAAAACTTTCGCTTCGAATCCAACATGGTATTTACTTAATTTTTTTTACTGTTTAAACGTACGCAAATCAATTTTCGTAGTTGTGAAATCAAGTCGTCCTTAAAATAGACAGTATCTTCTTGTTACCTGCGCGAGTGAGACGCCCGCGACGGCCTTCGTCCGCTCGGACACCAGCGTGGCCGACGACAGGTACGACCGCGCTACTGCTATGTTTGCTGGAAATAATTATACTAATATAGTAGGAGACGTGTATTATTCGATGATACTGCAACGAAACTAATAAATGACTTTTAAGAATTTTTCAAAAATGTTGGTGACACATATACAAAATTAAGGGTGGATTAATCTCTTATACCGGGTGTCCCAAGACTATGGTACATGAAGGGAAAGTACCTTAAATATCGTAGATGGGATATTTTGCTGAAAGAAGACTTTATTTTATTTTTTATACTCAGTAATTCTGCATTTAAAAAAAATCTAAATAATTAATAAAAACATACTTAATTTACTTCGGCAGTTTCAGGTATGTTTTTAATTTGAATAAAATGATTGATTTCACGTTGTTCCTTTCTTTTAAGATACTATGTTACTTAAGAAGAATTATTACTTTTTGTCTATTCTTTCGATTGGCATCATAAAAACAGGGGTTAATTTTTTTTAAATATTTAAGTGGGTTCGATTCTCAGACGAAGCAAGTATTTTTTAGAAATTCTTTAATGAATTTTGCAGAATTACTAAGTTTAAAAAATAAAATAAAGTCTTCTTTCAGCAAAATATCTTATCTACGATATTTAAGGTACTTTCCTTTCATGTACCGTAGTCTTGGGACCCCCGGTATATAATATATAAAGCAAATTATATGACCGTTTTAATTAGTTCTAATAACGAAGTAATTCCCACACCCGAGCTGACTCCCACCAGGAACCGTGCGAAGATCATCCAGTACTTGGCGTAGGGCCGCGTGAGGTGCAGGTGCGAGTACAGCAGGCTGGCCAGCACGAAGAGCGCCAGCGCCAGCAGCAGCGGCAGCCGCGCCCCGCGCCGCCGGTCCGCCCACCAGCCCAGCAGCGGGGAGAACAGCAGCTGCCCCAGCGGGTTGGCGCCCACCGCCACGCCCAGGATCTCCTTCTTGGAGCCCGGCTCCAGCTGGAAGCAATGCATGACTGGAGATAACTACTTTGAAAATGGAATATTAGCGATTAGTAGGTATAAATACAAGATTAGTTCCAGAGCAAACAACATGAGTAGTATTTACAAATTTTGTTTTAGTACATCACATTCATTATATGATTTCCGAAACTTGGCTCAGACCTTGCTTTTCATCAGTTTCTTATGCACTACCAGGTTTTGAACTTGTACGTAATGATCGTGTGGGACGTACAGGTGGTGGGGTGGCTATTTACATTCGCTCTCATATTGCTCATTGCGTGGTCAGCATTTCGCTCCCAAGCCAAAGTGATGAATGCCTGGAGCATTTATTTATTGAAGCAACGCTGTGCCACGCAAAAGTACTTATGGGAGTTGTTTATAGTCCCTCCCTTCATCTGGACTACTTTTCATCATTTGAGACAGTACTCGAAGGTCTGGTCCCTAATTATGCTCATGTCATTATTATGGGTGACCTAAATACATGTCTTTTAAAAAACGACCACCGTTCATCTAAACTCCTTTCTATTACCAACTCTATGAATCTAAATATTCTTCCTACTGGTCCTACTCATTTTTTTCCTAACTCTAACCCTTCTCTTCTTGATTTAATGATTGTTTCATCGGGTGACCATGTTGTGAAACATGGTCAAATCGAGGCTGATGCCTCTTCTTATGTTATCATACAAAATTCGTCCCCCCAAAGCTAAGTCGAGAATACTTTTGCAGCGTAACTTTAGAAGCATAGACACGAACCAACTCACTGATGATGCGCGAAATATAGACTGGTCTGCTGTCGATGAGGCTGAAACTATTGACGTTCAACTTTCTGTATTTAATTCACTAATAACTCAGCTTTACGATCACCACGCTCCATTAAGACCTGTCAAAATCAAACATCTTCTCGCTCCTTGGCTATCAGATAAAATCAAAATTGAAATGTTGAAGCGTAATCGCGCCAAGACTAAATTTAAACTTCTGCCTACCGATGAAAATCGTGAAACTTATAGGAATCTTAGAAATCGCTGCAATACTATGTGTAGGGATGCACAACGACGCCATATCCATAGTTCTGTCTCCAATGGTGATCCAGCTAGAGTCTGGAAATTTCTCAAAACGCTAGGTGTCGGCAAACCTAGTAACAATTGCATTCCTAGCCAGATTAATCTTAACGTCCTTAATACACAATTTTCAAAATTTTCTCCTCTCGACCCTTCTATTAAATCACAAACCCTAAATAATATTTCATGTCTGCCGACACCAAATGTCCCCACCTTCTCGTTTGCGCAACTGTTGGAATGTGATGTTAAAAAGAATATCCTTAATATCTCTTCCAACTCTACTGGCTGTGATAACATTAGCCGTGCTATGATAGTCCCTATTATTGATATCCTTGTTCCTATTATAACCCGACTTTTTAACAAGTCAATACAGTCCCAAACATTTCCTTCCCTTTGGAAAGACACTAATGTTATCCCTATCCCGAAAAAGTGCAATCCTGAAGCCGACCAAACTTTCCGTCCTATTTCTATTCTCCCATTTTTGTCCAAGGTTCTTGAGCGTCTCATCCACCACCAACTTAGTTCCTTCCTCTATCTAAATAATCTCCTCGATCCCTACCAGTCCGGGTTCTGTCCTGGTCATGGCACGGCTACTGCGCTAGTTAATATCACAGATGACATTCGTCTCGGTATGGAGAACAAACTGTTGACTGTACTGACACTACTTGACTTCAGTAATGCGTTCAATACCGTAGACTTTGACATCATGCTACATATTTTGGGTTCTTTTAACATATCTCCATCAACAGTTGCTTGGTTTCGTTCCTACTTGTTCGGCCGCCGGCAACGTGTGTGCACTGAGAATGGTGTTTCTAACTGGGTCGATATCCAAGCCGGTGTGCCGCAAGGTGGCGTGTTGTCTCCACTCCTTTTTACCATTTTCATTAATTCGATTACTCAACATCTTTCTTCTTCCTACCATATGTATGCAGATGATCTTCAGATTTACACTTCAGCCTCACTTGATAACCTTTCTGAGGCAATTATTAAAATAAATCGTGACCTGTCGACAATTTCTTTGTGGAGTTCTCGATATGGTCTTTTTATTAATCCGACAAAGTCACAAACTATTGTTATAGGAAGTCCATACGTCATCTCACGTATTAATTGGGATGTACTTCCACCAGTCCTGTTAAACGGGGTCCATATACCTCAAAGTGAAACTGTAAGGAACTTAGGTGTTATATTCGACCAAACCCTCTCATGGAAAAAACAAATTGAGCATGTGAGCCGAAAGATGTTTGCCGCGACCAATTCTCTCCGGCGCTTACGTAACGTCCTGCCTATTGCGACTAAAGTTATGATTGCACAAACTCTCTTTCATCCTATTCTCGACTATGCTGATGTCAGCTATCTTAACCTTACGGAAGAACTTCTTAACAAACTTAAGCGCCTTCAAAACCTTTGCATTAGATTCATATTTGGCTTGCGCAAATATGATCACGTCTCTGAATTTCGCAGTAAACTCAAGTGGCTTCCGATTCGCCTTCGCAGGAATACGCATATCCTCTCCCTTCTCTACCGTATTCTGTTCGATCGACAAAGTCCTAACTACCTCAAAGAGCGTTTCAACTACATGTCCGAAAACAATGATCGTACGCTGCGCTCATCGCACAATCTTCTCCTGACGACACCGCCGCACCGTACTGAGTTCTACAGTAAATCCTTTTCAGTGCGTGCAGTGACGCTATGGAATGAATTACCTGTAGACATCAAGCGTGCTCTTACTTTACCGACGTTCAAACGACTCGTTAAGACTCACTTTCTTTCTTCATAATTTATTTTTTATTCTAATATAGTATGTAACATCTTTTAGAGTTTATATTTAAGTAAATGTATCATTCTACTGTTGTTATTATATTCATTTAATCATATTTTAATTATTTTTATTTAAAATATTGTATTGTGCCTATATTATATATATTTATACTTTGTTATATTTAGTTTTTGTATTTATTTTGTACGCCAACCTGCTTCATTTTTAAATGAATGATCCTCTTCCACTGCTGGGTTGCCTGGAAGAAATCGCTTATTAGCGATAAGGCCGCCTAATTGTACTTTTAATTTTACTAATTAACCATTTTGTGTATATTTCTGGTGTACAATAAAGTATTAAATAAATAAATAAATATTGTTTTGTTTATTTCTGTTTATTGCCGTTGTTTTTGGGTTTGGAAAAGATAGCATAACGATAAGGTAACGCGAATGATGACTATATTGGAAACAATGTACGGAAATGAATCTTTTGTAGTACCGAATAAAGCAGAAAGAATCATAAATATAGAAGCTATAACCGACTGTAAATCTGTAACCATTGTAAAGAAACTAATCTTTCAAATTTGCATACCTACTGACGACGTTTGGTTAAATTGAAAGGTTGACCGTGACTGCAATCATATTCGCTAAAGTTATCATCCTAACCGTGAGGACCTCACATCCTCTTTAACTACTATAATAGATGTCCAATCTTACTATGTAGTATAATGCCTTCGTGACTCACTCCGCGTTATCCTAGTAACCGAACTGTTTTGGTAATCTGATTATCTCGGTAGTTTGGTTGTGTAATTTAGTTCAATTTGGCAAGTATTGAATATTGAGTTACTTTGTTTATAGTATTATCAGAGGGGAGTGATTCAGCGCGGCCGTGAACCGACACGAGCGGCCACAAGCGGCGCGGGCGACGCCGGGCGGTGCGCGTGCGACGATCACACTACTACACTGCCGCTATTATTGCTACCGTAGGGGAACGTCACTCAAACACAAAATTTGCTTTGCGATTTGTGAGAAACTGTTAGAAGCAGAACTTATAGAATACACATGTTTATAACAACTGTAGTAGTTTTAAGGTTACATCAATTTACAAATAGTAATTAATTTGCAATAATCTTATCGGAAAAAAAATAATGGTGTTTAATCCGTTAAAATGAATAAATAAACATGGTATAAGTTAACTTGAGATTACTTTTAACTCTACTGTAGATAAACTTCGATTATTGTTAAAGTAGGTAGTTATAGTTTTGTTATTGTTTTTGTGGCTTTTGATCTATATATTGCTGTCATTTTCATGTTTACATCTATCTATCTAAGTTAATTGAGGCGTATAATCGCAGATTTAGCTTAAAACGGTGACAAATAGATTAATTATTTAAACCACCCGTGACGGCTGACGTTAATGTATATATTAACAATCTAATAAATAATATACATAGGTGTTGTTTCCAAAGACAATAGTGTAGGTAAAAAAGACCAGTTTAAATCACATTTATATAAAAATAACGAGTAAATTGAAATAATGAATAGTAAAGAATTGATTTGGTTAATAGATATTTAATTATCTTTAACCACAAGGTCAACAGATAAATAGTTTATTGTAGACACGAACACTTGATATGAACTGGTATTGTTAATATGTTAGATATTTACTGTGGTTGTACATCGACTTCTTATTATTATATCAGACTTAGTTTTCGTCGTTTTCGAGTAACTTTAAAGTTTATTGAATACAAACAGATTATATTCCTTTATTTAATGTCTTTAGTTTAAATTCTTTAAAAATCTTTCATTATAATAATAAAATACTTTTTCTTGAAATATGTTTAACTCATATACTATTTGAAAAGAGTCTGAACAAATATCAACATTCATTAAAGGCCATTACAACAAGTTTAAAGGTAACTAACAAACATAAATTAACATTGATTATACTCCCTCGTGAGATTCATTAATATAAGTTATTCATTCATTGGTTTAGTAGGCGAGGTCCATTTATTTTCCTTACCGCTGTTTCTTCTTGTAAGAATGAGGTATATTTGCAGTTAATAGTAAACTATATCCCGTCAAAAACATAAATGTATAATGAGTGCCAAGTCCAATATAATGTTCACATAAAAAGAAGTCAGATGTTAATGGGTGCCAAGTTCAATGGTCAGTCAAGATATTAATTTATATCAACATTAAATATTTTAAAACAACTTAATTATAATTTCTTCTTATGGACTTCTACACTTGGCTGGACACGCTGCCGCGTGTCAAGATCGTGCAAAGTATGTACCTAGATATTACCTATGATCGTTCTTTGAACACCCAAATTGCTTTTTATGCAAACGGCTTCATAAATGGATGTCTAATATATTATTAAAAGTTTACATATATAAAAGGTGTCAAATACGAATCAAATAGTAGTACAATAAACGTCAAAGGTCAGCGCTATATGTGTCAGATTTGCGTAATTATTCCGATAAACGCGCTCGGAGGGCTAATTTACTTAAACAAACTTTAATGACATTACCTTAAATGACTCAGAAACGAGATTACTTACAGTTCACATGATGACACCGCTTCAACATCGTAAAAGTAATGTTAAGAGAATTGATGGTCAATTAAATAGCATAATTAAAATATGAATTAACAATATAGCTTAAATAGTATACTGATGTTATATCTATAAATGCAAACATTTTAACACGCTTTTATTAGCTCGGGTTGTATGTGACGGAATCATTGTACGTAATTTTGACGTAGTGGCCGCCCATGACTCCGTTCGCGTGAATGTCGGTTTCCCGTGGGAATGAGAAGCTTTCCCGCAATAAAAAGTAGGTACCCTATATAACTTTAGTGTTTCTTTACCGATTTCTTTGATTCTTTTTTATGGAATAGTTAATGATGTTAACTTTTTTAATTAGGGATGACTGAGAGTGTTGGAATGACAGTCAAGTCAGTTTATTTTCGAAATATACAGAATTGTACAGAATTGACCTCTCTACTAATTTAAGAGCCAATGCCAATGCAATATTATGAACACTTCGTCCTGATATCCTCAATGATTTGGCTACCAGTGAGTGAGGGCAAAAGCATGCAGTGCTCCAAAGCCCATGGCTCCACTTCAAGCGTGATTTTTTAAGTTTTTTTTAACTATTTTATTATTATTAATCTGTTACTGTATAACTTTAAAATGCACGTAATTGAAAATGTTGCATCTGCATATAATTTATAATAAAAGTTATATTGTGAACAAAGAGTTATAGAATGTCGCATGTGAGCGGCTGCGTCGTTGATGTCTTCTGTAAGTAGTATTTACATTTAGCGGTCTTCAGCACTCTGCATTGTATGTAAATATGCAGGAAGTTAATTATTTAGTTAGGTATTTTATGTATGAGTAATTTAAATTATAAGACTCTTTATAAAACTCCAAATTTAAGATTGCTTGTTTTTACCCTACTAATTACTAAAGCAGTTGTTATTCCAATAATAAAAAGCGGTGGAATGTGTGGCTGGCGTTTGAGTTTTTGTGTGTTGGTGTTGGCGGCGTGCCAGCGTGTTAGTGAATGACACGAGTCGAGCGACGGCGACGCGGGCGCAGCGCCGGAGTACTACGACATACACTAATGTAAACTTTGTGGAAATGTGTATTTTAATCTATCTGTCCGTGTGTTCTGCTTTCACGGCTGGACCGATATCACTTGTTTTAAAATACTTACTTTTTACCGCGGGGAAAAGTCTCGTTCCCTTTCGAAATACACTTTTATTTACCCTACAAATAATATGTACTCGTATCTACATCTACGCCGACAAAGTCGCGGGTACCAAATAGTACGTGATAAACGCTCACCATCCTACTTAGTTTACATTGTTACCTTAAGTACAGATAATAAGATAAGAGGTTGCTCATCATCTTATCAAGATAATTAACATTGCAGAGTTTTACCTCACCTAGTTACTTGTGCAATTGTAAGTTAATGAGTCACAAATGCAGGTATAATGTAATGAAGAATACGTCTGAGTGTAGGGTAAAGTTACGACGAGTATAAACTTCGGACTATGAGTAAGCTAGTCATTGAGGATTCATTCCGATGCAATAATCTTGTGATATAAACACCGATGTCTTTGTTTTTGTAAAACTGAATTTAAATCATCATTCTATGTGTTTCTGAATTAAATAAGAAGAAATAACTGACAATGCTTTAAACGTTTTCAGTTATAAATTACAACTTGTATTTGAAAACAAATCATTTAAAAATATGTTAACGAATATTCATGTACCTATAACGAATACATACCAAAAAATGGAAATTTAATTAACTCAGGTACTTAATGATTTTACAAACTGCTCTAAACAGATTTGTTATCAGTTTTTTTTAATACATTTATTTATATGTTAACTAAACAAAGCTATAAATTATAGCCATTTATATATACCTACATAGTTATAACTGATAACTTACAAAATTTACTAGTAGCGATCACGTCATGTCATTTTCTTTCTCGTAATTTATCTGCATTAGTCGGCTGTTATAGATAAACATGTAGTTTCTGTCCTTCTATGCAATATAGAGAATCAAGTTATATCTACTTTAGAGTTCGTCATCAGTTTCTTAATCATAACTTGTTTGATTATTTATTATGCTAACTGACTGTACTAATACTTATTAAAATTACAAAACGAGTTACACAACATAATACAATACGCTGCATGACAGTGGTTTATTATTTGTTATCAGTTTATATTTCCACAAATTGTTTAAGTTCTTTATGTGTATTCTACAAACCTTATCAATTGTTATTTATCTATGAAACTGTAAACACAATACAATAGACATCAAGTCACTTGTTTTCATCAGATTTAGTTCTACTCGCTGGTAGTTTGTCTTTGTTTAAAGAAAAGTATTTAATTAAAAAAGTAAGTTATGCACTAACTATAATAGGTATCTATTCATAGGATTGTTAGAACATCGATGTTTAATAGTTATTATAATCTACAATTGGTTGTTTTTGTCACACCTTGGGACAAAAATACGTACTTTAAAGATTATGGGTATAATCAAAGGCACGGTTATGTAGTACCTACCTACGTTCACGTCAGATGAAAGGCCGCTTTAACCAGTTTGCAGAGTCACTGGTTGTGCTGTTAGTAAACAAACACAAACAACAAAGAATTCAAGGTGAAGAAAACTGGCATTGATATCTGCTCCCTTTGACTACAATAACAAAGAAAAAAATAAAATTGGTCTAAGTATTTATGACCTCCATTACCATATGAAAGCAAAGTCTATGTATACCAAGTTTGGGTAAGGTCAGTGGCATAATGTGAGCGGCGGTACCTGGTCGATGTAGGGCCAGACCCCGGTGAGCACGATGCTGAACCCGAGCGACATCTGGAACATGGTGAAGTAGATGACGTACACGCTGCGCCAGCGCTGGCGGCGCTCGGCCGGCGACTCCAGCGCGTCCATCCGTCACTGTCACTGTCGCGCCCGAGAGACAGCCACCACGCACGCGTCGCGCGCCGCTCTGCCGTAAACAAAGCGAGAGTGGAGCGCGCGCCCGCGCCGCGTGACGTCACCCCCGCCCCCCGCCTCGCCGCTCGTGATCCCTTCCTTTCTATTGAAGCGTTTGTTTGTTGACGAGTTTGATAACATTTAGTGCGATGCGACTCTCAGTATCATGCTCGTATAGTTCAACCGGTAGAGAGGGGTCGTTTTAGTACCGCCGTCATCTTGCCTTTGTGAATTAATTAAATTAACAGGTTATTCGTTAAATTTAATTAAAAATACTTAAGTTATATTCTATTGTAGAAAAATTAAAAACAATTAGAAAGAAGCTTCATTATTTATGAATCTAGAAAGATAATAAATAGCTTACTGACCGGTGAAAGTAAGTGACTAGTCTTGCGTGTTGGCTCACACATAGAGTTTCCTTTCTATATCTGTAAAACGTGAGAGCAATTTATCTATGTATTCAATTTTTCAATTATTAATTTATTTATTATTATTTATATTGTGGTTTTATAAAACGATACTTCAATGTGTTCAAGGATATCAATAAATATTTTTCCTATAAGACTTTTAGTGATATCAAATATTACCCCATTGAATATAATAATTACATCGAAAACTTTAGTTTTTACTCCGTTTGAATTGTTAAAACCACTTTCACACTTAAGTTGCCCTCAAAATGCTAACTTAAGAATGTAGAGCAAGACGACTCATAACAGCAAACAATTAGTACGTAGCTGTGTCTATAGATGGCGTCAAGATCGAGCAGTGACTGAATCAACCTGTATACTTGGTTCAAAGCTCGTTTAATAGATGGCGGACTTTATACAATTGGTAGCATAGAAAATAGATTAACAGTGACTGGTATTTTAATAACTCTTTTAATATAATTTTTAAGTATTGACTGCCATCAGTAAAAATTCTGACTATCTGTCATATAAAGAGCGTATTATTTCCGGTATTAGACACTATAGCTTTCTCTCTCTTATATGTTATACATATTTATTTATATTCTTATCCCTGTCTTGTTCACGTGGGGTTGGGCAAAGCGGCTTTGATTGGAGGAGTAATTTTGGACGCTACTTCCGGAAACGAGCTAGCTTATTAAGAAAAACTAAAAATATTATTAAAACTGAATACAAGTGATCCAGTCTACAAAGTGGGGTGAATTTAGGGTTTAATTGCATTCTATATATTTAATTACACCCTAGTCTCCTACCACCACCTTTTACAACAATTGACAACCGCGAATAAATACAAGTAAGAAACTTTCCACACTAAACGGCCAACAATAATTTAGCCATAGATTTATCGGTCTTCGCTCTCGCTCTTACTAGATAGAGCACTGCATGTAAACTAATACCTGTGTTATTTTGTGGCTACTTATTGCTGTCGTGGTAGCTCGTGTGTCAAAAATACACATACTATTCGATAAGCTTCTGACTAGACCATGCCATGTTCTCGGAGTTAGTACTCAGAGACAAATCAAGATGTCGTTTAAGTAATAACCTATTTATTACTCATCAGCTTTATGAGCAAAAATTAATACGTAAAAATTAACAAGTTTGATCAAACAGAAATAACACAGCTGCATAAATGTTATTTTTTAATCATTTTTGCAAAAATGAGACATACTCGTAAATTGGTGTAGAACTAAGGACACTGCTACCAAATTTTGTAGGCCCTAAAATAAATAGAAATTTATTTATCTAAGGCAAAGTATACAAGGAACATGTAAATAGACTTCATCTATCATATTTTTTTTGTAATTTTTACGTAAATATATCTATTTGGAAACGTAGATGTAAGACTCGCGGAGTTTTTTTTGTTCATAAAAAAGGAATAAATTATGCTATTTTACGTATTGGTATAACATTTACCAGTTTTTTGCTTAAACTCGTTTGAGCTTCAGCTATACTCGTAAATCTATGGATTAAGCATTTTTTTATTGCCTATTAGGTATTTGAGATGAAGGATGGGAAAAATAGAGATGATTTAAATGAAACTTGTTGTAAGATAGGTGTTTTTTTATTAAACATTTTGTTTGTATCTATGGTAGTTAAATCGGACAAACACGAAATCTATACTTATAATAAAACTAGTGGCCGCCCGCGACTCCGTTCGCGTAGAAGTCGGTTTCCCGTGGGAATGAAAAGTTTTCCCGCGGTAAAAAGTACCCTATGTCCTTTCCCAAGTTCAGTTCTTACTTCATACCAAATTTCATCAAAATCGGTTCGGTGGTTTAGGCGTGAAAGCGTAACAGACAGACAGACAGACAGACAGACAGACAGACCGACAGACAGACAGAGTTACTTTCGCATTTATATATTAGTAATAAAACTGTAGAGAGGTCAATTCTGTACATTAAAAAAAATATTTCCAAAATGTGATTAGGCATCGATACTAAAGCCAAAATGCAATCAGTAATTTTTTGTCTGTCTGTCTGTCTGTCTGTACAACCGTTGAAGAAACAAAAACTACTCGACGGATTTCAACAAAACTTGGTACAATTATATTTAATACTCTTGAGCTGTTTATAGTATACTTTTCATCATGCTATAATTAATAGGAGAAGAGCAGTGACGGGAAATGTTGGGAAAACGGGAGAAGTTACTCCATTTTTAAGCTTCCGTCGCGTGTGCAACTTAAATGGTTAAAGCTACACAGAAATCATGTATGACGGAAATGTTCTCCTAAAAATTATAAAAAATATATCCCACCACAGCATATGTCTATCTTTTATGGTTGACTCACAATAACACGTGTAACTCCCGATAGCTTAGCAGTTCGAAGCTTTCTGATTATATACACACATCAACATCGTCTAGGGATATTTTGTATAAAGTTCTTAAACTCAAAAAATACTGATTAATTTGTATTTTTTTTGAAGAAAGTTTCTTTTGTAAACCTTGTTGAACGATTCTAAATTTGAATTTGAAAAAAAAAATTAAATCAAGAGATTCATGCTGCATAATGGTAGCGAAGTCTGAAGGTTTCATTTACCTACAGTAACTTTTGTCATTTTTTTGTGCCAAATTTAAGTTTTATAGCAAGTTATCGGTAAATTATCAATTAATGTTATTGTGTGCATTATGCAGCGGGGCTATTGAACGAGGAAAGAAATGTTACGGGCAGTTAGGCATGCTACAAACTGGGGCTACTCAACGGAATATTGCTGAGGAGATGGGAACAAGACAAAACGTGATATGAAGCTTATGGTCATGTTATCGTGCTCTCCGTGAGATGGCTGAAAGACACCCAGGCGGGAAACACTTAATCACTCAACGACGAGACCGAAATTTGCAAGTTGCCGCGAGAAGGCAACCAAATTTTACGGCCATGCAGTTGGTTCAGAGGCTCCAGTCAGAGCACCAGTTGCTTGTGAGTGATGAAACTGTGAGGAGAAGGCTGCATGAAGCTAATCTTCATGCTCGCAGACCGCTTTGTACTCCAGCACTACGCCGAGAAAATCGTGGATGACGGCTAGAGTGGGTTCGTGAACATTTGCTCTGGGAAGATAACCAGTGGTTCATATTGCTGTTTACCGATGGCTCACGGTTCGGTTTCCATCCTGATACACGTAGAGTACGTGTTTAGCGAGTTTCTGGTGGTGAGTGCCGTCTGCGACACCCACAGGAAGTCCTTCCATACCACGGCGGGACAATTAAGGTTTGGGCGAAAATTCGTGTTGGTGGAAGAACAGACCCCGTTTGGATCAGAAACACCATGTCAGCTGAAAAATATTGTAACGAGGTGCTAGAACCAATAATCTACCCCGACAAACTGCAAATGGGCCAAGAATTCACGCTGATGAACGACAAAGCCCGTCCGCACACAGCGAGAGTGGTGACGAGCTGGTTGCAGGAGCACGACGTATCGGTCCTAGGCTGGCCCACTCAGTCGCCTGACCTAAACCCCATTAAATACGCGTAGGATATGCTCCAAAAAAGAGCTTTAAGGAACTTCGCTACAAACATTGCGACGAAAGAACATCTTTTTTTGCCACTTAGCCGGACCTGGGACAATATACCGCAGCCTGACTTGGATAACTTAATCCAAAGCATAAAAAACGTTGTAGGACCGTTTTTAACGTCGTGGATGGTTTTACTGACTACTGATTTTTCACAATACCGTTCAAATCTGAATAATTTCTGATTATTTTTCACTTTCCCTTGAGAAACACATTCATTGTTACTTTTACATTTTTTTCACTTTTTTCTTTATTAAAAAAAACCACTTTTACGCAAAAAAAAAATGATTTATTTTATTTTGTTAATGTAGCCTGATAAATGAGCTTCATAAAAATATATACATGTTGTATGTTATTTTTAATAAATTTTGAGTAAACTAAGTAAATTCAAAATATCCCTAGACGATGTTGATGTGTGTATTTGTCTACTCTTACGTTTATAACACTCTCAGTCATCCCTAATTAAAAAAGTTAACATTATTAACTATTCGCCTTACACGCGAACGGAGTCGCGGGCGGCCACTAGTAATAATTAGTATATTATGAAACAAGTGTATAATGAACATGTTGCGCACGAGTACCACTTTCACTTGCGAGGAAAAACAATTAAATCTTGCATAAATAGTTTTTCTACACAGCAACAAATGCATAGTAAACAAAATTAAAAGAATTCGGGAAATGACGCGCAGCCTATTTTTGAAAATATGTATATTTTTTGTGATAAAATATAATGATTCTGCCACCAGCGCTGCACGACGATCACATCTACGAGGATACATGCAGTTTGTGTCAATTTATACTTCGGAAAATTAAATGTTAATCGACAGCATCTATTTACCTGTCAGATACGTAGCCCATGAGGGGAAGAGACACTAACATGCCGAGGTTGTGCACCGTGCCCACAAGGAATCGCTTCCACTCTGAACATGCTAGGTAAAACTGAAAGAAGAATCATATACATCTCTTCAAACAGTGATATTCGGAGCAAATATAAATATTGATATCCAACTGAATACAGGCACTGATTCCATTTGTTATGAAATTCAAGTCAACGTAATATTCACCTCCGAAACAATACTCTTTTTGTTCTCATAGACAAACTCCTGGCAGGAGACTGACTGCGTGGTGAAGGCTTGCGGGGAGCAGGCGGTGGTCGCGGAGGTGGTCACGAGGAGGCGCTGGCGGGACGAGGGGGGCGCGACCCGGGACCACTGCGGCGCGGGGACCAGCGGCGACTCGCACTCCGGCACCACGCAGCTGAAGCAACGACATCATCGTTAGATTTCCAGGAAGATAAGCTTACAAAACTTTAGGTTTATGATTAGGTTTCCAAAAATCAGACGCTCGGTGAATGAGTTTGACGAGCCTTCTTCACGAAGATTCCTTCTTCTCGAAACGTAGATGCTCGAAACAATTCGGAGAATAAATTTTGGTAAATATGAATTTTCAAATTTTATACAGGATGATTGGTAATACGATACATTCCTTCTAAGGGGTTAAAGTAGAGCTTAATTGCAGTCAATTAATTCATTTCATACCACGTCCGAAAATTGATAATTTCTGATTTATGGAACATTTTATTTTTTTATATAATAACCCCATTTCCGAAATTCAAATGAATCCTTTTAGTGAAAAATTCAGAATTAAGTTTAATGTTTTGTTGTTTTATGGCAGTTGGATAACGAAAATGATATACCGGGTGTCCAGTAAACAATGGATAACCTCTGAAGGGCTGATAGTAGAACTAAAGGCAAGCCTAAAAAATAATTGATAAAAAGTATAACCCTTATACTGCTAGAAATATGGCGCTTTAAAAAAAAACTTCATATTTTTTTAATGTGTTCATATTTTTACTCGTAACGAGGTCAAATCACTTAATACCATCATTATTTCTGTGCTAAAATAATAAATATTAACCGCATCAGTGAATAACTACCAAATAAAATAGCTAAGTAAAGTATTTTTCTCAAAAAATAATGTTAAACTTTTGATTTGTGTAAAATTTCTAAAGAAATATTTTTGATGTGGAACTTTGAACAGCTCTGGTGTAAAAAAATAATATGAAAGCAACAGTGGCCAATGATTTCAAAATATTCCTGGTTTAATAACGTTTTTAAAAAAATGTAATATGTCGTTATTGTAATGAAAAAATATTGAACTAATGGTATTAGTGTGTAAAATGGGATGATTATTTAGATCTAGCAAAATTAAAAAAATACAATAAAACTAAAGAAATATGATTTTAAACTGATATTAATTGCAAACACATTGGAATAATTGAGAGCAACTGTTCAAATTGTCTGTCCCCATCCTGATGCAGGCCCTACATCTACGAATAAAGGATCTTCAAAGAAATCAACTTAACAGGAGAAAGTGATCCAAATTTTCTTCAAAATGACTTACCCAATTTATTGATAGACGAAAGAAGAGAGAAGAGCTTCGCGACACAACACATATTGGCTTCAAAATGAAGGCTGTCTAGCACACTATGCTGTTGCATTATGTGCATACCTACTTGACGAAACCTACGCTAACAGGTAGGTAGGTAGGCCGCCTAAACCTAAACGCTTTGGACTTTTTTACTGGGAGTATTTTAAGGAAGAGTTTTACCGGCAACCAGTAACTTCATTAGAAGATCTACGAGCTCGTGTTCAGGCTGCTGCAATCAATGATCAACGAAACGCGCGATTTTTTTGAAGATCCTTTATTCGTAGATGTAGGGCCTGCATCAGGATGGGGACAGACAATTTGAACAGTTGCTCTCAATTATTCCAATGTGTTTGCAATTAATATCAGTTTAAAATCATATTTCTTTAGTTTTATTGTATTTTTTTAATTTTGCTAGAACTAAATAATCATCCCATTTTACACACTAATACCATTAGTTCAATATTTTTTCATTACAATAACGACATATTACATCTTTTTAAAAACGTTATTAAACCAGGAATATTTTGAAATCATTGGCCACTGTTGCTTTTATATTATTTTTTTACACCAGAGCTGTTCAAAGTTCCACATCAAAAATATTTCTTTAGAAATTTTACACAAATCAAAAGTTTAACATTATTTTTTGAGAAACATACTTTACTTAGCTATTTTATTTGATAGTTATTCACTGATGCGGTTAATATTAATTATTTTAGCACAGAAATAATGATGGTATTAAGTGATTTGACCTCGTTACGAGTAAAAATATGAACACAGTCAAAAAAATATGAAGTTTTTTTTTAAAGCGCCATATTTCTGGCAGTGTAAGGGTTATACTTTTTATCAATTATTTTTTAGGCTTGCCTTTAGTTCTTCTATCAGCCCTTCAGATGTTATCCATTGTTTTATGGACACCCGGTATAACATTAAAATTTGCTAGACAAAAATCGTCCTTATTTAAAAAAAAGTCAAGATACTAAGTACAACTTTGAAAAAAGTTAAGGCTTATGACAATAAATAGCAATTTTCAAAAAAAAAAATCCAAAAAATGTTGCGTAAAAATTACATAAAAAACTTCTCCAATTGATAAGCTATTTAAAAAGGTACATTTGTCAAACAAGTTCAATCTAGCATAAAACTGAACATTAATCTTAATTTTGAATTTTTCACTAAAAGGATTCATTTGAGCTTCGACGATAGGGTTTTTTTATAAAAAAAAAATTGCATTGCTCAGATATTATCAATTTTCGGAAATGATTTGATATGACTTGATTCAAGACCTTGATCATCTCGTTTTTTGTTGAGAGATAGAAGCCATATAATAATCGATCGATAAGTAGAATAATCGATCAATGTAACAATCAATATTGTAATCTAATAATGGAGAATGTTACTAGGTATGCCAAATCGCTTGAAATTTTGTCTCAGTAAAGCCTGTATGCATACAAATACACTAGTTTTTGTTGTAATCAAAAATACCCAGTAGTTTTGCTTTTATAGGCATTCAAAGTTTCGAAAAATATTGAGTCCCGCTAACAGTCACGTGACCGCTTGTGACGTCTTACCACAACGCGCCAGCGGTGGCGCATATAGCTGGCACAGTATTTTATTTTATTTATTTAACATTTAATGTATATTTTTTTTGTGTTTTCGGTCGCGTATTAGTAAATATAAATATTATTCGTTATTATACGTTAATAGTAAATATTATTCTATTAATAAATTGGGTATAGGTTTCGAAAAAAGGTAATCGTGTAATCTATCTAAAATAGATGAATTAATGGGTGCGCATTATTTATCAAGAAATAGTGATTTTGTTGCCGCCGAAATGTTTGATATGTTCTAAACTGTTTTATCAAAACAAAATCACTACATAGTATAAAACAAAGTCGCTTTTTCTGTCCCTATGTCCCTATGTCCCTTTGTATGCTTAAATCTTTAAAACTGCGCAGCGGATTTTGATGCGGTTTTTTTTAATAGATAGAGTGATTCAAGAGGAAGGTTTATATGTATAATAACATAGTACAGGGAAAGCAGTTTTACTCCAAATTTAAGGCGTGCGAAGCCGCGCGGGTAAAAGCTAGTAACCAATATAATAAAAATACTAATGGAAGAATGCAAGTCCAATAGTAGAAGTATGTACCTTCCTACCTATCATTATTTTTTTTACGTTAAAGACAACAAATCATGTATCATAGTTTTGTAGCTATAGGTAGGTACGTCCTTCTAATATTATAAATGTGAAAGTTTGTGAGTATGGATGTATGAATGTTTGTTACTCTTACACGTAAAAACTACTGCCCCCCAAGTCAAGTGGCAAGTGATATTTGCGATAGCGAGTGAATAGAAAAAATATGTATGAAACTGTCAAATTGCAAGCTTGTCAAAAATTTATTCTATTCACTTGCTATCGCAAATATCACGTGCCACTTGACTTGGGGGGCTGGACGGATTTGGATGAAACTTTGCAGTAGGTTACACATCAGAATGACACATAGGGTACTTTTTACCGCGGGAAAACTTCTCATTCCCACGGAAACCGACTTCTATGCGAACGGAGTCGCGGGCGGCCACTAGTATGTATACAAAGATACCGCTCTTCTAAGTAAATTTAAATAAATACATGCATTGATTTAGTACTAACTAGCTTTAGTTAGCAGGTACGCCCGCGTTTCCCTCGGGAACTGTACATTTTCCCAGGATTAAAAGAAGCCTATGGATTATTTCAGTCTTCGTCCAGATCCGTTCAGTACTTTTTGTGTGAAAGATAACAAACACAAACACAATCTTCCGCGTTTATTATATTACTAGGAAGTAGGATACCTATACGATCTAGATGGTAGAGGTACCTAGTTGAACGTTACAGATGCACTTTACCTTTACTATTTTATTTAAGTAATTTAATTTATTTTTTATTGCAAATGTAGATGATATGAACTAAACCTCTTTTATTTATTTGTATTTTTACTAACAAATTGTTTAATGGTATTGGTTATGTTCAAGTTAAAAGATTTGGTGATGTATGTATGTATCCTTTGGAACTGTAAAAAACAACTTTTCCGGCGAATTGATAGTTGTATTTTTACATTTAGGCACAACACATGATTTCCTAGTAGTTGGATTAGACATTTTTAAAAGTATTTAGGTTTAATTTAGACGACAAGTGCGCGCGACCGCGAGCGTACTGAGTGAGCCAGACCGAGCGAGTTGTGGTGTGACGTCACACCGCCACCGGCAGCCTGCGTCGTGCGGTAGCAACTTATTTTACTTATAAATCGGAAACTAATTGACGCATCGAAATAATTCTTTCACCAGTATTTTTTATTTTTGACAGAGAATACGAAGAGATAATTATCAAAATTTGTTAACATTTTCCATTGTTAGAGTTGGTGTTTACTTCCTGACAAATGTTTAAATCTTCTTTGAATATAATTTATGCTGGTTAAGCGGAAAACGTGAAACTCGTTATTTTGCAGGGATTTCCCAGAGTTTATCAGGACCTGTCTAAATATGTGCAACTGCATGTTTCAAACGAGGTGATCGAAACCACTACCGCACCTCTCGCAGTCGGTTGAGGAAAACTTAGTAAATATTATGTGTTACCTTATACTTACTGTAAAAACAAACAACATATACTTTATAAACGGGCGAAATTGAATTTACGGTGACTAAGATCCTATTAATATTATAATCGTGAAAGTTTGTGAGTATGTATGGATGGATGTATGGATGTTTGTTACTCTTTTACGTTGAAAATTTGAACAGTAGGTACGAGTACTGCAGAACTAAAATTTGGTCTAATATTTTTATAAAGACTTCCTAGACTACATATTACTAAAATACAAGTGTAAGAACTTGTTTTTTATCTCACACTGTAATTCACTATTGGCTGTGGATAGTAGACTCATGGTCGCACCGACTAGATAGACGTTTTCACATTTTATCTATTGAATAGAATTTTTAAAGTATTTCTTTTGAACGGTTTTGTATGGTTGTTGCACCAATAGGATTAAATGTGTGCAAATAAACTATATTTATTAATAACTTATTCAGGTATTTTTTTTTTCGAGAATTCTTATTGTTAATCATACAATAAGCTCTACGTCATTGTGTGAAACTGTAATTTTGACCAGTATCGATAATGAATGCATGGTGCTTTGTTACATTTGCTGCCTTGGTAAATTGAAGCCGTGTTAGAAAGATCGCTCTCCCAATAATTTATTTATTTATTTATTTATTTACAGTTTTTGCACATACAAAATACATAATAAAAATGGTAATAGCAAATAATGTGAAAAAACATTGACAAATACACCCAAAACAAAACAAAAATCTCTTCCAGCTGCTATGGATTAATAAACTATGGCAGGATATTGATATCTATTACAGAACTAATGGTCATTATCGTCAATAAATTGAAACAAGCATTTTCAAAACAACTAAATGTTATGGTGCTGTCATGTAGTCAGGTTTACCTGTAGGGCACGCTGGAAGCCAGGAACACGTAGTAGTAGCCTAGATGCAGTAGGCGCCCGTGAGCAGCGCGGGCGCACGCCTGCCACCAGCCCCAGCGGCGCACGCCCCGCCCCATGACACCACGCACCTACACGCTCCTCATTCACCTACACGAGGCATTGATGATGCACACACCAGAGAGAAACATATGAAACGCGACAGACGTTCGATTGGGAGTTGATACGCCGGACAATGTTACGCTTGTCACCACCATTGGCGAACTAAATACTATAACAAGGAAATATGACGGTCAGAGAAACAAACTAAGATACAAAAAGACACAGAAGAGCAAACAATATAAACAATGTTGTAAGACTTGTTCGATATTAAAACCAGAACACCAAAAAATATGCAAATGCGTTTTTACACGCTTATGCAAACTTAAGTAATGGTGATTCTGGTGGCTATAAAATAAGGTGCAGGATCCAAATAATTCTGAGAACAATTCAAGTCCGAATAATCAAAGCAGATAAAAAATACACCAATAGTTAACATTAGTGTGAAAAATGAGAGTGGGTTTCTTGATTAAAATAATATGTCTAAAATGGAGTTTTATCTTTTAACTATTATAATTTTTTTTACGGAAGCTAAAGTCCACCTAGTTCTTAAAATACTCGGATCTATTAATGGTAAATGTGCCACCACATGCCACAGATAACATGCTGCCACAGTAACCGACACCTTATGACCTGGGTATTAAGCTCATTATAACATTAACCAACCACTTAGTTGAGAGAAGATAAGTGTAATTGATTAGGAGTCATCTAGTTTCAAAAGCCACTAAAATAAGTTTTGCTTATTTTCCACAAATTAGTAAAAACTTCTCGTTGTCAATAAAATGTTGTAGCCACATGCAATGTTTTAGTGGCTTCTGATCCCAATTGTTAACTTTACAACTATTTTTGTTAGTGTTTTAGAGCGATTTGGCACTAACTGAATAGCTAAACTTGAAGTACTAATAAAACGCTTTCAAATAATAACATAAGGTTGGTTTTAGGAAAAAATCGTTTTAGCGGGTTTTGAAACTAGATGACTCAGTTATCGATGACTGGCCATGCGCGGGAGTAAGAAGTCAGTTGACTTTAGATCAGTGCAGCGCAGCATTCGTTTGGAAAAAAGTCCAGTTTGATGTTCACAGAAACAATGTACATGAAATACTTCTGACTATTGTTTTTTTTATAAATCTTTCATTGAAAAAACCGACCAATGTATAAGAATGGCTAATGTTTCGTTATCATATTGAATGCCATCTGTGCCAAATAAATTTCTGTTCGGATAACAGTTCTTAAGAAACAAGGATACTACGACTACTACTTGCATAACGTCAATTATAGTTACTCGTTTTTAAACCAATTGTAAACAATACAGTTATAAGAATGAGAATACTTATAACTGTATTGTTCATTGCTTTATCTTCGATCAGGAAGTTTTCACCCATTGTCATACGTTTGAATTCTTCGCTAAACTAAAACTAATAAGTATGAAGCCAACACCCATTACGCTTATGATTACCTTATTCACTTTCTTCTTCTTCTAACTATTAACTAAATATAAAGGACGGATCTTTATAGGAAGATGAAAGTTACCCAGTTACCAGCACTCCGCTGTCCGTCTGTCTGTCTATCCGTCCCTCCGCCTATATGACACCAGGCTGTATCTTTTGAGCTGTGACAACTATACCTTTGGAATTTATTCAAATCAAAGATTATATAGGTATGTATTTCTGTTGCCGCTATAACAACAAATAATATAAATCTGTTTTTAAAGACGTTTCCACGATGCGCAATCAGAAAGTTCGGTGTTTACAAAAAGTTTGATCGAACTGTGTGCGGTGCGGTACGCGGTTTTAAGCACCGTGGAAGTAGTTCACTTTCAGCACCCAGTTTTTCAGCACCTGCTCGTTCAGCACCTGGCCTAGTTCACTTTCAGCATCTATCAATATTTTTGGCAGGTGCTGAAAGTAGACACAAATGTATTTTTAAATTTAAGTTCACTTTCAGCACCTACAATATAGCAGCCTAGTGCTGGCTGCCTAATATCGATAAAAACACATTTTTAAATTTCAACATACTAACAACTCTTTATTTTCAATGTATCAGTTTTCTCTTTCTGACAACATATTTTTTTATTAGCAAATCGGCTTAAATCGATACTTAAGATACAATAACTCATTCTATTTTTATCAGTCGCCATATTAGTAGGTATATTATGTATTATGATACAATTGTGCAAAGTAGTTCATTTTACACGAGGCTGAGGGTTGTAGTAAATCAGCCAAGTGTATAATGAACATGTTGCTCACAAGTACCATACGCACTTTTCCAACACACTTGCGAGGAAAAACATTTTTTTTTTGCATAAATTGTTTTACTACACAGCAACAAATGCAATTTAAACCAAATTTGCAATAATGCTTACAGTTCTTCTGTAGCACTCTTGAAACAATAGCAATCTCTTTTGGATTTTGTGTTTTTCTTTCTTCAGACCTAATATTACATTAACTGAAAAACTTGAAGATATTTTATTATCAATAAAACATAGTTCAAACTTTTTTTTTATACTTGGAAAAAATGAATAGCTTTTTTATTACAGACATATGTACTCTGGATTAGCAAAACAAAGTTATAGTATCACCTCGTAACACATGAATAAAAAAACTAAGACACTGGCTAAAATGTACCAATACGAGTCTTTGAGTGCAGCTACCAGTGACAGAGCCTTTAAATTGTATTTTTGTATATACCAAGGGTTAAGGATATTTTTACTAACATTGTATTAGATAATAAACATTTGAAACAATATTAAATATTTATTATGTAAAAATGTAATCTTAAAAAGTATCGATATTTAATAACACTTTTGACATATCTATTTACTAGTGCCAACTATTGCAAATTGTTTGTCGTTGATAATACCTAACTTTTAAAGCAATAAGATTTTTGTACAAAAAATATAAATACATGTTAAAGTGGTTTTTATCGATATATTTTATTTAATATCGTCTTGTCTAACAAACCATTAGGCAGCCAGCACTAGGCTGCTATATTGTAGGTGCTGAAAGTGAACTTAAATGTAATAGTATATTTCAATACAAGTGCGGAAAGGCTGTCATTACAACGAGTCCCGACAAATGTCTACCCGAGCCGAGGCACAGCCGAAGGCGAGGGTTGACAGGCGGGACGAGTTGCAATGACGGTTCCGCACGTGTACTGAACGACTATTTTTAATACAGTTGCGAAAAAATAAAGCAATTTTATAAAGTTTAAAATTAGCATCGTAAATGTCGAAATAACTTATTTTGTGCAACAAACAACTAAACTCGCTAAGAAAATGTCTAGGAAATGGCGCCATTTTTTCTTCACCCATTTGGTAGGCAAAGGTAACTATGCCCATACAGCCAAGTCTTCAGCAGAATTTTTTTATTAATATGAAATGAAAATGAAATTTAATGAGATAAAATGAAATGAAACCAATCACACTAATTCAATCAAATCATTAAATCTGATATCGAAACAAACTAGTAGCTTTTTTTAGAAATATACCTACGCTACGTAAGTATAACATGAATCATAAAAACTTCTTTGTTTTTTTTTTAGTAAAAACTTCATGGTTGGTTGATTTTTCTTTTTAATAGACATTATTTTGACAGTTGGGAAAGAGAACGCACGAGTGCGGGAAACTGCACTTTCCGAACGCTATACGTCCCTGCAATACGCCACTTTTTGAGCAACTGTATTAAAAAAATACATTTGTGTCTACTTTCAGCACCTGCCAAAAATATTGATAGATGCTGAAAGTGAACTAGGCCAGGTGCTGAACGAGCAGGTGCTGAAAAACTGGGTGCTGAAAGTGAACTACTTCGCACCGTGGGACCGCCTCTTTTTATAGATAACTAGTGCCCACTCGCGACTCCATTCGCGTGGAAGTCGGTTTTTCGTGGGAATAAAAAGTTTTCCCGCGGTAAAATGTACCCTATGTGTTATTCTGATGTACCTACAACCTATATTACTGGAAATTTCATCAAAGTACGTCCAGTAGTTTTTACGTGAAAGAGTAACAAACATCCATACATCCATCCATACAATACATGAGTATTCACAAACTTTCACGTTTATATGAGTAGGATGGTACAGAATCCTAAGTGCGCGAGTCTGCCCCGCTGTTGTCTGTTTTTGTTAAAGATTTCATATTTCCATATTCATTCACAGTATCCAAAATGGTTTGGAATAAATATTTTTATCCATTAAAGATAATTTAATATTCTGAGTATAATTAAATCCCGTCAAAAACATAAATGTAAAATGAGAGCCAAGTCCAATATGATGTTTACAAGAAAAGAAGTGAGATGTAAATGGGTGCTAAGTTCAATGGTCAGTCAAGAAATTAATTTATATCAACATAAAATATTTTAAAAGTTTAGTATTTGTTGTTATAGCGGCAACGGAAATACATCATTTGTGAAAATTTCAGCTTTCTAGCTATCACGGTTTATGAGATACAGCATAGAGACAGACAGACCGAAAGACAGACAGAGAGCTAAACCTAAAACGGGACCCTATTACAGAGGCTTAGTAATAGAGTCCCGTTTTACCCTTTGGGTACGGAACCCTAAAAATTGCCAATATTATCTTTAAGTAGATATACAGAATAGAGTGCAGGTTGCGTAATATGGTTCAGTTGTATTGACACGAGTGCCTCCTACAATGACAGCCCATTGCCACCGCGGTTCACTGAATACACAAAAACCTGAACCACTCCAGTCGAGACCAATCCGACTACAATAGATCAATGAAACATCACTCACTAGATCACGCTGCGAGTTCACTTGCATACCGACGAAACTATAAACAAATTGGATAAGTCAAACTTAAGCTAATTACGAGTAAATGTAACAACTCTATTAATAAAACTCACTTGAAGAAAGTTCTATGTCACAGGAAAAACTTGTTTCGAATTAAGAAACCGATTATCACAAATAGAAATGCCATTGAAACGTATCCTCAATACGTTCTTGCAATTACCTAGTTAACTGATGCAACGCACAGACGCGAGATGAAAGGGCATTGGCAGTAGAGAGCAGGAGTATTGTGAGATGATTGGAGTCGCGGGCGCAGCGGCCCTGACCCACTGCAGCACCCGACTGTGACCAGCCCTCGCCGCAGTCCACTTGCCACCGTTATCTAAAACACCCAACATTTGGGAATACCAATTAAAACAAGATACATTAAAATTTGGGTTTCCTTAGTACTTTAGCGCTCGAATTTATAATACCGTGAAACCCGCTCGGAATTGACATATTAAAAATACACACCAGTTTTTAGTGCGTACACGCAGGCTTACGAGGAAAATGGATCTTATTAAAGATCGCTCTCGCTCGGGGAGAGCTTATTAGTGCCGGGGCGTTTAGACACCGCACACGTGCTATCGGCAGGTTAGAACTACAGTATTCAACCGTGAAGTTCGTGATGTCTGCGACGAACAGAGACCACCCCAAGCTGGAGGTGGTGGAGAAGCTGGAGGATGGCGTGGAGGCGGCGGTGGCGCGGCAGCTGGGGCTGGGCCGGTTCCAGCTGCAGGTGTTCGCGCTGCTGGCGCTGGCGGCCGCGCAGGTCGGCCTGCTGCACGCCACATACATATTCCTCGCCGCCGACGTCGACTACAGGTCAGTGCTGGCAGATCATAAACCAAGGAAAATCTCGTCGATTATCTGTAAAGAACTTTTTGGTACTTATTGTATCACCCAAAATATTAAAAAAAAAAAACAAAGAGAAAGATTACATCTAGAGGGTTTATTGATAGTAAGCGTTTTCTGCCTGATAGACCCTGCAGTGAAAGAAGATTTTTCAATTTAACTAAATGGCGTTTAAAAGAATACCACACATATAAATAAAATTATATAAAAACAGGCTATTAAACCAAATATATATTTTTTTAAGTTATGTTTGTATCAGTGTCGTAGTAGTTGTATAGTATATAATAATATGAACATATGAACTTTATATAAGTAAGATAAAAAACGTTGCGCACATATTATCAAAAAGTCATAAATTAAGTAATTGTCTTTCGGCGTTTAGACTAAAAAATATCAAGGAAATTAAATACATTTTTTTCAACATGGTTTTATAAACCGATTATTCTGAAAGTTTGTGAGTATGTATGGATGTATGGATTTTTGTTACTCTTTCACGTAAAAACTGCTGGACGGATTTGGATGAAACTTTACGGTTAATACCTATAGGTACTTTTTACCGCGGGAAAACTTATCATTCCCACGGGAAACCGACTTCCACGCGAACGGGGTCGCGGGTGGCCACTAGTGTTATAATAAAATAAAGACTATACCTAGTAATAGTACTAGCATCGGACAGCCCAGTCAGAGTGGTAGCGGTGGTATTGACAGAAGCAACGCTTCCGTGGCCCTCGTGGCCGTAAACGAAAGACCTCAGTTAACTATAACCGTAATGCGTTAGGTAATTTTTATTCTTAAATATACCGAATAAAAGTAGAATAAAACTATAACACTAAAAGACTCCCACGGCATGTGAAACAAAGTGAGGTTCCCTCAAAATAGAGGCTGCATCAGTTACTCCGAGTGGTCAGTAGCAGCAAGCAGCGCCGGCGCGCGCGCACCCGTGCGTGCATCGCGCGGGGGAGGGATCGTGTTACATACCTCGCTGCCATTGATCAATTAGCCATGCGCTTTACACTGTTAACCTCAACTTACACTTAATACTAGCCATCAGGACAGATCCTAAATTAGTGGTATTGTGGTTTGTGGTTTCAACAAAAGCCAATAAGAGTTTAGTGGTAATCAATGTAATTTAATTCAGTTTTTACTGAGCAAAAACAGTAATTTTAATGTTACTTCTGAGTACGTGTGTAATGAAATCTTAGCAGTAGGTACAAGTTTTGTACAATATAATCTAAAGAAGTGAATAAATAGATGTGAATAAACTTAATCGTCTAATAAATTTTCCGTGTACTGTCCACGTTTCCTGGGTTTGTTCAAATGGGTTTTTTAAGTGGATTTCACAAAACCATTAACACATACAACGTCACATTCCTGTGATATCTCTGATTGCTACCTGTATATATGGGTGCATTAAAAACTTGCATTATGTAAGCGGGTAAAACCTAAATATATGCATGTATGTTTACTTATAAACAATAGCATTCACAATACGGGAAAATGGGGTTTGTGAACGTCGAGCCTCAAGCACCTTGCAAGCAAATTGTTTCGTGATAAAATCGTTGTGTGTTGCACGCAGAATATTTGAAAACCAATTTTAACGTAGATAAACATATCATTTATCATGCTAAAACCTTAACTTTTACCTACAGAACGATTGCCATTCCTACGAATGTTATTTATCCTGTCCTATGACGCACCTTTTTTTTTTTTTTTTTTTTTTTATCGCTGAGAAATGCTTTACGCACCATACCCTTCTCTTCTTGGTAGGGGGAAACTTAGATGGTCAAGTTTCTACCCCTTGACTTCTCAAGAAAGCGCGCAGCGAACACTGCGCGCGCCTTCTGTGGGGCTTATTGTTGTACGGGCGGCAGACTCCCCTAGTCTACCGACCCAAGCCTCCGTTAGGGGGGGATATTAGGATGGTGGTTTCTCCCCCTAGTTCTCTTGCGGCGGATTGCGTCAGCTGTTACGTCAAGCTCACGCTCTCTTTCCGCCGTTTCTTTCTGGGACATGACCGTCTCACAGAAGGAAACAAAAGCCTCCCATGCTCCTTCTCCGCCCGCCATCGCAGCAACGACAGCAGGTAGAGATAAGTCGCTACCTATTTCCGCAACTAGAGTGCGACGCTCTTCTTCCCATGCGGGACAGTAAGCGAGAGTATGTTGCGCCGTGTCAATGTCACAGAGACAGTGGTGGCAAACCGGCGTTGGCTCTCTCCGAGCTACACGATGCAGGTGCTCTCCGAAGCATCCGTGACCAGAGAGCACCTGCGTCGTTCGGAATGTTAATACTCCGTGTCTCCTATTTAGCCACGCAAGGAGGACTGGTTGGATAGCCTCGATGGTTCGGAGGCCGGCAGATGGTGTTTCCAGCCTCTCTATCCATTTCAGTTCCAGTTCCTTGCGGATTTGTTTCTTCCTTCTTTCTATTGTGAGCGGTGGCACCCGTTCTTCTCGCTCAATAAAGCTGAGACGAAACTCATAGGTGTCAGTACAAAGTTCCGCCTCCAAGTCCCAGGGTAGAGTCCCCGCCAACACGCACGCCGCCTCAAAGGACACTGTGCGGTATCCGCGACAAATCCTAATGGCCAATGTTCGTTGTGGGCGACGCAACTGCATGGCGCTCCCAGGCGTCAAAACGTCGAGCCAGATTGGAGCACCATACAAGGCCATGGATTTTAGCACACCGATATAGAGACGGCGGCATACTGCGTTGGGACCTCCGATATTAGGCAGCAACCGACTTAAAGCCGCAGCAGCCTTCATTAGACGGGGCACCAGTCTCTCAAAGTAAGCGTTGAATGTCCAACGTCCGTCGAGGACGAGTCCCAGGTATCGAATCTGAGGCTTGACCTCAATGCGGACACCTCCAACCATGATACTGGCGTCTGGGGGTGGTCTAGCACGAGGGCCATGAAAGCAGATGGCCTCCGATTTTGGTAGGGCCACCTCAAGACCCAACATCTTAATCCTGCCAACGGTCATTGCCACACCTGCAGTGGCTAAACGAGACGCTTCTCGAAATGTCTTTCCACGGGCCATGACGAGAGTGTCGTCCGCGTAACAAGTTACACTAAGACCCGTGAGAAGAGCGCCTCTTAGCACCCAGTCGTAACCGACGTTCCACAGGGTCGGTCCAAGAACAGACCCCTGTGGAACGCCGCACGACATTGCCCTGGTGACTATCTCTCCATTACGACCCTGATACGTAAGGAATCTTTGATCTAAGTAAGACTCTAATATCCGGCAGAGATATTGCGGTACGTTGTGGTACCGTAGAGCCTCTCTTATACAGCTCCACGGCAGGGTGTTAAACGCGTTGGCGATGTCTAAAGACACCGCCAAACACACCCCGCCACGGTTTATTTCATTTTCGGACAACTCCTTTACTCGTCGAATGGCATCAACGGTAGAACGGCCAGCCCTAAACCCATACTGTATATGGGACAGGTCCGGGCCTTCATTTCTAAGATGGTTGACGAGGCGGGCAGCCAAAAGGCGCTCAAAGAGCTTGCCCACCTCGTCAAGCAGTAGTATAGGACGATAAGCCGAAGGTGTTTCGGCAGGTCGCCCATCTTTTCTTAATAGTACCAGGTACCCTGTCTTCCAGAGTACCGGGAATTCTCCATTCTCCAAGCACGCGTTAAAGAGCCCTCGCAGGTGGTCGCGTAGGGCGTCCAAAGAATGTGCTAGTGCCCGGCCCGGAATGCCATCGGGCCCCGGAGCTTTGTTCCTGGACCGAAGCCGCCGTTCAGCTACTTCTAACTCTGCCGCCATAATAAGGGGAACCCCAGTATCGTTTCGCCCGGATGTTGTGGGCGAAGACATTGATGGAGGTGTATATTCCCCACGAGTGGGAAACAGAGTTGATATTACTTCCTCCACAAATTGAGGTTCAAGGGTTTGTGTGGCGACGAAACCGAGTATACTGGCGTCGGGTCACAACACACTGTTGGCGCAGTGCACTTATGTCTGGTGACCACCAGTAGACCTGTCGCTTTTTCGGGTTCTGTCGGGATCGTGGCATCGCAGCGTCACAAACCGCCGTCATTGCGCCTCGAAACCGCAGCGCTTCCGCCTCCACTGCTAACGGTTCCTGTGCAGACAGTGACCAAGCCTGTACGATGGACGCCTCGACTAAAGCGTCCTTGTCAAGGCGCTTTAGAGCCCATCGGGGAAGTGATGAAACATTCTGCGGCATGATGGTATTTGTCATCGACGGGGCACATATGTCGAATCTAATATAGACATGATCCGAAAATGTCTCTACGCCGTCTATGACCCGCCAGTTGTTCACGTGCCGCGCAAGAGAAGGACTCGATAGGGAAATATCCACTACCGAACATCCTTGCGGCCGTATACAGGTGAAACTTGAGCCTCTGTTAAGGACGGTAAGACCAGCTGTGACCACCCAATCCTCCAGAAATGTGCCCCGTTGGTTGGTGACAGGCGACCCCCACACCGGTGACTTGGCATTGAGATCCCCCATCACCAACACGGGAGATGGATGGACACCGCCAATCAAGACCTCGAGGTCGAGTAACAAAGACTCAAAGTCGGTAATGTATATACATATAATGGGCGAGAAATAGACGCCCACAACGACTATATCTCGCCACCTGACGGCAATGAAGCCCCTACCTTTGGCGACTTCGGTGATTGGTGGATCATTTTATTCTACTAATAATAGCAACTAAGCCATTTTCATCCCCAAACCAGTTACTCCTGGAGGGAACATTAAGGGGCTCAGCCGCTACAGCCAAATCGATGTCCCACTCTGCCAATGTTTGGACCAAGAGGTCCTGGGCAGCGGAACAATGGTTGATATTTGTCTGGAGAAGCTTATTAGCCATCAAGAGACAGTGTCATGGGCTCCTGGGTTCCCGCAGCCTCAGATGATGTGGAGGCTACAGGATTTGTCTCGAGTCTAGTATTAGCATTGGCCGCAGCACGCACGTGCCTTTTAGAAGGTGCTTTGCAGGCCTTACTGCCTACCCTATGGTTGGCAGGCCTTTTGGCCGCCGCGCAAACCGTACAATGCGGGACGGCACTACAATCAGAGGCTTTGTGTCCCTGTTGTCCGCACCGATAACATTCGGTACTTCTGTCCACTGGGGAAGCACACTTGCACCCAAGATGACCCTTTTCGTGGCACCGGAAACATAGAGTAGGCCTTGGCTCCAATAGCTTGATCTGAGCCGAAGACCATCCAACAAGGAGTCTACCCTCCATCACTTTCGCGGCAACCACTGGGCAACTGACAGTTGTATAGCCCAAGCCATAGGGGCTAAAGCGGACGATACCCGCCTTAACCGATTCTACTGAGCAGCCTCCTTTGTTTGCTATAGCAGCAACTACTTCTGCAGCAGAGACTGATTCGTTCAGACCAGACACGCGCAATGTGACGCATCTTATCGGCCTGGAGACTTTTACTCCGTCCGCTTGTAGCACCTCCTTTAATTTTGTGGCCAGGTCGTCGGCCTTTGGGTCACTAGTCGTACCAGGGACTTCTATGATACAAGCCCCGGTCGCAGCCTTTCTAAACTTTAAACCAGAGATACCCAGATCAGAGAGTGAGATGTTTTCTCTGGCCCGGGTAAGCACTGACGCATAAGTTGCACCTTTTTCGGCCGCTTCCGGTAACACTGTCAAAACGACAGCAGCGGACCGTGGAGCACGCAGTTTTTTGTTGCGTCTCTTTTTCTTCTTCTTCGGTACTGCTTTGGGCACGATAGTGGATTGCCCAGCTGCGCTCTTCTTCTTGTTTTTGCCCCTCCGTACAACTTCTGTCCATCCCTCTTCCGATGTTGATGGAACAGGGGCAAAAGAAGTTGATGGTGTAGGGGCAGAAGCAGAGCCGGGTTTTCGAGCTCCTTGACCAACATTCCGAGCCTCTTTGGGCCCTGGGACCGCGACATTCTTAGCTGCTTCCCTTGCAGCAAGAGTCGGTTTCTTTTTCTTTTTGCCGCTTTTGCCAGGATTCACCTATCTCCTCCTTCACATTCGTCCGAATCGCAATGCAAATCTGTGTCCGTTGTTGGTAAGCCAGGGTTGTGTTCACGAAGACGCGCGGATCGTCGCGCGCCTACGATGCAATTTGTGCCCACCCCAGAATACGGAGGGCTGCCCTCTACCTCGGTAGAGGGGCGGGATTCTCCCTTTCGGGTACCCGCCTGGGGAATACTTTTCAAATTGCTTGGGTGCATTGTGTTAACTCCGATGACTCCACATCGTCGTCTCTTTTTTCAGGGGTGAGCTGGCACCCGTCCCGCCTGGCAGACTCACAGAAGAGCCCCGCCGGGACAAATTGCCCCTCCCTCCAAGCCTGTCTGGTATGGGTGACCCTGCCAGCATAGCCTTGGAGTTCATTGGGAAGATGCCGCCCGATTCGGGACAGACGCATCAGAGAACGACATTTGTCTTAGCCGCCCGATACGGGACAGACGCTAAGACACTAGCCACAGCCGTCAAGAGAGAGAGACAGCGGGCTCCGTCCTGGGACCGCTTAGCTTCCTCCGGTAGCTGGCTTGCTACGGAGTACTAAGCCCCCCCCGCCGCGGCAAGGCGCGATCCCTTGGGGGGGGTCCTATGACGCACCTATCGCGTCATGAAGAAACCTACAGTTAGGCCAGTGACGCGAGAAGAGCGTCATTAGAAAATATTTGAAATTCCAATTTTTTATCGATTTAATCAATAAAATATCTTATTGTATATAAAACTCATTAGAAACAACAATATCGGGGCACACCATTTTTTTTTGAAAATTAAATTGTCAGTGGTCATCGACCACAGGGTGCCTACCTACAAGTACCTAACTGTTAATTAATCTTTATTTCAAATAATAACATTTTAAATATAGGTACGTAGTAAAAGTCCTATTACTTTAAGGATTTATTATGATACAAAATGCATAAATCAAACGTGATAATTACATGTTCATACAATAAATACATAATACCTTTGAATAAAATATTCGTATCTATAGAAACTTAAAATTCTTATAAACTAGTTTCATGGAAACTTCCATTCAAACTTCCTTACAAAAAACTGTTTGTTTATTTTTATAAAATGTAGACCTAGAAAGAACCTTATTCCAATCAACCTAGGGTTAAGTTTCACAATACATTAATAATTGCTTGGAAAAAGTATTGTCTATTGTTTTCTTGCCAGTCAAGACTCGTAGGTTCATGAATGGGATATTGCGTTTTCTAATTAATTCTTAAAAATATATACTGGGTGATCGGTAATGTGATACATTTCTTCTAAGGGGTTAAAGTAGAGCTTATTGGCAGTCAATTAATCTTATAGTCAATCTAGCTTATTTGAAGTCATATCATATAATGTCCGAAAAAATATAATTTCTGAGTTATGCAACATTTAAGATTTTTTATTGGTTAAACAGAAAGAATTAGAAAAAGATCACTAAATTCAGTCTCAAGTGCTTCCGTTGATCAAAAAGTGTCATAAGACGAATGGTTTTGTTTACTGTATCACGCAATTATTGCTCACAATCGTATGTTTATCCTGAAGAAATCAAGTAGCAAAGCTAAGGATCCACCTATTATACGTTACTTACAATAATGGTGATACTCGTTTATATGTACAAAAAATATGTTTTTCTAAACTTTGTGGTATTGAATTGTTTTGATATAAAAAAATACTGATTATTTATGATCGATTTAAGGACTGTTATTGAAACAGAGTTTAAAGAAAAAAAGAAATATTTGGTGTGAAGAACACTAACCAAAATAAATGAAAATGATAAAAGACAAAAAATGTACGTAACAGAAAGGTTAAGTCTGTACAGATTCCTTTTTGATATGTTCTACTGTGTCTGCTTTAATATTCCTCCTTCGTTTTGTCAGTTGCAAACAAACGCTTTTTGGTGTCCTGCACCGTTCCCGCATGGCTACCTACGAGTGTCGCGTCGCGTCACCGACTGACATTGTTTCCTTTTTCCGCGCACTCGCACAAAGTAAACAATCGCCACCTTGACAATTATTTTATTAACTTTATCTTTTAATAAATAGGAAGGTTCAATTACGTGTTTAATGTTATCATACTTGTAATAAAAATAGTTCTTTCTTAACTGATCTAACACTTTTTCCGGTTTATAGTAAACTTTTAGTAAGTGTTTATGATTATAGCAATATGTAATGACAACTGTTAAAAGATCAATACATTTCAGGTGCACTCTAATAAACAAGGTGCAATTGATATTAATTGCATCAATTGACAATAATAAAGTTAATATTTTAGTCTGTTCTAACTTAATGAGCGTAACAATGTTTTTTACAATTTTACGCAAGTTTGATATGGCGTAAAAAACATCGTCGAGGTCGGTACTTGTTTACTGCGGGAACGCAGCAATGGAAAGGGATCAGGATACAGTTTTTAATTAAGAATATAATAAACACAAATTGAGCGTTTTGCAACTAAATATTAGGTATGCCTAGATAGTGCTTTATTCTTATTTGGTACATGGTCACAGCAAATTATATAATTAGTTCTCTAATGTAACTGTCAAGTGCAATATCCAAGTGGTTTTGCTTCTGTATCTAGTGTAAGAACCACGTCTATACAATCTGCAGACCGTCGCCCGCGCACCTCCCTCCACTCTCACTGCACTCGACGCTCGTTGCTGGTATCTACCCACGTCATGACTCGCTCCTGACCTACTTTCATAACACACAATAACCAATCATCAACTAATCACTTTTCTTATTATAACCAGTAGTTAAATGTCGTAAAAAATAATAGAACTCTATTTGAATATAACTGAGTTACAAACTAATTACTGTACTGATTGCTCTACATTTCTAAAAGGTATTGAACGTTAAGGTAATTATTTTCTAGTTAAACTGTTATAACTACAAACAATTACAGCTTTTGCAATGCTTAAAATTAAACGAAAGGTAAAAACACACCTTCTTATCTTATGTTTAAAACTTATCACACTATGACACATGTTATAACTGTATTCAATCATATTGGCACAATTCTTTGAGAAACCGGCTTTTGATCTCTGCACGTTGTTTATAAATATTCTAAACTTTTGACTTTCTATGCTATACTTAGAATAAAGGAAGTTTAATAAACCATTCTTAAGAAAGGTCAGCGCCGTCTGCCCTTGTGTACCTTACCTGTTGTGCACAGTCGATGACCATATGCATACGATGGGCATGCCGAATATTAATGGAGTAGGAAGGCACATTAAATGATCACATTGACAGTTTAGCTCTCATTAAAGTTATTTGTGATTCTGACGTAAGTATACAAGGGATAGATAAATCACGAACAAAACGTCTTTTACAATACGCAGAAAAATATTATTATCTTAGGTAATGTGACCATGACTAGATCACAATAGTCACAAAGGGAGAAATATGTTCGCCGTTACAGTAGATCAATTATAATTAACCTTTAAGTGGAATTGGATGACAACAATAAATTAAAAAATATAAGTGTTTGCTTGGTGAAATTCTTATCCAAATCTGGTTAGCGGAAATACGAACAGATGCGGATGTTGTCATTTTTTAACTACTTAGAGAATCAAGAAAGATGATTAAATATTTACTTGGGAAAGTAGTTATCAATTAATCCTCGTTATGCCATAACCACCATAAAAGTTTTATTCAAAGTAAATAAGATAAATCAAAGGATATGTACAATTTCTTGTATTAATTGTTGCGTCGACTGGTCGTCCTCACAGTCTCACTCGCGCGCATCGAGCACGCATGCGTATACCGCGCGCGGAAAATCGCACACTGAAATCTCATACAAATAATTTGTAAAAAAATTAAAAATAACAAACAGTAGAAAGTTGAAGTTAAACAAAAAAAAACAAATAAATACAATAACAATATAAATAAATTTCGAATTCAATCAAATACTTAAATTAAGTCGGAAAGCGCCGGTGAAAGTACCAGGGCAGCATGAGCAAGCAGGCGGCGGACCGGTCGGTGAGCGCGGACGGCGTGATGCGCGAGCTGGGCGAGCTGCGCCGCTTCCACCTGCGCAGCTACCTCATGATCGCGCTGGTCTTCTTCTCCGCCGCGCTGTACGGCACCAACTACGTGTTCCTGGCCGCTGACGTCAACTACAGGTGATCGTCGAAGACTGTTGGCCAAAACATTTACGGTGTTTTTTACAGTGATTAGTTTTGCAGCATTTAGCAGAAATGAAACTAATTGCAATTTTCAATATTATAGATAAAATGACATAATTCTTCATTGAAAATATACCAAATAGGTTAATTACGGTACTTTATATAAAACAATCTTATACTTTGTGTCTATTTTTGTACATTGTTTCTATAGAAACAAGCTTTTTCTGGAACTACCAACAGCGAGTGATCTTTATTTTGCCTAACAATTGAATCATGCTTTACTGACTCAAATAAAATAATGGAAGCGTACAAACCCTTACAAAACATTATCTGTTTTGATTTACGTTTTTATGTTTTGACGCCTTGAAACAAATTATTTGCTACGGGGTTACCTAACGCATATTCACTTACTTGAAAGCAAGTTCCAAATGTTTCTACACTTTCAACTTGACTATTAGAGTGCTAGTTATTTTAACTAAAATAATAAAAAAATACCTTAGTACCATAATGTTATTGTAAGCCGTTTTGGAGATTATAATTAAAGTGTGAACCAGTTTATTTTTAAAGACGTTTTTACGTGATTACGGACTTAGTTATTTCCAGCAAATGATTTTTCATTATTATTGTGGTCGGTAAATTGATCACCCGCAGATGGGATTGTTAAGGTCCGCCAATGCGACTTTTGGCTAAGACATCAGTGACCATGATTAATCTAAGGAGAGAAATTTCGATACAAGGCGACAGGTATTCATTATAAATGCATTTTGCAACAGAATATAGAACAGAGGATGCATTGATAAAACGGATAGTGATTGGTGTAGAGTTTTTGGGATTACTCCAGTGGATGAAATTACTATTGGCAGTGTCTTGACAGATTCGACATTACTATAATTATTACTAGTGGCCGCTCGCGACTCCGTTCGCAAGTCGGTTTCCCGTGGGAATAAGATAGTTAATAATTTTAACTTTTTAATTAGGGATGACTGAGAGTGTTTTAAACGTAAGAGTAGACAAATACAATCAGAAAGCTTCTAACTGCTAAGCTATCGGGAGTTACAAGTGTTATTGTGAGTCAACCATAAAAGATAGGCATATGCTGTCGTTGGGCATATTTTATATAATTTTTAGGTGAACATTTCCGTCATTCATGATTTCTGTGTAGCTTTAACAATTAAGGTTGCACACGCGACGGAAGCTTAAAAAATTGAGTAATTTCTCCCGTTTTCCCAATATTTCCCTACACTGCTCTGCTCATATTTATTGTAGCGTGATGAAAAGTATACTATAACCAGCTCAGGTGTATTAAAATAAATTGTACTAAGATTCGTTTAAGTCCGTTGAGTAGTTTTTGTTTCTATAACGGTTATACAGACAGACAGACAGATTATCTATCTGACAGACAAAATTTTTACTGATTGCATTTTTGGCATCAGTATCGATCCCCAGTCACCCCCTGATAGTTATTTTGGAAATATATTTTATGGACAGAATTGACCTCTCTACAGATTTATTATAAGTGTAGATTAGTGAGAAGTATTAGACCTTTGGTCTCTAAGCGCCGTGTTGACTACCGAGTGGGGTACAATGAGCTTCAAACTATCCACATTATCTTATTACTCGTACATTATAAAATAGTCTTGTAAGCACCAGCAAACGAAAGATTGAGTGAGTCACTTGGTCATTATTGTCATTACCAACACAAAACTAAACACACGGCATTAGATGGCTGCTATTGGCTGAAGTAGTCCCTAATTACCCGATTAGATGTAATCACTATCATATACCACCCAGCCGAGGACATTCGCGATCAGCCACGCGTGCATTCTGAACGTTTGACTTTGCTGCTGCTATTCTTTAAAATATTACATCAAAGTCGACCAATCAATATATAGTGATAGCTTGGTGTTGTGACAATGGTGGTGAGTGAGGGCGGCGTGGACTGCGACAGCGTGTTGTCACAGCTGGGCGCGGGCGGTCGGTTCCACGCGCGGCAGTACCTGCTGTGCGGCGCGGTGGTCGTGGCCGCGGCGCTGGTCTCCATCAACTACGTGTTCCTCGCCGCCGACGTGCCCTACAGGTGGGCTCTCTCTGAGCAGTACATGAAGGCTTTGGAGCAGCCTTGCGGTTTCGTTACCGCGTAGAAAAACGTACTTAACTCAAGAGTTACATAAAATCTAAAAAGCTCCAGGTAAAGATACCATGGTCCTGCTCTGCACTCTTGAAGTTGTGTTACTGCGCATGATATATTTACTTTACCCATGAAAAATATGAGGAGAGTAAACAACTCTAGAGGCAAGAGAAAGCAGCGTTTCTAGAAATCGATTCATTGCTATTCTCACAGTTTAATTATACCATTTCCGAGCCAACTCTTCTTCACTGAACTATAAATGTTGAAAGCCTTTAACCCAAAGTTAAGTTTATTTATTATTTAATCTGTTTTAAAAGTTTTGTAAGGAGACATCGTCTGTGATCACTTCATTTAAGCAATATAATATGGACACACTCTCAAAAAAAATGCATATGAAGTAAATCTTCTCTTGAAGAATAAAACCACAATGGCAACCAAGTCACGATGCAGGAACTGGTCGTAGATCCTTGCTCTCGCGAACGACGCCTCGATCCCATTAAGATAACAACGTTCACCATCACATACCCACATACAGTCCTTGTAACCATTATGTGAATGCTAAAACATTGATCACTGTAATAATAGCTTAACTAGAGGAAGACTTGGTGGACGAACACTAAATATTATACAATTACACTACCATTAAATACTTAGGTTTTTAATTTTATGTATTTTATACCGCTACTTTGCGTTGTTTATTTAACTTAATAATGGTATTTCAATGTGATTTGCAGCAGTAAATCAGCTGGTGTACAACAGTATCATCATTTCATTATTATCATCATTACATAGATTAAATCCATACATTTTCACCATAATTTCAACAATTTTTTATTTAAATTTGTAAATAAAGAACATTCATAAAAAGTTTTTTTAAGTTAGTCAAAATTTCAATGTTTCGTGAGCAAGTCGGCCAAAATTACACTTTAGCGAAGAATGGGCGGGTCGCTAGTACATTATATAAATATGTCCGATGAAGTGCAGTGACCTTTCCGCACGATTGTAGCGGTATGCCAGTACCTACTTGCATAACATTGGAAAGTACAGCACGCGACCTCCACGTGGGGTTCTGAGCGGACCTTCATACGACATACACGACCAGGCACTATTCAACTCTTTATATTATGTAAATAACTACAATATTTTAAGTCAACATTAAACAAAACACACCATACTATAGACAGACAAGTTGGCCATGAACACAAGGCGCATTGTCGAAATCTTGCAAATTTATAATAACCAGTTGTATTTCTCAGACAAGAGCAATCAAAACAAGAATCTTATAATATCAATGTTTCAAATTGCATAAGTAAATGAGTAAGTTAAAATTATACTAATATTTACGTATGATTGCGTTTGGTATATTCCACCGGTCAAGTCTGGGAAAAGTCCCAGCCGGCTTTGAACCCAACCATACTATATAATTACATATAGACAACAACTACATCGTATGTACACAACTACATTTATCATATACCTATATAAAGTACCACGGAGCGGAATATTTGAGGAGCTAAGGTGCTATTCAAGCTATTGTATGACTATACACAGATACTATAATACACATGACGTCATGATGACTTAGGTAGTTTCTTAAAGATTATCTACAAGTCTATGGTATACAATTACAAGCATTTAATCCGAAGAAATCCTTTTAATGTTGCAGTGGAAAAAATTCTTGTTTAAACTTATTTTCAACATTTTTAAACTAATAATGTTTCTCGGAAACAATATAACTAATTTAAATATTCATTCGTAATGGACGTCATATAAATTCAAGAATAGTCACATCACCTATGCAATTTACTTATTTTGTATACACTTACAAAATAAGTAAATAGCATTTTTGCTCGCATTGCTCTTCATTTGGACAACCGTTTTTGGCGGTAATTTCAGGCGTATTTTTATTATATATCATCTGTAGAAAAGTGACGCCAGTGCCATTCTTACGCGAGCCGAAACGAAACAATTTTCTCGTGAATTTAGCTACCCTAAGTGACTAGACTATTGTTGGATAGCAGTCTCTGTACCTCTTCATTGGTCGCCGGTAGCATATCGCATTCGTTAAAGTAATGGTTGTTCCACATTCTTGGTAGTTAGTCGCATGGTTGGTAAATGATAACATCCTGTATTCCGGCTAGCGCGAGTAGTGGGCTGCCCGGCGCCGGCGCCGGCCGGAGCGCGCCGGGCTGCGCCTGCGGTGCCACCATTGTTACCTGGCACGCAATAGGCAAGAATTTTTACATGTTTGTAAACACACGACATGGCCAGCAAAAATATAATATAGGTTCTTGCAATAACATGAACTCTACCTGAAGCATCTCCATAAATATACGATCTTTTGACCTACTTATTTTTGGGAATAGAGTATAAGTATTGACAAAAAAGGCTATTATGGGTTGAACTTTTATGCTAATTTTATATTCAAGGTCAATTATCAACACTAATTTTATAAAGAGGAAAACTTTGTTTGGTTTGGTTGTAATGAATAGGCTCGAAAACTACTGGACCGATTTTAAAAATTATTTTACCATTCGAAAGCTATATTATCCACGAGTAACATAGGCTATATTTTATTTTGGAAAAAAATAGTTTTCCGTATTTGGGTTTTTCAGAAACAAGGTGTAAAAAATCAACCAGAAAAGTTACTTATTTTGCGAACGCTGCGCTGCCTAAACTATAAAAGATAGAACGATATAATATTGTAATCAATTGTAGATCTTTAAAATATCTACAAAAAAGTCCCCAAATACTTTACCTATCTATGTCGAGAGAGGCACAGCAACCATTTTTTATTAAAAAGTATTAAATTTTTTTTGGACTACATTTAAACGCGTTTATTTTACTCATGCTATTAATTTTTATCAAAATAAATTATTTCATCACTAAGTACAGTTGATGTAGTAATATTTGTTTTTTGAATGATTCAAATTGGAGGTTTGGTTTTGAAATTATGTTGAATTTAAAATATTACGATTTCAGCTGTACTAATAGACGAATTTTGATGAAACTTTACAGTGATATAGGTTATACATCAGAATAACACATAAGGTACATTTTACTGCGGGAAAACTTCTCATTCCCACGGGAAACCGACTTCCACACAAACGGAGTCGCGGGCGGCCACTAGTAACATAATATAGTGAAAGGGGTTTTACTCCGAATTCAATGCATGCGAAGCCGCGGGCAAAAGCTAGTTGCCTATATAATACTAGCTAACACTATCGTTTACTGTACAAAAGACTTCAACGAGTTGCAATATAATAATAATGCGCATTTTTTATTTTAGTATGTTATGTGTCCTATAGTGGTGTGGTAGCCTAGTGGCAACAGGAACGGTCTACTATACCGAAGGTTCCGGGTTCGATCCCCACTAGGGTGTACCACTAATTTGGTCTTTTTCAAATTATGTACATGTTTATCACGCACTAACGGTGAGGGAAAAACATCGTGAGGAAACCCACATGATTGGATGAAAATCCATCATGTGATCCACCAACCCGCACCGAGCCAGCGTGGTGGATTACGGCTCAAACCCTCTCGCTATCCGAGAAGGAGGCCTGTGCTCAACTAAGGGACATATATAGGCTATTTATTTATTTATTTATTTATGTGTCCTATACATTTTTTAATGTTTGTTGTTTAATAATATACCATCAGCCTGCCGACTATCTATTTTTTTTTAATTTAGCAGTTGTAATTGTAGGTACTATTACTTCTTTGTTGTATGTAGTTTGTGCAAGTCATGTAGTACATACAATAACAACCGTCTATTAAATTAAAATTGGTTGACAGACGACTTATTTGAAATAAGTAAATATAATTAAAGTTAAATTACTTTCAAGAACTGGTAACATCAACATGAAGACATTATTACATAGTTTAAAGCAAAGTCGCTCATCGTGTCTGTTCAACAATACCGATGAATTACCTACATTTAAAAGACCCTGTGTAATTATAAGATATGGAAATGTCTAGATAAATTAAAATCACATAAGTTATCAACATCAAATCTCTGAGCCTTGAGCTTAAAACGCCAGGCATACGAATATTTAAACTCAATATAATCATTTCTACCAAATGGCTTTAAATAAAAATATTTGTTTGAAACATTATACAGCCAAAAAAACCTATTCTTACGAAACTCTGAAGTCATGGCAACCAAACAAACAGTAACAGTTTAGCACAAAAAAGTACTTACATACAAAGTGATCTTAACAATATAATAGTGGTCTGAGAAAATGAGCGGTCGGTAATGACCGGAACCACGGTTTCAACCAGTACATGTAGCTATAGCCGGTTCTCTCATAGATAGAACAAATGTATATTACTGAACGTTCAGAGACCACTCTATCAAATACTCGACACACGTTTTAAAACCTTTTTACATAATTTTTTCAATATTTTTTACAATCATCATCGCTTTATTTGCGTCTGCCGGGGAATAACCGGAGGTCATTGTTCAGAGGTCAATTAATATTGGTGCGAATTCTTCCTTGTGCGCAGTATCTAAAGTTTACCGAACCTTCAGCTGATCAATTATTTATTCAAACTTGCATCCAATCATTTTATGCCATGTCATGTGTAGAGAATGTTTCTATCCCTCCCATCTTGCGATCAGTTTTTATCTTGTTGTTTATACTTTTCAATTATGATTAAAGACTTGTTAGTTCAATATTTTTTTGCATCTAATTATATTTATAATTCTTCAACAATTTTTTACTTCAAATATGTTACAAAAGATGTCCATTAGGTACAAAAGATGACATATAGATCTTAATTGAAACTTCGAAGTAGATTTACTTTTTCCGTAGTTCAGTCTCAAGAGGTAACTCAAAAACATACATTGCGTAAAAAACGTGAGGTGTTTAGGTTTCTTCTCAATAGTGTAAATCATAACGTTAAACTGTTGGTTTCAGATGCGTGGTGCCGGAGTGCGAGGCGCGCAACTCGACGCAGTTCTCGCAGCCGTGGACGGCGCACGCGCTGCCCGGCGCGGGGCGGGAGGCTCGCTGCTCGCGCCGCGCCCCCGCCGCCCCCGCCCCCGCCCCCGCCGACTGCCGCGACCCCGCCGCCTTCAGCGACGCGCTGCTGGCCTGCGACTCCTGGCTCTACGCCGACAACAACACCATCGTCGCCGAGGTCAGCATTTACATTTATTATTTAGACATCTACTAATAAGGGTCCTTAATACTAATTACCAAACAAAGCTGTTTATTCAACTGAACTACCAATTAAGTAAGTAAAAAATTTTTTTTTATAAAAATAATAATTCTGACGATAAGGTACCTAATTAATACAATATTCGTCTCATCTTCTTTTTCCCCTCATTTTAAACATTTCGACGATAAATTTAATTGTTATCATCGTTTATATATCATGCAATAAAGTATATTAATTATTTATTCGTCGTCAATCTCATTATAGGCAGCTGACCTTTTGGTTGATTAAAGTTGTAAATCATTTGTTGTTTATTGAATTAAATTAAATTTATTAATCTCAATTTAGTTTAATTACTTAATTAATCAATGTTTATTTAAGTTTATAAATAAATAAATAAAAATGTTTATTGTAAAAAATGTGTACATTGAGGTGTTTTATAATGGGTAAGTACTTATATACAGTTTGCCCTTTCGGACGTACAATATTTTTTAATATTAAAGTAACACTAGTCATTGACAAAATAGATCCCGCCACCTTACAATATTACATTTTCAAATTCAAATTCAAATTCATTTATTCAAAGCAACAATATGGGTAGGTTTATGAAATACAGATGTCAAAATAATATATAAAAAGATCTCCATATTCGACTTTTACAGTCAAGCAATGTTTAAAAAAATAAAGTTATGTCAGGTGATAATTATACAAATTAAAAAAAAAAACAATAATAATAATAATAGAGAAAATGTCAACATTAACCATCCACACTATAATGAAACTTCAATATATCATTTAGGAACTCGGACACTTTATAGTAGCATTTTTTTATTAAAAATATTTTAAGTTCGTTCTTAAATTCTTTTATTTCATGTATTTTTCGAATGCTGTCGGGCAATGCATTATAAATAAGAGAACACATACCTAATACATTAGTTATTATGAAAGAAAGATGTTTTCCGAGGAGGGACACTAATTTTGTCCTGATGTCTAAGGCTCTTGGGTTTGCTAAAAAGTACATTATTTTTTCTAACAAACATAGAAATTTCCATGATGTACATGCTAGGTAAAGTTAAAATGTTTTTATCTTTGAAGATTGGTTCGCAACTATTTGGGATGCTTATCTTGAACATTGCTCTGACACATTTTTTCTAGGCTCTAAATACAATTTCAGAGTCCGCAGCATTTCCCCAAAATATGAGCCCATATCTTAATATTGCAGCTACATGTGCGTGGTATGACAATAAAACAGTTTTCTCATCAACTATTTTGGAAAGCATAAATAAGGCGTATGAAAATTGTACCACCCTTTTCTTTAAAACTTCGATATGCTTTTTCCAGTTTAAGTTCCTGTCAATATATAATCCTAAAAATTTTATAGTATCAACTTCATTAATTGCATTATTTTCATAGTAAATGTCAAGTAACAATTGTGTAGCATGTCTATTTTGAAATTTAATTAAATTAGTTTTAGGAAAATTTATATTAAAATTAATTAGATTTAATTAATTTATTATATTCGTCATAGCATTATTGATGTCAGTTTGATAATTATTAATGTCATTTGCCGGAAAAAATATTGAACTGTCGTCAGCATATAGCACCATCTGTTGGTCGACTACATCTGGTAATTCATTAATATATAGTATGAACAACAAAGGACCCAATACACTGCCTTGAGGGACACCATACTTTACCACAACGTACGATGATCGATGCGATAACTCAGTGTGGGTATAATTGCACATAGAAGTGATTTCGGTAGCCTGTGTTCTATTTGATAAATAAGACGTTAACAGTTTAAGCACATTTCCCCGGACACCGTAGCTTTGTAATCGCTTTAAAAGTATTTTATGATCTACACAGTCAAACGCTTTGCTCAAATCCATAAAAACCCCAGTGACAGGTTTTCTATTATCTACAGCAGTCAATATTGTGTTAAAAAATTTGAATATGGCTAAATCTATATTTTTATTTTTGCGAAAACCTACTTGTTCATCTCTAAATATTTTGAATTTTTCAAAAAATGGATACATCTTGCTATGTAAAATTTTTTCAAATAGTTTATTTTCATGATTTTATCCTAAGTGTGAGGTTATATCTTGATGTATGTCTACGGTACTATAAGTGATGTCCGTGTTCTAGTTCGGGCTGGCGTGTCAGGAGTGGAAGCGCACGCTGGTCGGCACCATCCACAACTTCGGCATGCTCGTGTCGCTGCCCATCCTTGGATACGTCTCTGATAAGTAAGATTTTTGATCTATACTTATGAAATAACAAGTCCTGACTAACTGACTGACTGATTTATCATCGCCGAGCGTAAACTATTAAAGTTAGGGTCATGAAATTTGGTACTGGCGTAAGGATAGGATTTTTAGAAATTTCCAGCGGAAAAGTACCTAATTTAGCTGCCGGAAAACTGCAGGGCGGAAAGCTAATCTGATATCTTCCATTTTAACGTAACACACGATCAAATTATTAGATTCGTTTTTAGTTTTTTTATTTTGAAATTAGGTACTCAATTCCAAGCTAAGAAAAAAAATGCTAAATAAAAACTGATAGCATCTGCAAGACCTTGTTTGATTTATTGTGTGTTTTCAGCTTTGGGCGCAAGCGTGCACTAGTACTGAGTTGCACACTGGTTGGGGTGATCGGATCACTCAAGGCATTCTCCATCTCTTACGAAATGTACGTCATTGTGGAGTTCCTGGAGACCGTCGCAGGCGCCAGCGCCTTCCCTGCTGCCTACATACTCAGTGAGTAGCAACTATGATATAATTTTGCGATACCTACAAATATCTCACAAACATGTATTCAAATTTTCTTTTTCTTTTCAGTTGTAGAGTTAATTGGTGAGAAGAAGCGAGTTCTAGCAACTGCATTCATTAGCACTATGCTTGTTGTTGGAGGTATCAGCTTTGCTCTACTGGCCAAAACCTTTCCGTATTGGAGAACATTTATCCTTGTGGTGTATCCACCCTCTATTCTATTTGTACTATACACCTACTTTTTGCCTGAAAGTATTCGTTGGCTGTTGTCGAAAGGACGTAAAGATGAAGCAGTGGAAATTATCATGGGCGCTGCAAAACTAAACAATGTCACTCTGTCAGACGAGACGATGAAACAACTGACTGCTGAAAAACCACAAACCAACAAGGACGACGTAGTCCCTCAAGGAATATGGATCCAAGTGTTCAAGTCTCCTATAATAAGAATGCGTCTGCTGATTTGTTCGTGGTGGTGGATCACGTGCACGTTCGTGTTCTACGGGCTGGCGATCAACTCCGTGTCGCTGGCGGGGGACAAGTACACCAACTACATGCTGGTGGTGAGCGTGGAGCTGATAGCCGTGGCCCTCAACATTTTGCTTCTTGATCGCATTGGAAGGAAAAGAACTCTCCTCATGGCCTTCACTATTTGCGGCCTGGCATGCATTTCTATCACCTTTGTTCCCAAAGGTAAGTTTTTTTCTTCAATATATTTTTGTTATTAATATTGTGTCCAATATAAATTTTCATCGTTGTTGGGTAGATTTGCCATGGCTGGTGACGCTGCTGTACTTGCTGGGCAAGGTGACCATCACTCAGGCGTTCGGCGGCATCTACATGTACACGTCGGAGCTGTTCCCGACGTCGGCGCGCCACTCCTTGCTGGCCAGCTGCTCCATGCTGGGCCGTCTTGGCAGCATTGTAGCACCACAGATGCCACTACTGGTATATTACTTTTTGTTATATGTCAATCGAAAGCCTTAGGAATGTTAGTACATGTTTTTTAGAAATCTTGTAAATCTGCATTAGTTGTTGAACGCGCCTTTGTGTGTATTACATAATATCTGTACTTCTAATTCGTGCGTTGCAGGCGATCTACGTGGATTGGCTACCGTCGGTGCTGTTCGGGTCGACGGCGCTGGTGGCGGGCGCGCTCATGCTGCTGACGCCGGAGACGCTGCACACGCGGCTGCCCGACACCATCGCCGACGCCGAGGCGCTGGCCACGCGCGCGCCGCCGCCAGCCGCCGCCAGCGACGCCGCCCGCGAGACCTCGCGCTGCTGACCGACGCCCGCCACCAGCGACGCCGCCCGCGAGACCTCGCGCTGCTGACCGACGCCCGCCACCAGCGACGCCGCCCGCGAGACCTCGCGCTGCTGACCGACGCCCGCCACCAGCGACGCCGCCCGCGAGACCTCGCGCTGCTGACCGACGCCCGCCACCAGCGACGCCGCCCGCGAGACCTCGCGCTGCTGACCGACGCCCGCCACCAGCGACGCCGCCCGCGAGACCTCGCGCTGCTGACCGACGCCCGCCACCAGCGACGCCGCCCGCGAGACCTCGCGCTGCTGACCGACGCCCGCCACCAGCGACGCCGCCCGCGAGACCTCGCGCTGCTGACCGACGCCCGCCACCAGCGACGCCGCCCGCGAGACCTCGCGCTGCTGACCGACGCCCGCCACCAGCGACGCCGCCCGCGAGACCTCGCGCTGCTGACCGACGCCCGCCACCAGCGACGCCGCCCGCGAGACCTCGCGCTGCTGACCGACGCCCGCCACCAGCGACGCCGCCCGCGAGACCTCGCGCTGCTGACCGACGCCCGCCACCAGTGACGCCGCCCGCGAGACCTCGCGCTGCTGACCGACGCCCGCCACCAGCGACGCCGCCCGCGAGACCTCGCGCTGCTGACCGACGCCCGCCACCAGCGACGCCGCCCGCGAGACCTCGCGCTGCTGACCGACGCCCGCCACCAGCGACGCCGCCCGCGAGACCTCGCGCTGCTGACCGACGCCCGCCACCAGCGACGCCGCCCGCGAGACCTCGCGCTGCTGACCGACGCCCGCCACTAGCGACGCCCCCCTCGCTTTTGATGAGAATCAAAAGTAATAGCAATTTGTGATACAAAAGATTTGTGAAACAAGAATCGGAATTAAAAAAAAAAGTTCAAATGTTAAAAAAAAACTTGTAATAAAAAGTTTTCTTAATAGTAGAAGAATCGTGAGGTAGTGTAACACTATTGTGATATTTTTAAGTTAAATAATAAGATTTTGTAAGTATTTAATTAAGTTTAAGTGAAAACAAATGCAAATAATTTATTTACCCTTAAATGTATTTTATTTTAAACCTTTATACGTTTTATTTTTTCTTTATATAACTCGCATGACAATTTTTTTTATTTTTTAGTGGCGGTAGTTTTTTGTGTTGACTATTTAAAACATATTTCATACTAGATTTCCGCCCTCGGCTTAGCCCGCGTGGAATTCGGATATATCGCGCGACATGGTAAGTAATTCCAAAAACTGGAAACAGTGATATCATAGAAAATTATCGTCCTATTTCTCTCCTTTCAATATTTTGAGTCTTTGCTATGTCCCTTCTTCTCAAATCATCTCAAATTAAGTCTGTCACCCGAACAACATGGTTTTCGTAACAAAATGTCAACGGTCTCAAACTTGTCATGTTACCTTCATGACCTTTCAGAAGCAGTTGATGATAATCTTCAGGTGGATGCTGTTTTCACCGATGTAAGCAAGGCCTTTGATAGAGTAAATCATAAACTTCTTTTATTTAAGCTCTTTCTGTTGGGTATTCACGGTCCTCTACTTAAAAGATCGTTATCAGCAGGTTTTAAATCTGAAAAATTTCATGCTCCATCTGGAGCCCCGCAGGGATCACATCTTGGCCCTCTTCTTTTCCTAGCTTTTGTCAATGATTTGTCTACAGTCATTCTAAATTCCAAATTCTTATTGTTTGCTGACCATCTAAAGATTTACAAAACTATTAATTCCGCCCAGGACTGTGTTTTGCTCCAGGATGACCTCGATCGTATACATAACTGGACGATTGAAAACAAACTACCACTTAATATTGAGAAGTGCGTTCATATAAAGTTCACCAAAAAAACGAGACCTTGCAGATAGCAATATTCTTTGAACAATGCTGTTTTAGCAGAAGTTTCCCTGGTAAAGGATCTCGGTGTTCTAATTGACAGCAATCTTTCCTTTGTTCACATTGTAAACAAATCTTTCAAAACATTGGGCTTCATTTGGAGGAACTGCAAAAGGTTTAAGAATGTTGAGACTCTCAAAATTCTTTACTATTCTCTCGTGCGCACTGTCCTCGAATATTGCTCAGTTGTTTGGAACCCCTTTTATCAATGTCACATTGACCGTATTGAGAAAATACAGAAAAGGTTTTTGTTTTTCCTTACAGTTCATCAACACAAACTAAACTTACTTCAATCTTACGAAGAGAGACTTGCCCATTTTAAAATGACTTCACTGTGCGATCGTCGTTGGATTTCCGATCAAATGGTCCTTAAAAAAATTGTTCACGGACTTGTTGACTGCCCATACCTACTCAGTAAAATTGGTTTCATAGTTCCTCGTCATAGTGCTAGACTTATAAACTGCCAGAATCTGTCGTGAGCACAATGTCTTATTTAACTTGTCGAATGTAGATATTTTGACGTGTTCTGAGGCCATATTTAAAAATGTTTTATTTGCGTTTATCCAGAATAGATAGCAACACCCTTTTTTATTGCACCTATTTGTTTCGTAAAGTAAATTTGTATATATATTTTTTGTTTTATATAACTCACTAAATTTAACTTTTTTTTTTGTAAACTTTAACTTAATTAGCAGCTATGCAGGTTCACTATATTAAAAAAAACTTGCCTATTTGCCTGTAATTGGGTTACATTTCTACATTTGTAATTTTAATATTGTATACTTAAAATATGTCTGTAAATTTCAACCTGTTTGCAAATCTTATAATAAATAAATAAATATTTTTCAAAATTGGTTGAGTGGCTTAGGTGTGGAAGAGTGCTGGTACCTGCAACTTCGTCTGCGTGGATTATAGAAATAAGTTAAAAGCAGATAAAAATTGTAAACGCAGAAAATAATTTTAAGTTCGATCTCATTAGTAAATTACATGATTATTAGCTGTTTAGACAGGAATAGCAATAGACTGACAATAATGAAAGTAGGTATTAAAAATGTTTCTGCGAGAATAAAACGACTTTGTTTCAATACATTTTGATATACTGGGGAAAACAAGGTTTTTCTTAAAGCACACTTTCAGCGTTTGCCCCTGAGCTTTGTTGATCGTCATGACATGACAATGAAATGAAATGAAATGAAATTACTTTATTTTATGTAGGATTAAATTCTAATCTCTTATGCATTGTCGAAGCATAAATCAAACATTAAAAAAAGAGTACTAGACAGAGAGAAAAAGCTGGCGGAAAAATCTCTCGGCACTCTTTTCGAAAATTATCCTACTAATATTATAAATGTGAAAGTTTGTGAGTAGGGATGTATGTATGGATGTATGGATGGATGTTTGTTACTCTTCCACGTAAAAACTACTGGATGGATTTGGATGAAACTTTGCAGTAATATAGGTATAACACATAGGGTACTTTTTACCGCGGGAAAACATCTCATTCCCACGGGAAACCGACTTCCACGCGAACGGAGTCGCGGGCGGCCACTAGTATAATCATAATTTAGATTTGTATTCATTTAAAACGAGTACAGTCAGTGAACATGATATAAATTATTTTCTCGTACAAACCCAAACGCTGGTTGCAGGGTACTGGAGTCTCTTGAATTGGAACGGCAAATCGTCAGGGATTATCCGTATACGGGGTATTAATATCTACATTTTTTTTATACATGAATTTTCTTAAACAATTGAACAAATTTACATGCTTTATGTTTGACAATAAGGAACTTCCATACAAACTTTCATCCCACCAAATTTCAACAAAATCGGTTTTTTTATGATGGAAGCTAGCAAACGAGCAAGGGGGTCACGTGATGGTAAGTGATCACCGCCGCCCATATACACGCACAACTATACAGGGTTATTTGTAATTAGCGCATCACCTCTTGCAGGCGGCTTCCGTACATCAATCCCAATAACATTTGTTCTACGACTTTTTGAAAACTTGATAATCAACACAAAAACAAAAACAAATTTGGGCGCTCTTTTTTTATTACTCTGTATTTTGTAAAAAGTTCCTTAACCGGTAGCCCCCCCCCCCCCGTCGCTCGCGCGCCTGCTGCGGCAGTTGCGTGCGCGTAGAGTATTTGACCAATTGGAGGCATCTAATAAATTTGTATGGATTTTTTTTTTTTTTTTTAATATTAATTTTATTTAGTCGTTGGTTAAATGTTGTTGGGATCGATGTAGAAAAGCTGCCTACAATGGTGATGCGCTAATTAAAAATAACCCTGTATATGCATTGAGGGTGCGTTGCTGGTCTATGAGAAAATTGGGCACCAGATATCGCACACACCGATCGAAACGCAGGAACATCGTCTTTCCATCAATTCATCATCAATTTCCTCATCAAAGTATCATCTTAATCAAATGTCTTAGATTAATCATAAGAATGTCTGAAGCATCTTGCGACTTTTCCCTTAAACTAACAATTTTCACAAAAGTTCGGCATCTGCATCAATAATTGTTGAACGTTTATTACAGGCAAGACATTTTTATTTATATACTTACTAGAATATTAAATTATTATAAAAAAATATTTTTTTAGTAATATCATGAAATTGGGTTACTTTGGAATCAACTGTATATTGTAAAAAAGGTGCCCTGCCTAGCTTATTATCGGTAAAGGTTTTTGATACAGGAATCCTTTGAATAAATTATTTTTTTGCCTCTTTCTTTATTCGCGTTTGAGTGTCATCTTTACAGTCTCACACAATCGCACCAACCACAGATGTGAGAACAGTGCGCGCTAAAGCTACAAATATTAATTTATTTGGTAAAGGCACGGATAGCACCGGGCCACCATGAGTGCGGCCGCCTCTGTTGACGTGAACCAGGTGATGTCGGAGCTGGGATTGCTGCGGCGCTTCCACGTAGCCACCTACCTGCGGATTTGGCTCGTGTTCTTCATGACCTCGCACTACACCAAGAACTACGTGTTCCTCGCCGCCGACGTCAACTACAGGCAAGTCAAACCTAGTTTTTTTACAAATTTTGAAATCTGGCGAAATCTGTATCTAAAATTAATTACAAATTAGATTATACCTCGCTGTCGATCTCAATTGGGGACCTAAGTGCTAAGCTAAATGGGGACCACTTTTTAATAAACTAAGAAGTCAGTTGTTATTAAAATATAAAATAAATAAAAATCTGAAGAAGATTATAACTTGGAACAGGTTAGGCTTGTCTTGAAAGGTGAATAAAGGAAATCATGTCCTACACGATCAAATAATTATTATACATGTTTTTGTTTTCGTAAAGCTATTTTTACTTATTAATAGGTCAGATAAAAGCTGCAGCACAAGGACGCACGAGTTATCTATCGTTGATTTTGAAGATTTAAAATCATCTTAGCATTGAAGGCCAAAAACTAAATTATCAATGCTATCATTCTATACAAGAACTAAATGCTATTCTTATTCTTACGTAATAAAAATAAATGCCATATGCAAATACTACTGGAATCTTGCGTATCTCTGTTCTTATATGTTTTTATTAATCTTTTGAAAAGATACATACTATTATTTAAAAAATTAAAAAATTGTGCTGCTTTTTGATTTAACATACAAAATCGAAGGTTTGAATATTTGAATGTGACAGATCAGTTATCTACAGTATATTGTTCTACTGTAAGTGGTCTACTGTTAGTGAATAGCTAATATCGTGCTGTAAATTTTAAAGTTGGGAATTAGTAATGACGAATAGATTTTTCACGCTAAAGATTTTTTTCTCTCAACAACTCGGCGAATTATCTTAAATGATGCAAAGGTTAGGGCATGTGTGTCTGTGTGTGTGTGTGCGTGTGTGATGGTGTGTTTGTGTATAAGTATTTTTATTGTTTCACGCAAAACTACTCCATAGATTTAGATTGAACTTGGTATGTAAAGAAACTATAACGTAAAAAAAAAAGACGTGTGGCACTCGGAGACTGCCGCGTTAAAGCTATTGCAAGCATTTTTAAACGACTTATGTAATTATTTATTTATTTTATTTATGCAGTATTTTTTTCCTTTTTCCTTTCTTTTTTTTCTTTGATATTAATTCAACTTTTTGAGCGTGGTGGCCGATAAGAAACCATAAATACATGGTTGCTATATTTATTTGTTTGTCTGTCTGTCCGTCTGTCTGTATGTTCGCTTCACGTAGAAACGGCTGAACCGATTGTCTTGATTTTGGAATAGAGATAGTTCGACACCCAGGGAAGAAGAAAATACGATAATTTTACTGCGGGAAAAGCCTCATTCCCACGGGAAAAGCCATTTAGTTGCGGGTGAAACCGCAGGGCGGAAAGCTAGTATTAAATAAATGAGAAGTTGATATTGTTCAAAATATTTTTATAAGTCATTAAAAGTTCTGCTATTCATCGATAGATGGCAAAACAAAAAAGTATCACCGCTGTGGCTCTCTCCGTCGAGGAGTTATCCCCTTGTAACGTTATATTTTATATGTATATTTATTTATAAATATATTTCATTAATTAATATAATACCTTCTTTTATTAGAGATCATTTTAAAATTAAATTAAATATTTAACCTATTTGCTAACCTACATTGCAATTTATTACATAAAAAAAAACTAGCCAGCTATGAAATTCGTCGCAATATTAGCGCTCCGACTGCAACATTTTAGCTTCCCCTTTTGTTCTCGGCAATGTTCGGAAACCGAACCGAAGGCCGCGCCCGCGCTCGTCGCCCGCGCCAGTCTGCGTCAGATGCCCGCGCAGAGCACTCCCGTACTTACCGAAAACAGCTCATTTAGCTCGTCTCGTTTTCGTGTGCGCATCGATTGCAAAAATTATTAATATCGTATTCCCAAAATTAACTTCGTACGCAAGTTCATTAATTGTTTAGGAGTGTTAAAACCCCGAATTTGGGTAAGTGGCGAACGGTTACTTTTTATTATTTTAATGTAGGGTAAGTTCGTGGCACACCATAAAAATTCATCTTAATTGTAATTGCTTGGTAATTAGTGCCTATTGCTTGGTAGTAATGCATAAAAAAAACCTGTTTCTATTAATTTATATATATTCAAGACTTCTTAATTCTTGAAACTAGGTGCGCAAGACTATTTTACTAAATTGCTTACGTATTTTCTTTTGTTCTTTCTTCTCACTTTGACTAAGCTTGCATAATGCACATATCTACTGCATATTGTTATTTTTTGTGTTTTCCTTTAGCATTAATATTATAAAATAGGTGCTCTGTTCTAATCGCGACCACCAGCCACATACACAGCATGCTACTTGGTAGGCTTAGGCGCTTCCTTGCTCAATCATCATCATCCGCATCCTCATCATCATCATCGGAGTGGCTGGCCGGTCGTGATCTAGACTTATTCAGTTTTCTTATTGGCTGGACGTTGATTCCAGGGTTTTAAGTTCGGAGCTCCACTGTACAACCTTGTCCAACCGGACACGTCAGCCGCGGCAATACAACAAGGCAGCTCACCCGAAGGTGGATCAAGTTCCTGGCCCAACATCAACCTGGCCCAACATCAACCTGGCCCTGAGCGCTGGATGCCTGACAAGGGAAGTGCCGCTCCTGCCACCATTGCATTGCGGGTTTCAATCGCACAACCAAAACATTATTTCTTTTACTTATTAAAAGAAATAACGGCTCCCGAGCCCCTCCTATAGTAAATCTTAATTGTTCCTGTTTTTTTATTCCCTTTTTTTAATAAAATTATTTTGTTGACTAGTTGTTGCCTACTTATTTTAGTACTGAAAGTAGTTAGGATAGGTAGGTAGCCACCCATCGTCACAGTGGCGCCTAAACGTGGTTATTTTTTGGTTGCGATTGAAGCCCTATTTCCGTGGTGTAGTTGCTTGTTTGTGTGCTTTTGTTTTTTTATTTTTTGTTTTGTGAAACGTTCATTTTTTTTATTTTTGCTGGCAACTAGCGTTTGAATATTAGTTTCATCGTTTTATTATTATTTTATTTGTGTAAAAGATTTTTTTTTATAAATTAATTTTATTTAAATTTGAAAAAAAAAAAAAAATTTTTGCAGACAGTACTTCATTTTTTAGGTTTTTTTTTCTCAAAATTACCGGTTCGCAATTCACCCACTAGTTGCTTGCAATTTTATTTTTTTATTTTTTTGTTTTGTCACGTTTGTTTGCTTTGTTTTTTTTGTTGCCTATTTTAGTTGTTTTGTTTTTGTATTTTGTGCTTATTTGTTTTTTTTGTTACTGCATACATTTTTTAATTATTCTTATCATCATTATCGCTTTAAAAGCCTGAACGTTATTCATGTAAATTCGTTTTTTTTTGTAAAGAACAGAGCTCTTCTTTTTTTTTTCTTTCTTATTGTATTTGCCCTACGCCACTTACACAACTTCGTGATTCGAAACTATGGCCTTTCCTATTAAATTTCTATCGCTCCAAAAAGCAGAGTTGGAATATGAAGTTGCTATACGAGGTGAGACTCCCTGTACTACTGTGCAGGATCTGCGCAAGCAAATTGCTAAGTTAGGGCCGTTATTCCCATCTGAAGATATTTTAGATTCACCTTTTGATATAACAGAAGATCTAAAAGGAGTTGTTGAAGTCTTGACTAAGATCAAATCCAACCTAGATGGCGAACTTGAACGCAATAGCCTGCTGCGAATTCAGAACTGGCTAAATCATCTTTATCATCGTCTTAATAGGTTATGTCGCGACGAAACAAATGCAAACCTGAACTCTTGCATAGAAAAATATAAAAAATATTTAAATATGGTAACAGCCCTCAATGATAAAAATATACCTGATCCGTTACTTCCATCTTCTAACAGCGATACATTGCCCTCCCCTCAACCATTTAATATCTCAGTTACATGTGACCGTGGCTCTTCAGACATTGGTAAATTAAGGTACGATGGCAAGACTTGTGTTAGGTCTTTTATTGAGAGAGCATATGAATTTAAAAACGCTAGGAATATACCAAGTAGCAAATTGTTTTCATACGCCACGGAAATATTTACTGGTGATGCACTCCATTGGTTTCGAAGTAAACGTGAACTGATTACGGATTGGGACCGCCTTTTAGTACAATTGAGGGAAGATTTCGATAAATCTGATTTTGATTATAAACTTTTGTCTGAGATTCGCAGTAGAACTCAAGGCGAGACGGAGAATATAGTAGTTTACTTATCGATTATGTCGGGATTATTTGCACGCCTTTCGAAAACTCTTTCTGAGGATAGCCAGTTGGAGATTATTCTACACAACATTCGTCCTTGCTACTCCAACGTTCTAGCATCCGTGCCGGAAGTCAAATCGCTGGAACAATTGACGTCCCTTTGCTCAAATTATGAAAGAGTTCAAGCACGACTCTCAACTTTTCGTGAACCACCGGGACCTTCTTCAGACACTCTAGCACCCGAATTTGCATACACTCGTGGTAGTTCTTCTAAAACATACGGTTACAGCAAAAACAATCATAATAATTTTAATAATAACAGGCAATATGATAAATTTAATAAATATAATAATAGTAATAATTTTAATAGAAGTAAGTCTACCCAGATTCAGCCAAATGTACATTCCATCGATATTTCTAAGCGTCGCTACTGCCCGAGGTGTCGTACTGACTCTCATAACCTTAGGCAATGCACAGCGGATAAGGGCGATATTCTTTGTTTCGTTTGTGGTAAAAAAAATGTTAAGACACCACAATGTCCGAACTGTAGTAAGGCTAAAAATAACAACAGCTTTCCAAAAAACTAACTTACCAGAACTGCGGCAGTAATTCCAATTTCGACAAAGAAGATTGGGAAAATTGGTTACACACCTTAGCCATTTTTTTCAAAATTCATGATATAGCCTCAGTTCTGTCACATAATCACTCAAATGACTCCAGACCATTCGTAACGGTTAACCTGAACGACCTTAGCGTTGTTGGACTTTTAGATTCCGGATCAGCTGTTACTATTGTAGGTAATAATGCCCATAAACTGCTAGAACAGAGAGGACTAGTGCTTAACAATAAATCACCTAGCCCGCTTACTCTAGTTGCTGCAGGAGGACATAGATTGAACAGTATTGGTTCTATGAATCTTCCCATTCACTTTGAGAACCAATTCCATGTCATAGAAGCAGTCGTTGTCCCAGAAATCGAAACTAACCTCATTTTAGGTATAGATTTCTGGCGCAGGTTCGAAATCTGTCCTAAATACTTACACTCTATTAATTTTGACAGTAATAATGACAACAGAAATATTCCGGTAGACTCGACCTTTCTTCGTAGTTATTCCAGACTATCGGAAACCGAGAAAACAGTGGCTGACAATATTGTCCGTCAGTTTGAAGAGATCTCGTTTAAAGTCAAAGGCTTAGGCGTTACAGACATGATCTCACATCGGATAGACACTGGGGACGTTGCCCCTGTTCGGCAGCGCTATTATCGTCTCTCGCCCGAAAAACAGCGCATCCTAATAGAACAAGTTGATGAAATGCTGCAACTTGACGTAGTGGAGCCATGTGAAAGTGCATGGTCTTCCCCAGCCTTGATCGTTACCAAAAAGAATGGTGAGCCCGCTTTTGTTTGGATAGCCGAAAACTCAACTCGGTTACAAAAAAAGACGCGTATAATTTACCTTACGTATCAGAGATTCTCGACAACCTTCGCGATGCACGGTATATGACCAGCATCGACTTGTCAAAGGCGTTTTGGCAGATCCCTATCCATGCGGACGATCGTGATAAAACAGCATTCTACGTTCCAGGTAGGGGCACATTTAGATTCAAGCGGACAGCTTTTGGGTTGACAAATGCACCCGCCACTCAACAACGACTAGTGGACCTTCTTTTTGGTGAATTTGATCAAAATGTTTTCGCGTACTTAGACGACATCGTTATTGTAAGCAAAGATTTCAACAGTCACGCGTCACTACTACTGCGCGTCCTCAATAAGCTGAAACAAGCAAATCTAACTATCAATTTAGAAAAATGCAATTTTTTCAGAGATGAACTCAAGTACCTCGGCTACGTTGTTGACAGCGGTGGCCTTAGAACGGATCCAGACAAGGTCAAGGCTATTCTCCAATTCCCAACACCTTCAACTAAGAAGGATATAAAGCGTTTCTTAGGCACTGCCACTTGGTACCGTCGCTTTGTACCAAATTTTAGCACCATAGCTGCACCCCTTAATAAGCTGACGTCAACAAAGAAAAATGCGCCCCCCTTTAAATGGAATCCTGAGGCTGAGGCAGCTTTCCTCAAATTAAAGGAATGCCTGATCTCGTCTCCCGTTCTCGCTTGTCCCGACTATAGTTTACCCTTCGAAGTCCATACAGACGCTAGCAATTACGGTATTGGAGCTATGCTAACCCAAACTATTAATGGCAAAGAGCACCCAGTCGCTTACATGAGCAGGTCCCTCACAGCGCAAGAGCGTAACTACAGCGTGACCGAACGCGAGACACTAGCTGTCATAACTGCATTAGAGCACTGGAGATGTTACGTAGAAAATGGCAGGCCATTTACTGTCTACACCGATCACAGTGCACTAAAATGGTTTTTAACGATAAATAACCCGACCGGTCGTTTAGCTCGTTGGGGTGTAAGGTTGTCGTCTTTTAACTTTGAAATCAAGCATCGTCGTGGTGTTGACAACGTCATACCCGACGCTCTTTCGCGCTCGATTCCAGTAGGTGCGATTAGTTCTTCCGACATTGCGGACACTAAAGACGAGTGGTTCACAACTATTTACAATGGTTGCCTTAATAAACCGCAGGACTATCCAAACTTCGTAATTAAAGACAATATTTTATATAGACTTTCTAAAAATCATTCTTTCAGAAAATCATTCACAGCCAACCGCAGCACATTTAGGAATATTTAAAACTTATCACCGTCTTATGCTGCGATACTTTTGGCCTGGTATGCATGGGGATGTTGTTAAATTTGTAAGTGCTTGTCAAAAATGTTTAGAGCATAAAACGTTAAACCACCAAACTTTAGGTGTTATGGGTCGTCCTAAGCAGTGCTCTAGACCTTTTCAAATGTTATCAATTGACCTTATGGGCCCTTTGCCTACTACACGTAAACAAAATAGTTATATTTTGGTTGTGACGTGTTGTTTTTCAAAATTTTGTTTCATTTATCCTATTCGGAAAGCCACATCAGATGTAATTATTAAACTTTTAGAGGACACTGTGTTTCTTGTCCATGGTGTTCCTCAAACAATTTTCATGGACAATGGAACTCAATTCATTAGCCATAGTATGTCCGAGCTATTTAAAAGATATAATGTTCCAAATGTGTACTTTACACCAAAATACACACCCCAAATTAATACAGTTGAGCGATATAATAGGACCATCATAACTTGCTTGTCAACTTTTGTGGATGATGACCACAGGACTTGGGACGTCTTTATTCCAAAAGTCCAATTCGCCATTAATAATTCTGTAAATGAAGCTACTGGTTTCTCGCCATCATTTTTAGTTTATGGTCGGGAACTTGTCACCTGTGGCACTCACTACTTGGACCCTGAGTTAGGCAATGAGGTCTTATTCTTACCTAGGGACATTTATGCTGAAAACCTCGGTTGTCTTGCCGGTATATTTAATGACGTACAGTTAAAGCTTTATCAAGCTCATGCAAAAAATACTGCACATTATAATCTTCGCCGCAAACCGGCAGAGTTCAATGTTGGCGATATTGTCATGAAACGTGCTTACGTTTTAAGCGATAAAGATAAGTACTTTAGCAAGAAGTTGGCTCCTAAATATATTAAATGTCGCATAACTAATAAAAAATCGTCACTTGTATATGTACTAGAAGACATGTCAGGTAGGGATCTCGGTACATGGCATATTAAAGATTTAAAATTAACTGGTCTTAACAAATAATTTAACTATTAGTATATTGGAAAGAAAAAAAAAACACAATATTTTATTAAGTTAGTGCATTACTGTTACTTTGCGTAATTAACATCTAGCGTTATTTAGTTTGTACGAGTTAGCAGTTTCATATAACAGTTTACTCCAGTATGATAGGGTGCGTCAATATTCCTTATAATGATAATTGATATATTTATGAGTGATGAAGTATGGAAGAGAGGTATGTTATTTTATGAATGTGCTTAACAAACTTAATTCTGATTTAATGCGGGTTTTATTTGAAAGTAATAAAACCCTTGGTTGCGTGAGGGGGTAATGTAACGTTATATTTTATATGTATATTTATTTATAAATATATTTCATTAATTAATATAATACCTTCTTTTATTAGAGATCATTTTAAAATTAAATTAAATATTTAACCTATTTGCTAACCTACATTGCAATTTATTACATAAAAAAAAACTAGCCAGCTATGAAATTCGTCGCAATATTAGCGCTCCGACTGCAACATTTTAGCTTCCCCTTTTGTTCTCGGCAATGTTCGGAAACCGAACCGAAGGCCGCGCCCGCGCTCGTCGCCCGCGCCAGTCTGCGTCAGATGCCCGCGCAGAGCACTCCCGTACTTACCGAAAACAGCTCATTTAGCTCGTCTCGTTTTCGTGTGCGCATCGATTGCAAAAATTATTAATATCGTATTCCCAAAATTAACTTCGTACGCAAGTTCATTAATTGTTTAGGAGTGTTAAAACCCCGAATTTGGGTAAGTGGCGAACGGTTACTTTTTATTATTTTAATGTAGGGTAAGTTCGTGGCACACCATAAAAATTCATCTTAATTGTAATTGCTTGGTAATTAGTGCCTATTGCTTGGTAGTAATGCATAAAAAAAACCTGTTTCTATTAATTTATATATATTCAAGACTTCTTAATTCTTGAAACTAGGTGCGCAAGACTATTTTACTAAATTGCTTACGTATTTTCTTTTGTTCTTTCTTCTCACTTTGACTAAGCTTGCATAATGCACATATCTACTGCATATTGTTATTTTTTGTGTTTTCCTTTAGCATTAATATTATAAAATAGGTGCTCTGTTCTAATCGCGACCACCAGCCACATACACAGCATGCTACTTGGTAGGCTTAGGCGCTTCCTTGCTCAATCATCATCATCCGCATCCTCATCATCATCATCGGAGTGGCTGGCCGGTCGTGATCTAGACTTATTCAGTTTTCTTATTGGCTGGACGTTGATTCCAGGGTTTTAAGTTCGGAGCTCCACTGTACAACCTTGTCCAACCGGACACGTCAGCCGCGGCAATACAACAAGGCAGCTCACCCGAAGGTGGATCAAGTTCCTGGCCCAACATCAACCTGGCCCAACATCAACCTGGCCCTGAGCGCTGGATGCCTGACAAGGGAAGTGCCGCTCCTGCCACCATTGCATTGCGGGTTTCAATCGCACAACCAAAACATTATTTCTTTTACTTATTAAAAGAAATAACGGCTCCCGAGCCCCTCCTATAGTAAATCTTAATTGTTCCTGTTTTTTTATTCCCTTTTTTTAATAAAATTATTTTGTTGACTAGTTGTTGCCTACTTATTTTAGTACTGAAAGTAGTTAGGATAGGTAGGTAGCCACCCATCGTCACACCCTGCGGAGCGAACCGGGGTGATCTGGTGGAAACTGGGTCGCGAGGTGGAAGGGGACCTCCAAGGAGCTACTGTAACCGAAGTCAGATCTTGTCTCCGACTCACTGTTTTGGAGATATAAGGGGTTTTTTTATCGAAGAGTTGTCCCTGGTGTTGGTCCTGGGTTGGTACGGGGCATCTTAGAGGGGGTCAAAAATGGTGTCAGAATTGACCTCCGACGTTCCGTTTAGGAGTTATCCCCTGAGAAGCCAGGAGGGGTGCTCTGGTGGTAGCTGAGTCCCGAGGTGGAAGGGGAGTGGTGAGGAGTTGCCAGAACCGAAGACGAAGCTGGTCTCCGACACACCGGTCCGAAGATATCGCAGGATCTTTGGCGAGGAGTTGTCCCTGGTCGAGATGGTATATGACCAGACGATACATGACTTTGCTGCACCGCTGTGCCGGTTGGAGTGGGGAGTGTTAGGTTTTTTCGTTACGGAATTTTTACATCCGGTCCCCGCGCTCAAGGCCCGCGATAGAAGCTATGCAATAGCTTAAAATATATAACGAATACATTTGGAACACATTTGGACACGGGTACATATTTGGAAAAGTACCACATTCCTACCAGAAAAGTCAGCTTGTTGTAGGTGAAGCTTGTTGTAATAAGACAACATCTTCTTCATATCCCATTTGGAGGCATTTTTATAGGGTAGGTAGGAACCATAACTAACAAGTCGCTGCCTCACCTTTTACGCTCTAACAGCTGTGCATGTATTGTCTTTGTCAATGGACAACTTGCATAACTGACAAAGAATAAACAAGGTGTAACTATTACTGGTTTAATCTGCGTATATTAATAAGTAACATAAAAAAACATATATATCGACGGTGGAAAGGCAATATTTCTTAAGCGACATAGAGGTAATTTTACAGGAGAGCAAAAAGAAGTTTGTAATTTCGGGAAATCGAGGATAAAAAAATAACTATTTATTCGATTTACTTAATTCCAAAAATGCTATTAATACCTTTTATTATCTTCTTTCAATAGCTGGAGCTAATTTTGTGTAATTACCGAGTTAATGTCGCTTAGTAAAATTTTACCAAAAATGACAAACCGTAAAAAATTACTAACCGACCACACAACAAATATTCAAGTGCAGGAAATAAGTCTTAAATATATTTGATTGTAAGTATTTTTTCAGTCTGGAAAATAGTCATAAACCAAAATTCAATGTAATTATGTTTCTGGCTAAAATTACTTAAATGCATTCAAATAAACTGTTGACTCTAGGATAAAATACTTCTACGTCTCTTGTTTTAGCAATAATCACATTGTTTTGAATAAATTTAACGATATAATATTATAAAAAAGACCATAACAAATGTTTTATTAAATTAAAGAAATATATCATAATTTTAATGTTTTTCTCTTTATTAAATTTTATAAAAAAAACAATAAGAACACAGTTCAGGAACACAAAGAAACTCGCTTTATCGTAATCAGACTCTAAACATTAAATAATCTAACATGATGAGTAAATATCATGAATTATCAGTTTAAGGCCATGTTTTACCAAGCGACATACTACCATATTGAATTTCTTGTAGGAAAAAAATACTAAACGTCATTTTTTCCATTGAGTGAGAATTGGTAGTTATTGACTAAGCGCCAAATTGCAATTACCCAGGAATTAGAGTTTCAGCGGTAACCAGTAACTTCATTAGAAGATCTACGAGCTCGTTTTCAGGCCGCTGCAATCAATGATCGACGACACGCGCGATTTCTTTGAAGATCCTTTATTCGTAGATGTAGGGCCTGCATCAGGATGGGGACAGACAATTTGAACAGTTGCTCTCAATTATTCCAATGTGTTTGCAATTAATATCAGTTGAAAATCATATTTCTTTAGTTTTATTGTATTTTTTTAATTTTGCTAGAACTAAATAATTTTCCCATTTTACACACTAATACCAATAGTTCAATATTTTTTCATTACAATAACAACATATTACATCTTTTTAAAAACGTTATTAAACCAGGAATATTTTGAAATCATTGGTCACTGTTGCTTCCATATTATTTTTTTACACCAGAGCTGTTCAAAGTTCCACATCAAAAATATTTCTTTAGAAATTTTACACAAATCAAAAGTTTAACATTATTTTTTGAGAAAAATACTTTACTTAGCTTTTTTATTTGGTAGTTATTCACTGATACGGTTAATATTAATTATTTTAGCACAGAAATAATGATGATATTAAGTGATTTGACCTCGTTACGAGTAAAAATATCCACACAGTCAAAAAAATATGAAGTTTTTTTATAAAGCGCCATATTTCTAGCAGTCTAAGGGTTATACTTTTTATAAATTATTTTTTAGGCTTGCCTTTAGTTCTACTATTAGCCCTTCAGAGTTTATCCATTGTTTCCTGGACACCCGGTATAACTCAATTTCGCCAAAAGTGTCGCTTAGGTAATTTTGCCTTTCTTTATATACCGGGTGTCCAGGAAACAATGGATAAACTCTGAAGGGCTGATAGTAGAACTAAAGGCAAGCCTAAAAAATAATTGATAAAAAGTATAACCCTTACACTGCTAGAAATATGGCGCTTTAAAAAAAAACTTCATATTTTTTTGACTGTGTTCATACTTTTACTCGTAACGAGGTCAAATCACTTAATACCATCATTATTTCTGTGCTAAAATTATAAATATTAACCGCATCAGTGAATAACTACCAAATAAAATAGCTAACTAAAGTATTTTTCTCAAAAAATAATGTTAAACTTTTGATTTGTGTAAAATTTCTAAAGAAATATTTTTGATGTGGAACTTTGAACAGCTCTGGTGTAAAAAAATAATATGAAAGCAACAGTGGCCAATGATTTCAAAATATTCCTGGTTTAATAACGTTTTCAAAAAGATGTAATATGTCGTTATTGTAATGAAAAAATATTGAACTAATGGTATTAGTGTGTAAAATGGGATAATTATTTAGTTCTAGCAAAATTAAAAAAATACAATAAAACTAAAGAAATATGATTTTAAACTGATATTAATTGCAAACACATTAAAATAATTTAGAGCAACTGTTCAAATTGTCTGTCCCCATCCTGATGCAGGCCCTACATCTACGAATAAAGGATCTTCAAAGAAATCAACTTAACAGGAGAAAGTGATCCAAATTTTCTTCAAAATGACTTACCCAATTTATTGATAGACGTGCCTGAAGAGCTTCGCAACACATATTGGCTTCAAAATGAAGGCTGTCTAGCACACTATGCTGTTGCATTATGTGCATACCTACTTGACGAAACCTACCCTAACAGGTAGGTAGGCCGCCTAAACCTAAACGCTTTGGACTTTTTTACTGGGGGTATTTTAAGGAAGAGTTTTACCGGCAACCAGTAACTTCATAAGAAGATCTACGAGCTCGTGTTCAGGCCGCTGCAATCAATGATCGACGAAACACGCGATTTTTTTTAAGATCCTTTATTCGTAAATGTAGGGCCTGCATCAGGATGGGGACAGACAATTTGAACAGTTGCTCTCAATTATTTTAATGTGTTTGCAATTAATATCAATTGAAAATCATATTTCTTTAGTTTTATTGTATTTTTTTAATTTTGCTAGAACTAAATGATTATCCCATTTTACACACTAATACCATTAGTTCAATATTTTTTCATTACAATAACGACATATTACATCTTTTTGAAAACGTTATTAAACCAGGAATATTTTGAAATCATTGGCCACTGTTGCTTTCATATTATTTTTTTACACCAGAGCTGTTCAAAGTTCCACATCAAAAATATTTCTTTAGAAATTTTACACAAATCAAAAGTTTAACATTATTTTTTGAGAAAAATACTTTAGTTAGCTATTTTATTTGGTAGTTATTCACTGATGCGGTTAATATTTATAATTTAAGCACAGAAATAATGATGGTATTAAGTGATTTGACCTCGTTACGAGTAAAAGTATGAACACAGTCAAAAAAATATGAAGTTTTTTTTTAAAGCGCCATATTTCTAGCAGTGTAAGGGTTATACTTTTTATCAATTATTTTTTAGGCTTGCCTTTAGTTCTACTATCAGCCCTTCAGAGTTTATCCATTATTTCCTGGACACCCGGTATATATATCGACGGTGGAAAAAATATATATATTTTTACACTTTTTATTTGAATTTTGAGGTTTCTCTATGGTAGTGGTTGATTTCAGATGCGTGGTGCCGGAGTGCGAGGCGCGCAACTCGACGCAGTTCTCGCAGCCGTGGACGGCGCACGCGCTGCCCGGCGCGGGGCGGGAGGCTCGCTGCTCGCGCCGCGCCCCCGCCGCCCCCGCCCCCGCCCCCGCCGACTGCCGCGACCCCGCCGCCTTCAGCGACGCGCTGCTGGCCTGCGACTCCTGGCTCTACGCCGACAACAACACCATCGTCGCCGAGGTCAACACTTACACTATAAAATATATTTAAGAGTTTATCAAAATAGAATTTATTTACCTCCACTTTCTGGTTCAAGTTTATCATCAAATATCATCAAAAATAGTTTGTGTGATTATTTATCTTAATTCGATCTTTATACAAAAACTATCACATTTCTGATGCATTTTTTCCATATTCTAGTACCTTGTCTAAAAATATTTAGGTTTATAAGATCTTGCAGCTCGTATCGGTCATATTAGATTTTCTAGGATATTAAGCAAGAGTATAATTATGCTATGCAGGCAATTCATCATCAGCACCATATTTTGTGTTTGTTTGGACAGTTCGGATTAGCGTGTCAAGAGTGGAAGCGTACGTTGGTGGGGAGCGTACACAACCTCGGCATGTTCGTGTCGCTATCAATCTTTGGATACATCTCAGACAAGTAATACTTTATTTAAATAACCCAAAAATAAATAATTAAAGGCAAATAAGTTCGATTTCGTATAACAAATTTCACAAAAATTTGCCCTGAGACTGTAGCTATAACAAAAAGCGGACAAAACGGTTTAATTGAATGAGAGTATTGGTTTAATGGTTTACCCTTACAGGTTTGGGCGCAAGACCGCGCTGATATTGAGCGGCACGCTGGTGGGTGCTATGGGAACGCTGAAAGCGTTTTCTATTTCTTATCCGATGTACGTCATATTGGAGTTTCTGGAAGCAGGCGCCTGCTCTGGTGCTTGTCCTGCCGCTTATGTACTCAGTAAGTACGCTAAGTGTGCTGAGTAGGTTATTTTGATATGATTTAGCAAATACTTCCCTTTTATGAAGTTACATTAATACAATTTATTATATTTTCAGATATCGAGTTGCTTAGTGAGAAAAAGCGAGTTCTACTTACTACTCTAACTGGCTTCGTGATGGTGCTCGGAGGAATCAGTTTTGCTCTAATAGCTAAAACTTTCCAGTATTGGAGAACGTATCTTTTAGTTGTCTATCCTCCCGCTATCCTATTTTTGCTATATTCATACTTCCAGACGGAGAGTATTCGCTGGTTGTTGTCAAAGGGACGCAAGAAGGAAGCTGTTGATGCTATCATTAATGCTGCGAAAATTAACAATGTTACTCTGTCTGAAGAAACTATGTTACAGCTGACTGCCGAGAAACCACAAAATGATAATAAAGTAGAAACTCAAGGAATATGGAAACAAGTGTTTCAGTCCCCGATAATAAGAATGCGCTTACTGATATGTTCGTGGTGGTGGATCACGTGCGCGTTCGTGTTCTACGGGCTGGCGATCAACTCCGTGTCGCTGGCGGGGGACAAGTACACCAACTACATGCTGGTGGTGAGCGTGGAGCTGGTGGCCCTGGCGCTGAACATACTGCTGCTCGACCGTATAGGCCGAAAGAAAACCCTGATAATAGCTTTTACAGTTTGCGGAGTAGCCTGCTTATCCATCGTTTTTGTGCCTAAAGGTAAACCATTTTAAAGTTATACTCAAATTCATTTCTAACTTTTCGCACTGGAAATATTATTTAATCTAACTTTGTTAGGATTGTTAAATTATGTAAATCTAAATTGATTACTGCGAACAAATCGTAGATATGTCATGGTTGGTGTTGCTGCTGTACTTGCTGGGCAAGGTGACCATCACCCAGGCGTTCGGCGGTATCTACATGTACACGTCGGAGCTGTTCCCGACGTCCGCGCGCAACTCGCTGCTGTCCACCTGCTCCATGCTGGGCCGCCTCGGCAGCATCGTGTCACCCCAGATGCCGTTGCTGGTACGACATGTTATTTGTCTTATAGATACTAACCAAAGCTTTATTTTCGATTCGGTAAATTTGATTATTTTTGCTTAGAAACATGTTGATTATTGAAACCTGCTGTGCTATTACGAAAACTTTGTGCGAATTATCAACCAATAAGTATACTATCATGTTTGGCTAAAGTTCTTGAGTCAATAGTTTATGAACATATATACAATCATTTTAAACCAATGCTGTGTATTAAACAGCATGGATTTATTAGAAATCGCTCAATAGTCACTAACCCACTATCATATAAAAACGACCTTTGTAATGCTTTTGCAAAGGGTACTCAGGTAGATACTATTTATACGAACTTCTCTAAAGCCTTTGATAAGATTAACCATGAATTCTTATTAAGAAAATTATGCTTACACGGTATACATGGCAACCTACATCGCTGGCTTACTACATACCTAAAATATACAAGTCAACTTGTGGCAGTTAAAGGTCATTTATCGTTACCCTCATTTGTACCGTCCGGCGTTCCGCAAGGTTCCCATCTCGGTCCTTTGTTTTTTATTATTTTTATTAATGATCTAGCCAAACTTTTGTACTCCAAATGTCTTATGTATGCCGACGACCTCAAAATCTATGCGCCCATCAAATCTATAACTGATTGTCATGTACTCCAAAATGACTTACTCATACTTGCTGATTGGTGCAATAGAAACGTTATGAAATTAAATATAGAGAAGTGTTTTACTATCATCCTTACGAAAAATAAAAACAAAATCTTATTTAACTATAGCTTATCTGGAGAAATTTTACAGCGAAAAAGTGTTGTTAAAGACTTGGGCATAATATTTGATGAACAACTTAGTTTCAAAAACCATTACGAGTATGTTGTAAATAAATGCAGTAGATTATTAGGCTTTATATTTAGAACTGCTAGTGGTTTCACATCAATGAAAAGTTATATGACACTTTACGTCGGTCTTATAAGATCTATACTAGAGTTTGGATGTGTCATTTGGTCTCCCTGTATTAAAGTTCATTGTAAATTGGATAGTATCCACAAAAAAATTCTAAGCATGCTATGCTATCGCTTAAACATGGCAAGACTTTATCCACAGTATTCAGACAGATTTAATTTTTATTATTTATTATTTTTATTTATTATAATTTTTATTATTTATTATTTTTTAATATTAAGTCCCTGGAAAGTCGGCGGTTATGTTTAGATTTAACAAACTTGCATAAAATATTGTATTCTTACTATGATGCCCCAAGATTACTGTCCTTACTTAATATTAGTATATATTTTAGATCCCGCTTCTATAGAACCTTCCAGCTTCAAGTTTATAAAACAACTCCTCGTATTTTAATCCCATTGTAAGAATGTGCCGTGAGTATAACGAGTTGTCCCAAACTGACTGTAATGTTGACATTTTTGATCCAAACTTACTCCTTTCAAGTCTCATTTACTAAGCATCCTCTAATCACACCCACTTTTGATCATTTAATCTAATTAAAATTTGTTTACTGTTATGTTGTTTTTTTTTATTATTATTTTTATGTTTTAGTTTTAGTTCTTGATCATTTATTTCTTGTTTCAATATCTTCTTTATTTCAATTATGTTTTATGTAACTGCTAGCAAGTGATTCACTGTACATACATGCTTAGGATGACAGTCTGAAAATTTTGCAACCCGACAATAACGTTTTTTGAATTCGTAATAACAGTCCTGTTTATGTCCTATTTCAAACTCTATTAGGTAATTGTTCTATGTCGTAGGCACTCTATGTGAACTGGCTACCGTCGGTGCTGTTCGGGTCGACGGCGCTGGTGGCGGGCGCGCTCATGCTGCTGACGCCGGAGACGCTGCACACGCGGCTGCCCGACACCATCGCCGACGCCGAGGCGCTGGCCACGCGCGCGCCGCCGCCAGCCGCCGCCAGCGACGCCGCCCGCGAGACCTCGCGCTGCTGACCGACGCCCGCCACCAGCGACGCCGCCCGCGAGACCTCGCGCTGCTGACCGACGCCCGCCACCAGCGACGCCGCCCGCGAGACCTCGCGCTGCTGACCGACGCCCGCCACCAGCGACGCCGCCCGCGAGACCTCGCGCTGCTGACCGACGCCCGCCACCAGCGACGCCGCCCGCGAGACCTCGCGCTGCTGACCGACGCCCGCCACCAGCGACGCCGCCCGCGAGACCTCGCGCTGCTGACCGACGCCCGCCACCAGCGACGCCGCCCGCGAGACCTCGCGCTGCTGACAAACGCCCGCCACCAGCGACGCCGCCCGCGAGACCTCGCGCTGCTGACCGACGCCCGCCACCAGCGACGCCGCCCGCGAGACCTCGCGCTGCTGACCGACGCCCGCCACCAGCGACGCCGCCCGCGAGACCTCGCGCTGCTGACCGACGCCCGCCACCAGCGACGCCGCCCGCGAGACCTCGCGCTGCTGACCGACGCCCGCCACCAGCGACGCCGCCCGCGAGACCTCGCGCTGCTGACCGACGCCCGCCACCAGCGACGCCGCCCGCGAGACCTCGCGCTGCTGGCCGACGCCCGCCACCAGCGACGCCGCCCGCGAGACCTCGCGCTGCTGACCGACGCCCGCCACCAGCGACGCCGCCCGCGAGACCTCGCGCTGCTGACCGACGCCCGCCACCAGCGACGCCGCCCGCGAGACCTCGCGCTGCTGGCCGACGCCCGCCACCAGCGACGCCGCCCGCGAGACCTCGCGCTGCTGACCGACGCCCGCCACCAGCGACGCCGCCCGCGAGACCTCGCGCTGCTGACCGACGCCCGCCACCAGCGACGCCGCCCGCGAGACCTCGCGCTGCTGACCGACGCCCGCCACCAGCGACGCCGCCCGCGAGACCTCGCGCTGCTGACCGACGCCCGCCACCAGCGACGCCGCCCGCGAGACCTCGCGCTGCTGACCGACGCCCGCCACCAGCGACGCCGCCCGCGAGACCTCGCGCTGCTGACCGACGCCCGCCACCAGCGACGCCGCCCGCGAGACCTCGCGCTGCTGACCGACGCCCGCCACCAGCGACGCCGCCCGCGAGACCTCGCGCTGCTGACCGACGCCCGCCACCAGCGACGCCGCCCGCGAGACCTCGCGCTGCTGACCGACGCCCGCCACCAGCGACGCCGCCCGCGAGACCTCGCGCTGCTGACCGACGCCCGCCACCAGCGACGCCGCCCGCGAGACCTCGCGCTGCTGACGCATGCTAACGTAGAATAAAATTAGTAGTCATTTGTGATATTTTAGTATTAAGAAAAAAGCGTAAGAAGTTGTCGTATACCTATAAAGCTGAAACACTTCTCAGTCCAATAAGCTTTGAATATCCTTAAACTGCCGAAAAAACTGGAGGGCGAAATACTTAACCCTTTTTAATTTAACCTACAGAATAACTTAGTACACAAAAGTAATTATGATGAAACTTGATTTAGGAAATACTGTGCAAATTAAATTTATTTAATCGTTAAAGGTCATGTAGAATACCAATAACTCTAGTTTTTTTTTCTTGTATATCTTTTTAATAGAAATGAAGTAGATACTATTTTTATTATGAAATTTTATTCTAATATTAAACTAATACAAGAATGATATCCAGTTTTTAAATCCTAATATTATAAAATACTAATATTATAAACGTGAAAATTTGTGAGTATGTATGGATGTATGAATGTTTGTTACTCTTTCACGTAAAAACTACTGGACGGATTTTGGTGAAACTTTACAGTAATACTTTTTACCGCGGGAAAACTTCTCATTCCCCCAGGAAAACAACTTCCAAGCGAACGAAGTCGCGGGCGGCCACTAGTATGCATATAAAATTTTGTTAGAATCGGTAAAGCCGTTTCGGAGGAGTAACGTATCCCTAACACTTATTTTTCAAATAAGGCAAAACAACGTTTGCGGGGTCAGCTAGTAATTTATAGTATTTTGTTTTATCTCTCTTGCAGCGATTTTTTATTATTTACTCGTAGTATGTGGAATTTTATGACTAATATTAATAATATGATACACGCTGTCTAAGTTCATGTATCGTTTGTTGATATACCATAACAATGCTGTATTATGACGTTGATGACGAATAGTTTCACAAGTTCTACAAACTACACTAGGAAAAAATAAATACGAGTAGAATTTTGGATTTACTTCCTTCTAAATCTGCTCAGTAGCTCTTTCACTAAACATTAGCTCTTTGCTCAGTTTCTGTGGCAAACGCGAATTTCTAAGAGTTATGGCGGCGCGTTATGGATAATGCCCCAAATAGCGGGTTTGATCGTAAACCCGATCTCAATCCGCCCAGTGGCGCGCGCGCACCGCACCGCGCTTCACTTCGTATTCCTACACCAATTTATTTTTCGTTAACTTTGACTTACAAAAATATGTTTAATATTTCTACGACCGCGGTTGCGATTAATCTAAATGTGTGTACGCCAAAAATAGTTAATGTGGCTGAAAGTGTAATATTTTATCAAACATTGTGACAGGTTTATTTGCATTGATGAATGTTTATGAATTTATGTTTGGACTCAACAAATCAGTTGCTGTGGCGTGTGATTTATGATTAAAACTAAATTGGTTATGTTTTCAGTACTTGAATAGTTTAATACCTTCCTACCTTTCCTTTTTGAATATCCTATAAGCAAACATGTCTCGTCGCGATTTGGCCGAGTACCCTGCGCCGGCGCCGCCACCCAGCCAGTGCGCTAAAGTAAGTACCAACCTTCGCAGCTTGATATTTTACGGAATTTATGTGGAATACACTTAAGTATTCAACACATTACGATTTAAGCTAATGGCCGTGCTTAAGATCTGCTTTGGATCTCGTAGTTGCCAATTACTATTGAAAAGTTGCACTCCCGTGCACCAGACAAGCTGAAAAACTGAAAATGTGGACAAACGTACTAGTAATGTTTTTCTGTTATGTATGTTTTTCCATATTCCAAAAATAAATAAATATGAAACTTATGTGTGGTGTTGCTTTTAGTTAGATCTATCTTTTAAAACTACCTCCTTATAGTTTCGTGGAGATCTGATAATTTCTTAGCGGAGGAATGACTCGAATGAAATCTAAGCCAGCTGGTTGCTTTTGAATAGCCGGAACTGAGCTTGTGTTGCCCGCAGGTGCTGTACTACGCGTGGCGGCTGTGCTCGGTGGTGTTCTCGCACTTCGTGATGATCAGCCTCGTGGTGGCCTACTGCATCCTCGGCGCCGTCACCTTCGAGCAGCTCGAGGCCGAGAACGAGCGGCAGGTCCATCTCATATATTATAACTTGATAGCTAGACTCAGTTGCAAGAGCATTGGACCGGTTATCCAAAGGTCCTGGGTTCGAGTCCCAGTCGCGTAATGCTCGGAGGCCCGCGTTCCTTTTTCCAGTATTTACAACTTCAATATTATAACTTATACATTTCAGAAGTGATCTTATACTTACAGCAGCGTTTTTATACAATATATCTGCTAGTACAGACAAAATCATATGTTGTTGATTTAATTTAGTATTGTGGTCAAAATGGTGATATAATACAGTGTTGGTGTGCAGGTAAAGAAGAATATCTCTCAGATCCGCGAGAACACGACGCAGAGCATCTGGTCGATGACGCGGTTCACCACCGTGCTCAACGAGACCAACTGGACCGCCGACGTCGTCGTCATGCTCAAGGTAGCCGACAATATCACTCTTTACCTAATTCAGTTTCAGTTGAAAGAGGATAACCAATTGTGCTTATGAAATTACTAGTATTGAATAAACTAATTAGCCTAACTTGTTTTGAAAATTAAATAGATAGGAAACTAAAAAATCATTATCCTACATCGACATAAACCTAATTCTATTATTTAGGATCTCGTTAAAATCTAAATAAGCCTCGCTAAAGCAAAATACATAAACCTTAATGTGTATGTCAGGACTTCGAGGGCGCCATCCTGCGCGAGATGAAGGTGCGCGGCTGGGACGGCAACGAGAGCACCGAGCACCTGCAGTGGACCTTCACCGGCGCGCTCTTCTACTCCATCATCGTCATCACCACCATCGGTCAGTCTTACGACACGCTGCATGTCCCATTGTTTACCTTCTCCTCGACTAGCACGGTCTCATTCAATATCAGCTGTGTTTGATTATATTTATTTATTTTTACTATCAGTAGTTGATTCCGCGGTTTGCACAATATTCGGTAGAGACGGCACAGAGTTGGCGGCTCGCCAGCTGTGTACCAACCATTCGTCAAACTTTTATATTTCCTAAGAAATTTGTTATTTATAAAACAATACGACAGGTTACTAAGCCATTTAAAATTCTTTATAAACAGGTGATATTTACTTATCCTACAATGAATAGACAAATCGGTACTGTTTATTGGTTTTAATTACTAAGTTCATTTCAATTATCGGCGGCGCTTACTTACTTTTAACTACCAATGGACCAAAATTAACAACTTTTTGATCCCTGCGATACGTATGTAGATAGTTGGTATAGAAAATTCACATCTGATCGTAAGCACATCATCACTGGCAATGTTTACTGTTAGATGCCACTCAAAATACACATGCCTTCGTGTTTGAACTTCTGTAAATACGCGTTTGATTTGGAAAAAACATTCAGTAAACGAATTTATAAAAATCTGAAAATCGTATTGGTACCTATTATTTTAGTAAGCATTTCGATTTACTTTAATTAAATAGTATAAACTAACACTAATTAACCGTTTTTTATTTATTTAAAACTTATAGTACCTGATATTGTACAATGGCGTACTAATTGCCCTAAAATACAAGTTAAAATTATCTATCAAATTAAATAGCAAAATTATCAGATATAATGTGTATAAATGAGTTTTAAAGAAGAGGTGTTTTAGTGATTTATCAAGAAGCTTTCATAGTCAATTTTCTCGGTAACGTGGTGTTAGTGATTGCCAGTGAACTTGTTGTAAGCGATGATGACGTGGCGGCCGGGCCCGGCGGCGGCGAGGTCCGAGGCCGAGTACAGCACGCTCTTGGAGCGGTGGCGCGTGGGCTCGATGATGCCGGTGGCGCCGCCCACGAACACCGGCGGCGTGAGGTAGGAGCGCGAGGCGGGCACGCGCGCGGGGTCGGGGCGCGCCGCGTCGAACAGCCGCGCGCGCAGCAGCACGCGGGGGGCGGCGCGCGCGGGGGACAGCAGCAGCGGCGCGGGCGGCGCGGCCAGCGGCGTGGCGTCCACCTCCGGCGCCGGCGGGAACGGGCCCAGCGCCAGCGGCCGCGCCGGCGCTGCTCGCAACCAACACACTGACTCACTATGCGCAACGCAACGGAAACATGAACTACTGACTGATCACTTACGCAGCATCCTCGAATGGGGCTCGGAGTTCAGTTGCGGGCAGCAGAAGTATTTTGTGACACCGCACATGTCCTAGAGAATAAAAAATCTTAAATATCTTTACAATCAAGTTAAAGAAGATGTTCTTTAATTAACCTAATTAGCACAATGTAGCAAAAATTTAATAATATTTAGTTACTTGTAATCGATCGAAGGTACAGGTGGAGTTTGTGGAGCAGTAACATGAGAGAAGCGAGTCGTCCGTGCGCCCGCCGTCCGACAGCAAGATGCGCCTGAGAATACCACATAGCAATCACACGCCAATACAGCAAATTATTTTAAATTGGAAAATATCAAAAAAAGATAATTCAGAAAATTTATGAAAGAAGAGTAATAATAGTAAATATTTAGTAAGACTGAGTAAAAAAGCATTAGAACACTATATAGCACAAAAACACATACTCACGTTTAAAATGATCACCTCCCATATTGGTTACAAAAAAATCAAACTACAAAAAATACAAAAGCATAAACTTTAATAAGGTTTCAAATCTATGGTAACTTAATTTACATAAAGATGTTACGTACAAAAATAACAAACATATACCTACCCTACTAATAAACATTTAAACAATCATCAGCCAAAAATTCGTTACTTTCCTACTAATGGCTAATAACACAAACATATTGACGACGCTTGTTATTTGGCAGACACATTTAAAAACAATTGCACAGAAGCAGTATAAGCTGCCACACAACTAATCTAAGTCGTATCTATCGTCGGGTCCAATGATGCCGGTCGGGCCGTCGGGGCCCACGAGTATGTGTCGGCCGGGCCCGATGATGCCGGTGGGTCCTCCGGGGCCCACCAGCAACCCGGGCTGGTTCTCGTAGCGGCGCCCGTAGCGCGGCCCGTAACGAGGCCCGATGATGCCCGTGGGCCCGCCCGGGCCGATCAGCACCCCGCGGTTGCGCGGGCGAGGGGGGCCCAGCATGCCCGTGGGGCCGCCGGGGCCCACGAGCACGGCCGGGGCCTGGTACCTCGGGTTGTAGCCGCGCGGGCCGATGACGCCCGTGGCGCCGCCGGGGCCCACCAGCACGGGCCGCTGCGCCGAGCCGGCGGAGTGCGGGTCGCGCCGCCCGGCCGGCTCCCCCGCGCTCTCGTAGTTAGGGGGCGGCGGGAAGGGCCCCACGTGCCGGGGCCCTCCCGCTTGCAGTAGCTCTGGCCGTTCGTCTTCTTCCTCATTGAAGAACTCTGCATAATATCGTCATAGTCACGTTAGGGAACAGAAGGTGTACAATAAGAAAACGTCGAAACATGTTTTGAAACTTTCATAAAACATTCAACCATAATTTGTGATTATTAGGTATAAGTGGCCGCCCGCGACTCCGTTCGCGTGGAAGTCGATTTCCCGTGGGAATGAGAAGTTAATTCTATATAGCATTGGTTATCTTTACCGATTTCTATGATTCTTTTTTATGGAATAGTTATTAATGTTAACCTTTTAATTAGGGATGACTTCTTCTTCTTCTTCGTGTGATGAGTATGCACTTTGCAGCACATATTCATCTAGTGTCAGAGTTTTTGGGAACCGCCTTGTTAGGGCCTCTGACGTGGTTCCCGTAGGGTAGTGGCCACCCTACTGTCAGTATTTTTCAAGCCACCTGTCTACTAGGCACCTGACTTGGCTTGACGAGTATGAAGTGGAAAAGTACCCGGGACCAACGGCTTAGCGTGCCTTCCGAAGCACGGAGAAACTCGGGATGTAATGCCACTAGCGGTCACCCATCCTTGGACTGACCGCGGCCGGCGTTGTTTAACCTCGACTATCGAGTAGATAGACGAGATCGCAACGGGCCACCGAGCTCCTCATCTATACATTTACATACTCAAAAACTTTATAATATTAGTAGGATTTATAAAATCTACAATTTATTACAATATTTTATGGTTCTATCTTTTATAATTCAGACAGCGTACGTAAAATAAGTAACTTTTCTGGTTGATTTTTTACACCTTGTATTCGTAAAACCCAAATATCTCACGGAACCCTATTTTTTCCAAAATAAAATATAGCCTATGTTACTTGTGGATGTAGCTTTCGGATGGTGAAAGATTTTTTAAATCGGCCAGTATTTTTTGAGCTTATTCTTTATAACCAAACAAACACACAAAGTTTTTCTCTCTTTATAATATTAGTGTGGATCTGTAGAGAGGTCAATTATTTCCAAAATATCTATCAGGAGGTGATAAGGGATCGATACTGATGCAAAAAATGCAATCAGTAATTTTTTTGTCTGTCTATCTGTCTGTCTGTATAACCGTTATAGAAAAAAAAACTACTCAACGGATTTTATCGAAACTTGGTACAATTATTTTTCATACTCCAGAGCTGTTTATAGTTTACTTTTCATCACGCTACAATCAATAGGAGCAGAGCAGTGAAGGGAAATGTTGGAAAAACGGGAGAAGTTACTCAATTTTTTAAGCTTCCTTTGCGTATATGATGTAAGTGAGCACTAAGAAAACATTTTTTGAAATTCCCACGGGCAAAATCAATTTAGCTGCGGGTGAAACCGCAGGCCGGAATGCTAGTTTATTATAAGTAAAGATGATTACGCATCGAGATGAGTAGATTTTAATACAGTTATTATTTCTGCAACTTACCAGTTTTCTTTTGGCCTATATTATTAGATTTTTTGAAACAGCATAAGTATTGTCCCTCGCCGCAGATGTTCTGTAAAGTAAACCACCCACATGTTATATTATTTACTTGGAGTATAACACAATAGATAGTTGTAATTTGCCCATGTGATATATACGTACGTCGGATCCGACATGGAGGCAGTGCGGGTTGTTGGAGCACCTGCAGCTCTGGATGGAGTCCAGGGTGCCGTCCGACTCCGGCCGGGGGTCGCTACAGACAAACGCAAACCATTCACCAACACTTACTTATAACGGGTGTAAAAAGACCACTTCCGAAGCCTGAAACCATGTATTCTGGAGCCACAATAGTAACTAAATTCACTTACAGTATACTCAGAAAACCTAATTTAAAAAAGTTATTAAAGATTGAAAAGTCATATTCGGCGCTTGAAATCATCACTCACACATCAACTGTTGGTTTAGGTGCGATTATTTACATTTCAAATAAAATTAAAACCCTATTTAATTTGAAATCATCGCAAAATCTTATGGTATAAATGCAATTTTGTACAATTACGTAAATTTTTTTTTCTGTTAATCATAAAAACAATTTTTTTTTGCTCGAAACGTAACCAGTACCCCTCCAGCAATGCCCAGTTTTTGTTTTCGGAAGCAGTTCTTTTGCACCCTGTATGTTTATGACGAGCGATCGGTATTAAGATAACAGCTTCATATCCGGAACCAAAATTCTTACGGAAACTACCTAAATGTTGCTACGCAAAGGAGAAATGATCGAATCAAACTGAATCGTTGATACAGAATAATTACATACGCACAACGAAACCATTAGCCTTCATAGGTGTGATAGATGCATTAAATAGATGTGATTAACTAGCTCAGAGGGAAATATGAGGTTCCCTTCCATAAAAATATAGCAATACTGCTCACGTACAGATACCATTATTGTTGTGATGACATGTAAAACCCATTACCAGTTCCACGAATGAAAAAGATATTGTTAAAATCTTGCATTATAAATTTGATAAATAAAGTTACTTGCTTTATATAAAAAAAATACACAAATGTGTCTGGATGGCAAAATCCATTATCAGGTACATATTGTTTTAGCTTATTTTCCAAAACAAATTTATGTCGCGTGTGTCCTAATATGCAACGCCGACGGCCGTAGTTTGGCTCAGGTTCCTTTGACTCTAAAGTGTTTCTATTGTCAGTTACCATAAAAATAATAGAGAAAGTACTCGAATTTTCGGATCAAAATATCGCACTCGTTATTGTAATACCTAGGTTAACCATTACTTTTATTAATTTGTTTTATATCTTTTAAAGTATTCGTTAAATTATGGGTTATGGTTGGTGTTAAGGTTATGTAGTCATGAAGCGAAGGTGCTGTGTTGTGAAATGTGAGGTTACTGTGACTTACTCGCTCTGTATGGTTAAGTGCTTATGCAGGGGGTTGTCAAATAGCGGTGAGTTCTGTTTGATGATGGGTGCTGACGGCGCGGGGGGCGCGGCGAGCAGCGCGGATGGCGCGGGCGGCGCGGGGGGCGCGGGGGGGGCGGGCTCCGAGCGCACGGGGAAGCGCCCGCGCGCGCCGCCGCTGCTGTAGAACCCCCCCGCCGTCTCGTGCGCCTCCTGGAACGGCGCCGGCGCGTCCGACGGCTCGATCCGACTACGACCATCACCCAATACTAATTACCTTTGACGCTACCATGGAAATAAGGCTATTGTTAGAAAGCTAGCTATGTCGTTAGTATGTCCAATAATAAAATGTAGGACATTATTAATTTTACTTTAGCACCCTTATTACTGTAAGCTGCAATTGCACTTCACGAAAGTGCTCTAACGAGTTATAAGTGATTGTTGGTAACTAGATTATCGAATTAAAGTTCAAGTAATTCACTCCAATTAAATTGCACAAATCTTTAAATTTACGTAAGCGACTCTGTTCTCATTTAAATTAGTCTGCTCTGACGCAAGTGACTTCATTCAAGTGTCAGGCCGGGAGATAATAGCCGCCATTGTTGTGTTCGTGTCTGATGGGGCCAAGGTGCAGGAACCAGCCGCGCGGAACCACCCCGCTGATGGTGCAATGTGGACTATCCATCTATATTATTACAGGTGCAGTGATGAATCATAGCGAGTGTTAGTAAACGTCGTCAGCAATGATGTAGGTAGCGACGTCGGTTTAGAAATGGAGTTGGGCAAACGGTGTTAGGTTAATAAAAGGACTATATAGTAAGTGTATGTATACTGACTTGTAGTCGTCGACGAACTTGACCTTGGTATCGATGCGCACGGAGGTGGCGCGCTCGGGCCAGCGCCACTCCCCCCCCGCGCCGCCCGCGCCGCCCGCGCCGCCCGCCAGCGCCAGCGCCGCCAGCATGCCCGCCGCTAGCAGCTCTGCGCACACGCACCTCATTACACACCAGGCTTGGATAACTCACCGAGCACTCATACCCAAACTTGACTTAGTTGTGATGGTATTTTTTCTTTTTCTATTGTTTGGGTCGCCAATCAAAGAAAACAATTGCAAATATAAACAAAATACTTAAAACAACTAACATGGTGTCACTTTTTTCGCAATGAATTTAAATGCATTTTTCGAATTTTGAAAAGAAAATTATAGAAAAAAAAACAATTACAAATAGGTATACAAAGTAAAAACAAATAAATATAAAAGAAAAAAAAGGTATACTCTACGATATTTTCATCAAACGGCAACGTAAACGTAACACGCATTATAAAAATCTTGATATGATATATGTTATTATACCGTTCTAGTTTGGACTCAATTTAAATCAAATAGCTAAGTATTGCTATAATAATGAAATAAACACTTTGTCAAAGATATACTTATACCTAAACAGACGTGTCCTTCAATTAAAAGTTTTGGGAATCCCTAATTGTTTCGAATGCCCTTTTCTTGATCCACGGTTGTAAAATCTGACTATTTTGTCGGTGATCTTGACATCAATTTTAATTTAATAACCTTCGTGCTTTCCAGGCTGAGAGATTATGTCATCTCTTTAAAATATTTAAAATGGTTACCTACTGTATTTGAAAAAGGTGTATCGGTAAAAAGATAGTATAAAATGGCATTCATTCATTTTAAAAATAAAAATAATTACGTTAAAACAAACCGACTTTAAAACTAAAAAGTTAAAAATAATTAAGATTTAAAATATAATTAGAAAACAGCCTATTATTTATACGTGCTATTTACTAACAGGTTAGTCGGTGCCAAATCAATAAATTTCTTACGAATTAAATAGTAAGAGTTAATTGCTCTTTATTTTTTTATTACTCGTTACTTATCTTAAACTTTGAAGTAGGCATTTCATTGCATTAATTTGCTCGTATTAATTTAAGTGAGGGTAATATTATTATGTATTTGTTTTAAGGCTTGGCACCGACTTCAAACCTATTAGTAAATAGCACGTATAAATAATAGGCAGTATTTAAATTATATTAATTCTTAATTATTTTTAACTTTTTAGTTTTGAAATAGTTTTTCTTAACGTAGTTATTTTTATTTAATACTTTTTAGTGTATTTTGGCTCCTTCACGGACCCTGGAGGATGATAGTTACCACCGGCACCAAAGTGCTTGTCAAGACGAATCAAACGAGCCCAAACTCGATAGAGTTGTGTCATTTAATTATTGAGTTCCTATAGCCACCTTCTGGCTCCATCATCGGACCCTGGAGGATGATAGTTACCACCGGCACCAAAGTGCTTGTCAAGACGAATCAAACGAGCCCAAACTCGATAGAGTTGTGTCATTTAATTATTGAGTTCCTATAGCCACCTTCTGGCTCCATCATCGGACCCTGGAGGATCCTAGTTACCACCAAGCACCAAAGTACTTATCAAGACAAACGAGCCCAAACTCGATAGAGTTTTGTCATTTAATTACTGAGTTCCTATGGCCACCTTCCGATTCCATCATCAGATCAGCTCTATGTCATAATTTATTTTCATTGTCATACAATTTACATACCTACGTATACAAAACTACAGCTCAATCGATGACCGGGAAGTGGATCCAATTTACTTGCGATTTTTGATTTCAGGCATCGGGATAAAGTAAATAAAAAAATGCTACCTGAATCAAATTTTTGTGGGACCAATTCAAAGCTATTCCGCATCAATCAATAAAAGAGTCACGTAACTCGGTTCAGAAACCTATACGTTATCGATGTAAATACATTAAAAAAAATACCAGCCGAATTGAGAACCTTCTCCGTTTTTGGAAGTCGGTTAAAAATATGTAATTTTGAGGAAAACATTATTTTGCCTTATAAAAGGATTCTGATTCTTTGTATTATAAACGAGTGTACTATTCAATTAATCACAAAAGTCCATCTACGGTCTTATTATGGTATTAATAGACATCACCAACCATTGACCACATTAACATCTAAGTACCTACACCTAACATATAGGTACTTTGGAAGGCTTTTTAAGTCGTACGTCCTTCTCCATGTGAATGAAAGCATTATGCAACTTTGACAACATTTATTTATTGAATGAAAAAACGATTAGGGCAGAAAACTAAGATGCTCTGTGTTTTATATAACGGTGTAGTCAGGGTGCCCCCTCGCGCGACCCCGCGGCCGCACACGCGCTCGCACGTACATCTGAAACCCTCGCTTCAGGTGGTGTTTATAAACCTAGTCGTTTTACTGCACCTCCAATTATAAACACGTCTCCGTGCCACATTTGTCATTGTTTATTTAACACGAACTAGGCGCGATGCCTCTCATCTGACCAATGGTAATGCTAAAGCGTAATACAATAATATATGAGGATTACGAACGTCTTTATTAGGGTTAATCATTTTTGTTGTTTTGGAAAATATTGCAACTTCGGTACGGAGAAATTTTGGGTTTATAAAAAATCACGTTACAATGTACTTATATTCAGTAGGTTTACTTAGTGTCTCAGTCTCGACGTGCTGGACAAACATCGCACTATCGTAATGTCACGCTCTGATTGGATTCATTAAATCATAAATCCTTAGGAAACACCTAAAAGTATTTAATAACAATCTATGCTAGTGTTGCTACAATTCATAGACGTTATGTCAAAATATTGTAATAAAGACGATATTGCATTAATTGAATGTTATAATATTAAGAGCCTTACTTATACTACCTACTGTAATATTGGAACCATCTCACTCATGTAAAAGGTCGTCACTACTTTATTTGCAAATTTGGATGAACTTAATTGTTGACCTAAGTTTTAGGTCTCACATTTAAATATTCAAATATTCAAAAGGAAGCATCAACTCAAACGCATATGTAAAATTTTAATGAACGTGCAAAATTGCACGCAATTTTCTGAGTAACTATTATATGTTAAGTTTACATTGCCTATTTTGCAAGAGATATTATCTTATTGCTCACAACAATGCATCGATGTATCGTGTATTAGGATGCAGCGTCATAAACAATAATCTCAAGACGGTGGTTTTGGTGCAGGGTGTGGGCGGGCGGTTGCGAAATTCAGGCCCAAGGATAGAGTCTGTAGCAACCAGACCTTCTGCGGTTAGTTATATACTTCTAAACAGTACTAACATACAAATATCGCAATATTGATACTGTTATAGTACGAAATTATGTTAATGATAAACTTGGCTTATTTAACACTAGTAATAGAAGTTATATTCCCGCGGTAAAACGAAGCATATTTTCATCCCGTGCTATTGAACTATATCTATTCCAAAATTCATAAAAATCGGTCTACCCGTGTCGACGTGAAACCGGAAAGTACAGACAGATAGACATACATGTTTTCACATTTATAACATTAGTAAGGATTATACCTATTGTGGAATAAAATTTGAAACGAAATGATAAGCTTCAATTGAACCATTTTTTTCCTATAAAAAATCACTTGCCATACGTCCAAAGCATCACTTGCGTAGTAATTTACTACTGAAATTTACTTACTGCGAATAAAATTTACTTACATATTTCCAAAAACGTAGCTTATTTATAGTTAAAGATTTTTAAAATAAGCTGAGTAGTACCGGAATAAAAAACTTTACCTTTATTAATTATAACAATAACAAAATGTTTAAAAAATAATTTTAAAAAATACTATGATTTCCAAAGTTAATAAAACTTTTTGAAAATGATCCAATTTAGTTAGAATTTTAAAAACTGTTAAACAACAAAAACAAAAAAGTTCTTGAACGTACGCATAATAAAATAAAATAAATTCGTACTGACCCATATTGTTCCTTCGTGGGGTAGTCGGTAGGTAGTGTTGGCGTGGTGCCCGCGCGCGCCGCGTTATGTAACTGAGCGCTGCCCGCGCGCACGCCGCGCCTGCGCCCCGGCCGCCGCCGCCTCGCCGCCGCGCCTGCGCCCAGGTACCACCGCGCCAGCCTGACACACACGCACGACACTGAAACACTAGTCAAGAGAAAACTATTACAGCTATAGCACCTTCTAAACATATATACAAATCTATACAACGTTGTTTTATGGTTGTTTGTAAAAAAAATTATTTGATAGAGCGGTCAGCTCAATCTTTATGTATAAACTTGGGTCGATCTCAATGTAAATGCACTACTTATCAAAAACGGTAAAGGTGTACTCCGCATTGAATGTAATGTGAAGGACCTAATGTAATACTTACACACAATGAATGTTTTTTTTTAATAGAAAACGCTGAAATATGAGTAGTATAAAAAGTGTTTTCAATAGATTGTTGATATTAGAGAATCCTGCGCAGCGCGGAGTGGTTCCCGCGTCGATGATGTCAGCGCACCACCTGCACCAAACACTACCCGGTGCTCGATCACCATCAACAAAACTTCACACATCATATTGCTTCTTGATAACAATACATTTTATTGATATTTCTTTTTATTATGAAATTCGATATTTTGAAAGACATTTTAAAAAAGTTCAAATGGAACGTTCAGTTGTTGCAACAATTGAGATGTAATTAGCAAATCGGTATGTGACTTTAAACGCCCTTGAGTGACAAGTTAGTTGGTTTTTGAAATAAGATTTGGTAATTGTTCTACTTGTCCAAGTGAGGCGAGTGCCTAGTCACCGATCAGTCAACCGGTCGACAGCGGTGAGAGCGGCGCCGGTGACGTCATCGATACCTCCGCGTGACGTCACATGGTGGACGAGTACAGCACCTACCTACCGCGCTCATTGCTAGTGGGATACATCCACTACTGCGGCAAGCCTATTTATTTGGTGAAATACATCACAGTTTTACAGATAAAACAGGGTTTGGTGCTAAGTCGAACTGCATTAGCCGGTTCTACTAGGTTCTGGTTGAATGATGTAGTAAATGAAATTACTGACAATGACAACTGCTGACGTCTCTGGAGCTAACAACTTCAATATTACGGAGTCTATATGCGCATCAAGTGGATCCAACGGTAGTTTTTCTCTTTACATTTAATACAAAAAAATATATATATACTTTCAGAACTACGTCGTCACCAAATAAAGAATCATACAAGCTATTCTTTTAAAATATTAACAAGTAGTATGTAGTCGATACATATTGATTACTTATTTACTCCATAATTATTGATTGTTGATACAATCATGTTACAAGATTTGGGCAGAAACAAGACGGCGGCCTCGACCGCTTCCTTTTCAAATAACGTGACGGAAACCAAACAAATCAAGAAACTATTTTTTATTGAGATCAATAATAATACATAATAGGATATGAACCATTAAATATAAACACGAATAGGTTTAATTGATTTTATGTGTATGAATAAAATAATTTTGTTTGTCATAAAGTATTTCGATTCATGAAATACTGAAAGTGTAGTAATGAAAAGCATTCTGTGCGAGGTCATCATTGAGCTGATGCTTCTAAAATATCTTATTGTATTGTTATTGTCCATTGTTACATTTCATGACATTGTCGTAGATGAAGCATTCATCGGGATGCGATTCCATTAAAGATTCAAGGTCACAGTGAGACAAATGATCTTTATCTCTAAATGCCATCTGTGAGTCAATTGCACCGCTCGGAGCACCCATTGCAATCTTAAACGAGCCACTTCAATTATTGATGCAGATGATGTTCATCGCTACCTGGGGGTATCCAGCTACTTATGCGAGTTTCTTCTAATGAGAAACTCTAGAACATTCTACCTAACTCAGCGGCATGTACTTCAGATAATTAAATCCATTCTTTCCTTCACTGCCGTCGTCATTGAGACTGAAACAACCAGTAGGTACGCTATAAATAAATTGTGAGACCCTTCATTTTAGATACGTTTAATTAGTCATACCTTACAATCGTACAGTCCGTGACATTTGGTTCACCCTGTGTCAGATTCGATTAATCAGTTTTTTACGTACAAACAAATAATAGCTCTACCTTAAACTGGTTCATTCGCAAAAACTATAGCAACGGAATGTCGGGTCGGATGCTGTAAACACTACCTGGTGGTACCTGCCCGAGATCATGATGTTTCTGATCACTTGAATGTTAATTCCTTAATATGTTAATAAGATGACTTATTTCATAGCTCACTGTTAATTAAGTACTAACTGCAAATGATACGGAAATAGTAGTGAATGTTTCATTGAAGAAAACACTTTTGTTTACTTTTTAGATTTGGGTTACATAATGTTAAGTTTTAATAGTAAAGACTATTCACTGTAAAAACGTAATTCCAGTTACAAGAAGGTTTGATTCGGATATACAATATAAAATAGCACACTTTCTAAAAAGATACATTTTTAAAGTAGAGCCATCTTCACTTAAAAACACAAATTGTAATGCCCTTCCCATACCTACTTGTCGGCCCAACCCTATACGCGATAACAAACTAGAAATGGTATGGATCTCACTTTTAACTTTTTAAAGAAAAGATCAAAACTTAAGTTTAACAGTTTTAAATAGTTTCCTTAAACTAGGTACAAAATAATGTAGGTATGTACATGTATAAACTAAATGCTGAATAAAACCTTGTCATGACGCTCTCCTCCGTGATTTACAGCGTGATTTAATCATAATTGTTATAACCGAGCAATTGTTTGAGAAACCCCCCAGGGTCGGCCGAGGATGTGGCCATCATTAGAAGCAAACTCGCGTGTCTGCCTTTCTGAGTTTACCTACATCCGCAGAACAAATGAGTACGAGGCCCGGTGTTTATCATAATGGACGCTAATTAGTCAACTTATTAAGAAGAAATACTATAAATAAAAGTAAAAAACCTTTTCAAAATAATCAAAAAGGTTGCATCGGCCGGGAATCGAACCCGGGCCGCCCGCGTGGCAGGCGAGCATTCTACCACTGCCTTGCGAAATAACTGCATATAAGCATAAACTAATTTTGTTATCAATATGCTAATAATAAATTATGGATAAAACATTAAAATTAACTAACAATGTAAATATGTAAGTGTAAATTTACAATGAACATAGTAATAATATTACAAACACATAACCAACCCCTTTTGACATTAACACCTTTCTTAATAGGTATGTTTTATGCACGTTTTATGAAACAACTTTTCAATCAAGTATGTATCTAATTATAAGAATACTATCTAATTATATTCGATTACAACGCTCTATATAAAGGAGATTGAGAATGAATCTTCTTTTTCATCAGCATAACATTGTCGGCAGGGTACGGGCACATCGCGCCCAAGACGCAGACGGGCAAGGTGGTGACGATCTTCTACGCGATCCTGGGCATCCCGCTCATGCTGCTGTGCCTGTCCAACATCGGCGACGTCATGGCCTCCTCCTTCAGGTGACACTCGCAGCCACACAGCGGAGTGGTTCCGTAACTCAAATTGACCCAACCGCTATGAAAATAACCGTCAAACGGAATGGGGGCGAGCGCTTACGGCACTCTAGCTGAGTTAACAGATACAAATAGTTCAATTATAAGCTATGTGCCTGAAATAAATTAATAGCAATGTTACGTTGCTGCTAATCTATGAATTTTTTTAATAGAAGATATGACAATGATTAAATATAATGTTAACAAGGATTTGAGTCTGTTCTCCGTCCATTTAATGGAGTCCATGTATTTCTCATAATAATCCCTTCTTTATGAAATTTTTAAAATGTTAAACCTGGCCAAAAATCTTGGAGTTCCATTTCTCCCACAAGATCAGCTAGTTCCATCAGCAGTATGAGTGACCGTGTCGGCAGGTTCCTGTACTGGCGCGTGTGCTGCTACGTCTGCACGCGCCCGCCGAAGAGAAGACACCGCCACCGCCAGCTCTCCGTCAGGTATGCAGTGTTATTCATTCAATGTACTATAGGTAGTTCATTAATTAACTATGGTCGATAAATTTTATGTCTCATTAGTATCTGAAATTGAAATCAAAAGACACTGAAATAAAAGCTAAGCATTAAATTTAGTTGTTAAATTAGACAGCAGACAGCATTGAGGCAATATTCCTATTGTATTATATAGGCATATTTTCTAAACATCGATAAGGTTCCAAAAAATCTGTTAATCCGTTAAGGAACTACTACTAACTTTCATAAAAATCCGTCCAGTAGTTTTTAGTTGAAAGAGTAACTGTACAGTTTGTACATTCGAGGATGTTGAAGTTAGAGTTAAGATGAGTTGTCGGTGGAGTGCAAAGAGAAGTTTTCAGTTACACCGATTTATTGGTTAAAAGTTATACAGTTGATGTAGGTAAGCAATTCTCGCGCGACGTGTTTGCTATACGAAGTTAGTTATTGCACTGAAATTAGGTCAGTATTGAAGTTAATGCTAAGTAAGTTAAAATGGTAAAGTACAACAGGTAGGAACAATGTACGTACACCGTACATATTCCTAACCCGAAAAGAATAAAAAGTAACTAAAAATTATTGAGAATTGCTTTTACAAAGATTAGTTTATAAATTAAATAAGATATCGTTGTGGCGGGTCCCGGGTATCGGTGGCCGCCGCGCCGGCTGCGCTGGCTGCTCCCGGCTGGCCGCGCCCGGCGCCGCCGCTGCTTGTCGCCTGTCCGTGTGTCCACGCTCTGAGTGTGAGCGGAATAATCGCTGTATAGTTGCAGTTCGGGGCCGTTGCAGTTCGATGTCCATGTCCGATGATTGCTGTTCATTAGTAGGGGTCACTTTTACCCTTCTTGTACACCACCCTCGTCGCTTTATAATCCATAGTGTTACTGCGACGACTGCTGCTGATAACAGCACATAACAAATGGTGTACTGATGTATGTCATGCACTGTGACTTCTGCTGGAAGCTGTTCTTTAGGTATTATATTCTTGCGCGCCATTGTAATAAAGCGCATAATCCAAGCTAGCACACGATTGGCGCGTGTCAATGTACTGTGTTTGTTTAATAAGTAATTAATTACGTTATCATCGTTTTGTTTCAGGGCTGTCACTTCTTGTTTGTTATCAATGTTAGTTGTAAAGACACAGATTTTGGAACTCTCTTCTTCAGTTTTCAAGTTAGTTTGTTGTGTTGGACCATCCCACCATAGTTTGAAGTTCAACAGTTTATTCGGGTACAACCCTCTAGTTGCACAATCCGCGGGGTTATTTTTAGTTTCAATATAGGACCACTGCGACGCTGGCAAAACCTTTCTTATTTTAGTAACCCTGTTTTCAATGTATCGTTCCCATTTTGAAGATTCTCCTTGCAACCATGCCAGCACCACTTTAGAGTCACTCCAGGCCCGAGTGGAGATGTTGTAATCTTTTAAAGTTTCTTTCACTTTCTTCATAAGTTGCGACAACAACAGTGCACCACAAAGTTCAAGTCGCGGTAAAGATGTTTTTTGTGCGATAGGGGCAACCCTGGTTTTGGCAACAAGTAAGGTGAGTACAGTTTGTCCCGCTTCATCCTGCACGCGAGTGTATATGACGCACGAGTATGCTTTCTCGCTTGCGTCACAGTACCCAAGTAGGTCTATTTTCTTTTCAGTACTTCCGATCCATCTATTAATTTTAATTGTTTCAAGTTGATGAAGTTCCGATTTCAATTTTAACCAGCTGTTTTGTATTTCTTCAGATAGAGGCTCATCCCATTGAAGGTTTTCTGTCCACACTCGTTGAAAAATAAGTTTTGCAGTTATAGTCACAGGTGAAAACCATCCCAGTGGGTCATAGAGTTGTGATATCTCAGATAACATAGTTCGTTTAGTTAGTTGCTTTTTCGGGTTTTCTTTGATGTTCCAGTTAAATATAAAAGTATCCAAGTTAGGGTTCCATCCAAGGCCGAGCGTTTTTGTAGATTCTTCATTTTTAAAGTTGTAGGTAGATTTTGAAATTTGATCTTCGTTTAGTTGAGTTAAAAGTTTCGAGTTGTTACTTGACCATTTTCGTAAGTTCATGCCACCTCCTTTTAATAATTTAATAAGGGTTGTTTGCAGATGTTTCGCCTTTTCTAATGAGTTATCGCCATTGATTAAGTCAGGGTACTTATGACCGTCATCCATTGCCAGTTGTTTTAAAGTTCGCATGGCCAACCATGGGGCACACTTTGTGCCGTATGTACAGTACAGTACACAAAGTGTATTCCTGTAAGTTTTCTGTTGGTGAGTTGCGCCATATGATAGTTTGCAGTTGCTGTTGAATTTCATCGATCCATATGCATCTATACATTTTTTCGATGTCAGCGGTGAATACATATTTGTAGGTTCTCCATTTTAGTATCAGGGCTTGTATATCTTGTTGTAGGTTGGGTCCTTTTTCCATTAAACTGTTTAAACTGCTACCGAATGATGTAATTTGAGATGCGTTGAAGACTACTCTCAATTTGGTGGTTGATGAATCTTCCCGCAGGACACCGTGGTGAGGTAAGTAACAAGTAGGTACGGTTGTTGTAATTTGAGATGCTGGCTTCATGTGTTGTAGTTCATAATATTCTTTTATAAAATCTTTATACATAGTTGCGAGTTTTTGATTTCTTTCAAGGCGTTTCTCTAGTTGTAAAAATTGTGACGTAGCGCGCGCACGCGACTTTCCTAGTTTTTCTTGAAAGTTTGGAACCATGGGCATGTTGACGATATATCTTCCATCCGCAGATCTTTTAGTAGTTCGCTGATAGTGGAGTTCACACTCATCGTCTCGATTAGTGTCATTCTGGCCTTGAATGATGTCTTCAGTTTCCCAGTATTTTGTTATTTCAGTTAAGTCAACGATAGTACGTGACAGTTAAAAGTTTTTAGTTTGCCACACAAAATCCATCCTAGTTGAGTTTGTTGTGCGATGGGAGATTGGTGGTCACCTTTCAGGACCCCTTCCTGGATAATGTCTGCATACACATCGGCTCCAAGAAGCAAGTCAATAGAGCTTGATACATTGTAGTCAGGGTCCGCAAGTTTCAAGTTTTGAATGTGGGGCCAGTTATCCCGTCTAAATGTACAACTCGGTAAGTTATTAGTTAGTTGGCTCAAGATTAAAGCTTCGATGTTGAAAGTGTATCGACTGTCAGTTAAGTTTCATTCTTCCTTTACAATCCTTAGATGCAGACCCAATACCAGAAATAGTTGCGTTAAGTTTGGTGCGTGGCAGTCTTAACAGTTGTGCTGCGTTCTCAGTTATTAAGTTTGCCTGCGAGCCTTGGTCAAGTAAAGCTCGTAGGGTCACATGAGTTCCGTTGCTTGTTTCTACTTTACCTGCACCGTAGTTAAAAGAACTTCCAGGTTGTTGGTAGCCAAATGATGAAAGTGTTGTTCCTTAGAAGTTGAAGGTCTCGGATTAAAAGTTGAAGTTATGTCCTCCTTTTTTGAAGTCGGCACATCACAATGCAATAAAGTATGATGGTTCAAGTTACATTCTTTGCATAATTTTTTCGACGTACAAACTGCATTTCCGTGGCTGAATAGGCAGTTTTTGCAAACGTTCAGTTTCGCAACAATATTATTTCGTTGCTCACTATTTTTATTAATAAATTTGTCACATTTCATCAACACGTGATCTTTTTCGCAAAGTGGGCATTTACCAAATGCAGTATGGAATATTCTTGAATTATTTCTGTTGCGTTCATATAGATTAGGTTTTTCATTATAGTTTTTGTAGGTATAATTTTTATATGGTACGTTCTTGTAGTTCGGCTTTTGAAAGTTTCTATATAACGTTGATGATACAGGATGTTGTTTTGAAGTTGATAAGTTCGGAGTATCCTTATGACAGGTTTTTGCAGTTTCTAAAGCGATGAATTTGTCTTCTAAAAATTCTAGAAATTCGGTGATATCAGGCAAATCTCTGTTGTTTTTCATCTGTCTAGTGTACTCGTTGAAAGTCACAGAATCCATCTTCTGTGACATGTGGTAAACGACGATCGGTCCCCAGCTAGAGATCTCTACGCCCATGTTTGAGAGTCCGTTGAGGCTCTCAGTGATGACGTCATGCATCTTTTTCAAGTTGTAAGAGTTAGGAGTTTGTATGATTGGTAATTGCTGCATAGTATTCATGAAAGATGTAAATTGAAGGCGTCGGTTGTCGTACCGGTGGTGTAGTATTTCCCAGCATGAGTCATAGTTTTCGGCGCTTATCGGGAGATGCTGCACTAGGCGCTCAGCTTCTCCTCGCAGTTTAGTCTTAAGATGCTGCATCTTTTGACACTTCATGATGGTAGGGTTGTTATGGACAGTTTCAGTGAATATGTCCTTGAACGATAACCACTGTACGTAGTTACCGGAGAATTCAGGAATTTCAATTTGTGGAGCTGAGCGTTGGTAATGGATGTTTGACCAAATCTTGTCGTTTATTAGTTTTCTAAGAATATCATATTTAAGTTCTATATCTTCAAAATTACGACAGTATTCAGTCTTTAAGTTGGAACCTTTTAGTGCGGTCTCCAATTGCCAATGTAGTTTGTCAACGGAGTCCCATTTTGATTTGAGAGTTGTGAGATGATCTTCAAACTCCCATTTCTCAGTGATGAATTCCAAGTTGACTTTTGACATAGCCCTATTTAGAGCTTTAAAGTTGCTCTCTTGATGATTCAAAAGCTCCTTTATTGTGTCATCAGTTTCTTCATCCAGCATACCTGTTAGGTCAAACTCTTGTTGTTGTTGCCGTTGCTCGCGGTGGGCAACTAGCAAATCCATCATGTTGATCTTGGTTGATTCGTACATTTGCTTAGTTCTCACGTAAATTTCACTCGAAAAGTAGTTGACACTGGCTTTATCTTGAATGGCATTTTCAAGTGCTTCATGGCGTTCATGAAAATCTACCCATTCACGTTCCAGTTTGGCTAAGCGGCTTTCCAAATAGTCTGCAGTTTTTCTTGCAATGCTATCTTTCTTGTAGTTAGCACACAAAGTTTTAATATTTTCAAAGCTAGTCACTTGGCTGTTGAGTAGATCCATTGTTATAAGTAGATATATAGTTTTAAGTTTAGTTGATGTAGTTAATAACACTTCACACTAATAGTTAAAAGTCACCAATGTTGTTCACAACACAGTTTAGTTAGTTCATAAAGTTCACAGTTACCGGAAGATTGCAGCAGTTATCCGTAATCTTCACAAAAAGTTGGTTTGAAGTTGTTTATCGTAGTTTACGATGAATCTTCAAGAAATCACAGTCCTGGCACTTTGTGCACTAAGCAGCCGTCACTCCAAAATACACGCCTTCTCAATTAACTTGGGGGATCCCGCTGGTGGGAAGCCAAGCAACCGATTCGCTTTTGAAGCTTAAGCCACAAAATACACAGAGTGTTATTCAAAGGACTCTTCTACACGGTGGTGCGGTAGATGTTTCTCGAAGGACCTCCAAATGGTCAGTAATTTGAAGGTTCAAATCCGGCTCGAAGGACCATAAAATGTACAGTTTGTACATTCGAGGATGTTGAAGTTAGAGTTAAGATGAGTTGTCGGTGGAGTGCAAAGAGAAGTTTTCAGTTACACCGATTTATTGGTTAAAAGTTATACAGTTGATGTAGGTAAGCAATTCTCGCGCGACGTGTTTGCTATACGAAGTTAGTTATTGCACTGAAATTAGGTCAGTATTGAAGTTAATGCTAAGTAAGTTAAAATGGTAAAGTACAACAGGTAGGAACAATGTACGTACACCGTACAGTAACAAACATCCATCCATCCATACATACACCCAAACTTTCACGTTTATAATATTAGTAGAATTTACTTATCGAACTATAAATCTCATTGAATGCCACCCACAAACAAGAACATAGAGTGCATATGTATAAAATGAAACTCTATACGGGGTGGAAAAAAACTGCCTCCGGAAACAAAAACTGGACATTGCAGGAGGGGTACTGGTTAAGTTTTGAGCAAAAAAAAAATATTTTTGAGATTAACAGAAAAAAATTTTTTTACGTAATTGTACAGAATTGCATTTATACTATCAGATTTTGCGATGATTTCAAATAGTGTTTTAATTTAATTTGCAACGTAAATCGCACCTGAACCAACTGAATTTCAAGCGCCGACTATGACTTTTCAATCCATAATATTTTTTTTAATTTGGGTTTTCTGGGTATACTGTTAGTGAATTTAGTTACCATTGAGGCTTTAGAATACATGGTTTCAGGCTTCGGAAGTGGTCTTTTTACAGCCGTTATAGCTATAAGGTGTAAAATAAAATTATTAAAAGTTGATTAAAATAAAGAACCCGTAAATCTCAGTAAAGTAGGTCAGAATAAGGCAGAACCCAAAATTGAAGGTATGAGGAAAAGTAAAAAAGAATGAACAAGAATACAGAATAAAAGTACGAGCAGGATAAAAGCGAATGGTATGACAGTGTTTTAGGCTAAACAAGTGCTCCGACCTTGTTCGAGGTTTCGATATATAAAAAAAAACATGATGAGATTGTTGTGTTGTGCGCAGACGCTCGGTGCGCGGCGGCAGCGCGCGCGGCTCGCGGCGCCGGCGGCCCCCCCCGCCGCCCGCCCTCGAGCGCGCGCACTCCGACACCGACTGCAGGTTATACACCTCAATCAATGTTGTCCTACTACATTTCCGAACTACTCCGTAAAAATGCAAAGCAGTAATTTTTTCCTAACCGCTAAAGTTGTTATGACAGTGACAGCTTACTTAATTAATATAAAGGTGGTTTAGGCACAGGCTTTCTACCACTGGTCTAGCGTATTAACCTCCCTCAAAAAGGGATAAGTAATACCTACGGATATCGTGTGTGTGTTGCAGGTACCGGGACAGCGGCTACGACAGCGCGCGGCGCCGCCCCCGCGCCCCCGCGCCCCGCCCCCGCTCGCAGCCGCCCCTCGCCTCCTGCCGCGACAGAACCTACGGTCTGCTACCACTCTACCTTCAAATATTACATTTACATGTTTGACCTGAGGCCGAACTAAGTTTCCCGATCGCAGCGCCTTGTACACTGACTTCTTTATGTCAGTTTGTTAAATCAAAAGGTATTACGTACCTACTTACATGGTAGGTATAACGCATCGTTCAAAAATATAAGTAAAAAAACCAGAGAACTTACCTAAAACATTTATAACTAAGTCAACAACGATTTATCATCCCAATTTTAGATTCCTAACGTCGCTGATAATTTTTGCCCATTATGAAAGTGATGATTATTATTGCGTTACTAAAAAAACAAATGCTTTTAAAATACTTATCCTACTATCCTACTTCCTACTAATATTATAAATGTGAAAGTTTGTGAGGATGTATGGATGGATGGATGGATGGATGGATGGATGGATGTTTGTTACTCTTTCACGTAAAAACTACTGGATGGATTTGGATGAAACTTTGCAGTAATATAGGTTATACATCAGAATAACACATAGGCTTACCGTGGGAATGAGAAGTCTTCCCGCGGTAAAGAGTACCCTATATGTTATTCTGATGTAGGTATAACCTATATTACTGTAAAATTTCTTCAAAATCTATCCAGTACTTTTTACATGAAAGAGTAACAAATATCCATACATTCATATTATAATTAACTTGTTTTAAAAAATTTGATGTTGATATACATAAATTAATTTCTTGACTAACCAATAAATTTGGCATCCATTTAGGTCTCACTTCTTGTGTTGCGGATGGTCACGGGTTCGATCCCCAGGTCGGGCCATTTTTGTTATATTGTTTTTTTGGTCGAATTCGACACGTAAATATTATTTCTATAAATAAAATTTATATTTAAAATATATACCTATTTATATATTTTGGGCCACGGCAAACAGTTCAGGGTGGGGAGTGCTGCGATAATATTTGGACGCGATCGTGCCCGAGCGGGCCACAGCCGCACACTCATAAACGAAAAAATAAAGAAAATAGCACAAACAAAGTAAATTAAACCCCGTAAATGTAGCGAAATACAGGAGATTAAGAAATCCCGTTTGGTGTCAAATTTATTTTAAATAAGTACTTACCTAAGTTACTTATAGATAGTTAGTATAGAAGCGACCACGCAGATCGTAACGCTACAGTTAACTCGATACCGAAGTGATGACCACGCCGTATTGATACGTTCATTTAAAGAGGAAAAGGTAATTTATCGGTTAAGAATAAAAGCAGTGATTTAGTTACTTTTACGTCCACTAAGGGCGCTGTCCAAAATTTCATACATTTTTGTAACAAGACGCTATGATTACTATTCGGTAGTTTTTTTGATTAGAGCTCGGGTATATTTATAACTACATAGAGTTTTGAGCAAAGTTTTAATGATGAACGATAAATGCATAAATTGAAAATGATAAAATAATAAACTTAATAATGTATTTTTTTAGGTGCCAAAGATTATGACCTTAAAGATCGTTCTCCCTACAGATTTGACAAATTTTCTCGTCGCCCGCATGAAGATGAAAGTAAGTATGAAAAACTTTAAAAAATAATATACACAAGTATACACAAGTTATGAACATACTTAACTTACATTACAGATGATTTTCCTAAAATTTCCCTGCCACTTGACGACTTAGAAGCAGCTCTGAAAGATCTCGACTCCCACATGCGTGTGTCCAAGACAGAGCTACGCAGCCGATCCCTGCCCCGCCCCCCGCGCGCGCGGCACGACTACGGGGCGCTTAGGGACTACTCCGAGCGGCGGTATCGCGAGGATGAACCTCGATACCACGACGAGCCTCGGTACCACGACGAGCCTCGGTACCACGACGAGTCTCGGTACTACGACGACCAGCGGCGGTTTCCCGAAGACGAGAGGCGGCCCTGCGATGAGCCTCGGTACCCGGACGAGATACACGACCTACACGACGTCGACTACGATAACTTTCAAGAAAAGAAGGCGATAGAAGAACGCAGGAAGAGAGAGACAGATGACTACTGCTACAGGGACAGGGGCTACGACCCCGAAGACGACGACTACGAATTCGACAGTCCACGCGGACGCAGTGCCAGGCCTGATAGAAGGTACAACCCAATTCTCTGTAGATGCATACACAAAGGAATATCTGAAACTCAATATTCCAAATTTAACTCTTTAACGGGATTTTGTGCGTTTATTTATTTACTAGCGGCCCGCCCACGCTTCGCAATGGTGTAATTTCGGCCGACTTGTTCTCGAAACAATGGTTTTGAGTTGAGCTGACTTAAAAAACCTTTTTTTGGTTATTCTTTATATACAAATTTAAATAATTAAATTCCCTAAAAGATGGCAAAAACCGCATTAAAATTATTTGTGTAGTTTAGAAGGAGTTAGCGGACAAACATTCAAACAGACACAATTAGCGACTTGGATTTATACTATGTAATGATAATGATATTAGATTTTCCGAGGTTTTGACATTTGTAACAAATGCCGTTGTCACTAGTAGACTTGACTAGGCCCGTTAAAATGAGTTTAATTTCAAGTAATAATTACATTGATATTCCAACTGTTATTAAATACTGAATATCTATACTAATATTATAAAGCTGAAGAGTTTGTTTGTTTGTTTGTTTGTTTGTTTGTTTGTTTGTTTGTTTGAACGCTCTAATCTCAGGAACTACTGGTTTGATTTTAAAAATTCTTTTTGTGTTGAATAGACCATTTATCAAGGCAGGCTTTAGGCTATATAACATCACGTTGCAACTATAAAGAGCGAAGAAATAATGGAAAATGTGAAAAAAACGGGGAAAATTATTCATCCTTGAGAGCTTCCGTTGCGTGCGCTGCCAAAAACGGTTCTAGATACCAAAAATATATGTATGAAAGAATTAAGGGAACTTTTTACCGCGGGAAAACTTCGCATTCCCACGGGAAACAGACTTCTACGCGAACGGAGTCGCGCGCGGCCCCTAGTATTAAAATATACAACGTCTAAAAAATATTTGGTTACATAGAATGGCCCGCGGACACTCCGAGTACTATGACCGTGAATTAGAGCCCGACGAGGACAGCTGGGAGCGGCGCGGGCGCCGAGCTCGCAGCGCCGCGGCCGCGTGGGGGCGCGGGGCGGGGGCGGGGGCGGCGGCCGCGCCCCGGCGGCGGCTGCGGCGCCTCTACACGGTGGACGACTCCAGACCTCACCGATATGTGAGTCTATATCAAAAGACATCCTACTTTTTTATTTTTTATATATCTTTATTAAGGCGAGGAAGTCGGTTTCCCCTTGGAATGAGAAGTTTTCCCGCTGTAAAAAGTACCCAATGTGTTATTTTCATGTAAAACCTATATTTCTATAAAGTTTCATCCAAATCCGTCCAGTAGTTTTTACGTGAAAGAGTAACAAACATCCATACATACTTACAAACTTTACGTTTTTATATTAGTAGGATTACGTATGTCAGTGTAAATATCAACACTGTGTCCCGTCCAAAAGTGTTTTGCACTTCACTGTTTAGTTTGAATTATTTGTCCTCCAGACTCCATCACCAGACAGAGATGACTACAGTGACGAACCTACCACTTTGCCGCGAAGAAGTCGACCACCAGGTAATTTGTATATTGAACTATTGCTAGGTAATTGTATAATTTCGAAAAGAGTGCCGAGAGTTTTTTCCGCCAGCTTTTTTTCTCGGTCTACTACGGCCATTGCTGATGATTGTAGGGGTGTCCCGTGACATCTTTTTTAATTTTTTATTTTATGCTTTTGACAATGTATAAGAGATTAGTTTTTAATCCTACGTACAATAAAGTAATTTCATTTCATTTCATTACATTTCATTATTCGAACGAGTCATTGACTTTTCGGACACAAAAAAACTGGGACACCTTGGCAAAAAATAATATTAAAATTAAAAAACCACAACCCGGCCAAGGGGTCCGAGTTTTTTGTGTCCGAAAAGACAATGACTCATACGAACAATTCAGATAAATGTTAAGCACATTTTTAATTTTTAGCCTGGGATTCGCGGCAGTTAGATATTTATCCAGAACCACCGGAAAAGGATGAGGTAAAAAATTGAAATAGTTTCCTAGCATCTTCTGTTGTAGTAGACATTTTTAGGTTAAACTAGTAATGAAATAACTGAGTTCTATTCTATTATTTAGTATTAGAGAAAAGGTCAACGTTCACGTGTAACTGCCCTGCCAGATTTTGATGTATAGGGTGAAAAAAACAGTATTTGATTGTGGCTTGTCTAGATAAAGCCGGTCCCGATCTGGCTGTGCGTGTGCCTGGTGGCGTCGTACATCGTGGCGGGCACGTTCCTGTTCCAGCAGTGGGAGAGCTGGGCCTACCTCGACGCCGCCTACTTCTGCTTCATTACCCTTACCACTATTGGCTTCGGAGACTTCGTCCCCGCGCAGGTACTTCACAATATGCCAATCTGATATACGAGTACCTATAATGATATAAGGTTTATCAACCGCGATAGCTAGAAAGCTGAAATTTTCACAAATGATGTACATCCGTTGCCGCTATAACAACAAATACTATATACAGGGTCTGTTGTAATGAATGGATAACCCGTTACCTACAGTTAATCCGGATGTGAGGCTATAAGAAAATGGTGTCTTCTGGCCAGGGTTGTCAACCATAAGAAAATGGCGTAGGCCTTTAAACTTTTTTATAAATTTCGCTATTTTTATCATTTATTCCGCTGCCATTTCTTAAAATTTTGATATATTTGTATAATTTTTGTTGTATTATACTCCTGAAGACGTGTATTATGTAATTTTAATACAATTTTAGGTGTTATTCACGTTGAACATGATCAAAATTCTCATTTTAAGAAAAACTTTTTCAATGTTTTTTCTTTACGTCAATTTTTGATCATCTCCTGTGAAAAAAATTAGTATGACGCTATAGCTGCCCATGATCTCAATAAATTGTCTAGTATGTGTAGATTATAAAAAGGTATAACGATGTGTACTTTACAAGCAAAATTAAGTTCCAGGAGCTAGAACACTAATCAAGGTCGGAATTTTTATTTTTCAAGTTATCTTATAAATGGTTGTAAAACTTCGTCGTAATGATTTTATTCTATCAAGATACTTTGCACAAACACTATCGGGCCACTAATATGATATTCAGAAGAAAACTCTCAATGTAATGAAAATATACAAATGAAAATTGTTGTGCTCTAATATTTACATGCGACAAACATGTTGCGACAAGTTTATTCGAAATTGAAACGGATTTTAAAAATCGAACAAAGACCGCATTACAAAGAAAAAGGTACTCATCACATCAGTGTAATGTTGACCATCGCATGTGCTTTTGTTCTCATTATTTTCGTCAATTTGTTACTGCTTTCTAATATCGGACTTTAATTTTCCTTGTGATTTGGACTTGATAACGGGGTGATACTGATGACTTTGCTCACATTTACGGGCATTGTGTTGTGCTATCGATTGAATTTGTTGTTTTGGAAAAGTTTTTGTGTAGTTTGTGTATCATGCCGCAACAATACACGCCGGCCGAATACGCGAACATGCATTACATTTACGGTGTATGTAATGGCAACACCAATAGAGCTGCTAGTGTTTATCGTGAAAGATATCCAAATGTGCGACATCCTGATTACCGTGTGTTCATGTGCACAATGCATTTATGGAAGGACGATTTCCTTCCACTTTTTTCCACTTTTCTTTGTAATGCGGACTTTGTTCGATTTTTAAAATTCAAGATTCAATTTCTAAAAATCTTGTCGCAACATGTTTGTCGCATGTAACTATTAGAGCACAACAATTTTCATTTGTATATTTTCATTACATTATTTTCGTGGAGTAATGTTATTTTTTTCCCAAAAACGACCGGGTTTTCTTCTGAATATCCTATTAGTGGCCCGATAGTGTTTGTGCAAATTATCTTGATAGAATAAAATCATTATGACGAAGTTTTACAACCATTTATAACATAACTTGAAAAATAAAAATTCCGACCTTGATTAGTGTTTTCGATCCTGTAACTTAATGTTGCTTGTAAAGTACACATCGTTATACCTTTTTAGAATCTACACATACTAGACAATTTATTGAGATCATGGGCAGCTATAACGTCATATTAATTTTTTTCTCAGGAGATGATCAAAAGTTGACATAAAGAAAAAACATTGGAAATGTTTTTCTTAAAATGAGAATTTTGATAATGTTCAACGTGAATAACACCTAAAATTGTATTAAAATTACATAATACACGTCTTCAGGAGTATAATACAACAAAAATTATACAAATATATCAAAATTTAAAGAAATGGCAGCGGAATAAATCATAAAAATAGCGAAATTTATAAAAAAAGTTTAAAAGTCTACACCATTTTCTTATGGTTGACAACCCTGGCAAAAGACACCATTTTCTTATAGCCTCACATCCGGATTAACTGTAGGTAACGGGTTATCCATTCATTACGACAGACCCTGTATATAATTATAACAATACCTCATACAATAAACGGGTTTTTTCGTATTAATTATTTTGCTCAATATTAAAAAACGGTAACAGGTAGACGCTTCAAAGTTTCACAGAATATTTACTTGTATATAACCTTCCAAAATAAATAATTAAATAACAATAAAGTAAATATTAAAGGGGGCTCCCATACAACAAAAGTTATTTTAAAGCAATTTTTACTCGATCTTAATAAACAGAAAGAAAATGATAGTACCTTCGTTGGCTGAATTTTTTTAAAACACAGGAAATAGAAAATAACAACGTTAAAAAAAATCGACTTCAAAACTAAAAAGTTAAAAATAATTAAGATTTAGTATAATTTAAATACTGCCTTTTATTTATCCGTACTATTTACTAAAAGGTTTATAGTCGGTTTTTTTAGTTTTGAAGTCGGTTTTTTTAACGTAGTTATTTTTATTTAATACTAGTGGCCGCCCGCGACTCTGTTCGCGTGGAATCGTTTTCCCGTGGGAATGAGAAGTTTTCCCGCGGTAAAAAGTACCCTATGTCCTTTCCCAAGTTCAGTTCTTTCTTCATACCAAATTTCATCAAAATCAGTTCAGTGGTTTAGGCGTGAAAGCGTAACAGACAGACAGACAGACAGAGTTACTTTCGCATTTATAATATTAGTAGGGACTAGTGGCCGCCCGCGACTCCGTTCGCGTGGAAGTCGGTTTCCCGTGGGAATGAGATGTTTTCCCGCGGTAAAAAGTATCCTATGTGTTATTCTGATGTATAACCTATATTACTGCAAAGTTTCATTCAAATCCTTCGAGTAGTTTTTACGTGAAAGAGTAACAAACATCCATCCATCCATCCATACATCCTCACAAACTTTCACATTTATAATATTAGTAGGATTATTAGTACTGTTGTATTGTCAAGTAGTTATATGAGTCCTACAAAAAGAAGCGCTATCAAGTTGGAAGGTGTGTGTGGTGGGTTGCAGGGGCAGAGCGGCGCGACGAGCGACGCGGTGCACTCCATCGCGCTGTGCTCGCTGTACCTGCTGTTCGGCATCGCGCTGCTGGCCATGTCCTTCAACCTCGTGCAGGAGGAGGTGCGCGCCAACGTGGCCAGCCTCGCCACCAAGCTCGGCATCATCAAGCCGCGCGACGACCGCGACGATGACTACTAGACGCTGCTGTGTCGCTGGGACACAAACTGGAGCCTCGGCAACCAGGCAACGACCATATCAACACATACAATACAGTTCGGCCTACAGTACAGTATATTTTATTACAAGTGTGGAAAAGCTGTCATTGCAACGAGTTCCGACAAATGTCTACCCGAGCCGAGGCACAGCCGAAGGCGAGGGTTGACAGGCAAAACGAGTTGCAATGATGGTTCCGCAAGTGTACCTACTGAACGATTATTTTTAGTACAGTTGCGAAAAATAAAGGAATTTCATAAGATAAAAAAAATGGACTGAAAATGTAGAAATTACTCATTTTGTGCAACAAACAACTTAACTCGCAAAGAAAATTTCTGGATAATGGCGCCATTTTTTCTTTACCCATTCTGGTAGGCAAAGGGAACTATGCCCATACAGCCAAGTCTTCAGTTGAATTTTTTTATTGATATGAATGAAAATGAAATTTAATGAGATAAAATGAAATGTAACCTAAACTAACTAATCGAAACAAATTAGTAGTTTTTTTTAGAAATATACCTTCGCTAAGTAGTAACATGAATCATAAAAACTTCTTTGTTTTTTTTTTGCAAAAACTTCATAGTTGGTTTTTCTTTTAAATAGACATTATTTTGACAGTTGGAAAAGAGAACGCACGAGTGCGGGAAAGGTAAAAAAAAGCACGAGTGTGTAATAGCCCACATCCTGAATGCTTTTTTGAGCAACTGTATTTAAAATACCTATAGCTTTATTATCCTTTTCAAAAACCACATAATAGTATGATGAAACAAGTGTGCAAAGTTGTTCATTAGACACGAGGCTGAAGTTTGCAGCCCGAGCCGCAGGCGAGTGAGACGTCTAGTATCGTGTATTATCTAAGATCTATTTATACTTATTGTTTTATTTATTGCTTCCAAAACTAAACTGGGTGTGAGACTGTTAAATTGTAAGATAGATCTGTCAGTCTGTCAAAGTTGTGGTTTGCGTTGCGATGATAAAAAAATACCAATAAATGTAGCTACTAATTTGTTAAACAGTGTTTTATTGATCTTCCACCTCACGAGGTGCATGGTCTAAGATCCAATCCGATCCAAGAATCGATTTTGGCAGAAAAGTATTTTGAATTAAACAAGCACTTAATGTCTATTTGTTGTTTTATTCAATTAACCTAATAATCGCTATATCTCAAATTTGCAGTAGAATTTAGTCTGAATACCTCTGGCGCGCTATTTTAAAGTGCAATAACTCGATTTTTAGTGTATATTCGGAATCAGGAGATCAAGATCTATAAAACTGTCTAAGTAACTTTACAAGAATTCTTCAGGAACTTGATTTTTCAGTAAGCAAGAATGCAATAACAATTTTTTTTTACAAATTTACTAATCATAAATACAATAATCATACGATTTGAACTAGGCATAAATACAATAACTTATTAGTTATTCCACCTATGGTGTGTAGTACTCACATTTTCAATATTGTTTACTGGTCATAAATGCAATATGTTTGAATTATTGCACGTATGATTAATGCATCCCAATGATTTCCTAAGATAATACTCAGGTTTTACAAATAAATACTACCTACTATTGTATGGACGATTAGCAAAGTTAGTAAAAATAAACCTATGTTTACAATAGAAACTAAATTATTATATATGTCGGAGAGAACACAGATTCGATGGACTTGGCCAGTTGAAGTGAAGAACTACGTTACTATCTTCCTTGTCTATGTTTAGAAATGTCAATGTCAATGTCAGCGACTAACAGCCCCGATTCTGAAAACACTCTCTAAACTAAACTAAAACTATCGCTGTCACTTACTCATCAATAGTATAAGATAGAGACAGGTAATCATTTTAGTCCTGTCAAACATTTTAGTCCTGTCAAACGGCGAAGGCAATTTTAGGCTAGTCCTCAGCGCATTTCGTTCAATTTTACAATGATGTGGACTAAATTTAGTGAGACCAATGTACCTGTCTTGTTCTAATACGAAGCATGAGAAAGTAACGGCGATATTTTTAATTTAGTTTTAGAGAGTGTTTTGAGAATCGGGGCCATTGGTTGCGTCAAGTTGTCTTGGGCCGAATAGGGGATATGCATAAAATTTTAAATGGCCTAAAATATTTTTTTCTTGAATACTTATTATCGTTATATTAGAATGCAAAAGTTTTTTTTTAATTTATTTATTATTTAAACCCCTAAAATAATATTTAAAAAGTGCAAAATAAGGGAGGGAAATTCAAACTTCCAAAACGCGCCACCATTGGTTGAACGTTATGTGACGTCATCTCACACGACATTGCATTCATCAGCGTCGAAACTTATACTGTTTTACAAGTTTTTGTGAAAAAAATAAATAAATTTAATCTATATTCTTGTGCTGATTGTAATGAAGTTTAGTTTAATCTTTGACGATGACTGAAGCTGGTTCCGTCATAGCACATTAGGACAATCTACCGAGAACAGGTGCATTTATGATAGCATATAATTTTGCATCTGTCGCGTCTCCAAGGCGCGATGTGGGTTGTGGTGGTGTAGCAAATGACAACCCCAGATTCTTCTTTGATATTCGATTTAATGTGGTTTACAATTTGATGTTGCGTGTTCAACGGTTGGTTGGCAAGTGAAGTTATACAAAGAAAAGAAACAAAAACTAGACCAAATATGTAGTTGAGACGTATTGCTATAGAAAAGACGTAGGCGCGCAGACAGCATCGAAACCCTATTATACGAGCTCAGAGATCAGAGGATGTTTCTTAGTATATTTAAGATCATAATATAGATTTTTATTCATAAATGCACACAGCAGTTTACTTAAAATACACCAAAACATTTACATATTGACACAAAAATATATGAGGCAAAACTCCTTTCCTCAACCGTAGAGTACATTTTTCTCCTTGCTCTTTTATTAAATTGTATTCAATATAATTTTCTGTATCTTCCTTTACCTGGAATAAATCAACAACCATAAAAAAATCGTAAAACCGCAACAGGAATAAAGTTTTAATAGAAAGTTATAGCTACTGATCTTTTCTTATAGGGTAGGCTAATTTTATACCGAATTTTCTAATGTTCAATAGCTAATGCAAAACTTACTTTTTACTAATTCACATTAAGCTGTATATAAATAAAGTATACTTTCGTTAAAATGATATTTACAACAATATGAACAAGATTTAGGAGATATATTATCCCTTCTCATCACCTTACACGACCGTCTTCGTATTTTCGCATCACTTGAAAAACGAAAAATACACTTTTTTGGGTGTTTTTCGAATAGTATTTGTGCACTCCGGTACTATGCAATACTTATAAGATAATTTTTTGGCTTCTTCCATGGTTTTAAGGCTATTAAAACTGTAAATATGTATGAAATAACTGAAAAGTTCATAGTAAAGTCCCACTGGACGTGTCGTGTGACGTCACGCAAAGCGCGCGCAAAATGGCGGCGTTTCAACTGCTAAAATTTTTTCAATGTTTTAAATTTCGTTTTTAAAAATATCTAGAGTATTTTGAAGATTTTTTATATTTTTTTCTATGTTATAATGTTGTAAACTATTAATTTAAGGCAAGAAAAAAAATCATGAATATCCCCTATTCACCGCGCCTCCTATATCCATTTACATCCTGACTATTCTTGATGATTATTGTAAAGTTGCTTAACGTTGTTTCCAAAAATGTAGTTAGTGTTTGATTCTTTCCTTTATTTATTAGGTATTTAACCCAAATAACTGAATTTTTCTTCAAAAATCGATCAGTAAAATTATTATTTTTTGTTTTTATAAGCCTGTTCGAATTTGCCGCGAAAACGCTCTAAACTAATATGGCGTTATGAACGACGTCACACAGTGCAAAACAAAACAAACCGTGAACTGTAATTTATACTTTTCTTTGCTTTATTTAACTTAAAAATGGATTCCACGTTTTACAAGTACATATTGTGCAGTGCTTGAGTGTAATGACACCAAAAAAACTGTTTGTAAGAGTTCCAAACAATGAACAAATACGGAGAAAGTGGTTGAAACTTGCACGGAGAGATGATGCCCATAGTGTGTCTTTAGATTCAAGAATGTACATTTGTGAAGATCATTTTGATGTAAGTAAGTATTTAAAATAATGATAAATTTACAGTGTCTTGTTAGTATATTATAATGACGAAATACTTAGATTTACTATTTAGTTTATTGAATTGTTTGAGGTTAGTTCGAGTTAAATTTAGTTTTGACTAAGTTTCATGTTGTATTTATTACTAAATACAAGTTTATTTTCGCAGTTTTCAAACGATATGATTAACTATATGCAATATCATATCATGGGAAAAGTATCAAGAGTGTGTATGAAATCTGATTGCATTCCAACAAAATTCGAGTGCCAAGAAGACAGAAGAAAGCGAACAAGCAGCAGCACTGAACGGCCATACATTTTGAAAAAACAAAGAATGATGACCATTGCAGAGTGTCTTAAAGAATATGACGAAAGTTCTGTATCAAGTTCATCTCACAAAGATACTTCTAATATCACTTCAAGTATGTACCTAAGATATAACAGTTCAGGGAACAAGTACCTAGTTATATTATTTTTATCCTTTTTAATTTTCCTTGTTTTATTTTCAGATAACCAGTTGGCAGAAGAAAATGTTGAGAATATGATTATAATATAAAAGTAAAACAGCAGATAAATCAGTACAAGCATCAGTAACACACAAATTCAGAAGTAAAGCTGTGCAAGTTGAAGTGAAAAACAAAGATCAGGGACTGTCACCATTAAAACCATCATTAGTATCGAGTTTCACATCACCACCAGAAATCACAATGTAAATTGCAAGAAATATATTTCCTGAAGTCGAGCACTCAGACAGTGACATTTCTTTGTACACACGAGACACCAGGGGCCACTCACCTTCTGTACAATCATTACAAATTAAATCATCTTCTGACTGCAGTGAATTACTTGAAGAAGATAAAAACTGCAAGCTACGGAGACTCTATTGAACACAATAAAAAAATAGAGAAGAAGCCTCGATTGTACATTGGGGTTTCAGATACTTGTTATTACTTGATTGACATTATTAAAGACAGCTTAAATATTCCCAAACATCATTTATTGTTTTGTTTGCATAAAATCAGGTTGGACAGTACATTTAATCAACTGGCAGATGATTATGAAATTACTGCATCATATTTGAGCAAGATATTTACTAAAAATATACCCTTAATAGCCAGTTATGCGTCCTTTTATTGTTAATCTAGACAGTGAAATGACTAAACAAACCTTACCTATACCATTTAGACACAATTTTCACTATGTGAGTTGTATTATTGACTGCCTTGAAATTGAGGTACACAAGCCATCAAAGGCAGTGAATCAAGCGCTATCCTGATTACAAAAAGGCCAATACAATTAAATACCTGATATCCTGTACACCAAATGGATTAATAAACTATATATCACCTGGATTTGGGGGCAGAACAGACACCTTTTTGGTGGAATCATGTGATTTTTTAAAGACATTAAAGCCTGGTATGCGTGTTTTGGCAGATAGAGGATTTAAACACGTGGAACAATATTCGTGTAAGGCAGGAGTTACGCTGGTGAGACCTCCAAGTGTTAACAGTGGAGTGAAAATGAGTAGGTAAAAATGATGCAAGGTTTACTAAACAAATAGCCAGCTTACGAATACATATAGAGCGTGTGATTCGTCGCTTACGAGAATTTTGTATGCTTAACCACATGCATGTATAAATTTTAACTTTGTTAAATTACTTGACGATATAATAATCATAGCATGTGGTTTAGTTAATTTGCAAGACTTTAATACAATAAAACAAAAAAATTGTTAAAAATTGTTTTATTTATCACAAAAACAAAAAACCTCCGAATAAATATATTTATACAATCTTATATTACACTCTTATAAAATAATGGATATATATTATTTTTCCAGAACGGTACTAATTTCTGAGTGATCAAATTTTCCACATATTCTTGATTGAATGGCACACTTATAATTTCTACTTTTGTATTTGTTACATAATCAGGGTCAGCTTCACAAAAATAACCACTTTTTTTCCCCCGTCAGATACATTTGTAGTTGTATTTGGGCATTTTATTTTTCTGTAGCCTGGCCATTCCTAATATAGTTTTTATAAGTTTTTGAACTTATAGGACATTTAATTTCGATGACGCAATCTTCACAAATTCCATTTGGAGAACCAGCTATCATTGGGTATTTAATTTAGTACTTAATACCAGACCACACTTTTAATTTTTTTTCCCAGCAGTTTTTCTACAGTCTTACTCACTTCATCTTCTAGCACACGGCCACGTTTCATATGCTTGGTCTCAGGAATTTTGCCTCCTAGTATTAGGGATACTAGTGTGCCATCAGTTACCTTGCATCAACTAACTTCAAAATCTCTTGATGCAGTTATCCGACCATATCTCAATTCAAACCAAAGATTGCTTTTCACTTGGTCACTTGTCTCTTCTTTAACTTTCTCAATTAAAGCTGTTGTTATAGTGACTACTTAAAAATGTATCAACACACTTCTCTTTAAATTTTAACACGAGAAGGTGCATTGAGAGTATCTATGTTTTACTTGGAGAATATGAAGGTTGATATTTTAAAAACTCGCAGTTTTGCACTTTTTTTCTGTCCTTCTTTTAAGAATTTTAGGATTACTGAATCATTTGCTGGCAATAAGGGACTGCCCTTTGATAATTCTTTGGCCGTGATAGACTTCGTCACATTCTACGGAAACAATCACATCATCCTCTTCGTCCACAATTAAGGTGCATCCATATAGTTTAGCATGCACTTTGTGTTCTGGACACATTTTGCACTTCACTATACATAATTTGGCGTCACGCTTGAGCTGCACGTAGCTTATGGCGTCGTCTCCGTATGAAGCTCGAGAAGACCTGAAAGCAGATGTAACTATTAGCCATTGTATGTATGTGTTTGTATATATGTGATAACATCACAAAATATCTAACCTAAAACGAAGTCAAAATCTAAGTCGTCATGTCAGACATTTAAACCTTTTTAAGAGAAAGCTGAATTAACTTACTAAATAACATTTCACACTTGTTTTTACTTTCATTGAAGTTTTAACATTGCGAAATTCCGAAGAGCAAAAATCACTGTTACTCGCGAAAAATGTTCCGAGCATAACAGCGTCAATTCTTGGTAAATTCGTAGAATTTGCTTTGCTAGACCCAGACTGCATTGCTAATTATATTAAACTGGTGAAATAGTCGGCAAAACTGGTTATCTATTATGAAAAAAGTTGTATTGTATGTAGTATTGTGTTTACTACTAAACTAAAACGTCAACAACAAAAATGGCGGACGCACTCTGTGACGTACGTAACGCTTTCTGATAGGTGTTTACTGTCACATGACTAAATATATTTTTTCAGTTTTAAATTCCTTAAAAATAACTTATATTTTACAGTAAATAATAAACTTCATTCACATCTATTAATAATAACGAAACTATAGATACCACAATAAACCCGATTTTTTGTCAATGGAAACAAGCCTAAGTTCCACGTTTTATTTCGAAGTTCCCGCCATGATCGAACCCAGAGATAACAAAATCCCCGTCATCATAAGTGGGATGGTGAAACCACGTACCACGTGCTTGGGATGATCAGGACCTCGCACCCCATGCTATGGATGATGAGAAAGCCACGTTCCACGTGTTACGGATGACGACCCACGTTTTACGAATGATGGTGAAACCACTTGCCACGTGCTAGGGATAATGAAGAAACTACGTTTCATGTGCTGTGGATGATGAGGAGGCGTCGTCCCACGTGCTACTGATGAGGAACCACGTTTCACGTGCTATCGTTTAGAATCGAATTGAATCGAATAGAATGGAATGGAATCGAATGGAATCGGACGGAATAGAATGAAATCTAATGTAATCGGATGATATCGGATGGATCGAATAGAATCGAATCGAATCAAATAGATCGACTAGAATCGAATCGAACGAATCGAATCGAATGAATCGAATCGAATCGAATCGAATCGAATCGAATCGAATGAATCGAACGAATCGAATCGAATAGAATGGAATGGAATCGAATGGAATCGGTTGGAATAGAATGAAATCTAATGGAATCGGATGATATCGGATGGATCGAATCGAATGAATCGAATCGAATCGAACGAATCGAATCGAATCGAACGAATCGAATCGAACGAATCGAATCGAATCGAATCGAATCGAATCGAATCAAATCGAATCGAATCGAATCGAATTGAATAGAATTTAATCGAATCGAATCGAATCGAATCGAATCGAATCGAATAGAATCGAATAGAATCGAATCGAATAGAATCGAATCGAATAGAATCGAATCGAATAGAATCGAATCGAATAGAATCAAATCGAATCGAATAGAATCGAATAGAAAAGAATCGAATAGAATCGAATAGAATCGAATAGAATCGAATAGAATCGAATAGAATCGAATAGAATCGAATAGAATCGAATAGAATCGAATGGAATCGAATGGAATCGAATGGAATCCAATAGAATCGAATGGAATCGTATAGAATCGAATAGAATACAATCGAATCAAATCGAATCGAGTAGAATCGAATAGAATCGAATGGAATCGAATAGCATCGAATCGACTAGAATCGAATTTAACAAGGGACAAAACAATTTCAATACAATAATGAGCGGTTTTCAAAAAAGTAAAAAATTTTAGTTCATCCAAATTCGCTAGATGGCGCTGAACAAACTAAGTACGCAGGTGGACCTTTAGAAAAGTAAAAGAATTGAAAATAAATAATATAGAATAATAGATTGGTCCAAAGTAATCAGAATTAACCAAAGAAATCCACGAATAAAGAAGTACACAACATAGACAGCGTGTAAGCGTCAGCCTACAAATAAAAGCAACACATATATAGCTATAAGCTGCACCACAGACGATATACAGGGTGTAATCGTTAAGTGTGCACAGGCGATTATTCCGTAACTATTACAGATATCAAAAAACTTTAAACTGACATCGAAAGTACTTTACCTAATGAGTAAAATAACACTTATAACTTTTTGAATATAAAACGAGAAACATCCAAAAACTTTACATTAAACACTCCACACAAACACAATGTCAAAAATAAAAAATACTGGTGAAAGAATTATTTCGATGCGTCAATTAGTTTCCGATTTATAAAGTAAAATAAGTTGCTACCGCACATCTAAATTAAACCTAAATACTTTTAAAAATGTCTAATCCAACTACAAGGAAATCATGTGTTGTGCCTAAATGTAAAAATACAACTATCAATTCGCCGGAAAAGTTGTTTTTTGCAGTTCCAAAGGTTACATACATACATCACCAAATCTTTTAACTAGAACATAACCAATACCATTAAACAATTTGTTAGTCAAATTACAAATTAATAAAAAAGGTTTAGTTCATATCATCTACATTTGCAATAAAAAATAAATTAAATTACTTAAATAAAATAGTAAAGGTAAAGTGCATCTGTAACTTTCAAATACATCTAGATCGTATAGGTATCCTACTCCCTAGTAATATAATAAACGCGGATCACGCGGGTGTTTGTGTATCTTTCACACAAAAAGTACTGAACGGATCTGGACGAAGACTGAAATAATCCAAAGGCTTCTTTTAATCCTGGGAAAATGTACAGTTCCCGAGGGAAACGCGGGCGAAGCTGCTAACTAAAGCTAGTTAATACTAAATCAATGCATGTATTTATTTAAATTTACTAGTTTTAAATAGTGGCCGCCCGCGACTCCGTTCGCGTAGAAGTCGGTTTCCGTGAGAATGAGAAGTTTTCCCGCGGTAAAAAGTACCCTATGTGTTATTCTGATATGTAACCTACTGCTAAGTTTTCATCCAAATCCGTCCACTCCCCCAAGTCAAGTCAAATTGCAAGCTTGTCAAAAATAACAGTTTCATACAAATTTATTCTATTCACTTGCTATCGCAAATATCACTTGCCACTTGACTTGGGGGCAATAGTTTTTACGTGTAAGAGTAACAAACATTCATACATCCATACTCACAAACTTTCACATTTATAAGATTAGAAGGACGTACCTACCTATAGCTATTGTCTTTTCATGGTTGTCTTTAACGTAAAAATAATATTGATAGGTAGGTAGGTACCTACTTCTACTATTGGACTTACATTCTTCCATTAGTATTTTTATTATATTGGTTATTTTGTTTTGATAAAACAGTTTAGAACATATCAAACATTTCGGCGGCAACAAAATCACTATTTCTTGATAGATAATGCGCAGCTATTAGTTCATCTATTTTAGATAGATTACACGATTACCTTTTTTCGAATCCTTTATCCAATTTATTAATAGAATAATATTTACTATTAACGTATAATAACGAATAATATTTATATTTACTAATACGCGACCGAAAACACAAAAAAATAATACATCAAATGTTAAATATAAAAATCAAATACTGCGCCAGCTATATACGCCACCGCTGGCGCGTTGTTGTATGACGTCACAAGCGGTCACGTGACTGTTAGCGGGACTCGATATTTTTCGAAACTTTGAATGCCTATAAAATCAAAACTACTGGGTATTTTTGATTACAACAAAAACTAGTGTATTTGTATGCATACAGGCTTTACTGAGAATTTCAAGCGATTTGGCATACCTAGTAACATTCTCCATTGACATTTCTTCATACAAACAAAAACAGCGCTGAAATAGCCGACCGCCTCGCCCACAGCCACGATCTCAAGTGTCAAATCTAAAAGCTACTATTTTAGCGTCGAGTAGTGGTCGTGTTCGTGATTTGTTTACTTTGAATTTATTAAAAAGTGTGTTTTTTGTGATTGAAACTTAAAAGCAATGGCTGCGCGTCTATGTGTAATGTTTTTTTTTGTTGGAAGAATCCAAAAGACATGATGATTTGGTAACGCTTCGGCAAGCAAAAAAAATACGAAAGCTTAGTAATTTAACAAGAGACACTGATTTTATCCGGCATTACAGATTGTCGGGAGATCTAATTCATATTTTAGAAAAAGATTTACATTAAAGATTATATATGAAAGTGCCGCGCCGTTCGGGTTTGACCAACAGGCTGAAAGTAAGTTTTGTTTATTAGCCACTATACACAATACTTTATGTATAGATAATATCCTAAGGATTAAGTAAAATCCTAAGTGCATATTTTTTATTGCTCCTGTTGTTGCAGATATTAATCACACTATCGTTTATGGCAACTGGTAGTTACCAAAAAATATTGGCTCAAAATATCAGCACATATGTGTCACAGTCGTCAGCTTCAAGGGCCATACATGAAGTGGTTGACGCACTTAATAAGGTGAACATTATAAAAAAATATATCAGATTTCCTCAAAATACCAGTGAACGACAAGTTTTGAAAGAGAAGTAAGTACCTACTTGCCTAGTCACTATACATAGTACTAACTACTATGTTTGTTATATGTATATCAATTTTTACTTAGGGGTGCTAAGAAAGAATCATATAAGAATCCAACAAGAATTCAAATATTTTTAAAATATTATTTTGGTTGGTTTGAATGGTACCTACAGGAAGAAAAATAGGTGCATTTAGAATTATTTATATTCACTCATAAACACATACCAATAATAAATATAATATAAGTAATCCATTTACACTTGTTTTTAAGGTTCTATGAACAGTTTAATGTTCCTGGTGTTCTGGGTTGTGTTGATGGCACGCTGGTGGCTATGGTTCGACCCCAACAACATGATGAAAGATATTACTGTCGAAAAGGTTTTCATGCTAAAAATGTCCTTATAGTAAGTTTCAATGCCACACAATTAAGTGTGATAGATTCAATATCTACTAGGTATCATGAAAGAATGCACAAATCATAAATGTTGATTATTTTGTGATGCAGATTTGAATATTTTGCATGTTGATGTGACATTTGGAGGAGCAACACATGACAGTTATGTGTTTTCTAACAGTTGCCTATTTAATTATTTAGTGACATTATTTTATAATTTTTCAAATGCCTCTTTAATATTTTTAGCTACTAATTAGATGTTTTTGTAATGTAAGTACCTACATCCCTAACTTGTTTTAAATTGTTGTTTTGGTATTATTATTCATGTTTTTGCTTTTATTTCTAATTTTTAAAAACAGAAATTAATGTGTTTATAATAAGTATTTACATCTTTAACTTATAGGTATTAATATTTTAAGCTACTAATTAGATGTTTTTATAATGTAAGTACAGTCAAAAGCATAAAGATATTATAAGACAAGATAGTCAAAAATATCTTTGGGTGAAAAATTCAATTTTATGTTAGTGTCATAATAATCATATCATTGTAACCAAACAAAGTTGACATAAATATCATCGCAATAATTTGCAATTTTATATAACGCATCAAGATGTTCAATATTATGTTGGCATAAACACTATTCATTGGTATCTAAGCATTTAATTTTTCAAAAATATCTTCGCGCTTAAGAAAAATAAACTCTATGACTTAAGTCACAGTAATCATCTTTATTTATCTGTTTCATTTTATGCATGACGTCATTGACGTGGCTTTTGTTTAGAACTGAATTAATCTTTTATAATTAAAGTCGTAAGAAAATAGTTTTTTGAAAGAAAGCCCCGCCCGCGGTTTTATCTGAAATTACACTACTGGAAAATGCCGATAGTGTAATGGGAGGTAAAAATCTCCCATGGCACAACTAGTAGTGTCAAGCGGTAGTGCCTAAATAAAAAAACGTATTCGTAACCATTAAACGAATTCACTGATCTCATTGACTAAGGGATTGAGTTAAAAAAGGCGAATAAATAACACCAATAATAACTTATAAAATCTAGTGTAAAATAATAATTACCTACAAAAAAAATATCACTTCTCTCGTTTCTGTGTGATTTTAAATTTTCTTTTCTTTATATTTTCTGTTTTTTTCTTTACTAAGTATGTGCCATTAATGTTTAGTTAAGGTTAGAAATATATGACGAGAAACAAAATTATTTAATTATTGATTAAATGAACCGACAAACCTATTTCTTTATTCTATTATGTATAGGTAATCAACATGACCAGTGACATACATTGTCATATAGTATGTTTTTTATTGTATGTCAATATGACATAACCACGCAATGAAAATCTTCAGATAAGAAATAATTATTTTCAAATAGTTGATAGAACTTAATCGAAAAACCACTTTGGAATCTATAAACATAGATAATAATAGTTCTGACATTCATGTCATTGTATTGCAAATTAATAAAATTGTACTGCAGAATATTTGTAAAATTCTATCATCATCGATGATCACCATGAATCCCGAACTCCAGAATCATTGCGTACGCATGTCATGCAAATATGGGATTCCCTGCGAGGTGTTGATTTCTGTCAAAATGCTGTATTTCTAGATGTCATCAATGCAGAAGGACGATACACAAGATTTTAATTCCAAGTTCAATTTTTTTTTTATTTAATCAAAGGGTTTTAGTTTGGTTTATAATTCATGTTTTATTTTTATTAAATAACTAACGCAATATACGTAATAACGTTTTCTTCATGTAAATAAATTTTAATAAATTTTTTAGGGCTACTACAAAAATAAGTACGTTTTTTTTTTTGATTAAGGGCACTTTTCCTGTCACGTTTTATTTTTGTAGTCAAGTTTTACACGATTTTTGTAGGATTCCACATGTTATGGCTACACTACTAGCTTATGGACATGTGATAATAAATCTTTGCAATAATCATTAATTATAAACCTTATGGCGAAAGACTTAGAATTGCTTGTACCATGTAACCGAAGATATTTTTGACTATTCTGGGCGCTTAGATACCAGAGAATGTTAGGCAGCCTATATAATACAGACTACTTTAAAAGATACGATGTAATTGGACATTTTCAACCCGCAGATATATATGATTCTTATACTGGTGACAATAATTTGATAACTGTATATGCCAAAATAAAATTGAAACTTTGCAACTAACATTTAATTGTAGACTCTGATACATTATATATTTATGCTTTTGACTGTACCTACATCTCTAACTTGTTTTAAATTGTTGTTTCAGTATTATTATTCATGTTTGTGTTTTTATTTCTAATTTTGGCAAATAGAAATTAATGTGTTTACAATATGTACTTACATCTTTATAACTTATAGGCTATATAAGTTAATAAAAATAACAATTTTTACTGTGCATTATTTATTCTTTCTACAATTTCTCCTAGCAATTGATTTTGTCGTATCCAAGCCCCACTAAGGTCTGTTAGAGTGTTAATTACTGCCTGTTGGTTACCGGCTAGCAGTTCTTCCGTATCGAGTCTGCGCTCCTCTAATGCTAGGAAACACTCAGTGAGGCTCGTTATCTGGCTAAATCGCTGCGATGGTGGTGTTCCACTGTGCAGCAACCGTCGTCGTACGCGCCGTCGACGGGGTGCTAAAACAAGAAATAGGTTGTTATTGAATAGAAGTTTATTTTATAAATTTGATCGCATTTTAGGTGCAATTTACTATTACATGTTCTAGGGCTAGGAGGAGCTTGTTGTGGTGACGTGCGCACTAATGGAACAGAGGGACCAGGAGCATGAATATCCTCAGGCTGCGGACATAAATAATATAATTTAGGTCACAATGAATAAATAACACTGCTAGTTGAGTAATTAATAAAGGATTAGAGAGAGAACAAATTAAGTAATATTATAAAACTAGTGGCTGCTCGCGACTCCGTTCGCGTAGAAGTCGGTTTCCCGTGGGAATGCGAAGTTTTCCCGCGGTAAAAAGTTCCCTAAATTCTTGTGTATACATATATTTTTGGTATCTAGAACCATTTTCGCAGCGCACGCAAAGGAAGCCCTCAAGGATGAATAATTTTCCCCGTTTTTTTCACATTTTCCATTATTTCTTCGCTCTTTATAGTTGCAGCGTGATGTTATATAGCCTAAAGCCTGCCTCGGTAAATAGTCTATTCAACACAAAAAGAATTTTTAAATTCGAACCAGTAGTTCCCGAGATTAGAGCGTTCAAACAAACAAACAAACAAACAAACTCTTCAGCTTTATTATATTAGTATAGATCAAAGGGCAAATACCCGTAGTATTAAAAGTACCTAATATTTATTTATCTGTACCTTCAATTGAATAACTGTATATAGTTTTGGAACTCACTGGTATAGAGGACCTCTGCGGATCAATACAGTATTGTGGAACTGTTCCAGGTTTTGCTGCCACCGATTCTTCATAAGCCTAAAAGCATAAATTATTCTATGAATGATAATAAAATAAAAAAAAAGAATTAATGAAAAGGTGATTGAAGTAAGTACCTGTAGAACACTTTCGGATGCTGTAGTAGCACTGTCCACTCCTTTATTGTTTGGTCCAATTATAATCTTAAAGAAATAGAAGGCATTAGATATTATCTTATTACAAATTAACAATATTATAAAAAATCAACTTAGGCACTAAAAAACTTACCAAATTAACTCCTTGTAAGTCATCCTGCGATGGTGCTAGGTGGTCTTCAACTGATGTTGGAGCTGTCTCCTAAAATATTAATAATAAATAGAGAAACATAGGTATGTAAAAGTTATGTATTAAATACAAGCTGGACTAAGTGGATCCGAACCACATGAGTAAAGAAACTGAACAGAGACAAAGCTTCTAAAGAGCTAGCAAAATTTATACCTATTTTGGTAGGGTTGGCACAATTGAAAAAATTAAAAATATAAATGTACTTTTTTTTCATTTTTTTTATTAAAGTAGGTTTTTTTTTACAAATTACATACTCTAAATATTTTTTTTTTATTACTTTTGGTTTTTAATAATTTGTTGTGTCTTTTAATCGAATGATAAATTCTAAATCTAATATAAAGTTTTTTCAAATAAACCAATGGGAAACACTCACATGGCATATGAAATGTACAATCTTGCAAACGTGCTAATATGTCATTACCAATATTAACATTTTTAATATGAAGATCAAAATATTCGCGAAATTTTTGCTCAAGCAATTCAACAAATTCAATAAAATTGTCAGGAGGTATTATCAACCACAGTACAATGTACAACCATATTTACAAAACTTTTTAAATACTAAAACAAAAGTATTACTACGTATTATGTGAGAAACTCGAAAACAAAAACAAAACACGCACAACGTTCGAGCGTCGCGTCACGCCTGCACGCCCTGAGATTGACCACTGGCTGATCTAGTTTGAAGCGGTTTCGGCTCATACGTGACAAGCGGCCAGTGGTCACGCACACACACGCGTTGCACTTGTAGTGATGTACCTGTCACAGCGCATTCGTATGTAGCTTTGTCTCTGTTCAGTTTCTTTACTCATGTGTCCGAACCATCCACTTAGCAGTCCAGCTAATCGGGCCAATTTCGACAAAATAGTTTTATTTACCTTTTATTCAAATTCAAATCAAATCAAAACCGACATTGTTATTGCTCGAGAAAAAAATGCTTTGTTTTTTTTTTCTATCCTTTTGCTTTTTTAAGGTAAAACCTGCGTACTTAGTTTGTTCAGCGCCATCTAGCGAATTTGTATGAACTATTTTTTTTTTTAAACCCCTCATTACGAAAAAATACGATAAGACGTAATGTCTTATTAAAATTAAGTCGCGAGACACTAAGATCCGCTCGAAGGACCAAAAATGTGGGTGATGAGTAGTGGACTGTATCTTAAATTATAAAAACTAACTAAACGATAGCGAAACGATAGAATATATACGCTGTGTGGCCAAATAAAGTTACTGCTTTGATAGCTGGACTCACCCAAAAATAACTTCGGACTGATTTCGGCTGATCTAGACTTACCTTGATCGCTCCTACAATACCCGACTGGTTTGGTGATATATCTGTCGACTCGGAATCCAGGATCTCCACTTCACAGTATTTACACACACAAACATATACTAATTAGCTACTACTACATTAACTACGAATAAGCGATAAATATACGAGAACGAGAACGAAAAGTTGCTACACAGAGCGGGTGAATTTTCAAACTCAATGTTGCAAGAAGGGCAACCGAAAAATCTTCAAAATTAATTGGCAAGTGTTGCCAATTTAATTAAACGTGAGCTATTTAGAGGGAGCAACAACAATTTTGTTTAAACGCCAAATTAGGTATTTTTAAAGAGGAAAAAAAAAGAAAGAAAAACAATAAAAATTCTAAATGAGTAAAAAAAGTAGAAAAAAATAATCGTGTGTGAGCAAATGGCAACATTAAAATGGATTAAAATAATGGTCGTGGTCCTTTAATTGAATACGTGAAAACGTCGGTAAGCGTGCAAATGCGTCAACCGAAAAAGATTTCACTACTCACAAACGTTAGCACTGAGGTTTTCCCGATGAATCTGCTAAATATCTTTACATTTAACAATATTAGTTCAACAAAACTTGTCTGAAAGTTTAGATCTTACAAATTAAAGTATTCAGTTGTCAGTTTGGCATTGACTGACATTCATCTGACATTGCTGCACACAGTACAGAATCTTTTGTTTGCACCGTTAGCACTGAACGATGTCGTCACTAATGACGTCAGCTTGCTCAGAGTGTGCAAACGTTCGGATTAATGGTCCAACCGTGTGCACGCAAATAGTGCAGAAAGCGCGCTGACAGCAATTTCGGACCAGTATAATTGTCAACAACAAGTTGACGTTGACATTTGTCAATACCCGACTGGGTAGAAGCCAAAATAACCCAAAATTGATTGATTGATTGAACAAATCGCCTCAAAACATAAAACAAGTAAAAATCATAAATCAATTTTATTGTAAAATAGCGACAGATTGTTACAAAAATAATAATAAAAGTATTGAAAGTAAAATAACCTAATGGCTCAAGGACGTCGGCGTGTTCTTCTCGGCGATTTCGTACACGTGGCATCTTTAGTCTGCGTAGGAACCTCTGCCTGGATGTCCATACTGGATACTGAGGAATGAGCTTGTTGAGTGATTCCAGAGTTTCAATCTTTCGGCTAGATGATGATCAACGCGGTGATCACTTACCATCAGGTGACCCGCATGCTCGTTTGCTACCTATACTACATAAAAAAAAAAAAAAAAAAAAAAATAGATTTGTCGGGAAGAATGATGACTATGTTTGCCTTCCGCCGACCAACAGTTTTTGATGCCAAATTGCTTGCGAGTGACATAAACATGTGGTGCCTGATCTTGGTTAAGAACTCCGACATAGTGATGCATGTGCCTTTTAATGAAGTCTTGCTGTCCCAGACGGCATCACGGTGCTCAATATCAGTGAACCGTACAAGAAGAGGCCTGGTTTTGGACTGCAAAGGAGTACCTAGGCGATGACACACTTGTATGTGCTTTTTGCTCTCTGACACCTTTATTTGATTTATTTAAACTTTTTACACAACTTCATGAGGCTTCTCGTTTTGTTATTCAGGTATGCCATGCAATAGCAACACCTTCCTTCGCATAGCTGTCTCATGCTTGTCCAAGCCATAAGTGAGGTCTTGATTTGTTTCTTAAGTTGGGCAAATATTTGCATGTGCCTTGAACTCAGTGAAGTCCCGAGATAATGAAGCAATGTCCAAATGTACAGTGGAAACTTCAGAAGCTTTCCGGAAGCGACCTTCATATTCTTGCATCCTTGACTCGAACAGTTAACAAAGTGCTTCTAAGTTGTTGTTTCAAGAAAAGTTGTGATTGTGCCTTACTTGTAAAGTTGATTAAGTGAGAATGTATTGGAGATTGTGTAGAGGTGAGTTTTGCAGTTGATTAATACATTTAATGTATAATATACTATACAAATACAAAAGCTTTATTGACAAATTAAACAATTCACAAAATTACAGATTATCATTGGTCCTCGCACTAGGAAACCCTGTTTTGCGGGAGGCCTAAAAATTTTTAACATAAACCTCAGTTAATTCGTCGTGTCGAAGTCCATTATGCGTATTTAACAAGAGTAAAAAAATAATAATAATAAAGTTAAAGTAAAGAAAAAACAATAATAAAAGTTAAATAAAAAGAACTATAGTTAAAGTTAATGTTCATATTGTGTATACGTAAAGCTGTATAGAGTAAGTCGGAACGTGTATTTTGTTAAATGTGTGTATGTATGTGTGTGTGTGTTGTTTCATTTAGGATGTTGTTCTTACATTAATATAAGAAGCAAATCTTCTGTGTCTTTGTAATTGAGGGTCAAAAGAAACTTTCCCAATTCATGTCACAGATCATACATGTTCGCAATTTTAAGCGTTGGACATTTTGTTAGTACCCGGTTATACACACATCAACATCGTCTAGGGATATTTTGTATAAAGTTCTTAAACTCAAAAAATACTGACCAATTTTAATTTTTTTTGAAGAAAGTTTATTTTGTAAACCTTGTTGAACGATTCTAAATTTGAATATGAAAAAAAAAATAAAAACAAAAAAGACACGCTGGTATAATGGTAGCGAAGTCTGAAGGTTTCATTTACCTACAGTAACTTTTGTCATTTTTTTGTGCCAAATTTAAGTTTTATAGCAAGTTATCGGTAAATTTTCAATTAATGTTATTGTGTGCATCATGGAGCAGGGCTATTGAACGAGGAAAGAAATGTTAAGGGCAGTTAGGCATGCTCCAAGCTGGGGCTACTCAACGGAATATTGCTGAGGAGATGGGAACAAGACAAAACGTGATATGAAGGTTATGGTCATGTTATCGTGCTACTCGTGAAATGGCTGAAAGACACCCAGGCGGGAAACACTTAACCACTCAACGACAAGACCGATATTTGCAAGTTGCCGCGAGAAGGCAACCAAATGTTACGGCCATGCAGTTGGTTCAGAGACTCCAGTCAGAGCACCAGTTGCTTGTGAGTGATGAAACTTTGAGGAGAAGGCTGCATGAAGCTAATCTTCATGCTCGCAGACCGCTTCGTACTCCAGCACTACGCCGAGAAAATCGGGGACGACGGCTAGAGTGAGTTCGTGAAAATTTGATCTGGGAAGATAACCAGTGGTTCATATTGCTGTTAACCGATGGCTCACGGTTCGGTTTCCATCCTGATACACGAAGATGACGTTTTTAGCGAGTTCCTGGTGGTGAGTGCCATCTGCGACACCCTCAGGAAGTCCTTCCATACCACGGCGGGACAATTTAGGTTTGGGCGAAAATTCGTGTCGGTGGAAGAACAGACCCCGTTTGGATCAGAAACACCATGTCAGCTGAAAAATATTGTAACGAGGTGCTAAAACCAATAATCTACCCCGACCAACTGCAAATGGGCCAAGAATTCACGCTGATGAACGACAAAGCAAGTTCGCACACAGCGAGAGTGGTGACGAGCTGGTTGCAGGAGCACGACGTATCGGTCCTAGGCTGGCCCACTCAGTCGCCTGACCTAAACCCCATTAAATACGCGTAGGATATGCTCCAAAAAAGAGCTATAAGGAACTTCGCTACAAACATTGCGACGAAAGAACATCTTTTTTTGCCACTTAGCCGGACCTGGGACAATATACCGCAGCCTGACTTGGATAACTTAATCCAAAGCACAAAAAACTTTGTAGGACCGTTTTTAACGTCATGGATGGTTTAACTGACTACTGATTTTTCACAATACCGTTCAAAACTGAATAATTTCTGATTATTTTTTACTTATCCTTGAGAAACACATTCATTGTTACTTTCACATTTTTTCACTTTTTTCTTTATTAAAAAAAAAGCACTTTTACGCAAAAAAAAAATGATTTATTTTATTTTGTTAATGTAGTCTGATAAATGAGCTTTATAAAAATATATACATGTTGTATGTTATCTTTTATAAATTTTGACTAAACTAAGTAAATTCAAAATATCCCTAGACGATGTTGATGTGTGTATATAAGCGGAAAAGCAAAGTCGGCAAATCGCCTAGCAAATGAAGTTTTGATTTGTGGAGCGCCTATTTTGAGACAACGCCCAAGAGGTATTTTTTTCTTTTCAGTCAAATTTTTAGAGCAGTGAAATAATAATACTTAAAAACTTTGAATTTTCATTTCCAAAATAATTGTGCACACTAAAAATTAGCCAATTTTTTACGTTGCGACTATCCGCAACATAAATGTTTTAACAATTCTACTTTTTTGCTATAGTTTTATAGTAGTTGAAATGAAAGTTATTATATATTTGTAAGTTCCAGACCAAATTTTAATTTATTAAGTATAACAATGAAAGTATGTTTGTAACCGTTCCTCATGGCCCTCATGGTCCTCATTTTCCTCATGATCCTCATTTTCCTCATGGTCCTTATATTCCTCATATTCCCCATTTTCCTCATGGTCCTTATTTTCCCAATTTTCCTCATGGTCCTCATTTTCCTCAAGGTCCTCATTTTTTCCATTTTCCTCATGGTCCTTATTTTCCTCATTTTCCCAATCCCCATTTTCCTCATGGTCCTTATTTTCCCTTTTTTCCCTATTTTCCTCATGGTCCCCAAATTCCCCATTTCCTCATTGTCCTCATTTTCCCTATTTTCCTCATGGTCCTCATTTTCCTCATGGTCCTTATTTTCCTCATTTTCCCAATCCCCATTTTCCACATGGTCCTTATTTTCCCTATTTTCCTCATGGTCCTCATTTTCCTCTTTTTCCACATTTTTCCCATTTTCCCAATTTTCCTCATGGTCCTCATTATCCCAATTTTCCTCATGGTCCCCAATTTCCCCATTTTCCTCATGGTCCTCGTTTTCCTCATGATCCTCATTTTCCTGACGGTCCTCATTTTCCCCATTTTCCTCTTTTTCCACATTTTCCAATTTTCCTCTTTTTCCACATTTTCCCAATTTTCGTCATGGTCCCCAATTTCCCCATTTTCCTCATGGTCCTCGTTTTCCTCATGATCCTCATTTTCCTGACGGTCCTCATTTTCCCCATTTTCATGGTCCCCATTTTCGTCATGGTCCACATTTTCTCCATTTTCCTCATGGCCCTCATTTTCCTCATGTTCCTCATATTCCCTATTTTCCTCATGAACCTCATTTTCCTCACGGTCTTAATTTTCCCCATTTTCCTCTTTTTCCACATTTTCCCATTTTCCCAATTTTCGTCATGGTCCACATTTTCCCCATTTTCCTCATGGTCCTCATTTTCCATATTTTCCTCATGGTCCTCATTTTCCCTTTTTTCCCTATTTTCCTCATGAACCTCATTTTCCTCATGGTCCTCATTTTCCCAATTTTCCTCATGGCCCTCATGGTCCCCATTTTCGTCATGGTCCACATTTTCCCCATTTTCCTCATGGTCCTCATTTTCCCTATTTTCCCTATTTTCCTCATGAACCTCATTTTCCTCACGGTCTTAATTTTCCCCATTTTCCTCTTTTTCCACATTTTCCCATTTTCCCAATTTTCGTCATGGTCCACATTTTCCCCATTTTCCTCATGGTCCTCATTTTCCATATTTTCCTCATGGTCCTCATTTTCCCTTTTTTCCCTATTTTCCTCATGAACCTCATTTTCCTCATGGTCCTCATTTTCCCAATTTTCCTCATGGCCCTCATGGTCCCCATTTTCCTCATGGTCCTCATTTTCGTCATGGTCCACATTTTCCCCATTTTCCTCATGGTCCTTATTTTTCCCTATTTTCCCTATTTTCCTCATTTTCCCAATTTTCCTCATGGTCCTCATTTTCCCCTTTTTCCACATTTCCCCATTTTCCCAATTTTCGTCATGGTCCACATTTTCTCCATTTTCCTCATGGTCCTCATTTTCCTCATGTTCCTCATATTCCCTATTTTCCTCATGATCCTCATTTTCCTCATTTTCCTCACGCTCCTCATTTTTCCCATTTTCCTCTTTTTCCACATTTTCTCATTTTCCCTATTTTCCTCATGAACCTCATTTTCCTCATGGTCCTCATTTTCTCCATTTTCCTCATGGTCCTCATTTTCGTCATGGTCCACATTCTCCCCATTTTCCTCATGGTCCTCATTTTCCCTATTTTCCCTATTTTCCTCATGAACCTCATTTTCCTCACGGTCTTCATTTTCCCCATTTTCCTCTTTTTCCACATTTTCCCATTTTCCCAATTTTCGTCATGGTCCACATTTTCCCAATTTTCCTCATGGTCCTCATTTTCCATATTTTCCTCATGGTCCTCATTCTCCCTATTTTCCCAATTTTCCTCATGAACCTCATTTTCCTAATTTTCCTCACGCTCCTCATTTTTCCCATTTTCCTCTTTTTCCACATTTTCTCATTTTCCCTATTTTCCTCATGAACCTCATTTTCCTCATGGTCCTCATTTTCTCCATTTTCCTCTTTTTCCACATTTTCCCATTTTCCCCATTTTCCCAATTTTCGTCATGGTCCACATTTTCTCCATTTTCCTCATGGTCCTCATTTTCCTCATGTTCCTCATATTCCCTATTTTCCTCATGAACCTCATTTTCCTCATGGTCCTCATTTTCTCCATTTTCCTCATGGTCCTCATTTTCGTCATGGTCCACATTTTCCCCATTTTCCTCATGGTCCTCATGGTCCTCATGGTCCTCATTTTCCCTATTTTCCCTATTTTAGTAGTAGTAGTAGTAGTAGTAGTAGTAGTAGTAGTAGTAGTAGTAGTAGTAGTAGTAGTAGTAGTAGTAGTAGTAGTAGTAGTAGTAGTAGTAGTAGTAGTAGTAGTAGTAGTAGTAGTAGTAGTAGTAGTAGTAGTAGTAGTAGTAGTAGTAGTAGTAGTAGTAGTAGTAGTAGTAGTAGTAGTAGTAGTAGTAGTAGTAGTAGTAGTAGTAGTAGTAGTAGTAGTAGTAGTAGTAGTAGTAGTAGTAGTAGTAGTAGTAGTAGTAGTAGTAGTAGTAGTAGTAGTAGTAGTAGTAGTAGTAGTAGTAGTAGTAGTAGTAGTAGTAGTAGTAGTAGTAGTAGTAGTAGTAGTAGTAGTAGTAGTAGTAGTAGTAGTAGTAGTAGTAGTAGTAGTAGTAGTAGTAGTAGTAGTAGTAGTAGTAGTAGTAGTAGTAGTAGTAGTAGTAGTAGTAGTAGTAGTAGTAGTAGTAGTAGTAGTAGTAGTAGTAGTAGTAGTAGTAGTAGTAGTAGTAGTAGTAGTAGTAGTAGTAGTAGTAGTAGTAGTAGTAGTAGTAGTAGTAGTAGTAGTAGTAGTAGTAGTAGTAGTAGTAGTAGTAGTAGTAGTAGTAGTAGTAGTAGTAGTAGTAGTAGTAGTAGTAGTAGTAGTAGTAGTAGTAGTAGTAGTAGTAGTAGTAGTAGTAGTAGGTTAGGTTAGGTTAGGTTAGGTTAGGTTAGGTTAGGTTAGGTTAGGTTAGGTTAGGTTAGGTTAGGTTAGGTTAGGTTAGGTTAGGTTAGGTTAGGTTAGGTTAGGTTAGGTTAGGTTAGGTTAGGTTAGGTTAGGTTAGGTTAGGTTAGGTTAGGTTAGGTTAGGTTAGGTTAGGTTAGGTTAGGTTAGGTTAGGTTAGGTTAGGTTAGGTTAGGTTAGGTTAGGTTAGGTTAGGTTAGGTTAGGTTAGGTTAGGTTAGGTTAGGTTAGGTTAGGTTAGGTTAGGTTAGGTTAGGTTAGGTTAGGTTAGGTTAGGTTAGGTTAGGTTAGGTTAGGTTAGGTTAGGTTAGGTTAGGTTAGGTTAGGTTAGGTTAGGTTAGGTTAGGTTAGGTTAGGTTAGGTTAGGTTAGGTTAGGTTAGGTTAGGTTAGGTTAGGTTAGGTTAGGTTAGGTTAGGTTAGGTTAGGTTAGGTTAGGTTAGGTTAGGTTAGGTTAGGTTAGGTTAGGTTAGGTTAGGTTAGGTTAGGTTAGGTTAGGTTAGGTTAGGTTAGGTTAGGTTAGGTTAGGTTAGGTTAGGTTAGGTTAGGTTAGGTTAGGTTAGGTTAGGTTAGGTTAGGTTAGGTTAGGTTAGGTTAGGTTAGGTTAGGTTAGGTTAGGTTAGGTTAGGTTAGGTTAGGTTAGGTTAGGTTAGGTTAGGTTAGGTTAGGTTAGGTTAGGTTAGGTTAGGTTAGGTTAGGTTAGGTTAGGTTAGGTTAGGTTAGGTTAGGTTAGGTTAGGTTAGGTTAGGTTAGGTTAGGTTAGGTTAGGTTAGGTTAGGTTAGGTTAGGTTAGGTTAGGTTAGGTTAGGTTAGGTTAGGTTAGGTTAGGTTAGGTTAGGTTAGGTTAGGTTAGGTTAGGTTAGGTTAGGTTAGGTTAGGTTAGGTTAGGTTAGGTCAGGTTAGGTTAGGTTAGGTTAGGTTAGGTTAGGTTAGGTTAGGTTAGGTTAGGTTAGGTTAGGTTAGGTTAGGTTAGGTTAGGTTAGGTTAGGTTAGGTTAGGTTAGGTTAGGTTAGGTTAGGTTAGGTTAGGTTAGGTTAGGTTAGGTTAGGTTAGGTTAGGTTAGGTTAGGTTAGGTTAGGTTAGGTTAGGTTAGGTTAGGTTAGGTTAGGTTAGGTTAGGTTAGGTTAGGTTAGGTTAGGTTAGGTTAGGTTAGGTTAGGTTAGGTTAGGTTAGGTTAGGTTAGGTTAGGTTAGGTTAGGTTAGGTTAGGTTAGGTTAGGTTAGGTTAGGTTAGGTTAGGTTAGGTTAGGTTAGGTTAGGTTAGGTTAGGTTAGGTTAGGTTAGGTTAGGCTAGGTTAGGTTAGGTTAGGTTAGGTTAGGTTAGGTTAGGTTAGGTTAGGTTAGGTTAGGTTAGGTTAGGTTAGGTTAGGTTAGGTTAGGTTAGGTTAGGTTAGGTTAGGTTAGGTTAGGTTAGGTTAGGTTAGGTTAGGTTAGGTTAGGTTAGGTTAGGTTAGGTTAGGTTAGGTTAGGTTAGGTTAGGTTAGGTTAGGTTAGGTTAGGTTAGGTTAGGTTAGGTTAGGTTAGGTTAGGTTAGGTTAGCTTAGGTTAGGTTAGGTTAGGTTAGGTTAGGTTAGGTTAGGTTAGGTTAGGTTAGGTTAGGTTAGGTTAGGTTAGGTTAGGTTAGGTTAGGTTAGGTTAGGTTAGGTTAGGTTAGGTTAGGTTAGGTTAGGTTAGGTTAGGTTAGGTTAGGTTAGGTTAGGTTAGGTTAGGTTAGGTTAGGTTAGGTTAGGTTAGGTTAGGTTAGGTTAGGTTAGGTTAGGTTAGGTTAGGTTAGGTTAGGTTAGGTTAGGTTAGGTTAGGTTAGGTTAGGTTAGGTTAGGTTAGGTTAGGTTAGGTTAGGTTAGGTTAGGTTAGGTTAGGTTAGGTTAGGTTAGGTTAGGTTAGGTTAGGTTAGGTTAGGTTAGGTTAGGTTAGGTTAGGTTAGGTTAGGTTAGGTTAGGTTAGGTTAGGTTAGGTTAGGTTAGGTTAGGTTAGGTTAGGTTAGGTTAGGTTAGGTTAGGTTAGGTTAGGTTAGGTTAGGTTAGGTTAGGTTAGGTTAGGTTAGGTTAGGTTAGGTTAGGTTAGGTTAGGTTAGGTTAGGTTAGGTTAGGTTAGGTTAGGTTAGGTTAGGTTAGGTTAGGTTAGGTTAGGTTAGGTTAGGTTAGGTTAGGTTAGGTTAGGTTAGGTTAGGTTAGGTTAG